>CM053404.1:45345739-45408482 GCA_028644305.1 Xerus rutilus | reverse complement strand
AATGTGCCTTGGTGTAGATCTGTTGAAATTTTGTACGTTTGGTGTCCTGTGAGCCTCTTGTATTTGATTTTCCATTTCATTTTTCATATTTGGGAAATTTTCTGATATTAATTCATTGAAGAGATTGTGCATTCCTTTGGTTTGAAATTATGCGCCTTCTTCTATCCCAATAAATCTTATATTTGGTTTTTTGATGCTGTCCCATATTTCTTGTATATTCTGTTCATGATTTTTTACCATCTTCACTGTATGGTCAAGTTTATTTTCATGATTGTATATCTTGTCTTCATTATCCGAGGTTCTGTCTTCCAGGTGATCTAGTCTACTGGTGATGCTTTCTATTGAGTTGTTTATTTGGTTTATTGTTTCCTTCATTTCAAGTATTTCTGATTGGTTTTTCCCCACAATCTCTAGCTCTTTCTTAAAGTAATCTTTTGCTACTTGTAATTGTTCTCTTATCTCTTTGTTAGAATGATCGATGGTTGCCTTTATTTGCTCACCTTTGGATTGATCAATTTTTGCCTGTAATTTTTCACTTATGTCATTCTTTAGTTCGCTGATCATTTTAATTATGTACATTCTGAATTCTTTCTCTGACATTTCAACAACTGTGCTGTCAATGGATTCTGTTAACAGTGGTATCCAGGTTTATTTGGGGTACTTTCTTCCCTTGTTTTTTCATGTTGATTGTGTGTCTTCCTTTCTTGAAATACCAATCTGAGGTATTGCCGCTTCTATCCTATAATCTTGTATTGACACTCCAGATTACCTGTGTCTCACCTTAGAGCTACTTCTGTTCCCCCTGTGTCCCCAGATGGACACTACTGCCACTAAAGTTGGTGGCAGAGGTAGTGGATGTACCTCTAGAGGGCAGTGGGAGTGGCCTTGGCTGAGCTCCTGAGGCGGCCCCTGAGGGCTGTTTTGCCCCTCTCTTAAACTCCTGCTGGTAAACAGGAACTCTGGAGGGGAACTGGAGGGGGGCCCAGGTCTCACTTAGGCAGGGTCACAAGCAGGAGAGTCTGTGTGTGACCCTTACAGTGAGTGTGAGCTCCCCTGGGGCTAGAGGTTAGCAGGCTCTGGTCTGCCTTCAACTGGGCATCCCTGGCATTCCCTAAGGGCAGTTTGGGGCCTTCTGTTTCGCCTGACCACAGGAACTCTGGAGCGGAACTGAGGCGGGCCCAGAGTGCACTTGGGTGGGGCCTCTTCACACTGGGATTTCTGCAGGCTACTCTTACCCTGGGTGTGCCTTCCTCTGTGGCTAGCGGCTAGCGGCTAGCAGCCCCTGATCTCCCATTGGCTGGACACCTGTGGAGGTTCCTGGATTCCTGGGGGAGGTTCTGGGCCCTCTGTGGCTCCTGCCGGTCCACAGGAACTCTGGAGCAGAACTGAGGCAGGCCCAGGCTGCCCTTGGGCAGGGCTGCCTCCGCTGGGGTCTCTGGAGTGACTCTTACCCTGAATTTGGGCTCCCCAGTGGCTAGTGGGTAGCAGTCCCTGGTCTCCTGGTGGCTGGACACCCGTGGAGTTTCCTGAGGGCAGATCTGGGCCCTTTGTGGCTCCTGCCGGTCCACAGCAACTCTGGAGCGGAACTGGGGCGGCCTGGCTATTTATCTTTAAGGTTCACTTTTTTTCTTCTTCTTCTTGTTTTAATGTGGTACTGGGGATCAAACCTAGGGTAGAAACCTCATTAAATACAGGAACCTTCAAACATGAGGAGAAAGCCTACAGAATGGGACAAAATATTTACCACCTGTACCTCAGAGCACTCATCTCCAGGATATATAAGGAACTCAGAAAAACTTAACACTGCCAGGAATGGTGGCACACACCTGTAATCTCAGCACTTTGGGAGGCTGAGACAGGAGAATCACCAGTTCAAAGCCAGCCTCAGCAATTGCAAGGTGCTAAGCTACTGAGACCCTGTCTCTAAATAAAATACAAAATAGGCCTGGGGATTGTGGCTCAGTAGTCAAGCACCCCTGAGTTCAATCTCCAGTACCAAAAAAAAAGAGTTAAAAAAAAACTTAATACTAACACTAAAAAAAACTCAAAAAACCAATCAATAAATGAGCAAATAAACTGAACAGGCACTTCACAGAAGAAGAAATACAATTGGTCAACAAATATATGAAAAAAATGTTCACTATCACTAGCAATCAGAGAAATGCAAATAAAAACTACACTGAGATTTTGTCTCACTCCAGTTAGAATGGCAGTTATCAAAAATACAAGTAACAATAAGTGTTGGCGACGGTGTAGAGAAAAAGTTTCACTCATACATTCCTGGTGGATCTGCAAATTGTAAGCACTATGGAAAGCAGTATGGAGATTCCTCAGAAAACTTGTAATGGAACCACCATTTGACCCAGATATCCTACTCCTTGGTCTATACCCATAGAACTTAAAATCAGCATACTACAGTGACACAGCCACATCAATATTCACAGCTTAAACAATTCACAGTAGCTAAGCTATGGAACCAACCTAGGTGCCCTTCAATAGATGAATGGATTTTTTAAAAATGTGTTACATATACACAGTGGAATATTACTCAGTCATAAAGAAGAATGAAATTATGGCATTTGCCAGTAAATGAATGGAACTGAAGAATATTATGCTAAGTGAAATAAGCCAATCTCAAAAAAACCAAAGGCTGAATATTCTCTCTGACATGTGGATGCTGACTCACAATAGGCAGGGGCTGGGGAAGGAGGAATGGAGGTTCACCTGATTGGACAAGGAGGAATGGGGGGAAAGAAAGGGAGATGGAATAGGAAAGATGGTAGAATGAATCAGACATTACTTTCCTATGTTCACGTATGAATACATGAGCAGTGAAACTCTACATCATGTACAACCACAGGAATGAGAAGTTATACTCCGTGTATGTATGATATGTCAGAATACATTCTAGTTTCATGTATAACTAAAAAGAAAAAATTTAAAAAACTAAAATAATAATAATAATATAGGGAGGCTGGGATTGTGGCTCATCAGTGGAGTGCTTGCCTCGCATGCATGAGGCACTGGGTTCGATCCTCAGCACCACATAAAAATAAAGATACTATGTGTCCATCTACAACTAAAAATAATAATAATAATAATAATATAGGGACCTTCAGTAGAATCTCCAAGAACTACACCTGCAAAGTGAGGCCAAATTGGTCCTAGAATAAGATTCTTTACCTCTTTCATAAAAGAGATTTTTTAAGTCTTGAAAGAACCAATATAATATGTATGTAATTTCCCTACATAACAAAATATAGCACTCAACAGGGTCAAATTCAAAATGTGTAACCAGCAACCCAAAATGACTGTGCATATGAAGAAGCAAGAAAAGATGCTCCCATCAGTCAATAGAAACAGACATAGAGGGCTGGGTTGTGGCTCAGTGGTAGAGCGCTTGCCTGGCATGCCTGAGGCCCTGGGTTTGATACTCAGCACCACATTAAAAAAAAACAAACAAATAAATAAAATAAAGGTATGTGTCCATCTACAACTAAAAATAAATTAAAAAAAGAAAGAAAGAAAGAAAGAGACATGGTGCAGGTGGTGAAATTAACAGCCCAAAATGTAAAATTGCTATTATAACTATGATCTTCATATTTGGGGGGAAACTTATAGAGATGAAAACTATATCTGAAATGTAAAACAGAAGAAGAGGTCCATGAATATGAAGTAGATAGCAGTTTAAACTGTCCAAAATGAAACTGAGAGAGCAAAAAACCTGAAATATATTAAGAAACAAATATATTTGTGAGGTGACATCCCACACTCTAACCTAAGTATAGTTGGAATTCTGGGAGAAGTAGAAACTGAAAAAGTTTTGAATAATGGTCAGATTTTTCCCAAATTGGATGAAAACTCTGAGCCCATAGATCTTAAGAATTTAACAGTTTCCAAGCAGAATAATTATAAAGAAAAGCAAAGCCTACTGTAATCAAATTTTTGAAAACTACTAGGCTTATTGGCACACCCTTAAAATCCCAGCTGCTTGGGAGGCTAGCAAGTTGGAGGCCAGCCTCAGCAATTTGGTGAGACCCTGTCTCAAAATAAAAAATAAAAAGGGCTAGGGATGTAGCTTAGTTGTAGAAAGCCTCTGGGTTCAATCCCTAATTTTGTTGTTGAAAACCAATAAGAAAGAGAAAATGTGGAAATCAAGCAGAGGGAAAAAACATGTAAATAGAGAAACAAAGATAACAATATGCCAAACTTCTTAACACGTACATACAAAAAAGGCAATGTCGTGAGTTCTTGAAAAGTGCTGAAAAGGAAGATAAATCTGTCAGCTAGACATTTTTGTATGATATATCTTTCAAGAATAAAGGTGAAATGAAAACTCTTCCAGACATACAGAAGCAGAAATACTTTCTGTTAGCACATCTGTGCAACAAGAAATGTTTAAGGAAGTTTTTTAGACAGAAGGAAAATGATACCAGAAGTAAATTTAGATTTACACAGAAGGGTTAACCAGTATCAGAGGATAAATATAAAAGATAATTTTTCCTCATTTTAAAATTCCTGCAAAAGATAATCAGTTGTCAAGGCAAGAGTAATACGTTATATAGTTTATAACATATGTAGAAATAAAATGAGAACAGTAGCCCAAAGCATGCGGCAGGGGAAATGGAAGTAGATTATAAGACTCTATACACTGTACCTTAAGCGATTGGATATTATTTGAAGGTTGATTATAGTAAGTTAGTTGTATATTGTAAATCCTAAACAGGATTCAGCAAATTATGGTCCACAAGCCAAACACAGCCTATTGCTTACTTTTTATAAAGAAAATTTGTTGGAACGCAGCTGTGCCTATTTGTTTACTTATTGCCCGTGGCTGCTTTTACACCACAGTGGAAGTGTAGTTGAACAAATACTAAGACCTGTTAAATCTAAAATATTTAATACGTAGCCCTTTATAGAAAGAGTTTGTAACCCTGCTTGTCAGTAACCCTTACAAAAAAATAAATAAAGCAACCCAAGAAGGTATAACTAAAAGCCAATAGTAGAGATCAACATAATCATAAATAATATTCAGTTTGTCTTTAAAAAAGGGTAAAAACGAAGAAAGTAGAAAAATAGTTAAGTCCATTAGAAGTATGCAACAAGATGGTATGTTTAACCGTATTGACAATTACATTGAATGCAAATTTTATACATACTTGAATTGTCAGCAAGACCCACATGCTTTACATAGGAAACCTGCTTTGAATTTAAAGACATGGATAGGTTAAAAGTAAAAGGATGGTAAAAATCCTTCCTCTGTTCTGCAGGGGATTTATTTCAGGAAGCCCCTGAGATACCAAAATCTAGATGCACAATTCCTTTTTATAGCATGGTATGGCATTTGCATGTTACCTATACATCTCCTCCTTTATATTTAAATCATCTCCAGATTATTTACAATACCTAATATAAAGTGAATGCTGTGTGAATAGTTGTTGTACTGTATTGTTTAGGGAATGACAAGGGGGAAAGTGGGTACATGTTCAGTACAGGCATTTTTTTCCAAATATTTTTATATGCATTTGGTTGAATCTGCCAGATACAGAAGGCCATCTGTACCAAGAAATCAACCACAGAGACTTCTAAGCAAATAATTATAGAAGCTTGATTTATAGTAACCAAAGACTAGAAACCACCCAAATGCCCATCATCAGGCGAATGGATAGAGAATTGTGGTATATCTATGCATAGATATGCTACTCAGTAATACAAACAAATGAGCTATACAACATCAACAAATGGCATAATCATGCTAAGGAAAAGAAACCAGATACAAAAGATTACATGCTGTGTGGTAATGCTATAATATCAAATATAATCAGTGGTAACAAAAATCAGGTCATTAGCTAAAACTGACTTGGAATTTGGGAGAATAATGGAAATGTTCATCTTAATTCTTGTGTCAAAATTCATCAAATGTTCATTTAAAATTAGAGTATTTTTTTAGGGCTGAGGTGTAGTTGAGTTGGTAGAATACTTGCCTAGCATGTACAAGGCCCTGGGTTCCATCCCAGTATCACCAAAGAAGAAGAAGAAGAAGAAGAATGTATTTTGTTATTTGCAAGCTCTATCTCAATAAGGGTTATTTTTAAATTCAAATCATGAAAGATTTTAGTGTGAAGTTTTTGTATTCACTATAAGCCTTATAAATTACTAGAATGGGCAAGGAAATAAGATGTAAATGCCAACTATGTAAAGTTTGATGTTTTTGGAATCTCCAGACCAATTAATCTCACATTTTCTATAAACTATTTAATTTTGAGAGGTATGAATCCTCAGATGCATGATAGAATGTACCTTTTAATTCTTAAAAGGAGCAAATAAGGAAACATTATCACTTATGTATCAGGCAGTGTGCTGTTTTTTTGTTTGTTTGTTCGTTTTTGGTACCAGGATTTGAACTCAGGGGTACTCGACCACTGAGCCACGATCCCCACCCCTGTTTTGTGTTTTATGTAGAGACAGGGTCTCACTGAGTTGCCAAGCACCTCGCATTGCTGAGGCTGGCTTTGGATTCTCTTGTCTCAGCCTCCCAGAGTGCTAGGATTATAGGCATGCGCCACTGCGCCCAGATCAGTGTACTGTTTTAATGGTTTGTTTCATGTATTTCTCAGAATGGCTCAGTGAGTTAGTGATTAAACCCACTTATATGTGAAAATGTGAGGCTGAGAGAAGTTACACAAACATGCAGAGATCCATAGCTAGGATCCAACCCCAAATTTGACTCCAAAGCCTCTTTTCTTTTTAATTCACGCTAATGGCAACTTTTTTTTTTAATATTTATTTTTTAGTTGTAGGTGGACAGAATATCTTTATTTTATTCTTATGTAGTGCTGAGGATCGAACCCAGTGCCTCATGCGTGCTAGGCAAGCACGCTACCACTGCGCCATAACCCCAGCCCCACTAATGGCAACTTTAAATGTTCAGTTGCTTATGTGAAAATTCCTGGTTTAAAACTTTATTTTAAAAATTCATTTGAAAATTATTCTGAAAGGATATTATTTTGACATTCATTTTACTGACTAAGGCTCTGTAAATCAAGACTACTAAGGAAAAAGACAAGGAAATAAGGATTTTTTTTGCCATTCTATTATAGAAGATCCCTTTAATTCTATAGTTATAATATTTTCTTTCATAACTATTTGTTATAAAATCCCAAATAGTTGAGTTATGGCTTCTGGCTAAGCTCAGGATGATGTTCCAAAGGACATGAAAGGAATTGGCTTTGGTTATCTCATATGTCCATATTGTACAAGAGAAGGCTTCTTGGGCACTTTAGAATAATATTGTACTCTGAATAACAAGTTTACTGTCCTTGAGCAAGAGTCTTACTTATTAGGGTATTTTAAGAAGATATCATTCCCTAGTGATTTTCTAAAGCTCTGGAGTCCAAGAGCCACCTCTTACAGGCTGTAGGGTCTGGCCCTGTAGTCTCTGGCCACTTCATAAAATGTTAATGGAACCAGGACTTACATTCACCAATGCCAAGAACTCTACCTCTTACTTCTGGAAATGCCTCTATTTGACACCCAGAAGACAATTCCCTGCCTGTTTTTGTTTGTTTCTTTGTTTTTCATATCCAAAAAATAAATTCCTGAAGTCTCTGGTCTTCCATAGCCAGTTCTCTGACTAACCTACAACTAAAGCTAAAGGGCATATTCTTAAACATTCTCTGAAAATATTTTAAGCCACACTAATAATAATAGACTCCCCTGTAAAAAAATAGTAATAATATGGCTTTAACTTTTACAAAAACTTAATTATCATATATTTGTGTATATTTTTCATTCAGATGTGACAGTTGTTTATCAAAATGGGTTACCAGTGATATCTGTAAGGCTACCATCCCGGCGTGAACGCTGCCAGTTTACACTCAAACCTATCTCTGACTCTGTTGGTGTGTTTTTACGGCAACTGCAAGAAGAGGATCGGGGAATTGACAGAGTCGCAATATATTCACCAGGTATGATCATCTTCGTTTTTAATTTTCACCTACTCTCATTTCTCCCCAAACTATTTCTAGACACACAGACACAGGTCACTGCAAAAGAATATCATACTGTTAATTTTAGAAAACATTTTTTGCTTAGCAAGTGCCAGAAGGTACCGATTTTTCTCCCAGTAGTTCTCACGATATAATTATTCAGTTTTAGCAAATGTATGTGTGTAGGGAGTCTCATTCTAAAGCAACTCACACATAATGCCATGGGCAAGGATGAGCAGTCAAATCACATTTTATGTTATTGAGACCTTTTGTCAGTACCTTAGGCATGAAATAAATTTTTCTGGTAGTTGAGCCCTCATCTGTACAGAAACATTAGGTCTCCTTTTTAGATCTTCTTATGTTTTTCACATAAATGGAGTATACAGTTTGGAGAGACTATAAAATAAGGCACTAAAAATTCCCATTTGATATAACATGTTTAATTTAATTATTTTTAAGTGCCTTAAATTTTTTTCTTTTGAAAAATTTCAAACTTACATAAAATTGAAATATTAATACAATAAGTACCCATTTACCCTTTACCTTGATTCACCAGTTATTAACAACTGCCACATTTCTGTTCAAGTATTTTAAATAAATGGCCAATTCATCATTTAAATAAATGGCCAATTCTGTAATTAATAGACCAGCTTGTTGTACTTGGCTCACTCTGTCATACAACTCTGCTGAATTAATTAGCAACTAACTAATCATGAGTATACAGAAAAGCACCATATGCTAGAAAAGAATTTTTTAAAATTAAGTTAGCCAGTTTTCACCACAGACAAATATAACAACTCCATACATCTCAATGACCCTAGATTTTCAACTGACATCTAAAATATATAATAAGAAATTATTTCACTTGTCCACACAGTTGCAGGAAAAGCGTTTTGTTAAATCTTCATACTTGAGGACTAAGAACAAAGAGCTTCAGATAATCTAAACTTTGTTGAGCATAGAACTAGGGTGTGAAGCAAAAGATTAACTGAAGTTTAGAAGGGAAGAGGTAATTTTAAAAACCTACCTTGAGGATTGCTTTTTCCTGACCATTCTTGAATAATTATGGGTATATGACAAATTTCATTTAAAATTTTCACAGATGGTGTTCGCGTTGCTGCCTCAACAGGAATAGACCTCCTACTCCTTGATGACTTTAAACTGGTCATTAATGACTTAACATATCATGTACGACCACCAAAAAGAGGTAAAATAAATTAGCATTCATAAGGCCATAGGAAAGGTGTTTGGGAAGAACTTAATTTTTTCCTGGGTAACCTTGAGACAGACATATTTAAAGAATACTGAAAGTTACATACCGATAGACACTATTTCAGTTGAAGAGTTCATTGAGTACCTGGCACTTGGCGAGGACATTTAAAATTATTTAGATTCTATATAGATTCTAGAATGCTTTATCTGGTATTGCCACTGTTTCACATAAATGGATATTCTATTTAAACACCTTCCCTCTATGAAGGCTAACAATTATATTATTAATTTTTTCTTTTTTTTTTGGTACTGGAGATGGAACTCCGGGGCACTCGACCACTGAGCCACATCCTCAGCCCTATTTTGTGTTTTATGTAGAGACAGGGCCTCACTGAATTGCTTAGTGCCTCGCCGTTGCTGAGGCTGGCTATATTATTATTTTTATAGCATTAAAATAATACAAAACAGCTCAGAATGTAGCTCAGTGGTAGAGCATTTGCCTAGCATGTGTAAGACCCTAGATTTGATCCCAGCACCCCTACACACACCAAAAAAATAATAATTTAAGGAGGCTGAGGATATGGCTCAGTGGTGGAGCACTGCCTAGTATTTGTGAAACCCTGGGTTCCATCCCCAGCACCACAAAATGATGATGATGATGATGATGATGATGATGATTAGAAGAAAGTCTTAAAAATCAGTTATAAGCTTCTCTTAAACAGTGTTCTCTTAAACATTGTAACTGGCATTAATCTTTTTTTTTTTTTTATAATAGCAGAAATTGAACCCAGGGGCTTGGCATGCTAGGCAAACACTCTATCACTAAGCTACAACCCCAGCCCTTTTCATTTTCCTTTTGTGGCAGGGTCTTGCTAAGCCCAGGCTGACCTAGAACTTGGCCATCTTCCTTGCCTCAGCCTCCCCAGTAGCTGGGATTATAGACATGCACCACTGCACCAAACGCTTGTTTTGAAAAGAATATGAAATAAGGCACTAAAAATTCCCATTTGATATAACATCTGTTTCATGTATTTATTTTTAAGTGCCTTAATCTTCAGCAGTCTGAAAGTCAGTTATTGTACAGATGCTTTTTGGTTTACAACTGGGTTTATAAACCTTTCATAATTTGAAAATACTGTAAATTGAAAATGCATTTAATACACCTACCCACTGGACATCACAGTTTAGCCTGATCTATCTTAAACTTGCCTACAACATGCACATTAGCCTACCATTGGGCACAACCATCTAACACAAAGCCTACTTTATAATAAAATGCACACACAGATGGGTGTTTTAGACATATCGAGATGCAAAAACCCAAAACACAATATCCATAAACCAACAACACAACACACTGTAGAGTGTGGGCTATTTAGCTTCGAGATCACATGGCTGGCTGGGAGCTGCAGTTCACTGCTGCTGCCACCCAGCATCACAAGAGTATATCACGTTGCTTAATCACTGGCCCAGGAAAAGGTCAAAATTCAAAGTATGGCTCCTAGTAAATTCATATTGTTTTTGCACCAACATAAACTAAAAAAAATCCTAAGTAGAGACCCTCTTTACAATAGTAATCATTGAGAACTTTTGAAATACATAATGCTTTTGTGTGAAAAAAAGTAAGGTGCTCGCCTGAGGTACAAATTTTAAGTGAATACCATCTTTGATATTTAATAATCAAGATAACTAATATAATCAATATAAATAATATTTTAATTTCCCTTTTTTTCCTTTTCATTCCCCCCCTTTTTTTGTTTGTTTGTTTTGGGGACTGGGGGGGGGTTGTTATTTTAGTACCAAGAATGGAACTTAGGGGCACTTAACCACTGAGCCACATCCCTAGCCATTTTTTATTTTCTATTTTGAGACCCTGTCCTGAGGTCTCTCTGTGTTGCCCAGGCTGGCTTCAAGCAATCCTCCTCCTCAGCCTCCCATGGAACCACAGGCAGGCACCATCTCCTACTTGAAAACATAAAGTTAGTGCAAAAAAAAAAAAAAAAAAAAAAAGAAAAGAAAAATCCATGATAAGCAAAATACAAAAATTTAAGAGTCAGTATTACCATTTTTCTTTTCATCCTTAGCTCCAATATGGCTGTGCACGGTATGTCACTAAATAACCCTCTAAAATATCATTTTGAGTTGTATCTTTCTGGATCACTTCTCTCTTTGCCCTTGATGTTCATTGTCACTTCCTGCTGCTGTTGATGGCCCTTCCATTACTCCTTTCATCAGCCTCCTAGGACTTTCCTGCTTTTGAACCTGCTTTTAATAATTGGATCTAGCCAGGCCTAGTGGCACACACCTGCAATCCCAGCATTTAGGAGGCTGAGACAGGAGCATCATGTGAGCCCAAACAGAAAAAGTTCTAAGTGAAGACCTAAGTTTTGAATGCCTCCGTAGTCAGTCACTCTCTTCCCCTATGTGCTGCCTGCCTTTGCTCCCTGCTGTATTCCTGTGCTGTTTTCTGACCTGTGCTCAGCTCTTTGCTGTCTGTTTGCTCATCCTTTCTTTGCCTAAGATGCCTTTTTTCACCCACTTCCTCGTCCCTTATTTTCTCATATCAAAATCATCAGCGTTAACTTCTCCATGACATCTTGATGACTATTCTTTCTTCCTCTGACTCCCAGACACCCAGAATGATCTGTCTCTTCTCTCAGTTCTGCATGAACTCTGTGACTTGTATTCCCTGTCAACTCAGGCCATTCTTCCACGTTAAGTGAAGGAAACGGGTTAACTGAGTAGCATTTGGTTGTTGAGAGGCCAGATTCTCTTCTTTGTTCCAGCCGGTTGAGGTGGGTAACTAGATGGAGAAAAGTGTACTTTAAATAATAAGACCTTATTGAATCAGTTTTTAAGTTGGAATAACTGAACATGTAGACCAGGGACTGCTAGCTGTCAACTGTGCTTATGTTATTTTTCTTTATTCCTAGAAATTCCCTAAAATAACAGAAGGACAGGCCCTGTTATACTCAGTGTTTTTTGTGAAATACCTAAAGAATTCATTGGTTAGATTTTCTTTTGTATTACTAACATGTTAAAAGTTGATTGATGCATTCCCATATATAGCGTAACAATAAGGAATTAAGATATAAGCTTCCACATGTTATGTTGTCACAAGCTTATGATATTTTAAACTATGACTGACCAACTTTTGTTTAATATTGTGTTTTTCAAACAAAATGGATGTTTTGGGGTTTTTTGCTTGTTTGTTTTGTTGTTATTGTTATTGTTGTTCTTTGATAGGCTATTGCCAGAGCAAATAAGGAAAGGTAAGGTAGAAAATGAAAACGAGGCTGGGCACTGTGGTGCACGCCTGTAATCCCAGCAAGTTGGGAGGCTGAGGCACAAGGATCGGGAGTTCAAAGCCAGCCTCAGCAACAGCAAGATGCTAAGCAACTCAGTGAGACCCTGTCTCTAAATAAAACTCAAAATAAGGTTGGGGATGTGGCTCAGTGGTCCAGTGCCTTTGAGTTTAATCCCTGGTACCAAAAAAAGGAAAGGAAAGGAGAAAGGAGAAAGGGGAAAGGGGAAAGGAAAGAAGGAAGGAAGGAAGGAAGGAAGGAAGGAAGGAAGGAAGGAAGGAAGGAAGGAAGGAAGGAGAGGAGAGGAGAGGAGAGGAGGAGGAGAGGAGGGGACGGGAGGGGAGGGAAGAAAATGAAACTGAAAATGAAAATGGAGGAATTGTTTATATTTGATGTACTGGTTGTTGGTAGCCCTAAAAGTTCTTGCTTTATATCTCAGAACCCTCTTCTGTAGAAGTAGATTAGGGTATGAGATTTGCAAGGGTCAAAAATGTATGATTTATGGGAAAAACTGAAAATTGAAGGGTAAAATTTGGTAAAGTCAGTAGCAATATTCTTGTGGAATTTTAAAAGACTTTTTATTTATGTATGTTATTTTTTATTTAGTTATTATTACAGTACTGGGCACCCAACCTAGGGCCTTGCACATGTTAAGCAAGCACTCTACCACTGAGCTACACCTCCAGCCAACTTTAAAAGACTTTTCAATATTTAAATTTATACATCAAAATGCTCTTATCTCTGTTATTATCCTATGAGAGATTATGCCATCATATACCATCTCTCAGGCACTTAATTAATGTTGTTTAAGTCCACAAACACTTTTCCCTGATTTTTAAACTACAGTAAAAACTTTTTTTTAATAAAATGCAAACAAGTTTTAATTTTGCTTGTACCACATTCTTGTCTCTTATTGAGGGAGGCGCTGCTGGTGTCTGAGACACCACTGGTCTTTTTCAACTGAGTGCAGTAAAGTAAGAGAACAGTTTGAATTTCTGTATTTAAGAAGGATGCAGTCCATTCTGATGTGTAAGTTAGTTCCCCTTTCCCACATTGTAACTCTTCAGAGAAGGCTAAGTGGAGGAAAGAAATAGAAGGCAGTATAGAGGCTTTGAGTGTCAGATAATGAAGATTAATACTAGGGGTTTTTATACATGGGTCTTGCTAAGTTGATGAGGCTGGCTTTGAACTTGCAGTCCTCCTGCCTCAGTATCCCAGGCCTCCCTGGGACAATAGGTGTGTGCCATCTCACCCAGCATCCCATCCCTTTTCCCCCTCTCTCTTCCCCTACCCTCCTCTTATTTGATTTTTTCCCGTTGATGGGAATCTTGGATCTAAAAATACCTTACGAGTTTTGTATATACTGGAATTTCACATATTTATACTAGGCATTGAGGACAAAGGCTTATCCATATAGAGTTTAATATAGCAACATTCCATGATCATGTGAGATTGGCAGTCTGTAAGTATTGTGGATCCGTAAATGTTGACAGCCTAACCCAAAGTTGGAACAAGGGAACATGTCACAACAGTAAGGCTAGTTGCAGGCTCCATAACATTCTTTTAATAATCATAGCTGTATTTAACTGGATTCCTCTCTGACCACTGTAGGATGAGGGGAGTAACCTATCTCAATTAGATGGTTTCAAAATTTAATTAAACCTAGACTGGAAGAAAGATTCTAGAAAGGAGCACAAAAAGCCCTTTACCCTGGTCCATGCCAAAGTAATAATTAACTACCTCTTTCCTGTTCTTAGAAAAAAAGAGAACATATCTTATGTGACTATATGACTAGAGGATAGAACTTAGTGTGTGTGTGTGTGTGTGTGTGTGTGAGAGAGAGAGAGAGAGAGAGAGAGAGAGAGAGAGAGAGAATGAGTGTGAGTGAGAACCGAGGGCTTCATACATTGGAGAATATAACTTTTTGTGCTAGGGAGAATCATTTTTATTGGTACCACTAAAACCCTACTCCCATTTACCCATCCAAAGGATATTGGAGACCTTGCTTCTCTCTCTCTCTCTTTTTAAAAGTATTTTCTTAGTTGTAGATGGACACAATATCTTTATTTGTTTATTTTCATTTTTACGTGGTGCTGAAATTCGAACCCAGTACCTCACGCATGCAAGGCAAGTGCTCTACCACGGAGCTACAGCCCCAGCCCCCGTGTTTCTCTCTCTTTTTTAAAAAAATATTTTTTAGTTGTAGGTGGACACAATATCTTTATTTTATTTTTATGTGGTGCTGAGGATCGAACCCAGTGCCTCCCGCATGCTAGGCAAGCACGCTACCACTGCGCCATAACCCCAGCCCCTGTTTCTCTCTTAATGATATAAATTATTTGAGCAAAGAGGTTGAGTAGGCAAACCAAATACCAGTAGTAATGACTGCCTTATTAGAGCCCAAATACCCCAAATCCTTCCCAAACCATGTTTGTGGTTGAAAAAAATTCCAGTGCCCATTATATTATCATGTCTAATATAATGACTTTCTGCACCTTAATTATCCTGTATGGAAACATTAATAAACATCTAATTGCCTTTTAGTGAAGCATAGCAAAGTGCTATTATCATCCCAAAGTGCTATTGTTAAGCTGTTTTCAGATTTATTTTCCCTTTTTTTTATAACTTCATCTCTAAATATGTGGGCAGATTTTTCAGGGCCAAGGATTTGTGAGTATTATTCTCTTCCACCATGACAGTACCTTGGAAGCGTTTTCTTCCTGTCAAGAAAACCTGACAAAATAAAGTGTAAACTCTTGAGTCTGCCAGGGCTTTATTGATGCATAATCAGAAAGATAACAACTGTATATTCAGCTAGGTCTGGAATTGGACATCTGTGAGCTATCATATGATTTATCATTTTCTGTTTTTTATTGCTGTTAGAAAATATTGCTGTTGTTACACATTAATTTTTTTATTTGTTTAAAATAGGTAATATATTCGTAAGGTTCAACTCCCAAAGTCTAAAAAGAATTTTGGGAAAAGTCATCTTCTTGTTCCTGTTACCTGGCTACCCATTTTTCCTCTGCATCATCAAGCACTGTTCTTGGTTTCTTCAGTCTCCTGCCAGGACATTCTATGCATTTATAGGCAAATATGAATGCACGCTTTTTCTCTTTTTATGCAAATAGTAGCATTCCATACATACTGTTTGTATCAGTCAGGGTTCAATTTTGGAAACAAAACCGCATGATTATTATGACATAAAAGATTTAATATGGGAGTGAGACCTTGTACAATTGTAAGTGAAGAGGAAGAAGAGTCAGAAAGGGAGAACTTGGACAATCAGATAAATGTCAATAATTTTGAAGCAATGGAAAAGGTGGACAAATCAAAACATGACAAGGAACCTGGAAATCCAGGCACACCCAGTGTTTAGGGTAGAACTTTGATGGAGTGCTGAAAGAGAAATTCTTTAGTGTTATCAAGTAGAACTTTCTGTGATGTTGGAAATGTTTCATTTCTGCATTGTCCATTAGTCACATTTAGCTATTGAACCCTTAAAATGTGGCTAGTGTAACTGAGCAACTGGATTTTTTATTTACTTTTAATTAATTTAAATTTAAATAGCAACATGTAAGAGGTTGGGGAAATGTTAGTCAAAGAATACAAAATTTCAGATGAGAGGAATGAATTAAGAGATCGTTGTACAACATGGTGACTATAATTAACAACAATGTATTCTCCAAAACTATGAGTAGACTGTGTTTTCATCACAAAAAGCAAAAACTCACAAGAAAGTATGTTAGCTCAATTTAGCCATTCCAAAATGTATACATATTTCAAAACAACATGAACATGATAAATATATATAATTATTATTTGTCAACTTAAGATAAATAATAAGTTAAAAATAAATAGCAGCATGCGATGGCACATGCCTGTAATCCCAGCAGCTTAGTAGGCTGAGGCAAAAGGATCATGATTTCAAAGCCAGCCTCAGCAACTTAGTGAGGCCCTAAGCAATTCAGCAAGACCATGTCTATAAATAAAATATAAAAAGAGGGGGCTGGGGCTGTGACTCAGTGGTAGAGCGCTTGCCTCGCATGTGTGAGTCACTGGGTTCGATCCTCAACACCACATAAAAAATAAATAAATAAAATAAAGATATAAAAAAGGGGGGGCTGGGGATGTGGCTCAGAAGTTAAGCACTTCTGGGTTCAATCCCCGGTACTAAAAAATAAAATAAAATTAATAATAATAAATAGCAAATGTGGCTAGTGGCTACCATATTGAACAGGATATCTTTAGAAGGTTGCCTCTCAATGTGGCCCTGTTTTGCTGTTAATCAACAGAAGTAACAGTTGAAAAAAAGAGTTGGATACAGAATAGGGGAGAGCAGGCACAGCTGTCTGCAGACACCTCTGCATCTGTCTCACTACTAAACACCTTTCAGGTTCTATTTCACTTTCACCTTCCAGTCTCCCCTGAATTTCTCTTTTGATTAATCTTGATTCAGAACAATACAGGGAAGGATATTCTAGGAAACATATTTGCATTGTCAAGATATGTTTAGACATATTTACAATTTAGCAGATTTACAGTGTTTAAAAACCATTAAACTGCAAGGCTTGGTGGTGCATGCCTATAATCCTGTATCTCAGATCTTGACAGGCTGAAAAAAGAGGATTGCAAGTTCAAGGCCAGCCTGGGAAAATTAGTGAGATCCTGTCTCAAAATAAGAACAACAACAAAAAAAGACTGGGGATGTAGCTCAATGGTAAGATACTTAGCTAGCATGTGCAAAGCCTGGGTTCTATCCCCGATACCCCCCCCCCCACACACAAAACAAATAAATAAATAAATACAAAAACAAACTATTTTTCTCACTTAATGGTAGATCGTGAAGGTCTTAACATACCAGTACATAAAGAATTCCTCATGCTTTTTCACAGCTGCTATGTTGTACATTGTATGAATATCATCTTTCATTTAACTGCTTATTTTATAATTTAATGACAGATTTTTGTGTTGTTCTCATGTTTTGCTTCAGTCTGTAAGCAGCATCAGATCACTTTGAATGTATGTCAGGAAGTATATGCATGAATACCTGGGAAAATAAATCTGTATCCCTAGCAGTACTATGTCAAAGGGCATATGGATCAAAAACTTAAATTTTAAAGAAGAAAAAGTTTAAAGGCACGGAAAGAATTAAAAGAGAAGTATTTTTTACACTCTTGGAGTGAGAAAGAACTTCCTGACTATAACACACACCCAGAAACCAAAGCAAAAATTGACAGAAAAAAATAAATTCCACTGTGTGGAACTCATAATATGCGAATTAATTTTTAAACTAAAAAGTCTTCAGTGAGTGATAGTCTAATAGAAACTTAACTTTCCATGTGACACAAATGCCAGAGCTGATTTCAGATTTTATAGGTCCTCGGGTTATGGTTGTCCATAACTATTTGGTCATTTTTAACATATCCATGCTTCATTAGGAAAAGGAGCAGAGAGTTTGTTTCATTTGGTTCCTTCTTCTCTCTCCCCTTTCCTCCCTTAGATTTCTAAGCAAATACAGTGTGATCATGGCACTGAAGGTTGAAATGGAAAAAGAACACAGTAGGAAAGTCATTGCACCACCAGCCAGATCTTTTCCCACCCGCTCCAGGCTCTTTGTGAATGTCTTTAATAGACCTTTTTAGAGAAAGGAACCATCTACTATTTGATTTCTTTCCTCCTCTGTAGTGAGGAGATCAGTACCTAGTACAAAAATGTCTCTTAATCTTCTCTTTCTAGGATTCACATTCCTCATTCTTACATTGTGAATATCAAACTTACACATGCTATTATCTGGAGGATAACATGGGAAAATATTTGTGAAAGGGTTTTGTTCACCATAGATAATTTGCACCTACTTCAAGAAATATCTTTTTGACAGGGAACTGAACAGTAGGAGAAATACAAATATCCATATAGGAAGTAGAGTAAAACACTATAACTAAGCTCCAGGTCTGGGAGTCAGGAAACACGGATTCCACCACTTCCCACCAACATTCTGGATAATTTCCTCTTCTGGTAACTTTGGAAAGTTTAAATCATATGTAAATGTGAACTGCAACTGTGGTACAAAGAAGACCCTGTTGATTTTGGTGACCTCTGCAACTCAGAATATTCTTGCTTTTGTCTGTTCCTGTTAGTTCAACATGCATTAACTGAAGCATGCAAGATGCTGCGCTCAGTGCTGTGTCCCCTTTTACTATGTCAGCTCTTCTGTAGTTGAACTTTCTACCCTTATTTAGATTTTATCATTGCTTTGAAATATATGATTAATTCTGACTGTGGCTTAGAAGAGGGCTGACCTTATGCTGTGCCTTACAAAATGTCACATTTAAAGCTAATAAGATTCTTAAACAAAAACTTTATATCTGGCACCTTTTTTTTTAATTTTTTTTTTAGTTGTTGATGAACATAATGTCTTTATTTTATTGGTTTATATGTGGTGCTAAGGATCGAACCCAGGGCCTCACGCATGTGAGGCAAGCGCTCTACCGCTGAGCTACAATCCCAGCCCCCTGGCACTTTTTAAAAAAATTATTTGCTAGTTTAGATTGAGTTTTTATTAGATTTTCAAAATGTAACTTTTAGATTCCTGAAAACATACTACTCACAGTAGAGAATATTGAATCAAGGAATTTAATCTTTTGCTCTTTCAATGATTCTTGTAATTTCATGCCCTTTAGTGCATGATATTGAGGCCCATACGCCTGTCTCTGTCTTTTTCAACAGGAATTAATAAAAGTTATTGTGGCAAGGGGAAGAAGCATGGAGGTTAAGATTATTAGGATGTTATTTTTATTTATACCTTTGTATTTGCAAATTTGAAATGCTGTATAACTTTCTCAGGAGTTTCTAAAGGAAAAAAATCACTTAAAATGGCGACCACAAATAAATTAGAGACAGCATTTGTATATGTGTGAAAAGATACCCAGGACTGAACCCAGGGCCTTGTGCATACTATGTAAGCACTCTACCACTGAGCTGCATCCTCAGACCTTTTTTATTTTATTTTTGAGATGGTCTCCATAGTAATGCAGACTGGCCTCAAATTGCAATCCTCCTGCCTCAGCCTTCCAAGCAGCTGGGATTACAGGTGTGGTGCACTACTGCACCTGGCTATAGATCAGCATTTTAACGAGCATGATCATCAGATTGATCCAAAACCTCTCTACTAGTTTTTGCCGGGCATGGTGGCGCATGCCTGTAATCCCAGGAGCTCTGGAGGCTAAGGCAGGAGGATTGCGAGTTCAAAGCCAGCCTCAGCAAGAGCGAAGCACTAAGCAACTCAGTGAGACCCTGTCTAAATAAAATACAAAATATGGCCTGGGATGTGGCTCAGTGGTCAAGTGCCCTTGCATTCAATCCCCAATACCCTCCAAAAAAACCAAAACAACAACAAAAAACTTCTCTACTAGTTTTTAAAATTTGTTTTAATTTTGCCTTATCTAATGAATATTATTATTTGTGGTACTGGGGATCAACGCAAGGCCTCACACAAGCACTCTACCACTGAGCTACATACACCTGCTACCCTGAAGATTATTATTGGCATTGTTTTTCTTAATATTTTCCTTAACTATAGCCACATTTGTAGCATCTAGGCGTCTAAGAATAATGGTGAATATCACTTTCAAAATGTTTGAGTTGCCTAAATATGAATTTACTTTCTAGATTCGTGGAAAATTCATTGTTTAAAAATAACTGTTACTTTCCTTCAGTTTACACTGAAGGTAGGACATCTATAATAGATGAATCTGACTTGTAATCTTGTGTTTAAGGCCTACATTCTTTAAGGAAATTCACCCCCTTTCTTTCAGACCTCTTAAGCCATGAAAACGCAGCAACGCTGAATGACGTGAAGACGCTGGTGCAGCAGCTGTACACCACGCTGTGCATTGAGCAGCACCAGCTAAACAAGGAGAGGGAGCTCATCGAGAGATTAGAAAACCTCAAAGAGCAGCTGGCTCCCCTGGAGAAGGTAACCATGAAATCTCAGACTTTTCACTTGCAAATACTCACATGTGTTTGTGTTTTCTTTTGAGTTTCCTGTAATTGAGTCATATCTGTCAAATTAGCCCATTAGTTTACAAGGCTGAACCTTAAAAGTTCTGATCAAAGCTAATAGGAATAGCTTGGAGCCTTGATAATGGACTTAGAGCTGTGAGGTCTAAATACGCTGCCTTTTATCAGATTTACCATCTTTGAAACACAGATGCAATAATTTCTGAGTATAGTGGATAATGATTTTAGCCAAATTCAGAATGAATACTCTATGGAATATTATGTAGCTCTTAAAATGATTATGTAAATCGAATTTACCTCAGAAAACAGTAATGATGAACTTAAATGATACATTATAGAAAGTAAGTTCTAAACAAGTGTGTATGCTATATCTGATTTTTTAATGTGTTATGCATATAGCTGTATACAGTATATATCCATATTCAGAAGGAATATATTTCAAAATGCTAATAGAGTAGTAGGATTATGACTGATTTTTCTTAATACTTTTTAGAACATTTTACAAGGAACACATTACCCATAATTTTTTATGATAATGCAGGTACAGTCATGGTTTGTTTAATGACAGGGATAAACGTGTCTCTAGGTGATTTCATTGTGAGAACATGCTAGAGTGTCCTTACACAGGCCTTGATGGTGCAGGTCAGTCCCTCAACATGGCCTCTCAATGCAGAGTGAGCATGAGATACATGAGGCTGCTGCTGAAATAACTATAAAAATTTTTGTAAGTAGGAGGAATAGCTCTAAAATGATGATTAAAACATATAATCTGGGCTGGGGTTGTGGCTCAGTGGTAGAGCGCTTGCCTAGCATGCGTGAGGACTGGGTTCGATTCTCAGCACCACATACAAATAAATAAAATAAAGATCCATTGACACTAAAAAATATTTAAAAAAACAAAAACAAAAAAAAAGTATAATTTATGGGATGGAATTGTGGCTCAGTGGTAGAGCGCTTGCCTCGCATGTGTAAGGCACTGGGTTCGATCCTCAGCACCACATAAAAGTAAATAAAATAAAGATATTGTGTCCATCTACAACTAAAAAATTTTTTTTTTGAAGTATAATCTAGTAAATACATAAACCTACTGGTAACATAGTGAAATAGTATCATCAGGTATGCACAATACATAATTGTATGGCTGTACTTTATGTGACCAACAATGCAGTAGGCTTGTTTACATCAGCATCTCTCTCCCTCTCTCTCTCTCTCTCTCTCTCTCTCACACACACACACACACACACACACACACACACACACAAGTAATATTGTGCTGTGGCATTACAGCAGCAGCTGTGCTGTCACTAGGGGATGGGAATTGTGCAGCTCCATTATTTCCTTATGGGACCACCATCATGCATGTGGTCCATCACTGAAACGTTGTTGTATGGCATGTGACTCTATTTTCATTGATAAGGAAAGGGATAAATACTTGTGATATTGTGCTTTTTCAAATTTCTTACCAATGTTTAGCATATGCCATAGATTGTGCTCCATATCTTTACCTGCATTCCCTTATTTAATCCTCAGAATGACTTACTCTATAATCAAGTTAGTGGTGTTTTGCACATCAGGGCCCTGAACTCACCCACTTGAATCCAGACTCCATGTTCTGACTTACCCTGCTGTTATGCCCCTAGTATAGCACTTGAGTTAAAACTGATAAGAGGTTAAATCTTGTACACATCAGTGAGAGACCATTGCTATGTTTTCATTTTCCTCTTTCAAAGAAGTTAATCCTGTGGCTGGATGAAGAGCTATTGAAGCTCACCCCTATATTTTCACTTATTTCTAGGGTGAAATTTAAATAAAATACAAAAACCTTAGTTGTCCCTGTGAGATATTTTATTCAGTGAAAACTACAGTTTCTATTTACTAGAATTGAGCCTAACTTGTGTCTTGATTATAAGCCTTTTTTCTTTAGCGAGCATAAAATAGTTTATAAAAGACTTTTGAATTGGTTCCATGTCAAATGACTTAGGACTGAGCATGTTTACCCAATAGGTACGAATTGAAATTAGCAGAAAAGCTGAGAAGAGGACCACTTTGGTGCTATGGGGTGGCCTTGCCTACATGGCCACACAGTTTGGCATTTTGGCCCGGCTTACCTGGTGGGAATATTCCTGGGACATCATGGAGCCAGTCACCTACTTTATCACCTATGGAAGTGCCATGGCAATGTATGCATATTTTGTAATGACACGCCAGGTAAGAACTCCTCTTCAAATAACTTTTTATGAGATAGTAATAAAGTCTTGATTGTTTCAGTAGTTCTCTTTTCTCTCACATTCTTTCCATGATCACTTTTCTTTAAAAACTCATTTATCATGTATGTGCACACATATACATACACACACATGCGCATGTGTGTAGCTTATGTATCAGGCACTATTGTAGGTGTTAAAGCTAGAGAGGTAGGTATGTGACATGGCTTCTGCCCCTCATGGAGTTTGCAGGTCATTAAGATAGCCATATATACCACTGCATTCAGAAAATAGACTCTAATAGGAATGGAAGGGGAGCAAAGGAGAAGAGTGGCAGAGTGGATAACTTGTTCACTGTGCTGGGCTTGATTTTTTTTTAATGTGTAATGTAATTGAACAGTTGGATGTCACACACTTTTTATTGAGTTCTTGGAATGGAGAATCAATGATAATCAAATGCTTGAACTAAACCCTGAACTACTTCTATGTATATTAAAGGGTAAATGTTTTCTCGTTCTTTTTACGTCATGGTATGGAGGTGAAAATTAGATATCTAGACCAAATTTTCATTGTCAGTGCTAGTTTAAGTATCTTAAGCCAGGCACGGTGGTGCAGGCCTATAATCCCAGCACTTTGGGAGGCTGAAACAGAAGAATCATGAGTTCAAAGCCAGCCTCAGCAACAGCGAGGCGCTGAGCAACTCAGCTGAGACCCTGTCTCTACATAAAACACAAAATAGGGCTGGGGATGTGGCTCAGTGGTCTAGTGTTCCTGAGTTCAATCTTCAGTACCAAAAAAAAAAAAAAAGTATCTTAGATATCCATATTGTCACTTTGGAAAATATGAGAGATTTATCATCTTTTTTTTTTTTTTTTTTTTGGTGCCACTGGGGATGGAACTCAGGGCCTCTCATGTGCTCTGCCACTGAGCTATATCCCCAGCTCCTATTGTCTCTTATTACTGGATCTCTGATACCATCACAAATCCAACCTGGCATTCCCTTGAATGACAAACATTTAAAATAAATAACACACATGAGAAACATTTTCCTTTCCTTATGTGCTGGAAGAAAGCTGAGTGGTGCTTCTCATATGTTCTGTATTTGCTGTTGAACATTGGCATTATGTTTCTGTGGTTAGATCAGTGATCATGGTCCTATTTATGTGGGGGGAAACGAAAGCTCGAGAATGTTATTTAACCTTTCTGGGCCTCCCAAACTTGTCTAGTAAAGACAAGAGAAAGTAAACTGTTCATATCCCTCTAATGTTGGCCCAGAATCTGACACATCTAGTCCCTTGTCTGGTTTATATTGTCACTAGATGAACAAAACTGAACAGCCATATCATTCCTACCTAATCCTAGTTGTGGACAAGGCTCCAGTCTGTCTGCCCTCCCTCAGTATTCATGGCTATTGCTGGCTGTCTTTTTCAAATGACTCTCAACTCTGTATGTACTGTGTACTCTGCACAACCCAGTTATGGTCTCTGTTCCCCCAGGATGTCCTGAGTTACCTGCCACTTCATTTCTACTTCACACCATTCTTTCAACTGAGAAAGTTCCCCCTGTTGATTTCTTCCTGTCATATTTCAAGGTTTTCTTAAATGCTTACCTTGTGTGAACTTTTGATTAGTCTCCCCAGCTGACTTCTGTCACTTCTTCTGAATCCCTGTATCACACTGTGCCTCCTATTTCACTCATCTCATGCCATCTCGTGCAACATCTTTTCCCTCAGACTAGATTATGGTATCTTTTAAAGCTGGGTATTTGGTTTTATTCAATTTTTATTTCCTCACCATGTAGCTGACTCTGAGTGAACTGAACATATAAAATAAATGATGACATACATTACATTACTTGGTCATTACTGTGAACTACCTCTTCCTGAGGTTAATTATGTGTCAGGCATTTTACATCAGTAACATAAATATATACATAAATATATTTCATCTCAACCTTATAAATATGTACCTCCATTTTAAAGATGAGGAATTGAGGCTCAGTGAGGATAAATAATCTATCCAAGTAGTATGTGTAGTTTATTATAGGACTGGGAATTGAATTCAGATATGTCTTGCCCCATAGGCTGTTCTTTCCACTCAATTATCATATTACCTTCTGTTAACTTTATAAATAGTTACCTCTGAAAACCATAATTAATCAGAATCTAGAGTACAAATAGAAACATGTTGGAGAAATAATTACTGCTGATGAAAAGCTGTTTTATAAATGTTTTCACATTAATGCAAGGTATTAGACTTAAACACAATGTCAGCACTTTTTTCCTTCTCATTATCATGTGGTAGGATCTTTACTTAATACCTTATCTTTCCAATTAGTTAAATGTTCCACTTCTGTGATTCCCAAAACATTGTTGCTGCCCCCAAGTGACAAGTTACAAAATAGCAGTACTAAACAAGTTAGCCACTTACTCAGTTATGAACAAGAAAACGTTGACCAAATAAAATGTAAATATTAGTTTATTGTGTTAGATATTCTTTTGCCTAACTCTATTGTAATTAACACCATGAAGCACAGTGCCTGTTCAATGACATTTAAACTCTTCTAAACTATTACAGGGAGATGTTTAATTTATTAGCAGTCTAAATATATCTCAATAGTATATTAAGCTACAAAAAATATATGATGGCAAGTTCCTTGAAATAATAAAACCCAGTGGGATATTGAGCACACAAGTACCAGGTGGAAAAGGAGACTGACAATAAGAATTGACAATCAGCATGCACATAGCCCACCCCTTCCCACACACCAGCCAGAGCATTTGCAAGAGGGGATGTTGCCACAAAGGGGTGAAAATTGGTTCTTGGGGAGTAAAAACATCTCAGGTTAACTGTTATAGCACATAAAAAGACATACATTATGGGGCTAGGATTGTGGCTCAGTGGTAGAGCACCTGCCTCGCATGTGTGAGGCACTGGGTTCGATCCTCAGCACCACATAAAATAAATAAATAAATAAATAAATAAAGATATAAAAAAAAAAGACATACATTATAACTATGGTATTAAATCTTCTTTGGGGAAGGGAGCAATCAGGAAAAAAATAACTAGAAAAAGAATCGAGGGTGGGGAACCAGTAACGAAAGACAAAGCTAAGAAACAATAGCCTAGCATTTAATGTCCTCCTCCTTTTCAGTTTTTTCAACCATCATTTGCATTCTGCTCCAGCAAACCACCTTCATGGCCACCCAGGACCTTCTTTCCTAGAACTGTATCTCTTACGATATAATCAGTATACAAATTTCTGATCACAATTTCTTTTCTTTCTAGCCCTTTTATTCACTCGCTCACTCCTTTGACCTCATCCAGACTTTGAGGCTACTGACACCTTTATCTCAATTTTTACCACAACATACTGTCTGTACTGCTTCCTTTTCTAATTTAGACCAATTGCCAGTCTCTTGGTATCCTAGAATCCCTGCCCCTTTGCCTTCACTCTACAGACTCCTCATTTGGGGTGTGTCTGTCCCTTTATCCTGGACCCAAGCTACTAAACATTGCTAGAGAAAAATCATATCATTTATTTTATTTTTTGTGTTCCCTGTTTTCAACCTCTCCCATTCCAACTCATAACTAAGCTGTGTCTTTTTGCACAAATAGTGAAATTATGAAATTTCTAGAATAGATTCTAGCATGTAGTTGCTCAGTTAATGCTTGAAGCCCAAAAGAGAGAGCAGAAAATAGATTTGAATAAATTTAGCTTATATTTCCATTTACATCCTAAACAAAGAAAGGTAAGCAACCTAGTAACAGCAATTTAGGTGACAGTAGAGGACTTTGCCTCAAGTGTTTAATTCGACAGTTATTCCTCAATGTTAGTGATTCAGACCTGAATTTTATCCATTTTTAAAAGGCTTCCACAGACTCCTTTTTCTACATTTATTCAAATTCCATTCTCATCAATAACTAAATATTTACTTCTTCTGGTTATGGAATACGAGGTAATCACAATCCCATTAGGATAAATTAGTTGTTAGACAAAACATAATGCTCATCTGCCTGAAAATAATAGAAAACTAACAAAACAAGCAGCAGTGATTAGAAGAGGAGTCCCAACCAGGCAGGCCTGGTGTTCAGGTGGGCCTTTTCCTCTGGGGACTTGTACAGATTAAGGACAGTGTTATGGAGAGACCAAGAACCTGAGCCATACTTGATAACTGTGTTGATCAGCTTTCTGTTGATGTGGCCAAAATACTTGACAAGAACAACTTAGAGGAGGAAAAGTTTATTTTGACTCTCAGTTTCAGGGGTCAGTCCATGACCAGTTCACTTCATTGCTATGGGCCTGAGAGGAGGAGGAGCATCATGGCAGAAGGGCATGGAGGAGGAAGTTCTGCTCCACTGGTGGCAGCTGGAAAGCAGAGAAGAGGAAGAGCCAGGGTGACAAGATACAATCTCAAGGGCATGTCCTCAGGGATCTACCTCCTCCAGCCATGCTCCACCTGCCTACAGTTATGACACTTTGAATTATTAATCCATCAAATGGATTAATCCACTGATTAGGATACAGCTCTCAGAATCCAATCATTTCACTTTAGAACATTCTTGCATGAACACAGGAGCTTTGGAGGCAGGGGACACCTCATATTCAGACCATAACAATAACCTTGAGGGATCAAAGCCACAGAGACTGGTGTCCAGGGCTCACTTAACATAAATCATGGGCTGGGATTGTAGCTCAGCGGTAGAGCGCTTGCCTCGCATGCATGAGGCCCTGGGTTCGATCCTCAGCACCACGTACAAAGCAATAAAATAAAGACATTGTGTCCATCTACAACTAAAAAAATATTTTAAAAAAAACAAAAAACATAAGTCAAACACTCTTGCTTTGGTTTGGAACCTCTGCAGGCCCCTTTGTAGAAGGATAAGCCTGTTTATAGGACCTCTTAGAAAACACACCTCCTCTTTCATTCACTCAGTCCTGTAAATTAGATTGGGGTAGTCACAGAATACTGACAGTCCCAGAGTGCTAATGCTCATAGGTCCCAGGCAGAAGTAACATAAAACATTCCTGGAAGGAGATTACAGTATCCTAAACTTCCAGTTATTTTACTAATAACTTTGTAAATACAAAGTCATACAATAAAAAAAAACACAAGGAACTTTCTACACAAACAATAAACATTAGAAGCAGATACAGATAAGGGATTAGATATTGGGATTTTCAGATAGCCTTTAAAATAATTATACTTATTACATTTAAGGAACTGAAAGCCAAGGTTGAGTACATCCACAGAAAACTTAGTTTTCTTTTTAAAGAACCAAATGAGAATTCTTTTTTTTTTTTTTTTTATAGACATTTTTATTTATTTATTTATTTATTTATTTATTTATTTATTTATTTATTTATACGTGGTGCTGAGGATCGAACCCAGGGCCTCACGCATGCGAGGCAAGCGCTCTACCGCTGAGCTACAATCCCAGCCCCCAAATGAGAATTCTAGAAATGAAATATAATAGATGGATTTATCAGCAGATTAGACCTAACTAAAGACAGAATTAGAGACCTGGAGTGAGTCAGAAACTATTCAAACATATATATATGAAACTATTCAGAATGATGTATGGGAAGACAAAAAGATAGAAAATATAGAACAGGGTAAGAGACATAGTGAAAAGTTCTAGTGTGGATTTAATTTTATTGGAGTCTTAGAGAAGAAATAGAATGAAAAAATATGTATATTTTAGAAGTTAATGGCTGGACTGGGGTTGTAGCTCAGTGATAGAGTGCTTGCCTTGCACCTGTGAGGCACTGGATTCAATCCTCAGCACCACATACAATGAATGAATGAATGAATGAATGAATAAAACAAAATAAAGGTATTTAAAAAAGAGAGATGCATTCTTCTTTAAAAAAAAAAATAGCTGAAAAATTTCCAAAATGATGAAATACATCAGTTTACAGATTTAAGAAACCAAATAAATACCAGCCAATATAAAGAAAAACAAATCCACATCTGGACACATCAATAGCAAAACTTCAAACACCAAAGCCAAAGGGGAAATCTTCAAAGCAGCTGAAGGGGAACAGAAAAGCTTGTTTCTCAAGGGCTAAGTGCTGACTCCCAGAAGCAGCACTGACCCAGAAGACAGTGCAGTGGCAGCTTCAGTGTGTTGGAAGCACATAACTAGGAGAATTCTGTGCTCTGCAAAATACATCCTTTCAGAATAGGGGTGAAATAAAGGTATTTTCAGATAGAACCTGACATCATCAGATCCACATGAAAAGAAATACTAAAGGGTGTTCTTCAGGCAGGAGGAGGAATCTCATAGAAAATGAGAGAAACAGGAAGGAAGGAAGAGCAGTAAGAATGGCAGGTCTGTGAGTGGATCTAAGTGAATATTAAATGTATAAAAGATAATTATGGAATTTAAAATACAGAGAATGAAAATATTCAACAATGGCATGTGGTTCTAGCGTGGGTAAATAGACATAAAGTGTTCTAATATCCCTTCATTGTCTGGGAATAGGGTTCAGCTTTGAACAGGAAACCCTAGCAAGGAAAACGGCAAGGAAAAATATGAAAGAAAGAAAACTGACATTATTCATAGATTTTGTACATAAAATAATTAAAAAGAGGGCTGGGGGTATAGCTCAAGGGTAGAGTGCTTGCCTAGCATGTGTGAGGTTCTGGGTTTGCCCCCCACCCCACCCAGCACTGCAATTTTTTTTAATTAGTTAAAAGAAATGAACAGATAATTGGTTAAAATCCATAAATAAGTTTCATGAGATGACCAAGTAAGAGGTCAATATATGTAAATCAATTGCATGTCTCTACAGTAGCAAAAAACAGAAAATGAAAAAAAAAATTTTTTTGGTACCAGGGATTGAACTCAGGGGCACTCGACCACTGAGGCACCTCCCCAGCCCTATTTTGTGTTTTATGTAGAGACAGGGTCTCACTGAGTTGCTAAGCACCTCGCCATTGCTGAGGCTGTCTTTGAACTCCCGATCCCCCTGCCTTAGTTTCCTGAGCCACTTGGATTACAGGCATGCGCCACCATGCCCGGCAGAAAATGAAAAATTTTAAAAGACCTTAAAATGAATTTTTTTCTTCTTTTAGGATTTTATCCAGAACCTAGTGCTCAGTCTTCCTGCACACTAGGCAAGCACTGTACCTTTGAACTACATCCCAGCTTTTAAAAATACATAGAAATAAATCATGCAGAATATGTGCAAGTCCTCTTTACAGGAAAAACATAAAAGAGACCTCATAAATGAAATGATATTGTAAATATTGCATGAATGTTGGTTCTAGCCAAACTGATATATTTGATTCAGTGCAATTCTAGTCAAAATCTCAACAGATTTGGGGATATAATAAGAGATTGGAATAAGCTCCTTCTAAAATTTATACAAAAATCTAAAAGATTAAGAAAGACCAATAAACTTTTGAAGAAAATCTAAGGGAGGACATTTGCTCCATGACATATGAAGACTACAACTGCAGTTATAACACTTGAATAAATAAGACAACAGCACAAGGATAGACAAATAGATCAATAGAACAGAAAACACGTAGAAACAGACCCAGCATAAATGAACTTTATGATTTTAAAAGGATGGCACTGTGAAGAAAAGAGAGTCTTGTTTTGTTGTGTTTTTTTGCCGAGTGCTGAGGATGAAATCCAGGTCTTGAGCTACATATAACTCCAGCCCAGGAGAGTCTTTTTCAATAAATGGTGCTAGGACAATGGTGCAATGGATATTGAATATCCATATTAGAAAATGAAATGACCCTATCTTTATGCCTCCAACAAAATTTAATTTGAGATGGATTGTAGATCTAAATACAAAAAGTGAAACAATTAAGTTCTTGGGAGGTAATATAGGAGAATCTTAATGACTATGGAATAGAAAATGACTTCTTACACAGAGTGAAAAATGCTAGCCATAAAGGATAAGAATGAAGAGTTAGGCTACATTAAAATTCTGTTTATTAAAGGACACCATGAAGAGGGTGACGATGGGAAATTTCTAGTGCATAAGTCCAATAAAAAATTCATATCTAGAATATATAAACAAGCCCTACAGATCAGTAAGAAAAAGACAGCGAGTCCAGTAGGGGAGAAAAAAAAAGTGGCCAGAGATGTGAATAACACTTCCAAAAGAAGGTACAAACAGCCAGTGCTAAATGAAAAGGCCTGAGTTTCATAAGTGATGAGAAAAATGCTTATATCACCAAGAGAAATGAAAACATCATGTCCACACAAAAACTTGGATGTGGATGTTTGTGGTAAAATTTTTTAAAATAGACAAACAGTGGAAACAACCCAAATGCTATCAACTGATTAATGGACAAATGTGGTGTATCCATACAGTGAAATATTATTTGGCAATGAAAAGAAGTCAGATACTGATACATGCTACAAATGGATGTGCCTTGAAAACATCATGCTACGTGAAAAACTCCAGACACTAAAGATCACATGTTGTATAATTCCTCTTACATGAAAAATCCAAATAGGCAAATCCATAGAAACAAAATAAATGAGTAATTGCCTAGAACTGAGGTGTTAGGGAAGATGAGAAGTGACCATTAAAGGATATATATGGTGGGGCTGGGATTATAGCTCAGTGGTAGAGCGCTTGCCTTGCATGCGTGAGGCACTGGGTTCGATCCTCAGCACCACATAAAAATAAAGATACTGTGTCCATCTACAACTAAAAAAAAAAAATATTAAAAAAAAAAGGATATATATGGTTTCTTTTGGAGGTGATGAAAAATATTCTAAAGTTGTAGTAATGGTTGCGAAACTATGTGAAAATACTAATAACCATTGAATATTGCACTTAATTAGGATAAATTATATGTGAATTATATCTCAGTAAATCTGTGTTTAAAAAATGAAACAGTACCACCATACACATACACTAGAATGGCTAACAGTTTTTAAACTGTATTTAAAAATACAATACAATACAGCAAGTATTGGCAAGGATATGGCATGATGGTAACTCTCGTGTCTTGCTCATAGGAGTATAGTTGGGACAATCATTTTGGAAACCTGTTTGACATCACTTACTGAATTTGTACACGTGCATACCCTGTGATCTAGAATTTCAACTCCCAAATTCAACTCAACAGAGAAGAAGAGTCTAGAAGTGTTCTTGGAAACATTATTCATACATACTAACCCAAACTGGGAAACAACCCATAGCCTATCAGTAGCAGAATAGATAATAAATTGTAATGTGCTCATACAATATAATATAAAATGGCAATGGAAATCAATAGATCACAGCTACAAAAGAGGAATCTCAGCCTGGTGCAGTGGCACAAGCCTATAGTCCCAGCTACTGGGCAGGCTGAGGCAGGAAGAACACTTGAGCCCAGGAGTTCAAAATCAGCCTATGCAACATAGCAAGAACTTGCTTGAAAAAACAAAAAAAAAAAAGATTTAAGAAGCAATTAAACAATACAGAACAGTTCAGTGTCTTTAAATGAGCATAGGTCTTGAATCTAATCAACAGTTAATAAATGCTTATTTTGTGAGGATACTATGCTAAGGACTAATCATTTAATTTCTTCTTTATTTTTGTAGGAATATGTTTATCCAGAAGCCAGAGACAGACAATACTTACTATTTTTCCATAAAGGAGCCAAAAAGTCACGTTTTGACCTAGAGAAATATAATCAACTCAAGGATGCAATTGCTCAGGTAGGTTTTGTAAAAATTAAAATAATTCCCAACCCCATCTTGTATGACCTTTTTATTATCCACAACCACAGTACTTCACATGGTTAAACTGAAAGCGCGATCCAACCAGCTTCTTCGTGTATAAATTACTCCTCATTTAATAATAATGACTATTTTACCAATGACCACTTCTGTAGGTTTTACAACACAAGCAGCTAAAATGATGGTCCTGCCTACCCTGCTAACACCTGCACATGGAAAGTTTTGACTTTCCTACCTTACTTTTTTAAAGTTTGTTTCTTTTGAGTGACCTATTTTTCAACTAGAACTCTCCACATTTCTCTCTTCTTTTTAATATTTCTACAATAATTGACCCAAAGACTTCTCACCTAAAACGTGTGATAGTAATGAGGCAAATAGAAAATCCAAATAAGGACTATCAGGCACAGGTCAGAATTTATTAAACTAGAAGATGCTTTTTAAAAAGTGATGTGTTTTATTTTTCACAGAAGCTACCTCTTGAAACTTCTGGATGTACCTCCTTCAATCTGATGTCTTTGATTTTTGGCAAATAAATTCTCATTCCTAATCCTTATTCCTTTCCCCCATAATGTTTTGTGACCTTAGCAGTTTCTCAACAGTCCTAGAAGATCTTCCATCCTCTTTAATGCTGTAATTGCTCTCCTCTGGACATTCTCTGCCCTTTTTGGGGGGTTAGGGGGGCGGTTCTTTCTGGTAATGAGAGATGCTTTGAATAGACAATCCATCTTCTTGCTTCAGCCTGACTGCATTCTGTCTTCTGTTGCTGCCTCTGATGGTTCTCACTGGAGGGGGCACTGATCATAATCATCCCTGGAGCTCTTACAAATACAGATGCTTCAGTGTCACCCCAGGCTTATTAATCCACCTTGAGGATGAGGTCTAAGCATGGGGAGGTTTTGAAAGTGCTGCAGTTGATGGCACTTCCTTGTTTTAAAATTGACTAAATGAAAAATTTAAACTGATATTAGCTATATAAAGTCTCTGGATAAATCAAAATCTTGGAAGTTACAAAAGACTACAGAAAAATGGAATGAAGAGGTATTCATCAAAATCAGAGTAGCCCAAGTTAAAGTTTTGTTTCCTTGCAAAGGTTTATGGGTGGGCTTCTCACTGGAGAATCACCACCAAATGTATGTTTTGATGTTCCCCAGAATATCTGAGTCCTACCCCTTCAGTAGCAGTGACTTTTCTGGAGGTTTTGTGGACAGCTAAAACTGCCAAGGACAGACTTGGATTCTCTCTTTGTTGTCTTCTGATTTTCAGAGTAATTGAGATGATGTCTTTGACTCATACTAATGGAGGAAAGAATCTCCTTTTCTCAGTGGGCAGTAATGTGGTTAAGAGCTTCACTAGCCAGTTTTCCTCACCTTTTGTTTCTATTTTAGGCAGAAATGGATCTTAAGAGACTGAGAGACCCATTGCAAGTCCATCTCCCCCTCCGACAAATTGGTGAAAAAGATTGATCTGCAAAGAGCCTGTGAATCCCGGCAGAAAGAACACCTGTTTATAACTCTTGCCTTTTTAATTAAAGCATTGCAGGTGGAAGCTGGGAGCCATGTGGGGGTAGAGGGTTTTTACCTTTAATTATAAAACAAAAAGGATCTTAGAGAAGAAAGGAATGTTGAAATCTAAGGATCAGGCATCGTGGAACATAAGCTCAAAGGGCTTAGTAAATATTGTCTTAATCAAGCATTTCAGTTTCTGGATGAAAATGATACAATTATATAGTTGAAAGATTCACAAAGAGAAAACAGTGCTGGGGGTGTTAGTTTCTTGCATCTTCTTTGCAGGGTCAGCAAAACAGTAACACACCAGCACCCCACCCAGCTCTATTTTTTTTTAATTTAACATTTCTTATTTTTGACATAGGAATAAATAAATATACCTAAAAAGCAAATCCTCATGATATGTGGGTGACAACAGAGTATGGGCCCATATCGTTAGCGTTTATTTTAAATTGAGCCCAGTCTCTGCAAAGTTATCAGGAATCTCTCCCTCCAGAAAAGTACCCCTTTTCTGACCACCCACCTGTTGGTTACACTAATTCTATCCAAATGATAATTGGAACCAACTACAACTGTTTGATAACTAACACTTTGGATTATCCCTTAATACCTTCTTAAATGTCTATATATCCCAGTGCTCTGGATCAGTATCTAGAAATCATTGGCAATACTGCATGAAGTTTCTCTGTTTTGGTTTTTTACAATTAGTCTTTCAGAGGAGGAAAAAATTCCCTCCTTTAAATACCTATCCCATTGATAATAAATCCCTCTCCCTCCACTATACAGATCAAAGGAGGGTGTTCAGCTGTATTACCAAATCAGGAAGATGTAAGGTTTACAAATTGGCTAAAAATCATGGCTCTGTAGCCATTTCAGAACCAGAATAATCTCATTGCTGTTCATCTGCTTGTGTGACAGTTCCGGGTCACCCAGATGGCACTGCCGTGTCTGGGGGCTTTATTAATCTTGAAGGACACACTTCCACACTGTTTGTGAGCTCTCCCACCTCCACCACCCAGTCGTGATAAATCAAGTGTGTGGATCTCAAAGGGTGCAATTTATCTTTATACAGGAATACATTTCTATGGCTTCCTTCAGCCTACCCTCTCCACCCTATTTTTTCTTATCTTAAAATGAGAGAAAGAAAAATTGATCTTATACTCTATCAAAATGTTTTCTACCACATTTCCAGATGACATCTGCACGTGAAGAATAAAAGGAAACTGTGTGATATCATGTTTTTAACGACTGTGGGGGCAGGATGGCAAGGATGATGGGGGCTTGCCACACATCTGATTGTCTTTCTTTCACATGACTCATCCCTCCTCATGTGACAAGAAGTTTATTTTTCTTCCTCCTTTGGGATCATTGTATATGAAAAGAAAACCTTTAAATGACAAACCCAGACTCCAGGTGCCTTGCAGAGGTCGAAGGCCAGCTGAGACTGCTGCTCCCGCCACCCCCCTTCACTGGCATGACGGAATGAAAGGATGCATGCCCGCCCCCAGCCCGCCTCCCACTTCCTTCCCTGTCCTTCAGCCCCTCCCTCATTTATTTTTGTTGTGTGAATTATTTTTAAATCATTTATCCTGTTTGTGTGCAGGGTTTTAAGGAGAAACAGCACAGTGCAATGAGCAAACCTTTTTGGGGTGTGTGGGAGGCAAGGGAGGGAGGGCTCGGAGAAAAGTCCTTTAAACAAATAGCAAAATATTGAACATGTGTAAAATCCTGTATCATTTATGAAATATGTATAAAAAGCAATGTACCTTCTGGAACAATAAATACTTATTCAATTTTTGAATGATAGCATCTCATTCTTTAAAACCAGAAAGTTATTTTCCTGTGATTCCAGGTGGAAAGCCTTTTATTTCTAAAAATTAGTTTTATTAAAAATTCCATTACTAAATTAAGCTTTCTTCTTAGACCTTTTATTTCAAAAACAGACATTTCACTAACTCTTCCTTTACTTAATATGGTCATTATTTTCCAGAGCTACTAATAAATCAAGTGGCCTTTATAATCATTAACAAAGTGAATGGGAGATGAGGATGTAGCTCAGTATAGAGCACATGCCCAGCATGCAGGAGGCCCTGGGTTCCATCCCCAGTGCCATGAATAAAGTCCACACCAGTGTTGAGGCTGATCTCCTGTCTCCTGATCTATAGGAAAAATCTCCATTATATCAAAACACCTTGATCCTTGGAATCCAGAAAGCTATTCAGGAATAAATGAAGATTAAATATTTTTAGAGACTGTATCAAGTTTACCACAATAGCCAGTCAGCATAATATATGCTGCCAAAGCCATAGAAGGTCTATCAAAAAGTGTGTAATAAGTGTCTGATTCCTTTAGTCGAGCATGTGGTCATATTCAGAGAACCTGCATAGCTGTGGTCCTCTTCCCAGATGGCTTACTGAAGCCTAACATAGACAACCCTGAAATGTATATAAGGTGTAAAGAGATAAGATTAAAAATGTTAAGCTATTGTATTTATTCAACAAATAATATGTATATACACATTCTGTTAAACTTCACAGGGGATTTTTTTTTTTTTTTCTTTTTAGCAAAGAAAACATTCCTGCCTCTACGGAACATAAAGTTTAAGACAGTGAACAACAAAAAACAAAACTAAAAAATGGGAAAAAGACTTGAATAGACATTTCTCCAAAGAAGACCTACGGGTGGGTCTCCAACACTCTGGAAGACAATATGATAGTGAAACAATTACCACATGATTCAGAAATGACACTTCTGGGTAGATAAGCTGAAAAGATTTGAAACCAGGCACTCAAATCAGATATCAGTACCTAACATCATTATTCACCACAGCCCAGAAGGAGCAACCCAAGTGTCCATCAGCAGATGAAGGGATAAACAAAGTGTGGCATATGCATACAATGAGTTATTTAGCCATAAAAGAATGAAATTCTTGCCTGGCGTGGTGGTGCACACCTATAGTCCCAGCAGCTGGGGAGGTTGAGGCAAGAGGATCGCAAGTTCAAAGCCAGCTTCAGCAGCTTAGCAAAGCCCTAAGCAACTTAGTGAGACCTTGTTTCAAAACAAATATAAATAGGTCTGGGAATGTGGCTCAGTTGTTAAGCAGGTCTGAGTTCAATCCCTGCTACACACAAAAAAAAAATAGAATGAAGTTCTTGACTTAGGCAATAAACATGGATGAACCTTGGAGAAATACTAAATGAAATGAAAAGGACATATATTTTATAATTCCACTTTAAATGGAATATTTAGAATCATCAGATTGATAGAAATACAAATGGTGGTTGCTAGAGTCAGGAGAGAGAACAGTTATCAGGTAACAGGTGTGGAGTTTGGTTTTGGGAAGATGAAAAAGTTCTGGAGACGATGGTGGTGATAGTTGCATCACAATGTAGTACTTAACACCACTAAACTGAACAGTTAAGAATGGTTACCATAGTGAATTGTATATTTTCCACAATAAAAAAAGTAGTGAATTTTCACTAGAGATAGATTGTGGTGTTAAATCTGTTACCGAGTATGGACTTTTAGAGCTGGAAAAAGTGGAAGGGTTCTGAGTGGTATCCGGAGCAGCAGCAAGGCATCTCCTGGGAATTGCTAGAAATGCAAGCTCTTGGGTCCCTACTGAGTCAGAATCTAGGAATAAGGTCAGCAATCTGTGTTTAACAGGCCCTGATAGTAATTTTAATGAGAACCATTGAGCATGACAAACCATTGCTTTAAAAAGAAGGAAACAGGCACAGAGAGAATACCTGTCACAACTCATCTGTCAATCCTGAAATCAATACCAGACTGGCTGGAGGACTGGTGAGTGTGGTGACTGTAGTAAATAGAAGAAATGTAACCTGGGCTCCTGACTTGTGCTGATTAGGTTTCCTGCTCGTCAGGGTGTAGTGGTAATCACAAAGATGCTTTCAAAAACAGATAGGTTGACGCATCTGGGAGAATTTCACAGAAAAGGGAAACTTCTTAGATTTTGCAATTTAGTTGCACAAAAACTAAGTGTTATTCATGTTTATCACTGCCAATAATCTTTTTAGTTCTTTGCAAATTGCTTCCCAACCCTCTGAGTTCAAACTTCTTGTCTTCCATGATACACTTTGTGGCTATTTCCTTAGGATAAATGTATGGGTTAATTTAAGGAATGCTGTTGAATATAAACAAATTTTCATTTACAGATGTTTTGGGAATGCACCCCACACTGAGCAATACTTCCTCTGAAATGCCTCCACTCCCATGACTCCATTCTTGGGCTTCCTCCCATAAATCTGCCTAGTTGGTCTCCTTGACAACATCCTATCCTGCTCTCCACATCTTGATGTTAGGCTTCCCCGAGGTTCCACCTTCGACCTCACTTTCCAGGGTGATCTCACCCACTCCCATATCTCAGTAACCATTTATATGTGGTAGCTCTCAACTTGTCATTGTTGCTGAGATCTCTCCAGAACAGCAGATTGCTTTAGCTACCTCCCAACTGATCCGTTTCTACACTGCCCTGTGGGCACTGACTTCCTTCAGTGTCACCAGAGTATTTTGTTTTTAAATTCTTTTTTTTTTTTGGTACCGGGATTGAATCCAGAGCTGAGCCACATCCCCAACCCTTTTTTATATTTATTTAGAGACAGGGTCTCACTGAATTTCTTACAGCCTAAGTTGCTTCTAAACCTGGCTTTAAACTTGCAATCCTCCTGCCTCAGCCTCCCAAGCCACTGGGATTACATGCAGTGCCACCATACTAGATGTTTTTAAATTCTAATAACACATATTTTAGAAAAATTGGAAAATATGAACAAGCATTAACATTAAATACAAGGATGAGCAGACTCAAAGACACCACAAATAAGCCATCAGCCAAATCCCAAATGTGGGACATTACAAAGGACCAGCAGTTGGGTTTCTTCAGCAAATAGTATGGGGGGAAAAAGGGAAGGAAGACTGACACAACCAAGCACAATGTACAACATAAATTGTGTTTGGATCCTCACTGAAAGCAATAGGAAAAATATGTGAAACTATTGGGAAATTTTAAATATGGACAAGGTATTAGATATTAAGAAATTATTAGGGGCTGGGATTGTGGCTCAGCGGTAGAACGCTTGCCTTGCATGCGTGAGGCCCTGGGTTCGATCCTCAGCACCACATACAAAGCAATAAAATAAAGACATTGTATCCATCTACAACTAAGAAAAAATTTTTTAAAAAAAGAAATTATTAATTTACATATTGAGGAATCATTTTCATAGTTGTAGTAATGTCATCATGACCATGTAAAATAGACCATATCTTAAAAATGCATACTAGTATATAAATGAAATAAGATTAACAAAATGTTAGTAATTATTGCAGCTGGGTGTTCATTATTACTTTGAATTTTTTTGGATATATTTGAAAATTCTCAACATTAAAAAAAATGAATGGGCAAGTCAACTGAAAAGGAAAAAATAGAAATGAGAAAAAAATCCTACCATTCTGGGAATTCTTGTTTATAGAACCAAAAGGCTATCTGGTAAAAGTCCTTGACTCCAGCAATCAATCCTGGCAGCAAATCTGGGTTTATCTCATGCACACATCCTCTGTTTCTCTGCAATACGTATGAAGCACTCAGATGGCTTCTTAGGGACAGGAAACTGGATTTGGCCTTTTCTGTTAAAAGCACTAAGACTTTAGCAGCACTGCCCTGCAATAAAACAGTTCCAGAGTCACTGGCTGCTGCCATCAAACCACAGTTTAATAAATTAATGCTCAAATTACCTGTGTTTCCAGCACATCAGTGAGAAAGTAGCAATTCAGATTAATGGGAGCCCCTTGGTGGACTGTTCGCAAGGACCATTTTACCTTAGTCACTATGAAAACCTGGTGATTAGCATGGCACCTGGCCCCAGGAAAGCACTAATGTTTAATTGAACTGATGTCTTTAAAGGAAAGAGGTCACAATAATTTGAATGTCATTGAGTTGGTGGGGGGAGAACATGCTAAGAGATTATAAAAACAAGTTTTTTATGTTTTTGTTTTTTGGTACCGAGGATTGAACTCAGGGGTACTCAACCATTGAGCAACATCCCCAGCCCTATTTTGTATTTTATGTAGAGACAGGGTCTCACTGAGTTGCTTAGCGCCTCACCTTTGCTGAGGCTGGCGTTGAACTCAGTGTTCTCCAATCTCAGCCTCCCAAAGTGCTGGGATTACAGGTGTGCACCACTGTGCCCGGCTAAGACAAGTTTAAGGACCACTTCTCAAAGATAGTATTTCTTTCCCAGTCACTAAAAATCTAGTTATTTCAAGTAACAGCCAAGGGGAGGAGGGTATGAGAGAAGGAACAAAAGGGATCCAAAGTGTCAGGCTAAGGTAAGATTAGGAGAGAAGGAGCTGAGGATGTGGCTAGGTCCTGAGCCGGATCCTTAGCACAAAACAAAATGAAAAAAAATCTTGTTTCCCTCAGATATTTGTTTAAAATAATATCTTAAAAAACAAGCCTCTCCCTGCCCTTCTTTTTATCCTTCCCCTCCACATTGTCTCCAGGAATCGTGCTAGCTAAGAGGTGTCCCCACGCTGGCCTGTCAGGGAACTAGCAAGCTCCACACCTGCAGTCAGTCTGCCATGCCCCATGACAGGTGGTATACAGATCCCTCTATTTTCCCCCTTTTGTCTAAAAATGAAACTCAATAAATTAGGACACTTCCAAAGAACTTCCCAGAGTAATGTTAATTTAAAAAGTAACTCCTAAATTTAAGTTTTCACTCCTGTCTTAGTGTGCGAATCAGTGGAATAAATAATATGGAAGTACTAAAGGCTCTTGGAAGAAAGACACTATGGGAACATGAAGAATACTGCTTAAATTGATAAAAGCACAAGTTAAACCTTGTTTCTTTACAAGTTTTGAGACCAGAGATGATAATAAAATTGACAAAGGAACGTGTCTCAAGAGAATAGCTAACCCATCCTCCATGACGCTTCCTAATGACCCGTTCCAACAACCTGGCCTTCTCCCCTTCCCATGCTACTGCTGCCACATCATGAAGTCAGTTCCTAAGAGTCACAAAACAAGATTTTGCCATGAGGGGATGTCCCTCCTTTAGAGTTCCCTTCTGGATAAGATACTGGAGGTTTCACTGCAGGGAATTCTTGGGAGAAAACAATAGGAGGATGAGGGACTGTGAGGTGTTTATCCCCCCTAACGAAAAATATCAATAAAGTGACCCTGTTGACAGCGTAAGGCAGTGCTTCACTGTGGGGTCAAGGCCAGAGCAATGGACACTTTATCCCACTCCTCCTCATCCTCTTCCTCTGATAAGGCCCCAGCCCCATACTGTTTCTTCAGAGGAGCCTAGAAGTCTTAAAAAAAAAAAAAAAGGTGATTGAAAAGGGGACAAAGGAAAACTAGTACTAAGAGAACTTCCCAGTCTGTTTCTGGCGGTCAGTCCAGAAAGATGCCTCAGGTCTGGCTGCTCATTTGCCTCTTCATCACGGTCACCCCGCTGTCGTCCCTGGGTGAGTCTGGTGTCAAGAACTTGGCACAATGTGCTTTTCCTTGTTGCAATTTGCTCTTGTGTACAGACTGTTAACTAGATTCCAGCACCTCAAATACTGTTTCTAGAATCATGTCAGCAAAGTCCCTCCTCATCTGTGAAAATTTACTTTCAGAGAATTTCTGTTACATGTTCCATTAGCCTCTTGTCTGGGCACCCAGAATTCCCATGGGCCTGGGGTGTCCAACACCTTTCGTTGAACTAATTGTGTATTGGAATATATGTCAGAGAAATTGTAACTTCTTTGTATTCTAGGCACTTTTCTAGTTCTAACTTTAAGAGTAAAAACATGATTTTTAGATTTGAGGATAAAATTTCCCTTTACGAATGCAAGGAACTGACTGAATGCTCTGTTCTTTGAAGGGCACGGATCTGGATAAAAAAAACACATTAGTCCTGACCTTCAAAAATACATATGACTTTTTGCACAGGCCAAGTACCTCTTAAATTGCCTCTGTCCTCAGACTTGGCCCCAAATTAGCCAACTAGGCAAAGGCAGTTCCAGCTACTGACAGATTTCTCCCAAATTTCTTTCTCCACCAACATGAGTTCTAACTGGAAGAGAGGGCAGGAGTTGGAATGGAGAGAACCAACCTTCTTGGCACTCTTGTGTAGATCAGTATTCCACACTGATTTATTTATTTTGAGGTCACTTGCACCTTGCTCTGGCATCTTTAAGGATACACATTAAAAACTAGATTTGAGCTAGTTAGCAAAGCCCTAAGCAACTTAGTGGGCCCTGTCTCAAAATAAAAAATAAAAAGGGATGGGGATGTGGCTCAGTGGTAAAGCACCACTGGGTTCAATCCCTAGTATGGAAAAAAAAAATTGATTTGAGATCTTAAGGAGGCATGAAACTGAGTGTAGTGTAGTATCCTGGATGATGGAGTCCTGGGACAGGGAATGATGTAGGTAGAAACTAAGGAAACCTGGAAAAAAATATGGACTAGAATTAATAACTTCTCAGTGATTCATTAATAGGGGCAAGGCACCACTCCACGTGTGTGTAAGGTATGTGTAAGGGGACTGGCTGCAACTCCCTCTAGCCTTGGTTTACTCTCCCTCTAGCACCTCCCATTCCTCCTCTTATCCCCACACCCTTTTCAGACCTCTGACCCTCACCCTCAGCGCACCCAGGGTGTTGGACTCAATGCCAGAAGCCAAGTGTACGGGGGCCTTTGGGGCTGCAGTGGGCGCTTTACCTGGGAGGAGAGGGAAGCCACAGAAGACAGGGACAGAAGAGAGGCTGGAAAGGAGAGGAGTGGGGGAGGGGGGAGCCCCAGGGACGAGTGAGGACTGGGGGGGAGAGAACGGGACCGAGGGCAAGGGCTTCCTGACCGAGTAGGGGGACGATTTTGGCTAGGCTGCCTGAGGTGGCGCACCCCCAGCCCTGCCCGTGTGCCCTCTGCGCGCCGGCGCCTCCAGCGTCCGGGAGAAGCGCGAGGAAGCGACAGGCGGCCGGGAGCCTCGACCTCCTCGCGGGAGGCAGCCCCGGGCCGCCCTTTGAAAGGCATCCAGCCGAGGAGTCTTCACCCCGATTGAGGATCAGCATGCAAATTACTGAATTCTGGCTCCGAATTGGGGCTGAAAACGGTATTTAACACCAGCGTCCAGATTATTAAAGGATTGAATTATTGTCTAAAAAGAGGATGGAAACGTTTAATGTTAGAAAGTATCTAGTGGTGCTGGGTGCGGTGGCTCTGGTCCCTAATCCCAGTCATTCGGGACGCTGAGGCAGGAGGAGGGCAAGTTCGAGGCCACCCTCAGCAATTTAGGGAGGCCCTGTCTCAAAATAAAAAAGGACTGGAGATGCAGCGCTGTGGTAAAGGGTCCCTGCGTTTAATCCCCAGTCCAAAAAAAAAAAAAAAAAAAAAAAAAAGAATGCAATAGATAAATAGATATTATTTTACAGGAAATAGTAAATTTCTCTTCATGCCACAATTCCCTTACAACAGGAGAGGAAGTGAATTTTTAACAGCTCGGGGAATCACAGTTAACTTTAATGGAAAACTTTATAAATCATGGAATAGTCATTATGAGAATTTCTGTAGAAGCCATTAAAGGTTGAGTATCTAACCATTTCTTATAAAATTACAGCAAGGGAAGTGAGTGAGATATTTCTATGAATTGGTAATCACCTATGGAATTACTCTGGAAATCTTGCTTGGCAAGAGAGCAGGCAAAAGGAATTGAACCCAGGACCTTGTACATGCTAGGCAAGGGCTCTTCCACTGAGCTGCATTCGTAGCCCCATTTTATGTGGTGGTGCTGTCTTTTTTTTTTTTTTTTTTTCTTTCTTTCTTTTTTTTTAAAGGAAGAGAGTCTGAGGATATTTCTCCCCTCCAGGGATATTAAACTACAGTTTAAGGCTCCATTGAAATACCTTAGGGACATGTTAAAGAGAAGATTGTTCCTGCCATCTGTAACTCTGCAAATGTGTTATTTCCAGAAAATGCAATATCCCACTTATTTTTGGTCCCAAACGGTCATATTATCTGTGGGAACCACTTGCCAGTACAGTATGTATTTCAGAGCAGCTGATATGTGCCTGAGGCCTTTTCCTTTTCTGTGGAATGAGCTTAACTGGTCCTTTATCAAGTCAAGTTTCTACTAATGCAAAATTCTATCTATAATCTTCTTTATACATTGCCATCCAATTTTTTTTTTTTAATCTCCAAAGAAAACTGTGATACAGCCTCTCCCATGACTGGATAGCTGAGCTGAAATGTGCTTTCTCATACCATTTGTTACTGTAGTGAAACACTTAATTCCTCTTCCATAAGATCGTTCCAAATTTTTTAAAACTGATGACTTCTTCGATCTTTTTTTCCGCTCACACTGTAGTTCTCAGCTTATTCTCCAGTGACTAATGTTTAGGCCGTCTTCTAGAACTGGTCAACTTCCTCTGGACAAATAAGTCAACTACTTTCTAAAAAACAAAAAACAACAAACAAACAAGAACAGCCTCCAGGTGTGAACAAAGTACTCAAAATATGGTCTTCCTAGGGCAAAATTCACTGAGTAAAATCCTACCCTCCCCTATCTGAATGACTATCCTTCCATCAGATGATGACTCTGGATAAAAAGCATAGTTTGGGTTGGGCATGATGGCACACTCCTGTTATCCCAGTGGTTCAGGGGGCTGATGCAGGAAGATCGCGAGTTCAAAGCCAGCCTCAGCAACTTAGTGAGGCCCTAAGCAACTCATTGAGACCCTGTCTCTAAAAAAAGTACAAAATAGGGCTGGGGATGTGGCTCAATGGTCAAGTACCCCTGAGTTCAAACCCCACTATCACCCTGCCCCCCCAAAAAAGCATAGTTTGATCTAACACTCACATAGGTTTGAAATAATGTTGCAAATCTATGAATGTGAGAAGCATGTGTAAATCAAGTTGAGGAATCTTAAATAGCTCCTTTTGGGGCCTTCAGGTAATTTTTTTCTTGAACTTAAAAAACTCAAAAGGTGAGTACAGTAAGGTGGACTTGGGCTTTTGGGACTGATCTGAAACATCACTAGGTGGCTCTGAGGTGCCCTTTTCCTCCCCAGCCCTAGATCCTTGCTCTGCTTACATCAGTCTGAATGAGCCCTGGAGGAACACGGACCACGAGCTTGATGAGACTCAAGGGCCACCTCTGTGTGACAACCACGTGGATGGGGAGTGGTACCGCTTTACGGGCATGGCAGGGGATGCCATGCCCACCTTCTGCATACCAGAAAACCACTGTGGAACCCACGCGCCTGTCTGGCTCAATGGAAGCCACCCGCTAGAAGGCGATGGCATTGTGCAACGCCAGGCCTGTGCCAGTTTCAAAGGGAACTGCTGCCTGTGGAACACCACAGTGGAGGTCAAGGCTTGCTCTGGAGGCTACTATGTGTATCGTCTGGCCAAGCCCAGTGTCTGCTTCCACGTCTACTGTGGGCGTGAGTACTGCCTGGGCTGCTTTTTTCCTCCCCAACGAGGCCACAGTGGAGTCAAAGCGGAAGGTGCCACAGGAAATCCAGTCATGATCCAGTGTCTGGAAGGCTGAACAATACTGGCCTTCTTTCCCCTTTCCCTTCCCTTCCCTTCCTTTAGAGATAAGGTCTCGCTAAGTGTCCAGGCTGGTCTCAAATTTACAGTCCTCCTGCCTCAGCCTCCTGAGTCACTGGGATTATAGGAATTTGCCACCGACCCTGGTCTAGATTGTGATTTTTGAGATCTATTCCTAGAATTTCTAACAAAAAATCCTGAAAGAAATAAGAAGGGAAAGGAAACATGACTTTAAACAGTTCTGATTTATTTTATCTTTATTCCATTCAAACAAAACATTAGAAAATGAAATGTTGATTTAGGTCATTGAAATGGTAGACTATTGACTTTTCTGAGTATGGAGGACCCTTTTAAAGGTGCCTGTGTAGATTGATATGGCAACATTATAGTTAACATCCATTGATTTGTTAAAATGATATATAATGGGAAGAAGCCACTTGAGGTCAGTAATATTTTTAACTGAATTTCTTTGTTATTAATACCATCAAAATCTGTGTGCCTTTTAAAAATTTGCTGTGTTGGGGGATGGAACCGGGGGCCTTGCACATGCTAGGCAAGCACTGTACCACTGAGCTACACCCCAGACCCATATACATTTTTAAGAGTACAGAGTAGAACTTAATATTTACTTGGTCTATAACTCATGTTCAGTGGCATTTTAGATTTGCAGAAAACTTATGGCCACCCACAGGCCTGTCTGAAATTGGGAGTCGTTGATATAAATGACAGAAGATGCCCTGAGCACTCTTTCCTTTGGGTTATAAAACCCTGAGCCAAGAGAACTTCCTTGATGGTGGCTGAGAACTTGTGCCCCATGACTGCTTCATGACTCCTTCAAGAGTGAGTGTGCTCCCATGATGGTGCACGCCTGTAATCCCAGCAGCTCGGGAGGCTGAGGCAGGAGGATCGCAAGTTCAAAGCCAGCCTCAGCAACTTAGAGAGACCTTGTCTCTAAATAAAATATAAAAAAGTGCTGGGGATGTGGCTCAGTGGTAAAGCACCCCTGGGTTCCATTCCTAATACAAGAGAGAGATTGAGAGAGCGTCTTCCAGTCTTCACCTCTCACAAGGGTGATTTTTATCCTTCCGTAGATTTTTATGACATCTGTGATGAGGACTGCCATGGCAGCTGCTTGGACAGCAGCGGGTGCACGTGCTCTCCGGGAACCGTCCTAGGCCCTGATGGCCAGACATGCTTTGGTAAGAAACCAGTCAGGAGGGAGAAACAGGCTATTGGGATTGAAAGGGTCAATCAAAATCTCTTCCTGCCTCAGAGCGCCATCGTTTTCCCAGTTTGTCTCTGGGTGTTTGTCTTTCTCGTTCAGTGCTAAAGCTCAAGCCACATTTATGCTGTGATTAGCAAGGTCTGGAATTGAGCGATCTGCTATAGTAGCCCCTAGCTGAACATTTTTTCTTTTCTTTTCTTTTCTTTCGTACCAGGGACTGAACTCAGGCACTCAACCACTCTTTTATTTAGAGACAAGGTCTCACTGAGTTGTTTAGTGCCTCACCGTTGCTGAGGCTGGCTTTGAACTCACAATCCTCCTGCCTCAGCCTCCCAAGCTGCTGGGATTATAGGCATGCGCCACTGCGCACGGCCAGATTGAATATTTCTGATGAAAATTTGGCATCCAAATGGAGATGTGCTATAAATTTATTTCAAAATGTGTTCCAAAAAAAAAAAAAACTTGTATTTTTTTTTAAAGTATGCTTCCAAGGTTTCTTCAGGCAGATATAAAAACACAAATAAATATATGTTTGTTTATGACCTTTTCTTTTTACATCAAAGATAGCCTAGCATACACATCTCATCCTTAACAGTGTGTCTTGGACCTTTGTGCCTATCAAAGCCAGGTGCGGTGGCGCAAGCCTGTAATCCCAGCACTTAGGGAGGCTGAGACAGGAGAATCACGAGTTCAAAGCCAGCCTCAGCAACAGCGAGGTGCTAAGCAACTCATTGAGACCCTGTCTCTACATAAAACACAAAACAGGGCTGAGGATGTGGCTCAGTGCTCAAGTGCCCCTGAGTTCAATCTCCAGTACCAAAAAAAAAAAAAAAGCCCCAAGTTCCTACCCGGGGCCTGTGTACTGCAGAGAGATCATGAATCATCTGAAATTATAAGCAAATTTTCATGCTTATATGCATATGTCAATTTTAGTTTTTACTTAGTTTCCAGTTAAATACAATGATTTTTTAATTTTTTAAAAAATGTGTTTTAAATATAACAATTTTAATTAGTTATTTTAACTTACATAATTTTCTTCTGGCCCCTGTTTTTTCTACTGGATAGCATCATTGTTCTGTGTGTTCCTAGAATTAACATGAGAAGGCTGCCTTGCGTGTAGGGGAGATTTTCTCTGGGGTGCACTTTCCCAAGGGGATTCATGATGGTGGAGTAACTGGCTGTAACAATCAACCCCAAGTGACAATGGCCCACATAAGTAGTGTTGAACCCACAACGCAAAGAAAGGACCACCAACTCCAATTTTAAATCAAATCAAGCAAGCTTATATTGTGCACACAAATTAGCTGTACAGTGCCTGTCCCCTTCAAACAGTGAGGGCAGCAGCTTTGTCCAGGAGCAGGGAGGTTTTTATAACAGAGAATTATAAAGGTAGGTATCTTAGGAATTCACAGCTGACAGGGTTCTCGAAAATGCAATACAGAAGCAGATACAAATCAAGGATTTACATAGTTTAACATCTTTACATAAGGGAGTAAACTCAGGTTCCAGCATGGGGACACCGCTTAGATTTTAAGAGGGCAGTTACCTAATCAAAGCCAAACAAGGTCCAAGCAAATAAAACAAAAAAATAAACCTTTATGACCTCTTGTCGAAATGGCTTTCAATCTTAAGATAGAATTAGGCTGGGTTCATCATTACAAATGTATTTCTCCTTCACATTAAAAAAATCAGTCCCGAGGTAAGTAGTCCAGGGTTGGAACAGAGGGCTCTAAGGAGCCCAAGCCCAGGTGTGGCCACACCTATACACAGGGAAGCGGCTGGCCTCTTCCCACACACCACTAAAGCAGTACAAGGAGGGTGGGAAAGATGGGGTCCGGTTAAGATTTTCCTTTTCTGACTACATATTTCACTTCCACAAGCTTTATGTGTTGGTTTGGTTTTGATTCTGCCTTGTCTTTTTATACACTTAATTTGGTTACTATCCTTTTCTTTTATCTTTGGAAATTTAAAAAAATACTCGTGCCAGGTATGGTGGTGCAAGCCTGTAATTCCAGAGGCTCCAGAGGCTGAGACAGGAGAATCACGAGTTCAAAGTCAGCCTCAGCAAGGGGGAGGCACTAAGCAACTCAGTGAGACCCTGTCTCTACATAAAACACAAAATAAGGCTGGGGATGTGGCTTAGTGTTTGAAGGCCCCTGAGTTCAATCCTTGGTACAAAAACAAAATGCCCATGTCATAGGTTTCTGGATTATTCTGTTATCTCTGGTTCAAAGTCTCCTGTTATTTTTATTTTTTATTTTTTTGTACTGAGGATTGAACCCAGGGGCTTTTCACCACTGAGCCACATCCCCAGCCCTTCTCATTTTTTTATTTTGAGATGGTCTGGCTAAGTTGCTGAGGGCCTCATTAAATTGCTGAGGCTGGTCTGCAACTTGTAGTCCTTCTGCCTCAGCCTCCCAACTCGATGGGATTACAGGTGTGTGCTACCACACCCAGCCAAAGCCTCCTATTATCTTGCCTACTATCCTTCATGGTGTATTATTCATAGTTTTTTATGGCAAACCCTTATTCTGTTGTAATTATTCTTTGGTGGCTCTCCACTCTCATGGCCTGGTTTGAGGAAATCTTACCACAGAGCAGTTTTTCATGTGCTTCTGTCAGGCATCACAGGAGGTTCACCAGTCCAGTCCAGGCCAAAGCTTCCAGCAGTCTCTGGGCTTCAAGATCCTACAGCATGTGGGTAGTATAGATCCATTCTTCAAAAATGGGGCACTGACTTTGGGTTTCCATTGTTTGTGAAGAATTTTTTCTCTCTCTCTCTCTTTTGTTACTGGGGATTGAACTCAGGGGCACTCAACCTCTGAGCCACATCCCCAGCCCTATTTTGTGTTTTTTTTATGTAGAGACAAGGTCTCACTGAGTTGCTTAGTGCCTCGCTGTTATTGAGGCTGGCTTTGAACTCGCGATTCTCCTGTCTCAGCCTCCCTAAGTGCTGGGGTTATATAGGTGTGTGCGCTGAATTTTCTCTCTTAAAGCCTCAGGCAGAGAATCTCCTTATTGCTTCTCTTGGCTATTTGGCAAAGTTCTTCTACTCTTGATCCCCTTGAGAGATGTATTAGTCCATTTTCTGTTACTATAAGGAGATACCCAAAGATGGGTAACTTACAAACAAAAGAGGTTTATTTAGCTCATAGTACTGGAGGTTCAAGGGCATGGTGCTGACATTGGACCAGCTCTGGGGAAAGCCTCATGGCAGATGGAATCATGGTGGGAACACACGTAAGAGGGAGAAATTGCATGGCAAGACAAGAAGCCAGAGAGCAACTGGGGTTCCACAAGAACCACATTAATCCCTTCCAAGGGGAGTGCCCTAGTGACCTAACAACCTCCCACTAGGCCCCACCTCTTAAAGGTATGATCACCTCTTAACATTGGCACACCAGGGACCAAGTTTCCAACACATGAGCCTTTGAGTCCATACACTTAAACCACACCCAAACCATAGCAAGGGGATACTTTTTCTGAGGTCCTGGACTTAAGCAGCGTTTCTGTTTCAGCTCATCTCTTTTCCTAGGTGAAGGCCATGCCTCCTGTCACCTGGAGAGTGTTTAAATCCCAGTCCCTGTCTTATGTCCTGTATCCAGATCTGTTATTCCTGGGGGCCATGCAAAAGCTTCCCTTTCTTTGAAGAAGGAAGAGTTGACATGTGTTATCAGTTGTGCTTTTTCTTTTGTGTGTGGTAAGAGTCAATATCTTTCACTGGAATCTTTGAGAGGTTAACCATTATTGGTTAAGTATAATGTGAAACTTTTCCGATTTTAAAAATACATTCGGAGGGCTGTTCTGATCATGTTATAATAGAAGACTTCCTCACAAAATATTTTATTGGATGTTTTCTTCTGCACTGATATAAAACAATTTCAGGATTTAAAACACAATTAGATTTGTAAGTTTGTATTTATTTAGCAACTTTTCAGGAACTCATGGGGACAAGTGAGATTTACCCCTCCAAATAAGTGGGGGAAAAGCCACTTCATTTCCCCATAGTTTTTCCATTAAGAGGAAGAATCTGGCAAGTAATTAGACACCTTCCACTCAACAGGGAACAGATGAATCAATGACTTGCTTGGAGAGACCTGGTTGATAGAAGTGACAATTGAGGACCACGGTGCTCGGTGGGGTTGTGCACCTGAGATGGTAGTCCTGGAGATACTGCTCAGGGGCTGGGGTCCAGATCACATCGCTCAGCAGCGAGGTGACAGTGTGGTTTCTCTTCCACAGATGAAAATGAATGTGAGCACAGCAATGGCGGCTGCGGTGAGATCTGTGTAAACCTTAAAAACTCCTATCGCTGTGAGTGTGGGGCTGGCCGCGTGCTAAGAAAGGATGGCAAGACTTGTGAAGGTGAGGTGGGAGAGGACAAGGGCCCCCTGTTCACCACAGGGAGCCGCTGGCTTATCCCCTGATGCTCAGGGAAACTGTCTTAGCATTAGAGGAGAGAAGCTGGCCTTGTGAAGAACTGAGAAGAGGCTCCTTATCATGGAGGGAGCTTACAGGGTGGACAGAAGTCAGCGGTGATTCTATCTCCAGGGTTTGACAGGCGGGAATTTTGCAAGAAAGCTACATTTTTACCAGGGAAACTAAAATAGGGTATTTTGTGTTCCTCCAACTTCAACGTGCCCATGAATTGTGTAGGGTTTTGTTAAAGTGTGATTCAGTAGGTCTGGGATCAGGTCACGATACTGCATTTCGAAATGACTTCTAAGTGATACCTATGCTTCAGGCCCAAGGAGTGCACCTGCAGCAGCAAAGCAAAGGAGGCAGGGAGCATGACAGAGGGCTTTACAGGCTGCTTCTCAGCCTTCCCCGCTGAGAACCCCATAGGTCCCTGGCAGGCCTCGGTTCTGGTCCTGGAGGTTCTGCTGCAGGGCTGGGATGGGGCCTTGAAGTTCACATGTTGACCAAATTCCACAGGTGATCCTTACTGTCTTGGAACTTGCAAAACTGGTTTACATGAAGTCATTTCCCCCCATATGCTTTATTTTTACTGAAGAGTAATATGATTTTTGGAAATAAATAAAATGATCTGATTTTACCAGCACAGATACTGTGTACAAGTTTAGACGACAAAGTAACAAAAATCCTAATGCATATCAAATCATTGAAATGAAAATTATCTACTATAATTATTTTTATTTCTTCATTTGAAAATAATTATACATATTTATGGGATGCCATGCAATATTTGGATAATCTGTTATTATGTGAAACATACTGCCCTTCTCTAAGGTACATTTACCTTTATAAATGATCATAACTGAAATTTCATCACTCCTGCTTTCATAAATCTGAATTCTCAAGATACTGTTAGCAGAGAGTGTGACATGGAGAGATAAGTGGCTTAGTTGTTATTATTTACAAAGGATATATGACTTGTCCCACAGAATAATTGAACTTGTAGATTAATAGAGCTGTGGTACTGCTTAAAAAAATTCACTTCATTCTTGTTACATTCAAAACAATAAAATACTAACCCAGAAGGAAAAATTATGGCCAGTGCCCACAATTTATTTCATGCAAAAAAAGTTTACTTATCAACTAAGGGAATATTAACTGAAATATTAAACTGCTATCACTTATAACAAGACTGAATGTATTTAAGATTTTATTGAGTAAGGATAATGTCCTAAATTCTCCCTAAATATTAATTATTTTATGCCATATTTTTTGCATATTTGAATATTAATGAAATGGTCCATGAGGAATATTTGCAATTACTCATGAGCACTTTATTGGAACTATTACAGTTAATCCTCTATAATCTTAAAACTTAATAACCATGACACAAAAATAATTTAGCAAAGGATAAATATTATATACGAGTCACACTTCAGAATTAATATGCCTATTTGTAACCCTTACATTTTAGTGATAGTCTAAATGTATTTGTTTCTTTTTTTTAAATATTTTTTTAGTTGTTGATAGACCTTTATTTTATTAATTTACTTATACGTGGTGCTGAGAATCGAACCCAGGGCCTCACATATGCAAGGCAAGTGCTCTGCCACTGAGCCACAATCCCAGCCCTGGATTTGTTTCTTTAGTGGGACTATTAAATAATTTTAACTTTAAAAAATGAACAGCCATTTTAAGTTTTAAGGTAATTCTTACTGTTTTGTTTTATTATAAAAGTGTAGGAAAAATATAGAGGAGTAAAAGGAAGATAATTAAAATGACCTACAACTCCCCTTACTAGATATGCTCATTTTTTAAAAAATTTTTTTTAGTTGTTGATAGGCCTTTATTTTATTTGTTTGTATGTGGTGCTGAGAACCGAACCCAGTGCCTCACGCATGGTAGGCAAACATGCTACCACTGAGCTACAACCCCAGCCGATATGCCCATTTTAAACATTTTGGTATATCCTCCTGAGAGACTTAAAATCCTTTAAGGCAATTTAGATTTTCAGTTTATTTTGTGCTTTGCATTTTTAGGCCTGAAAGTATCCTGAGTGAACATTTTAGGGTGACCTTTCATTTTACAAATATTGAAATTACAACTCAGAGAAATAAAATGATTTAAGAAAGGTAATTTGAACCAGGTGTGGTGGTGCACACCTGTAATCCTAGCACTTAGGGAGGCTGAGACAGGAGAATCATGAGTTCAAAACCAGCCTCAGCAAGGGCGAGGTGCTAAGTAACTCTGTGAGACCCTGTCTCTAAATAAAAAACACAAAACAGAGCTGGGGATGTGGCCCGGTTGTCAAGTACCCCTGGTACCAAAAAAAAAAAGATAATTTGGTCAGTGGTAGAGCACTTGCCTAGCATGTGTGAGGCCTTGAGTTCAATCTTCAATACTGCAAAAATAAATTAATTAAATAAAATATTAAAAATTGTTTAAAAATAGGAAAAAGTTTATTTTTTTAGAAAAAATCCTACCAATGTTGATCTTAATATCATAACATACTTTATGCTTTCTTCTACACTGTTACATATAATTTTGGCTATTTCAAAAGCCCATAAATGGTGCTTATATTCTTTTAAAATATGCAGATTTATAAATAGGTGATAATTAATACCTTTTAAGTTTTGCAAAGATTAATTCATTGCAAATTTATTCTCTCTATGCAGTTTTACAAAAATTGATTTGTCCCGAGTTAATTTACTGATGTTCCAAAGAACCAATTTTTCTTTTTTCTTTTTTTTTTTTGTGGTGCTGGGGATTGAACCCAGAGCCTTATGTGTGTGATGCAAACACTCTACCAACTGAGCTATATCCCCAGCCCAATTTTTTAAAACCATCACTGAATTAATAGTTTTATCTATACCTGTGAATCAGTTTACATCTTTTCATGTGCATCTCAGATGATTTGAAACATTTCCTTCCATTATCTTAACCTAAAACAAAGGTGAGCAATTTTTTTTCTATAAAGACCAAATAATAAATATTTTAGACTCTATGGACCATACAGAATCAGTCAAAATTTTTCAACTATGGCCTTGCAGTGAGAAAGCAGCCATAGACAAGAGGTTAAGAAAAATGGGTATGGTTATGTGCCAATAAAACTTTATGTATAACAACAGCTAGAGAATAGACTTTGACAACCCCTAACCTAGAAGATAATGCCCGCGAAAGTTATTATTTTTCCTCTGCTAAGTTTACAATCACAGGGTAGTTTCTCCAGTTTTCAACTGAGCATTTTTCCTTTTTGTCTATTTGTGTGTTTTTAAAATGCAAAACATTAAAAGAGGAGATTTTTTTTAAAACACCTCATAAGAGGAAAGTTGTTTTAGTCAGCTTTCTTGCTATTACCAAAATTATTGACAAGAACAACATAGATCCTGTAATCCCAGCACTTTAGGAGGCTGAGACTGGAGAATCACAAGTTCAAAGCCAGCCTCAGCAAGGGTGAGGCGCTAAGCAACTCAGTGAGACCCCATCTCCATATAAAACACAAAATAGGGCTGAGGATGTGGCTCAGTGGTCAAGTTCCCCTGAGTTTAATCACCAGTACCAAAAAAAAAAAAAGAGAACAATTATAGGAGGAAAAGTTTATTCGAGGGCTTATGGTTTCAGAGGTCTCAGTCCATAGATGACTGACTCCATTCCTTGGGGCTTGAGGTAAGGCAGAACACCATGACCAAAGTATATGGCAAAGGAAAGCAGCTGGGGACATGGCACCAGGAACCAGGAATCAGCGAGAGAGCTGTCCTCATCAGGACAAAATATAACCCCCAAAGGCACACCCCCAATGATGCACCTCCTCCAGCCACACCCTACATGCCTACGCTTCTTACATATTTAAACTCTGTCAGGGGATTAATGCACTGATTAGGCAAAGGTTCTCACAACCCAATCATTTCACTTCTAAACTTTCTTGCATTGTCTCACACATGAGCTTTTGGGGACACCTCATGTCTAAACCATGACAAGTGTCGACATGATTTTGGTTGAAAGGACTTAGTGTGTTTCTGAAACTCTTTTTTTTCTTTCTTTTTTTGGCATTGCTGGGAATTTAACCCAGGGTTTTGTGCGTGCTAGGCAAGCGCTCTACCACTGAGATGCCATTGAGATGCGTCCTCAGCTTCCAGGCCTCACTTTTATAATGTAGTGTCAACCCAAGGCCCTTTGCCCCCAGTGCTCTTGTTCCTAGAGATTCTAAAGAGGGAGGGATGATCCAGCCAATCCACCACGACTCAAATCCACTGCACTGGTCTAGTGGAATTTATACCCTGTGAGACCCCCAAAATTTCAAATTTGGGTGTATTAAATGTTTCAGCAATTAAGAAATTAAATTTAAAAAGTTATTTCAGCAAAATAACTTTTGAGTCTTACTCCTACAAATCCATAACTTCACTTTAACCATGAGAAATACATAGACAAAACCATCTTGTTTTTTTTCTTCAATTCAATGAGAACCCAGGGCCTCATACATACTAGGCAAGTCCTCTACCACTGAGCTACAGCCCCAACCCATAGACAAAGCCAGACTGAAGGATATTCTACAAAATTCCTGACCAGCTTAAGAGTAGAGCTGTGGATATGGAAGATTGCTCTTTGTTGCTATAACATTTAATAAACATTTTTTTGTGGGCTTGCCTACATATCTCAGTGCCAGACTTCTTCAAGTAGAGGATCACCTAATGATTCCTTTCTGTTTCTACTGCAGACATTGAAGGATGCCATAATAACAATGGCGGCTGCAGCCATTCTTGCCTTGGGTCTGAGAAGGGCTACCAGTGTGAATGTCCCCGGGGCTTGGTGCTGTCTGAGGACAACCACACATGCCAAGGTAGTACAGGGCAGGCTTGACCTCTGCTCTGATTCATACTTCCTCCTCCTCTGGACCCCCTACCCTCCTTCCCGAGTGTGTGTCAGCTTCTCATCTTTCAGGATATCGCCCTTTGAGCAGTTGTGTGTCAGAGTCATCATTCAGGAAGCTTTCAGAAGAGAAGATCTCCATTTTGGGAGGCTGAGACGGAAGAATTGTGAGTTCAAAGCCAGCTTCAGCAAGGGAGAGTTGCTAAGCAACTCAGTGAGACCCTGTCTCTACATAAAACACAAAATAGGGCTGGGGATGTGGCTCAGTGGTCGAGTAGCCCTGAGTTTGATCCCTGGTACCAAAAAAAAAAAAAAAAAGAGAGAGAGAGAGAGAAGATCTCTAGGAAAAGATTTCCTAAAAGCAAATTTTCCTTTGCTTTTTTCCTTTGATTTTTCTCTCGTTTCTATGGCTAATAATACAACTACACATTTGGAAGTATAAGACATTAATGCAGTTCTTTTTTCTAACAGATAATAGAGTCAAAGCTAAGTTGAACTCACCACCCTGAGGAGTGGGTTCTTCTTCCATCTCTCAATAGTTCTCTGGGAGCTATTATCTAAAAATTTACTTCTTCATGTCCGGAATATTAATTCACTCATCTAGCAAATATTTAATGAGCATCTATTTCTTTATATATTTCCCATTGTTCTTTGTGTCCTCACATATCATATTCTGATAGGACCCATTAAATATTTATACAGTTTGGAGAAATGAACATGGAAATGTTAAGGAAAAGCAATCTTTTTAATATTAAGTTGAAGTGGAATTTATAGTCAGAGTTTATGGTTTACTGAGCAATGCAGGGACAATTGGGAAGCCTTTCCCAAATGTGCTAACACTGTTTATTATCTCTATTTTATGGAACAATAATTAACAGTAAAATCAAAGCAGTGTTGTGGTGTCACTTAAGCCTGGATCAAAGCAGTGCTTTTCTGTATTGCCAGTAAATTATGTTGGTGCTAAAAGTTAACCCTCTAGGTGTTTCACTTTATGGAAACATTTTGCTAGCCACATTTTGAATCAAATGTTTGCTTAGCTGACACTTGAATATGATATTTCCTATTTTGAGGAACAATATATTTGAGGAGAATTATTTGGCCATAATCTTGGGAGCTAAGAATCCTGGTTTTATTCACCAAACCTTACCTTTTCTCCCAATTCAGGTTTCACTTTTTTTTTTTTTTTTTTTTTTTGGTACTAGGAATTGAACCCAAGGGCATTTAACCACTGAGCCACATCCCCAGCCCTTTTAATGTTTTATTTGTTTGAGACAGGGTCTTGCTAAATTGCTTGGCTGAGGCTGGCTTGAACTTGTGATCCTCTTGTCTCAGCCTCCTAAGCTGCTGGGATTACAGGCGTGCGCCCCTGCACCCAGCTGGGTCATGGTTTTTAACAGTAGCCTTCTTTCACGCAGTCCCTGTGTTGTGCAAGTCAAGTACCATTGAAGTGAGCGTTCCCAGGGAGCTGGTCGGTGGCCTGGAGCTCTTCCTGACCAACACCTCCTGCCGAGGAGTGTCTAACGGCACCCATGTCAACATTGTATTCTCCCTCAAGACGTGTGGCACAGTGGTCGAAGTAGGTTCCCCCTGTGGGCACTTGGGAAAATACCAAAAGCCGGTTTCTTGGGAGGTGGTTGACCGAGGTATGCCATACAGCTTGTGTCGTCGATGAGATATCTCCACGAAAAGAACTGAGCTCCAAACGTGTGCCATTCAATTAATAAACACATTATTGAACTTGTGCTTGGTGCTGCTGTGGTAAGGATGTGGAATTAAGAATATTCCCATTCTTGTTCTCAAATAGCCCTCGGTCTCCCATATGTGCAGGGATTTTCCTGCATGCATCAGCACCAGTGGTACTAGGAGGCTGGCTATGTCCCCTCTGAGCAGTCATTTTATTTGAAGAAAGTGACTAATAAGGTGATGGTTCATTTGTGATGTGTGAATGAGTTCAAGTATTGAAGCAGGTGGAGGTAAAAGGTTCATACTTTCATCCAAAAATTGCACACAGTTCTATGCCAGGAAGTCTGAGGGCATTGAATGAAGATGTCTGGCTGGTAGGAACTTGCACAGCAGCCCTGAGATGACAACGCATAAAATATAAATAAGAGATGAACTTGGGCTGGGGCTGTAGCTCAGTGGCAGAGCGCTTGCCTAGCACGTGTGAGGCACTGGGTTCAATCCTCAGCACTGCATATAAATGAATAAATAAAATATAGGCCCATCGACAACTAAAAAGATATATAAAAAAAGAAGAGAGAGATACAACTGTGAGACAGATGACAGGGACTCTAAGGGTTTAATAAAGGGACAACTGGAACTTGGATCAGGGTGGAAATGTGTGCAGGACTCACACATAAGCAAACAATAAGAAAGAAGCTTTTAGATGGGAACCAGTGAGAAAAGTCTGAGCGAAGGGAATGTTCAGGCCTGTGCTGAGGTGACTGGGGGGAGCTGCTGTCTGGCGAGGACTTCCTACGTGGTCCCACGCTAGGCAGGTTGTGGGGATGCTTTCTGTGGATAATCAGAGGAAATGCCACAATCGTGCTGGCTCCCTGCTCTGGTGCACGGCAGAGAGGACTGCATTGGACATAAAGATCTGAAAATCATCTGCGCTGATGTGAGCACTCATGCCTGGGCATGGATGAGTCCTGCACAAGGCTGTGCCCGCAGCAGGATTGCCAGGTCCAGAATTCCTGAAAAAATAACTTGCAGACACTGTCCTTTTCTAAAATACCAGAGCTTGGAATTCGCTGAATCCACGTGGATCAGGTTTTATGAGCAATGCTCCAAAGGAATGTGTGAGTTGACCAAGAAGTAGTAGGTAAAACTCTTACAGTCAGGCTGTCTCACTAATAGAGCAATAAAAAATAAAGCCTGCAGCTCAGGCAACCAAACTGTGTGTTTTGATATAAACAGATGTTAGGAGAAAGCTAATGTGAGAAAGGGGGACATCTCTGTAGAAATAAATAAAATCTCTTCTTCTCCTTGCCCTGGCCTTGCTCAGGTGGTGAACGACAAAATCGTGGCCAGCAATCTGGTGACAGGTCTACCCAAGCAGACCCCAGGGAGCAGTGGGGACATCATCATACGGACCAGCAAACTGCTGATTCCGGTGACCTGCGAGTTTCCTCGTCTGTACACCATTTCTGAAGGATACGTTCCCAACCTTCGAAACTCCCCCCTGGAAATCATGAGCCGGAATCACGGCATCTTCCCATTCACCCTGGAGATCTTCAAGGACAATGAGTTTGAAGAGCCATACAGGGAAGCTTTGCCCACCCTCAAACTTCGCGACTCCCTCTACTTTGGCATTGAGCCCCTGGTGCACGTGAGCGGCCTGGAGAGCCTGGTGGAGAGCTGCTTTGCCACCCCCACCGCCAAGGTCGATGAGATCCTCAAGTACTACCTGATCCAGGACGGGTAACTATGCTGCTCCTACCGCTCCATTAGTCCAGGCGCACGCCCGGCCTCTGAGATCGCGGGCATGCGCAGTCATTTCCTAAGTGTGCTTACCAGCTTTTTATTAGTTCAGGAGCCATTTATTAATATCTTGGAGGTGAACACATGTGAAAGAGAGGAGAGTAAAAAATGATATTGGGCGCGGTGTCACACGCCTGAAATCCCAGTCGCTCAGGAGGCTGAGGCAGACGGACCACAGGTACAAGGCCAGCCTCAGTAACTTAGTGCAGCCCTAAGCAAGACCCTGCCTGAAAATAATAAAAAGGGCTGAGGATGTGGCTCAGTGGTAAAGTGCCCTGGGTTCAATCCCCAGTACAAAAAAAAAAAATAAAACACTCCGAAGTGACTACCTGGTACTATTAACCAAGACACAAGACATGCAGTAAAGCAGTTTTGAGAAATAAATATTGAATTTGATCAAACAAAACAGTATATTGAATAATTTTACATTTTGAATACCTGCAGGATACCTAGGAAGGGCAGCTGGATATGTGTATCAGCCTGAGGAACAAGGTCAAGACTAGAAGTAAGACAGGGAACAGCTCCCTTTATAGCTGGAACTATAGGATCAGAGAAGGTGGGGTTTCTGTGAGGTGGGGGCTGAGCCTGTTGGATGGCTGAGATCACATGGGCAGGGGAAATGAAGCTGACACAGGAACCAGGAACTTTAACCCAATGACAAAAGAAATGAAATGAGACCCAAGAGCAAGAACACACTGGCAAGAATTTGAGGAGTTTTAACTTCAGGAGAGGCGGAACAGCGCTAAGGGGGAGAAAAGTCAGCCTGCCTGCTCTCAAAGGAAGGGACCAGTCTTTCATGAAATAGCTGAGGTGGAAGCTCCTTGGAGACATCCTGGTGCCTTCCTACACCTGGCCCCTGTGGTTGCTCTAAGAAAAGGAGGTGAGAAAAGACATATTTGCCCCTGTTCTGGTCCTTGCCTGTCTCAAAGCAGCAAAAGTAGACTCTTCTTTTAAGAAGTTTGATAGTGAAGAAGACAGAAGAAATACTTGGTAGGTTTTGGGAGAAGAAAAGGAGATTTCCAGGGTATCTCCTGGGGATCCTTGGATTGAGTGCCTTAGGTGCGTTGAGGTTTCATTGAACATCTGAATACTCACAGCCATTGCCTACATTCCCCAGAGAATCAGAATCACATCAAATGCAGAGTGTTATCTTTTTTTAAAAAAAAATATTTATTTTTTAGTTGTAGGTGGACAGAATATCTTTATTTTATTTTTATGTGGTGCTGAGGATCGAACCCAGTGCCTTACATGTGCTAGGGGAGCACGCTACCACTGCGCCATAACCCCAGCCCCAGAGTGTTATCTTGAGTTTCTTCCCCTTTCTAAATGTCAGTTGGGACAAGTCTCACACAGGGTCAGGAACTGCTGCTGTCCACCCTGAAAATGGTCCAGGAAGTGCAGCACACGTTTGCCTCAGGTTCTGCCCTTTGCTAGGGGTACTGCAGGCTCTTGAAAATTTCTAGTTTGCTTTAGTGTCTTCTGGTCTGTCACCACAGCCTGCACATGCTACTGTCAGTCCCTTGCACAGTGATTTTTCAACCCTTGATACTTATTAGGATCAAAGGCGAAACTTATTTTAAAAAAGCAACACCCAACCCAGGCTTGTCTCTACCACTCTTATTGTAATTCCAGCCCTGGACTGAGAAAATGGCTTCCTAAACCCTCCTCGCAAACCTCAGCTCCATGAAGCCTCCTGGGAATCCATTCAAAAGGAAAATATGATCTCATCACAGCCCTCCTGAAAACCCTTTAATGGCTCCTTCTTACCTTTGGTGGGTACATTTAGCTGTTTTCCAGGAGGGCTTTCAGCCTCAGATTCCTGCAGCCTGGTTGGCTCATTTTCACAGCAGGGAAAATTCATCATTCTGAGCAGTTTGGGGAGGTCAGTCATGCTGGGTCTGTAATGGAGGAGATCTGTAGCCCTTTGGATGTCTTGTCTTATTGAAGTGATTCGCAGAAAGTTTTAAAATGAAAAGTAGAAGCATCATTTTTTCTTTTTTTGTCACATAGTGCTGATTCAGGAGGACTTTTGCTCCTTTTTAATTTTTTTTTTTTTACTGTTTAATGAAGTACTCTCCAACTATAATAAGTAGACATGTTTGGAGTGTGCAGTTGCTAGGTTCCGGCATAAATGCTGTAAAACCGTCCCTGCAATCAAGAATATGAACATTTCTCTTGCCCTAAATGCAAAAGAAAAAGGCATATGCAAGAATTGAAAAACCACACGTGTGGGCCTGTTCTGTAGGCAGGCAAACAGCACCATCATAGGGATTAGAGGGATAGACAGGGAGATAACCATACTCCGTGGGGCTGCAGCCTGTGGTCTCTGACCTCAGCTACCTCCAATTTCTACTCCTGCCTGATGGAGTTACTAGCAATCCAAATTGGCATTCCTTCTCGCCTCTTGATGTAGTACATGCTGTTTCCTCTGCCTGGCATCTTCTTCCCACCTTTTTTTCTGATTCTTTCTGGCTCTTCAAGATTGAGGGGGGTTTACTTCCCCCTTGAAGCCTTCCCTGATCTGTCCCATGGTGCTCTAAAAGCCCTCTTTCCCTTTCCTTCTTCAATGCTTAACAGAGTTGGTGGGGGACATCATTAAATATTTGTTATGAGAATTATAAATGTGCATACCAGTAATTTGGGGCTAGTCCACAAACCTAAAATAAACATAATGCACTTTACTTCTATTCATAAATTATTTGATGATATTCACTTAACAAATTGTTCATTGCCTTTTGCTTAAATTTAAATCAGGGTGGTTATCCACTGAGGAGGAACACATCCAATTCACTTCCCACTGGTTTTACTTGGTACAGCCTCTGAGAATGCAAGACAATGTAATGCTAGTCTAAGAAAAATGTAATTAGAAGGTGAATTTCAGAAAAAGAAACATTGGATTCTAAAGCCAAGTGTTAAACAACATTTTGGTAAATAATTATTTTGGCTTCTCCTATATCCATTTCTTTTAGGATATGAACTCGGAGTTGTCAGAACTAGCGTTGTCTAATCACAGCAAATAGAAGTCAAGCGTCAACATTTGTCCTGGATTCTATTCTGTGATATGCTCTTATAATAAGCCTTTCTGCTTCACGTTCTCTTTTTTTTTTTTTTTAATTTTTTTTAGTTGTTGATGGACACAATGTCTTTATTTTATTGCTTTGTATGTGGTGCTGAGGATCGAACTCAGGGCCTCACACATGCGAGGCAAGCATTCTACCACTGAGCTACAATCCCAGCCCCCTCACGTTCTCTTTTATTTTAT
>CM053404.1:45288503-45345639 GCA_028644305.1 Xerus rutilus | reverse complement strand
CCCAGTGCCTCACACGTGCCAGGCAAGCACGCTACCACTGCGCCACAATCCCAGCCCCACGTTCTCTTTTAAATAAGAATAATAGGGCTGGGGTTATGGCTCAGTGGTAGAGTGCTGGCCTAGCATGCATGAGGCACTGGGTTCGATCCTCAGCACCACATAAAAATAAAATAAAGATATTCTGTCCACCTACAACTAAAAAAAATTAATTAATTAATTAAAAAAATAAGAATAATAGTATTTTAGATAAACAAATGGGAAATGCTAAGGGCATTTAGGTGAAAAGCTTGATTTTAATATCAAGTGTTACTATTGTTAGCCTAGACACCTAGATACCAGACTAGCATGGGTTTATTTATTTTATTTTATTTTTTTAGTATTGAGGAGTGAACCCTGGGGTGCTTTACCACTCAGCTACATCCCCTACCCTTATTTATTTATTTATTTATTTATTTATTTATTTATTTATATTTTGAGACAGGATCTTGCTAAGTTGCTCAGGGCCTCATTAAGGTGTTGAGGCTGGCCTTGAATTTGTGATCCTCCTGCTGCAGCCTCCCAAGTCTGTGGGATTACAGGCCTGTGCCACCATGCCTGGCGATATTACTCTTTTTCACTTTTATTTTTTGTGGTGCTGGGGATCAAACCCAGTGCCTTGCGCATGCTAGACAAGCACTCTGCCACTGAGCTACAGCCCCAGCCCCAGTATTGCTCATTTTCATATCCTCTACAGCACCCAGCAGAGGGTCCTGCAACATACTTACAACATAATTGGAAGATGGTAGAAATTACTTTTACCTCAAGAAATTAAAAATGAATAGATACAAGAAATAGCAGAAACTAGATCATCTGTTTAAATCCTCTCCAGTTTGGTGGAATAAGGTACCAATAGTAATATGTCAAGATTCTTTATTTTCAAACAACTGTATGAAATCTTTTCAATAACACCAGAACAGTAGTTAACAATAAACGAGATTGTGGTCCTTAAGCATATGGAGCTGGAACCTTATTTCAGAGACTTTTTTTCCCTGATCTCCACATTTTTATTGACCTAATATTAAACTAGGAGACACCCATAAAAAAGCAGCCATGCTCAGAAAAAAAAGAGTCCTTTAGCCTTTAGAACAGGACAAATAATACAAGGTTGATCCTTGGCCTATAGGAGAAAACATTCATCTGTAACTAAAACCATGACCGTGGAGCATCAGTCGCGAGTCTTTTCCCCAGGTAACCCAAGCCCTGTCCCATTGCAGCTTATCATGACATTTGGAAGAAGAATTAAAACAATTCAAGGTTAATGACTTTCCCCAATAGTTATTCCCTAAGAAAGTTAAATATGTACCAGTCCCTTTTTTTTTTGGTACTAGAGATTGAACTCAGGGGCACTCAATCACTGAGCCACATCCCCAGCCCTATTTTGTGTTTCATGTAGAGACAGGGTCTCACTGAGTTGCTCAGCACTTTGCTGTTGCTGAGGCTGGCTTTGAACTTGAGATTCTCCTGCCTCAGTCTCCCAAAGTGCTGGAATTACAGGCATGCGCCACTGCGCCCTGCTATGTACAAGTCCTTTGATTGTGATATGTTTACTTTTGTATCCCTTTTTAGTGGTTGTCTATTAGGTGATCTGTAAATATTTATTAAACTTAAGAATACTAATAATGAACCACACAAAGTCAGAATTCCTACAATATATTACAAATGAAGAGACAGCCTTACCAGTCAAAGATCTTTGGGAAATAAATGTTATTCATGTTGCTAATACCTAAACACATTCACTCAGCAGGTAATGCTGGGTCCTGTTTGTAGGCTTATCAGACAAAGGTCCTTCAGACTCCCTCAGCAAGCAGGGCTGTGCCTGCCGACGCCTCCACAGGGAGCAAATAACATTTTTCCTTCATTCTCAAAAAGCTTGAGTGGAGCCCAGCCCGTTCCACCCACTTTGCTTCTCCTCCGGCCAGATGTGTTGGACAGGATTGTTTTTCCACCTCTGTGGAAATGATCAAGTCTTATGTTGTCCGTCCTGCTTTCAGCTGCGTCTCAGATGATTCGGTGAAGCAGTACTCATCCCGGGATCACCTAGCCAAGCACTTCCAGGTCCCAGTCTTCAAGTTTGTGGGCAAAGACCACAAGGTGAGCTGAACACTTTTATCTCGTCACCCCAGACCTGAGGTTCCTTCTTGGGGTCTCTGTGTCGACATTCTAAGAGCCCATGGTTAGGATCTGCATGACCACTGAGAAAATACAATGAAACTGGCCACCAAGAAGCCTAACATCTCCATGCCTGCCACAAGTGCCTGTCCCACCCCCAATAACTGTGCTTGTTCAAAGAGAATATACTATAGGATTGTAATTTGAAATCTGTGTGGGCAGGTGTGGAGGAAGAAACCAGTGTGTGGTCAACTGCAGGCAAAGGATGGGGACAGGAAACTCACAGAAAGGACAGTGAAATGGGAAGTTAAAATACTATCTAGAATGCCAATTGTAAGACACCAATTTATATGTACCAAAGTTATAAAAATTACAAATTAAACACTTGGATGGTTATAAGGAGAAGTATATGGTGGCCCTACAAATTGGCACACTTTCTGGAAAGTTATCTGATAATAGGTAATTATAATCATTAAATCATCATGTTCTTTTATCTAAAAATTCTAATTCTGGCAGCTTCTCAAAGACAAAATAAAAAAAAAAAGATTGGTTGGTTGTGTTTGTAGAGCATCAATTTTTTTTTAAAATATTTTTTTAGCTGTAGATGGACATAATGTCTTTATTTTATTGCTTTGTATGTGGTGCTGAGGATCGAACCCAGGGCCTCACGCATGCAAGGCAAGCGCTCTACCGCTGAGCTACAATCCCAGCCCCTGTAGAGCATCAATTTAAGAAGGGAATGAAGTCCATGAACTAAGCTAAGGGCTATGGTATATAAATTTAATTCAATATTAAGCAAGTATTAAATGATAAACATGAGAAAGGCAGACATGAAGAACTGTCATAGGGATTTTATGTGCATATTGAATATGCTACATTAAACACACAACACACACACACGCGGATAAGTTGTAAGAGTTTATACCAAAAAGGCTATAGTTTGACAATGTGGAAGTTTTTTGTTATCATTATAGTTGTTGAAGTGTTTAAGCAAAAGGAAGTCAGGGGACTGTGATTGTGGCTCAGTGGTAGAGCGCTTGCCTCGCATGCATGAGGCACTGGGTTCAATCCTCAGCACCACATAAAAATAAATAAAATAAAGAGATCATGTCCATCTACAACTAAAAAAAAAAAGGAAGTCAGAGGGCCAGGTACCATGGTGCACACCTATGATCCCAGCAGCTCTGGAGGCTGAGGCAGGAGGATCACAAGTTCAAGGGCAGCCGCAGCAACTTAGTGAGGCCCTAAGCAATTCAGCACGACTCCATTTCAAAATAAAAAACATAGAAAGGGCTGGAGATGTAGCTCAGTGGTTAAATGCCCCTGGGTTCAATTCTCAGTACAAATAAATAAATAAAGTCAGAGGGTGACGTTCTTTCTCATGTTGCCTGGTCCCTGACCTTCCTGAAGGACTCCTGAAGTGATGGCTAATCCTCATCCGGTCCTCCTCTAGGTAGTGAGCCTCAGGCAGCTCCTTATACAGAAGAGTTAGGTCACTACTAAAGCACGGTGCCAGTGTTTTTCCCAGACCTTGGTGTGAAGAATGAGATGTTGCTTGACAAAGCTCTCTTCTGCCTTGCCAAACACATAAGTTACAGATGTGGGTTTTAAATCATCCATGTGACTCCAATTCCAACTTCACCACATTATCAAATGTGTGAATTGGAAAAGTTTCATGTCTAGTGTACTGTTAGGACTGAGACGACATTTGTGGACATTTAGCGTTGTGTCTGGCTTCTGTGGTGCCTCACGGTGGCATCTGTGAGGGATTTCATACCAGGGACTGAACTCAGGGGCACTCGACCCCTGAGCCACATCCCCAGCCCTATTTTGTGTTTTATGTAGAGACAGAGTCTCACTGAATTGCTTAGTGCCTCACCGTTGCTGAGGCTGGCTTTGAATTTGTGATCCTCCTGCCTCAGCCTCCTGAACGGTTGGGATTACAGGCGTGTGCCACCGCACCCGGCAGTGGCATCTGTTTGTAATGCGGCTCATTATCACCTTTTCAGGAAGTGTTTCTGCACTGCCGGGTTCTCGTCTGTGGGATGCTGGATCAGCGTTCCCGTTGTGCCCAGGGTTGCCACCGGCGAGTGCGGCGTGCGGCAGAGGAAGGAGAGGACTTGGTGGGCCTGCAGAGTCACATGCTTACTGGTGGCCCGATTGGCATCGACTGGGAGGACTAGTTGGTTACAACACCAGAGTCCCTGCTTTGGACTGCTGTCCTCTCTGGAACTTCTCCCCACAACCTCTAAGAACATCCCAGAACCTCCTAGAACACCTGCCTACCTTAAACCGGGTACTGTGAGTTTACACAAACTCCCAGAATGGACTCACTAATTCTGATTCACTGAGTTGGAAGAGGTCACAGTACTGCTGACCAATGAGGCCTTGGTGGGGCTTCCTAATGTAGAAAGCTAAGCCGTCCACACAGAAAGCTATCTCCTCCATTTCTTTCTTACAATTAAATAACTCATGTATGATGCAATAGGACCACTAAAATCAGAACCTGGGTATGATGTTTCAAATTAGAAGCCTAAAATAAACTAAATAGTTACTAAAAGTATGTCTTAAATACCCCAAAACTCCCTAAGTAAGAATAATTATGCCCTGAAAACTCAATTCAAACAGAATTCAAATAGAATAGAAGATTTGGAAGCTCATCAATAAAACAATGTGTAATAAGAATATGTTATTTGGTTTTTATCTTGCATAATAATTTCATTTGATGTTTTATATTGCCTTAAGTGAAATATTTTTACTTAATAAATATTAATAAATTCACCAACAGGCATTGAAGTGGATCAGTAACTGAACTATAAGCAAAATTAGTTTAGTACCATATGTCCTGAGAATTAGTATTCTATGCCCTTAGGTCAGTAAGACAATAGAAAAAGGTATAAAATTATATCATACTCTATTTCATAGGTGCTTAATAAATTTTATTTAATTAAACATCATAAACTACAAAGATAAATGTTATCTGCATCAAATCCAATTTGTTGATATGTCATCTAATGTTATGACTTATTTTGTTAAGATCAAAAAAAGCGTTTCTTCTTTTTCTTTTTAAAAGTAGCTACAGTTGGGCTGGGGCTGTTCCGTGGTAGAGCGCTTGCTTAGCACGTGTGAGGCACCACATATAAATAAATAAATAAAGGTACTGGGTCCATCTACAAATAAAAAAAAATTTTTTTAAGTAGCTACAGTTGACAATTCTTAATGGACCTGGTAGAATTAACAAAAGGAAATGAAAGGAGTAAAATGACCGGTCAGAGGCCGGCAACCTTTCCTCTCAGGGGACACTTGGTAAATGTTTTAGGTGCTCTGGGTTTTTTGTCACAACTACCGGGCTCTGTGGTTACAGTGCAAGAGCAGCTATAGACACAGGTGAGTGTGCTGTGTTCTGAAAAGCTGTGGGGAAAGAAAAAAAAAAGAAAGAAAGAAAGAAAAAAGTCTTTGAGCACAGTGTGGTGGCGCCCTCCTGTAAACCCAGCTACTCAGGAGGCTGAGGCAGGAGGATCCTAAGTTTGAGGCCAGCCTGGGCAAGTTAGTGAGATCCTGTCGCAAAATAAAAATTTTAAACAAAGGGATGAGGGTGTGGCTCAGTGCTAGAGCACTTGCCTAGCATGCAGGAGGCCCTGGGTTTGATAACTCGGCACTGGAAAAACAAAACAAAATGAAAGCAGGGTTTAGACTGGATTTGGCCTGTGAGACTTTGTAAACCAATTCCTGATCTAGATTTGTGGCCCTCAGCCCTCCTCTGGCATCAGAATCACCTGGGAAGCATTTGTAAAACGCCAGTGTGGGGGCATCAGCCCCAGACAGTCTTTATTGGCTTGATTTTAATCCAGTCACAGCTGGGAGCTCACCCCTGCAGGTCGAAGAGACTTCCCCCAGCTCTTACCAAGTACAGCTCAGATCTTAGCATGACTCCAACCACACTTCATATCTGAGGATACCGACAGGGGCAGGGCACTGAAGGAAGAACTGACGCCTCAGAGCCCCCAAATCCCGGCTGGCCTTCACCAGGTGAGCTTCTGACCCTGTCCCCCTGTTTTTCTCTCTTCAACACCAGTGGAAATCATTGTTGTCATTAAGGAACTTACCAGTTTGGGTTCTGTTCTCTTCTAAGTGAAATGGAAAGATAAGTGATAATGGAATTCATTTATCTCTTCAAATTTTCTAAAAAGTACACTTTATTAAACATGAGGTGCTTGCTGGCACCTGAAACATGGGCCAGAGGAAAGTCATTGCTTTGCAACTGGTTGGACTCCTGAAAATTTCACTTATGAATGTAATGATCAGGTGCAGGGAGAGGAGGGTTTGCTTGTAGTTTCATTTTTAAGCTAAAACCTGAATTTCCAGGCACACGTGCCTTGGCTGGGTGACCAGAGTTCAAGTGAAGAACACCCTTCAGTCTCTCCACATCTCTTTCTCAATTTTCCTCAAGTCATTCAACTTGCTGTTTGCTTTCTCTTGCTTTATGGTATCCAAACTGGTGAAGAAAGGCTGACACACATCTATCACTTCAGCGTCTCTGAGTGTCAGCTGTGGTGTCACTCAAAACCAGGAAGGAATCACTTCATTCTCATAATTCTTCCTTCTCCTCTTCCGCACAGATGCAAGCTGCCCGTTGGCTATTCATAAAGGGTCGGCAGCCCAAGGTCCATACGGTATTGAACACGGTGTCAGCTAGAGAATCACAGGCTACTTGAAAAAGATGAAGAGAAATGTAAAGGTGAACACAGAGGACTATGCCTGGTGGTATCATTGTGAGGAGACAGTGTATTTTCAAGGATGACATGATACTCAGGGCAAAGATAGGGGCAGTTGTCTGAATACAGAATTAAAAGGAAAAGCACACATTTAAGAGAGACTTTTTTTTTTTTTTAAGAAAAACTACCATCCAGTTCAATAAAGCAGAAAACACTTTGAGGTGCCTTCCATTTGTGGGACCCCCTGGTCAAAATAATGGTTAGTAATCAGAATCTCCAGTACCACTAAATTCACTGTCATGCAGGATACTCTGTCAGATAACACTACCACCATTTCCTGTAGCTTTCCTGTTCAAGTAAGTTCAATCATTGCACTTGAGTGTGTGACATGTCGGTCAGCCACTCTCTTAGGTACCAGGGATACAGAGACAAAAGGCATCATCCCCATCTCAAGGACCTCACCAAGAGGTAGACAAGATGGGCAGGTCAACAGAGACTGCCACTACACCATGAGGAAAGTAACCCCCAGGAGGTGTGGGAGCCCATAGAAAAGGTCTCTAAATCCTTTAGGGCAAGGATTATTAGAGAAGGCATCTCAGAGGAAGTAAGACATCTAAGTTTCAACTTCAAGAATGATCAGGAAAATGAAGTACTGATACATGCTACAACTTGGATGATGTTGAAAACATCATGCTAAGTAAAACAGGCCAGACACAAAGGGGCACATATGACGTGATTCCACTTAAATGAAAGGTCCACAGTAGGCCATCCAGAGAGGCAGAGAGAAATTGCTGGGGCTGTGGGGAGGGACAAGGAGGATGGCTGATTTCTTTGGGGGCTAATAACAATGTTCTGGAATTAGACTGTGGTGATGGTGATCATGCACAACTCTTTAACAACTACATTAAAATCCACTGAGTTATGCATTTTAAAAGGGTGAATTTTATGGCATGTGAATGCTGTACCAATAAAAATTAGTTTATTAAAAAGAAAAACTGTTCACAAACTTTTAGCTATACTGACAGAGAAAGAACAGACTCAAATTTCTAAATTCAGGAATCAAAGAGGAATATCATTACTAATCTTACAGAAATGAAGAGGATTGTAAGGGAATACTATGAATAATTACATGTCAAAAATTATGTAACTTTGAGGAAATGGACAAATTCCTGGAAAGACATACCTTGCAGAAACTTTCTATTTCAAGAAGAAATCGAAATCCAGGCATGGTGGTGTATGCCTGTAATCCCAGCACTTGGGAGGCTGAGACAGGAGAATTGCAAGTTCAAAGCCAGCCATACACCAGGCATGGTGGTGTATGCCTGTAATCCCAGCACTTGGGAGGCTGAGACAGGAGAATTGCAAGTTCAAACAGCAAGGTGCTAAGCAACTTGGTGAGACCCTGTCTCTACATAAAAACACAAAATAGGGCTGGGGATGCAGCTCAGTGGTCGAATACCCCTGAATTCAATCCCCGGTACCAAAAAAAGAAGAAGCGGGGTGAGGGGACGGAGGGAGGAGGAGGAGAAGAAGAAGAAAATGTGAATAGATTGCTAGTATATATAAATACAATTATTAGTTCAAGTTCTTGAATCAGTCATTTAAAAATTCCCACAAGGGGCTGGGGTTATGGCACAGTGGTAGCGTGCTCGCCTAGCACACGTGAGACACTGGGTTCGATCCTCAGCACCACATAAAAATAAAATAAAGACATTCTGTCCACCTACAACTAAAAAATAAATAAATATTTTAAAAAAATAAAAATAAAAAAAATTAAAATTCCCACAAATACATCAAATTCCAAATGGCCTCACTAGGGAATTTTGCCAGACAATAACAATCTTTTCCAAACTCTTCCAAAAATTAGTAAAAGAGGAACAGTTGCCCAATGAGGTCAGTATTACTCTAATACTAAAACCAGACAAAGACATCACAAGAACAACAAACTATACACCAATATCTCTTAGGAATATAGGTGCAAACTCTTCAGCCAAATACTAATAACCTGGATCCAGTAAAATATAAAAAAGCATTACATCATGACTAAGTGGGATTTATCTTAAGAATGCAAGGTTGGTTTAACATACCAAGGTCAGTTAGTATAACAAACCACAAGTCAATGGAATAAAGGGTAAATGATTCAGAAAAATGCTGGAAAAAGATCCAAAACTTTTTCATGATAAAAAACACTCAACAAACTAGAAAGAAAAGAACTTCCACAGCCTGATAAAGGCCACCTAGAAAAAGCCACAGCTATAACTCCCACTCCACAGTAAAAGACTGAATGCTTTTACTCTGAGGTCAGGAAGAAGACTAGAATGTCCGTTCTCAACACTTCCTTCTAACCAATAAGAACTAGGCAAAAGAGATAAATAAAAGGCACTCAAATTAGAAAGGAAAACAACATGCAGATGACATCATATGTGTGTAGGAAAGCTTAAGGTCAAAAATCTATTAGAACTAATAAAAGTTCAGCTAAGTTGCAGGATGTAAGATTAATATGTAAAAATCATTTTTATTCCTATGCATTTTCAGTAAGTGTTCTGACATTAAATTAAGATGACAATTCCATTTATAATAGCATACAAAAAGAATAAAATAGGCCGAGTGTGGTGGTGCACTCCTGTAATCCCAGTGGCTTGGGAGGCTGAGGCAGAAGGATCACGAGTTCAGAGCCAGCGTCAGCAACTTAGGCCCTAAGCAACTTAGCAAGACTCTGTCTCCAAATAAAAAATAAAAAGGACTGGAGATGTGGCTTAGTAGTTAAGCACCTCTGGGTTCAATCCCCGGTACCAAAGGAAAAAAAAGAATAAAATAGGAATGAATTTAACAAAAGAAATATAAGACTTGTGCCACCAAAAGTATAATATGTTACTGAAAGAAATTAAGGGAGACCTAAATAAATAGGAAGACATTCACATTCCCTGACCAGAAAACATAATTTTGTTAAGATGGCAATATTCCTCAAATTGAGCCAACAAAAGCTCTATCTATACAGTTATCCATTTCTTATAGAAATTAAGTTGCTCCTAAAATTCAATGGAAATAAATGCAAGGGACCCAGAATATCCAAAATAATCTTGACAAAGATTGAGATTTAAGGACCCTTCTTGATTTCAGAATTTACTACAACTTTATAGTAATAAAGACAGATTGGCTCTGACATGGATCAATGGAATAGAACTAAAAGTCTAGAAATAAGTCCTTACATTTATTATCATTTGATTTTTGTCAGAGTGCAAAGACAGTTTAATGTGGGAAAGAACAGTCTTTTTTGAGACCAACCCCGCCCTGTCACGTGGAGGAGGACCCGCACTGCGGCCCCCCATCTATCAATGTGTGGCTGTCCTGGTCTGCCTCTGTCTAGAGACAACAGCAGGACCAGAAAGACCATCACCAAGGTCCCTGCAGGCTTAGTTACACCAGAGGTGAGGTATTGGTAAACTGCAGGGACACTACAAGATTATAGTGTAGAAACTGTAATAGCGCAGATCGGCACTGCTAGAGGGGAAGACACATGAACAACATGAAAACACAAGGGAAGAAAATGCCCCAAACAAACCAAGATACTACAATAATGAAATCCATTGACAGCACAGTAGATGAAATGTCAGAGGAGTTCAGAACATACATAATGATCCGTGAAGCACAAAATAATATGAGAGCAATTACAGGCAACAATTGATCAATCCAACAAAGAACAGTCTTTTCAACAAATGATGCTTAAACAAGTGAATATCCACATGGAAAATAATGAAGCCATGCAATATACAATATATATATTTATGCAAAAATATATATTTGCATAAATATATCAAATAGATTCTACAGTCATGTATAACTAAAGACCACAAATTAAAATTTTAAAAGGAGGAAAAAAGCAAAATAAAAACAATAAAAAATAAAAAGAACTTGGGATGTATCTCAGTGGTACAGTGTATATATAATATATATAAACTATAGATGTTTTGTTAGATGAAATTCCCCTTTACTTTCTTAAGGTTTGAAAATCATGAATATTTGGATTCAACTTTGAATAAACCAGTGAGTTTATATTTTTAAAAAAATGAAGCCAGATCTTTTCTTATGCCATATACAAATATTAACTCAAAATGGATCATAGGCCATAGCTAAAACAATAAATCTCTAAGAAAACACCAGTAAATCTTCTGGATATTGGGTGGGCACCATTATTACCACACAGGACACCAAAGTACATGTGACAAAAGAAAAATAAATAAATAAATTGAATTGAATCAAAATTTAAAACTTCTCTACTACAAAGAATACCATTAAGAAAATGAGAAAAAAATAGGAAAAAAATATTTGCAGAACTTATCTGTCAAAGAACCAGGAGAACTTTTACAAGTTCATAATAAAAAGATTAGTAACCGGAGCTGGGATTGTAGCTCAGTGGTAGAGCGCTTGCCTCGCATGCGTGAGGCCCTGGGTTCGATCCTCAGCACCACATACAAAGCAATAAAATAAAGACATTGTGTCCATCTACAACTAAAAAAATATTAAAAAAAAAAAAGATTAGTAACCCAATTTAAAAAGAGTCAAAGGATCAGAATAGACAGTTCTCCTAAGCATATATGGAGTGGTCAATGAGCACAGAAAAGGATGCTTGACATCATTAATTAGCACCAACATGCAAATCCAAACCACAAAGAGATACTACTTCACAAGCACTAGGTTCTATAATTAAAAAAAAAAAAAAGATAATAACAAATGTTGTTGAAGATGCAAAGAAATTAGAACCTTTATACATTGCTGGTGAGAGTATAAAATCATGCAGATATTTGGTAAAACAGCTTGGCACTTCTTCATACAATTAAACATAGAATTACCATATTACCCAGTAATTTCTCTCCTAGTTATCTACCCAAAATAAATGAAAACACAGTTCCCACAAAAACTGGTACATGAAAGTTCATGGCAGCAGTAGTTTAGTCAAAAGATGGAAATAACCCAAATATCATGCAACGGAATATTATTCAGCAATAAAAAAATAATGAAATACTGATACTTTCTACAACATAGATAAACCTTGCCAAATGAAAGAAGTCAATCATAGAAGGCTGCATATTACATTATTCCACTTATATGAAATGTCAGAATAGACAAATCTATAGATTCTTGGTTGACTTGACTGAGGAGGCAGTTTGGGGAGTGATCACTAATAGCTACGAAGTGCCTTTTTGAGGTGATGAATATGTTCTGAAATCCACTGTGGGGCTGACTGCATAATTCTGTGAACATATTGACAAGCATTTAGGTGAGTGAGTTGTATATGAATTACAGCTTAATAAAGCTGTTTCAACAACACCAAAAAAGAAAGGGTCAGGGTGTTCCAAGCAGAGGGGCAGAAAGGTTTGGGCCACCAACCCAAGTGGTTTGCAGTGGCAGCTGCCAGGAGAGAAATCCTGAATATCAAAAGTGATGGTAGAGGAGGTAAGCCAGGGTTGAACAAGAAAGCACCGTGCATTAAGGAAGAGAAGACTATTAAATGACTTTAACGCAGGGTGGAGATAATCAGATTCACATGATATGAAAATACAGCTGGGGGTTGGGTTGTGGCTCAGTGGTAGAGTGCTTGCCTAGCATGTGTGAGGCACTGGGTTCGATTCTCAGCACCGCATATAAACAAATAAAATAAAGGTTCATCAACGACTAACAAAAAATATTTAAAAATATATAGCTGTTCCCAGTGGATAGAATAGACAGGATGAGACTCAGAGACTGGGTTAATCTGCAGGAACCAGGTAAGTGGGATATCAAGGAGATTTTTTTTTTTTTAATTTTTTTAGTTGTAGATGGACACACAATATCTTTATTTATTTTTATGTGGTGCTGAGGATCGAACCCAGTGCCTCACGCATGTGAGGCAAGCGCTCTTCCACTGAGCCACAATCCCAGCCCCTCAAGGAGATATTTTTAGGAGAAAAAAAATCAATAGGACATGGCTTGGAGGCAGTCACTTGACCTGACCTTAGACTAACAGCAGGTTCTCTTTCACCCTTTGTAGATACAGGATAGAGTGACTTTCCCTTTTACAGGGCCCAATTAATTATTCACGGTTGCAGGTGCTCCCACTTTCAATCTAGAACTACACTCCAAACATTGGAGTCATTGATCCAAGAGTCTTTTTACCGCTGACGTTCTCTGTGGCATGAGGCCGGAACTTTATAAGCCTGCATTTCAACCTTTACCATCTAAAACTATAAAATAATAATACCTGAATATAATATCCTGGCTTCAGAAGCTGAGACATTAAAACTAGGGAAATAAAATTATAGAGCCAGTAGCTAAGTGGTGTTTAAAAATAATTATTATGAAGTACACAGAAGCCTTTACACAAAAAAAGCTTTCAAAAAATTCCTACCTGGCCGACAAAATACATATACATATACATATATATATAAGAGTTTAAAGCAAATCAAGTGGTCCTGTTATGTAGCATAACTCTTGATATGGAAAATTATTTAGCAGTGAAATGGATAACCCAGGCCAGTTGGGCAATTTTTCCTCCTGTCTTCAAGAACAGATTTTAATTTCTCTGGGAAGGCTTTTGGGTGGCCCTTTCCACCAGGAGTAGTGCCAGCAGCCCATGGGCAGGACAGCAAGAACTTTCGTGAAGAAGTGCCCAGAATCTTACCTCAGCCCTTCCTGCATGGTCCTGTGTTCCAGAGAGAAAGCTCCGTGAGCTCTGGCATTCTCTTTGAGTAAAGGGGGCTCTCTGGCTACCTCCCTGTGTGAAACGAGATCAAAACCCCGTCATCAGTGAATGTCCTTAAGATACCTACTTTCCACGTTGGAGACAAAGCCCAGGCTCCGCTTAAGGTCGGAGCAGATCGAGTGGAGACACCATCGGAATTTTGCATCACAACGATATTTGTTGGCACCGCAAGTGTCATAACAGACGTCCAGCTGGTTGCAGCACTTGGTCATTGCTGGAATGCCCAAGTCCATCTGTAAAAGGGAAGGAGAAAAAGGGAACGAGAAAAATGCCACGTTTAGACCAAAGACCTTAGAAAACCTCACCCAGGTTGGCTTTATCCAGTTCTCAAATGCTGTTACATATTCAGACCAATTCAGAAACACCAACAGCTGGGTAGGATAGGCTGAGGGTCCCGGGCTACTAGGTTTGGATTATTATTTGCTATTTGTTTAACAAATGATGCTGGCCCATTTTTCATCTTTTTCTTTGAGATGTCAGTAATTTTCAAGCCTGCAGGCAGCTACGGTGAGGAAAATAGAGAAGGGAAGTCAAGAGCACAGAGCCACAGGACCTCCAAATTCCACGAACACTAAGGTTAACATTTCCATCTGAGATTTAGTTTGAGAAAAGGAGTCCAAGACTAAGAAAGTATAAAAAATTCATCCATCAAGAGATCATCAGCCAGTGAAACTCCATGTCATGTACAACCACAAGAATGTGATCCTAATTAGAATAAGTTATACTCCATGTATGTATAATATGTCAAAATACACTCTACTATTATGTATATCTAAAAAAGAACAAATAAAAAAAGGAACTTTGAGAACTAGAAAGAAAAAAAATCATCAGCATTTCTCAGGGACCCATCCCATACAGCACCATCTTAAAGATGTCCACATGTGCATCAGCATGCAGAGTGGGGTGCACAACATACAGCTCTTGACCACAAGTGGACTGTAGTCTAACCACAACATGACGTAAACACACACACACACACACACACACACACACACCAAGTGTTCTATAAATAACTCTAAATGTTGTGGCCTAAACAGAGTAACTAAGATCATAGAATGCCACACTCAGAGTTATGAAACAGGAATTTATTATTAGATGGTTTTAAAAGAAGATAGAAAGGATTTTTAGAGATGAGGACTAACTTAGGATATAGCAGACAGATAAATGAGCAGTTTATATGTGAGCAAATCAATTCAGTGTCTCAAACATCTTAGCAGGGAAATAAGGTGCAGGTATATGGATGCATGTGTATATTTATACTTAAAAACCTTTTTGCAGGCTGGGGGTGTAGCTCAGTACTACAGCACTTGCCTAGCATGTGTTAGGCCCTAGGTTCCATCCCAGCACCACAAAATAAAACAAAACAAGACTTTTTTTTTTTAAATTAGAGAGAAGGGCAAGTTGATGGATAGCCTTAACTTCCAAAGTAACTAGTTAGATTTGATAAGGAATCTTGAGCAAGGAAGAGACAGGATTGAAAGAGTGACCCAAGAAGAATAACCACTCTGTGGTATATAAAAGATTGGAAAGAGTGGGTCTCAGTGTAGGTACAGCATCTTAGAATCTTTTGCAGTTTTTCTGATAACTTAGACTTGGACTTGGATGGGAGCTGGGCAAATCTGGCTCCAGGGTATGGGAGAGGAGTGAATATCCAGTGATTATGGATCCTTTCCTCTAAGGTATATTTAAATGTTCTCTTATTTTAAAAACAATTTAAAAGGCTGGGATTGTGGCTCAGTGGTAGAGCGCTTGCCTCACATGCATGAGGCACCGGGTTCAATCCTCAGCACCACATAAAAATAAATAAATAAATAAAATAAAGATACTGTGTCCATCTACAACTAAATAGAATATTTTTAAAAAACAATTTAAATATTTTTAGTTGTAGATGAATACAATACAATATCTTTATTTTATTTATTTATTTTTATGTGGTGCTGAGAACACACCTGCTAGGCAAGTGCTCCACCACTGAGCTACAACCCCAGCCCAAATGTTCTCTTATTTGAATTTTTATTCTATTTTCTACATCTAAAGCAGTATAAGGACTTTAGCCATTAAAAATGGCCTTTTAAGCCGAAAAAACATTATCACATTAAGTGATAATAAACTTGTTAGGTGAGGCAAAAACTTGGGTGCTACCATTCTGTAATTTCCCATTATCTGAGACCTAAGGTAAAGTATTTTGCTGTCCCTGTCCTCTCAAACTAAAATTATGTAAGATAGAGGCAGCTGTGGATTAGATGAATATAGTAACCATCATTCAATCTGATTTCATTGGAAGTTCTTAAACTAGTTCTAAATAACAGAGTGCACACCACTTGTTAGTTTTTTCCACTTTTTAAATCAGTGCATTATAGTTGTACATAAAGATGAGGTTTGTTGTTACACGTTGGTACATGCACACAACATAACAGCATCAAGATGGCCAATACTACTCCCCAGCACTTCCCACTCCCTTCCCACCCCCCATTCTTTCCCTATTTCCTCTCTAGTTTCCACATATGAGAGAAAACATATGACCCTCGACCTTCTGAGTTTGGATTATTTTGCTTAATATAATGGTCTCTAATTTCATACATTTTCCAGTTAATGACATAATTTCATATTTATTTATATCTGAATAAAACTCTTTCTCCATTCATCTTTTGATGGACACCTAGGCTGGTTCCATAGTTTGGCTGTTGTGAATTGTGCTGCTATAAACATGGGGATGTATGTATCACTACAATATGGAGACTAATTCATTAGGATAAATACTAAGGAGTCATACTCCTTGTTTTTTAGTCATTAGTTTTATAAATAACCATGACCTATTTTCTACTTATTAAATTGATAGTCAGAAATGCATGGTTTCTATAATATAAATATGTATTTGAAAGCATTTTCAAAGAAAATTTCTAAGAACATTGGTGCCCATAACTTTCTAATGGTTGTAGACAAGGCTGGGCACTCAGGTTGTGCAGGACGCAAGAGTACCATTTCTAAGGGGACACTCTCCCCAGGATATATGGGTTTATATGTTTATTAAGAAAATCTAAGCAATGGCAGTCAAAATTCTTTCTAACAAAATCAATATATTAAGATGTGCTTCTGACATGTAGATGAAAATCTCCTTGAGGAAAGGGAATCCTTTTATAATTTGCATGAAATGTCACACAGTTGAGCAGCATTTTAGTTAGAAGAATAAACATTATGCTGCTTAGAAAATTATTGAAGGCTAGAGTTGTAGCTCAGTGGTAGAGCACTTGCCTGGCACATGTGAGGCACTGGGTTCGATCCTAGCACCACATAAAAACAAGTAAATGCATTGAATCCATATACAACTAAAAAAATATTAAAAGAAAAAAAAAGAAAGAAAATTATTGCAAAGTAGCCAGGCACAGTGGTGCATGCCTGTCATCTCTGCAACTCTAGAGGCTGAGGCAGGGGCACTGCAAGTTCAAAGCCAGCCTCAGTAACTTAGCAAGGACCTAAGCAACTCAGTGAGAGCCTATCTCTCAAGAAAATACAAAAAAAAGGTCTGAGGATGTGGCTCAGTGGTTAAGTCTTCCTGACTTCAATCCCCGTTACCAAAGAAAGAAGGAAAGAAAGAAAGAAAGAAAGAAAGAAAGAAAGAAAGAAAGAAAGAAAGAAAGGAAAATTATTTCAAAGTTAAATCTTTGAATCAGTAGAAAAATACAGAGTGGTCTTTTTTTAAACTATTGTTTTAGTTGTAGATGGACACAATATTATTTATTTTTTAATGTGCTGAGGATCGAACCCAGTGCCTCACGCATGCAAGGCAATCACTCTACCACTGAGCTACAGTCTCAGCCCTAAAGTGTGTCTTAAGATACAATTCAAAAATCATAGTTTATTGGGAAATCCCTCTAGCTACATTTTACATGAACTTCCTCTTCTATAGTGAAGAAGGTAGACGGGATCCCAAGAAGTCTTAAAGGACATGTAGGGGGTCTGACAGTTTGTGAAAGAATCAGTAGTGTGCTAATAAACATTTAGCAAGCAACTGGGGCTGTGATTGCGCATTTCTTTGATGTCAATACTCCAAACGTAGCAGAGTTGACACTATCCATGTGAAATTAGTGGCTTGCAAAAGTCAGACTGATGTAATTAAGACAATCAGCCCTCAGTGGCAGTACCAGCATATCAGTGAAACGGCTCATTAATTTAATTTAAATAAGTCAAACTTGTCAGATCTATTTTACATGATGTTTTGATATTCCAAATGTTGGCTGATGTTTGCAGTGATGATCTCAAAGTTCTAATCCACTACCAGGGGCTTACCTGAGGGACAGCTACCTCTGAGAGAAGGAAGTCAAATATCTTCTTTGAGAATTTTCTCCCTTCCCCCAGATCTAATTTAAAATACCTAATTACGTTACTCAGTAACATTTCATCCACAGTCACTTCTGTCAGCGATAACTTCTTGGATTACTCTTAGTTAAAACCAATCAATCAAGAATGTAATGCAGGCAGTACATACACTTTCTGGTACCTTGAGACCCAGGAAATAGGAGCTGCAGCCGTTGGGCTCCTGGGGTTTGTAGCCAGGTCTGGGCATTGGTGCCTTTCCTAGCAGGGGCAAGAGAGGAAAGAAGCAGGAAGAAACATTTAGAAATCAAGTATTTGGGAACATTCCTCAGGTATATTTTCTAAAAGCCTATTCTGTTTTTCCTTTAAAAGTCATCGTTCTTCACTAGATATTCACATTAAATAGGTGGTAATAAGGGTGATGTCATAAAAGAACAATAACCTTCAGGCAAATTCTCTCCTAATCTCAAAGAATTTTATGAGCACTTATTTAATAACAATTTTTAGTTCTAATGTTTCTCTAATGCATGACCTTGAAAGACTGATGGCAAAAGCAAGCAAACCTCATGGTTTCATATTCCTCTGGCCACTGTGAAACCACAGGCCATATGAATGGAACACTAACTGGTCACACACTCACAGAATTGGAATTTTAACGGTATCACAAAAGTATTTAAGACTGACTTGAGGCCAGGTGCAGTGGCACATGCCTGTAATCCCAGCGGCTAGGGAGGCTGTGGCAGGAGGATCATGAGTTCAAAGCCAGCCTCAGCAACTTAGAAAGGCTCTAAGCAACTCAGTGAAAGCCTGTCTCTAAGTAAAATATAAAAATGAGCTGGGGATGTGGCTCTGCGGTTAAGTTCCTGGGTTCAATCCTCAGTGCCAAAAAAAAAAAAAAAAGACTGACTTGAAGGAAGTTTAGCAAGATTCCATAGATATAGACAAAACAATATTAACCAAAGAGCAAAGAAAACATCCAGTGCAATATTTCAGGCATTTGAATCATTGAAATAAGCAGAAACAGTCTGAAAGCTCTTTCTTGGCTTCTCCTACATGGCTTTTGAGTTGTTCTATGATCTTGTAAATGTGTAGCGAGAAGCTTTGTCACTTGTGTCAGTGATCATCACAGGTAAAGATAACCTTGACCTGAGGTGACCCCAGGACAATCATCTGCAATAAGCATTTTTTTTTTGGTACTGGGGATTGAACTCAGGGGCACTCGGCCACTGAGCCACATCCCCAGCCCTATTTTGTGTATTATGTAGAGACAGGGTCTCTGAGTTGCTTAGCCCCTCGCCGTTGCTGAGGCTGGCTTTGAACTCGCGATTCTCTTGTGTCAGCCTCCCAAAGTGCTGGGATTACAGGTGTGTGTACCACCACGCCTGGCTCTGCAGTAAGCATTTCATCCCATTATCCCAATAAGAAAAATGAAAATTAAGAAGTTGCAAACTGGGCTGGGGCTGTAGTTCAATGGTAGAGCGTTTGCCTCACATGCGTGATTCACTGGGTTCAATCCTCAGCACCATATAAAAAAAAAAGATAAATAAAATATATTGAAAAAAAAAAAAGAAATTGCAAATTTTTCTGAGGTCACAGAGTAAGTAGGGGAAATAGGTATAAGTTCAGATTTCCTGTTTGTCTCCAAAGCCTGTGTTCTATTTCTGCGACTCTGCCTCTTTTTAGGAGATGCAAGATTAAGCACAAGACTGAGGATTAACAAGAATTAATCCTCAGAGTGAGGCTCATGTCAGGTTGGTTGGTTTTCTTTAATCTTCTCCCACCAGGTATTTTACTTTTAATCACTCATAAACATATTCATGAAATATTTCAAAACTGAATAAAAATCAGAGAAATAAACACTCATTTGCTCAGTATTACAGACATAATACAAATTAACATTTGCCAAACTTGTTTAAATTACAGTTTGGGTGCAAGTTTGGGTACAGTTGAAGCCCATTTGCACCAGTCTTCCTATTTTAATTTTTTTTTTTTTTTTTTGTACTGGGGGCTGAACCACTGAGCCACATCCCCAGCCCTATTTTGTGTTTTATGTAGAGACAGGGTCTCACTGAGTTGCTTAGCACCTCGCCATTGCTGAGGCTGGCTTTGAACTCGCGATTCTCCTGTCTCAGCCTCCCTAAGTGCTGGGATTAGAGGCTTGCGCCACCGCGCCCAGCTTTCTATTTTAATTTTTAAATAATAAGTTTGTGCTTCAAAGTCCTCCTTCCTTAATTGTCCTCAAAATAGTCTGGATTGTCCTTGGACCTTCCCTCTTACATATGAAGTTTAATAAATTATACAAGAAATATTGTCAAGATTTTGATTAAAAATCCATTGAATTTGGAGACAACAAATTTTTTAGGATATTCAGTCTTCCTAAACATGGGCATAGTACTGCCCTGTATTTACTTAGTTCTTCCTTTAGTTCTTCAATAGAGTATTGCAACTTTCTCCATGTATCTACTTTATCTCCTATAAACCTGTATTATTTCGAGTCTTAAACAAGATAGAAGACCTCATTCAGGAAGAAGGCTCATCAGGCTAGTATGGGAAGTCTGCACTCCTCTGGAATCCAGGCTGCATCTAGATTTCTGGTCTACCAGCCTCTCCTGTCCACAATGGCACACACCACCCCCCATATCCATATGACCAGCCACAGAATGGAAGGAGTTTTAGGGGTCCAGTTCTTCTCTTTAATAAGCACACTTTAGAACATTACACACATCACTTCCTCTTACTTCCCTTTGGCTAGACCTTAATCAGATGTCAATTCCTAGTTGGAAAGGTGGACTAAGAAATGAAGTCTTCATTCAAAGCAAGCAGCCAGCAACCTAGCAGAAAACTATGAGGAGGATCTTATTACTACAGAAAAGGGAAGAATGGATATTAGGGGACAATAAGCAGTTTCTGCCACAGTATGCTTGGGTATTTGTTGCTGTGGTACAACATGTGATAGAAGATTGAGATGGCCCCAATGATTCCCATGTTCTGGTGTTCATACCCTACGTATTGTCACAGGGTTGGTTTGTGTGACCAAGAGAATATGGCAGAGTTGGAGGTATGTTGCTTCTAAGATAAGGTTATAAAAGACTGGCTAGCTGGGCGCAGCAGCACATGTCTGTAATCCTAGCACTTTGGGAGGCTGAGGCAGGAGAATCGCGAGTTCAAAGCCAGCCTCAGCAACGGCGAGGCGCTAAGCAACTCAGTGAGACCCTGTCTCTACATAAAAAACACAAAATAGGGCTGGGGATGTGGCTCAGTGGTAGAGTGCCTTCCCCCGCACCGCCCCACCCCCATCATCTACTCTGGGGGACAATAAGACATGAACAACCATGTGGAAAGGCCATGTGGCAAAGAACTCAAGCCTCCTGCCAATAGCCATATGAGTTTGAAAAGAGATCCTCCAGCCCCAGTCAAATTTCCAGAGATGGCAGGCTCTCTGACAACATGACTACAGCCTTGGGAGAAACTCAGAGCCACAGCTACCCAGCAAAGCCACTCAAAATGCCTGACCCTCAGAAACTGTGTGATATCATATTTGCTATTTTAAGCTGCTAGGTTGTGGGCTAACTTATTACTCAATAATATATAACTATTGCAGTGGTCATTATGATTTGGATTTTTTTATTACATTTTTTCTATCGTTGCTTTATGGAAATATAATTCACATATCATACATTCACTCATTTAATGTATATAATTCAATGATTTTAGCATATTCAGAGTTGTGCCAGAATCACCACAATCTATGAGAACATGTTTATTATCTCAAAAAAGAAACCCCGTATCCATTAGCAATTCCTCTTGGTCTCCCCCTGCTCTAGCCCTAGGCAACCACTAAATAAACTTTCTGTCTCAATAAATAACCTGGCCATTTCACATAAACTAGATCATACAGTATGTGGCCTTTTATTTCTAGTTTCTTTCCCTTAGCATACTGTTTCCAGGGTTCACTCACATGGTAGTATCAGTACTTCATTTCTTTTTATTGCCAAAAAATATTTCATTATATAGACAGATGACATTTTATTTATTCATTCATCAGTTAATGGGCATTCAGGTTTTTTTTCACTTTGGGCTATTATGAATCATACTGCTACAAATATTTAGATACAGATTTTACTGGGCACACACTTCTTTTCTTCATAGGTGTGGGATTGCTAGGTCATACGGTCACTATTTAACATTCTGAGTTACTAACAGACTGTTTTCCACAGTGGCTATATTTTACATTCCCACCAGCCATATATGTGGGTTTCAATTTCTCCACATTCTTATACTTGTTATTATCTTTTTAATAACCCTGGTGAGTATGAAGTGGTGTTTCATGGTATTTATGATTTGCCTCTCCCTAATGATTAATTATGTTGATCATCTTTTCATATTCTTATTGGCCATTAATATATCTTCTTTGGAAAATGTTTGTTCAAATCCTCTACCCAATCTATAATTATGTTATTTTTCTTTTAGCTGTTGAGTTTTAAGAGTTATTTATATACATTGGAAACAAGTGCATTTCAGATATATGATTTGCAAATATTTTCTCTCATTCTGTTTTTTTTTAACTTTCTTGATGAAATCTATTTTTTATTGAGATGGAATTCCCATAACATAAAAATCTCATTTTAAGGTATACAATTCAATACATTTACAATGTTGTACAACAATTTCTCTAATTCTAAACATTTCCATCACTCCCAAAGGAGATGCTGTACCCATGAAGGAGTCATTCCCCATCTCAGTTGATTTCAGCTGCTATAATAAAAATACCATAATAAATAAAAGTTTAGACCAGATGGCCCAAACATCAGAAATTTATTCCTCAAAATTCTGGAAGCTGGGAATTTCAAGATCAGGGTGCCAACAGACTCAGCTTCTGATGGGGGCCTCTTCCTAGTTTGAGGATGGCTGTGGTCCTTTTGTTGTGTCCTCATGTAGTAAAGAGAGAGCTAGGGTCTCTTTCTCTTCTAAGGACACTAATCCCATCATGGGGGTCACACCTTCAAGACCGCATCCAAACCTCATTGCCTCCCAGAGGCTGTGCCTTATAATACAACCCCACTGGGGATTAAAGTTTCAACATATGAATGTGTCAGGGACACATATGCACTCTATAACATGCTGCCCCCAAACCCTGGAAACCACTAATCTGCTTTCTCTCTCTGTGGATTTTCTTTCTTTCTTTTTTTTGGTACCAGGGGCTGAAGGGGAAGGGCTTTACCACTGAGTCACATTCCCCAGCCCTATTTTAGAGACAAGATCTTGCTGAGTTGCTAAAGGCCTTGCTAAATTGCTGAAGCTGGCTTTGAACTCGCAATCCTCCTGCCTCAGTCTCCTGGGCTGCTGGGATTACAGGCATGTACCACTGTGTCCGGCAGATTTATCTATCTTGATATTTCAAATAAGTGAAACGGTACGGTGTATATTCTGTGACTGTTCCCTTTCACTTAGATAATGTTTTCAAACTTCATCTGTACTGTGGTATGTATTAGTATGATTGACTAATATTCCATTTCATGGCATTTGCCACAGTTTGTTTATTCATTAATGGACATTTGGATTATTTCTACCTCTTGGCCATTGTGTACAGTGCTGCTATGAAAAATTGTGTAAAAGTTTTGTTTAAATATTGGTTTTCAATTATTTGGGGTACATATCTATGGAGCAGAATTCCTGGCTTGTAAGGCAAGTCTATGTTTAAATTTTTGAGGAACCAGTAGACTGTTTCCATAAAAGCAATACCATTTTTTATTCTTTTTTTAAAATTTTTTTTAGTTGTAGATAGACACAATATCTTTATTTTATTTATTTATTTTTATGTGGTGCTGAGGATTAAACCCAGTGCCTTATGCCTGTGAGGCAAATGCTCCACCACTGAGCTACAATCCCAGCCCTTCATTTTTTATTCTTACCAATAATGAACAATAACTGCAAGTTTTCTACAGCCTCGTGTTTTCACTACAGCGAAACTAGATGTGGAGTATTTCTCCTTATCCTGCTTGGAACAATCTGAAGACTTGAGTTCCTTTTAATTCTGGGAAATTTGTAGCCACTGCCTAAATATTTCCTTTCCCTCTAAATGTTTTATGTAGAGACAGGGTCTCACTGAGTTGCTTAGCGCCTCACCGTTGCTGAGGCTGGCTTTGAACTCGCGATTCTCCTGTCTCAGCCTCCCAGAGTGCTAATCCCTTTTAAAAAGACTAGGCTGTGACTCAGTTGCTCAGCTTCCTGTGGAAAGTTCTGCTTCCCCATTCTCATAGATGAAGGTTACATTTCTGGTATTTGAGCAATAAAATCCAGAGTCTCTCATGGTCCCCACTGAAAAACCTGAGGGAGGCAGCAATTACATCTCCTAATCATCAGGCTCGGCTTTTCTTCTGCTTCACTCTAGTTTGAGGACGTACTGTTGATGTTTAATTTCCACCCAGTGTTTCTTGTTATAGGTAATGAACTTAACGATGGAGTTCATGGCAAGCCCACCAGCCATCCCAGCAGTACTTTTTAAGGTTCTTGAGAAATGTCATTTGCCACTGATAATGCTATTAACCTGCCGTGTGTGTGTGTGTGTGTGTGTGTGTGTGTGTGTGTGTGTGTGTCACAGGGAGTGGGGGAATAGAGAGTATTAAGCAATATTCATAATCAAATTACCATATGAAAACAATCATACCATGCCATACAATCAAATGTGATTATTTCTTGGAAGTGAGACTACAGTGATCTTAATTTTGAATTTTTCTTCAGATTATTCTTTTACAAATAGTATATATATACTATGTTTATAGATATCAGGAAGAAAATTCTAAGTTTTTTTTGGTTTTGTTTTGAAGACAGGGTTTCACTATGTTGTTCAGGCTGGGTTTAAGTAATCCTCCAGCCTCAGCCTCCCAGGTAGCTGGGAATACAGAAGTGTGCTGCCACACCTGGCAGGAAGAAGAGTTTAAACAGATAAACAAACATCTAAATTTGATGATGTGACATCTTTTTAATAGCTTGCTGGTAAAGGGCATTTGCAGCAGAGTCCTGCAGCCTCCTGGGTTACCCTCAGCCTTTCCGCACCAGAGAATGCACAGATAAAACTCTGATATCAAAAAAAAAAAAAAAAAACCTTTGATATCACAATTTGAAAGATAATGGAATAGCTGGGCATGGTGGTATACACCTGTAATCCCAGTGGCTCTGGAGGCTGAGGCAGGAGGATCACAAGTTCAAAGCCAGCCTCAACAAAAGCAAGGTGCTAAGCAACTCAGTGAGACCCTGTCTCTACATAAAACACAAAATAGGGCTGGGGAGGTGGCTCAGTGATCGAGTGCCCCTGAGTTCAATCCCCTGTACCACCCTCCCACCAAAAAAAAAAATAAGGTAATGGAATGAAATTCCTATCTGGCCTGCAGGTGGTGAAGGTTATTTTTATTATATTTAATATTTTATGTTAATACTTAACGTGATCTGTAGGAATTCTGCTTAAGAAAGAAGCTTATAGTGTAAAAAAAAGTGATGGTTTGAGTCTAGGCAGAAATAATATACCAGATCTTCAAGTTAGAGTTGGACTAGTTTACAGCTTAATGCTTTAAGTCTAAGGTGCTATATCCACAAACTGTTTTTATTTTCTGGCTTGGACTGTTTATAGGAGCAGCAGGCTGGCAACTTGCAGTTCTACTTTCGGGATTGGCAAATGATGGCTAAGCCCAGGCCACTGTGTGTTCCGTGTAACCTGCCAACTCCAAGCGGTTTTTATATTTTTAAATGGTTGGGGTGGGTGGTAAAATCAAAACAAGGATACTATTTTATGACATGCAAAAATTATATGAAATTCAAACTTTAGTGCTCATAAAGAAATTTTATTGGAACACAGCCACATTCATCTCTTATGTATTAGCTATGGCTGCTTTCACAGAAAACAAAATGTAGAGTGTTATAATCTTGATGTGAGGATGGTTTTGTAATCAAGACATAAAACTCAGAGGCCATAAAGAAAGAGACTAACAGATTTGATCTTATAAACTTTAAAACCTTCTGAATAAAGTGAAACACCATAAAAGACTTGAAAGGCAAACAGGAGGGAGAATGAGGAGCCCAGGCTCTCCTTCCAGCCAGGGGTGCTGCCTCCTGGGCCAGCCTTGCTCCACTCAGTTTCGTAGGGCTTTATGTCCCAGGTCAAGGGTAGTGACCGTGACCTTCCAGAAGGGTAGATCCTCTAGAGGTGCTGGCAAGGAAGCAGTGTTCTTTATATGAAATGTATGGGCTTCCTGCCTCCAGATGCTCGAATACAGCCTGACCCACTGATGGATCAAAGCAGGTACAACGGACTCTGTGTTTTAGTCGATAAAATGGATTAAGCCACTGCATGAGGTGGGGGAACCCACTTGTCCTGGTTTGCCTGGGGCTGTCCCTGTTTATTACTGGAAGCTCCCCATCCCCATCCCAGGAGATTCTGTTCCCCTCCAACCTCAGCAAATTGGGAGGCTGGCCACCCTAGCACAGGGGCAATGCATGTGCTTCTAAGCCAGGGGCGATTTTCTTTATTCAGGCTATGAATCCCCTGGAGAATCTGTTCAGGGTTGTGAATTCATTCCTTTTAAAACATACAAACTCAAATTTTATGAAAAACTTTTCTAAGGTTTCAGACATAGAAAACTGCCTCTAAAAAATAAGACAAGACAAAAAGGCTGATTTGCAATGAACTAAAAAGCTTTTGGACAGCAAAGGGAATAATTAACAGAATGGAGAGGCAGTCTGTAGATTGAGAGAAAATATTTGCAAGCCTTATATCTGATAAGGGGCTAATATCCAAAATATATAAAGGTATCCAACCAACACAAGAACAAGAAAACAAAAACCTGACTTGAAAATGGGAAAAGATCTGAACAGACATTTTTCCAAAGAATGACCAACAAGTATGTGAAAAGATGCTCAGCCTCTCTAGTCATCAGGGAAATACAAATTAAAACCACAATGAAGTAGTTAAAATAGCTATTAGAGAAAAGACAACTGATACCAAGTGTTGGGGAGGAAGTCTACTGTTGGTGAGAATGTAAATTAGTGCAGCCATTTTGGAAAACAGCATGAAGCTTCCTCAGAAAACTAAAGGTAGAACTACCATATAATCCAGAACTCCTACTACTGGGTTATATCCAAAGGAATGGGAATTACCATGTTCATTACAGCTTTATTCACAATAGCCAAGCTAAGAGAGCAAAAAAAAAAAAAAAAAAATTGGTACATAGATGTAATACTTCTCAACTTTATAAAAGAAAATCTGGTCATTATTTACAATATATATGAAATTGGAGGACATTATACTGAGTGGAATAAGCTAGAAACACAAATACTGTATGATCTTACTTATATGTGAAACCTAAAAAAAAAAATTGATCTCAGAGAAACAGAGTAGAAAGAAGGTAACCAGAGGTTGCAGGGGTGGGGTTGGGGGAGGAATGGAGACAAAGGAGATGTTGATAAAGGGTACAAAGTTCCAGTTATACAGGAGGGATGTTTTAGTGGTCTATAGTACTGCATGATGCCATGGTTAATGACGATGCATTGTATATCTCAAAACTGTGAAAAGAACAGATTGTTAATATTCCCATCATAAAAAAATAAAATGGTGATATGATGGGTATGTTAATTAGCTTGACTGAATCTTTCTACAAAATAGACATAGATCAAAACATCATATTGCATTTCATAAGTAGACATAGACACTTATTGTCAACTAAAATTTTTTTAAGAGATTGATATTTAAAGGTACTTTAAAGATTTTTTTTTCCCTTAGAACTAAATCCAAGAAGAATTCATCTCACAGTCCTTTTACTAAAGTGTGACAGTGTGAACAGTCTTTACAAGGCACAGAAACTCTGCTCCAAAGACCCTTCTCCAGAGACCTTTGTAGGGCAGAGAACATTTAAATTGTCATTGCTTCAAGGCACTTCTTCCAGAAGGTGAGGGGATGCTGTCCAGCCACTGGGACTTGGGCAAGAACCTGAATGCAGTGAACCTGTTCACTACTGTCTTTCTGATGACATTTATAAAATGTTTTGGATATCTACCATGCTCCATACATACCACTAATTCTTTATACATTATCTTTAATTCTCACAATACCTTGTGAGATAGGTAATACTATTAACATTCTTTTAATACTTTTAATGAAGGAATGGAGGTTAAAAGAGTTAGGAAACTTGCCCAAGGTGACCAGCAATGGAATTTTCCCCCCAAATTCAAACTTATTATTAGGATTTCTCAATGTCTGATTCAAGGACCACTTAAAAGTTCAGCTCTGTGGGGTTAAGGATGTGGCTCAGTAGTAGACCACCTGCCTAGCCTGTTTGAGGTGCTGGGGTTCTATCCCAAACATCAACACTCCCCAAAAAAGTGAGGCTCCAGGGTCCTACCATAGATTCACTGAATCAGAATCTCTGGTGTGAGAAAAGAAATATATATTTTTGAAAACGATTCTTATGGAGATCTTGTCTACTAGTAATAGACCCCCTTAATACCAGCTGTGCTGTGTATGCTACTGAATCTCATCATATTTATAGCCCAATCCTTTAAGTAAATTTTTGTGTTGATATGAAAATGAATTGCTTTAACTACATGAAGTGTGGAAAGATAAGTGGACAAGCTACAATGAGCTGCCAGGATACAAACCCACCTTTACCTGCTCAAATAGTTTAAGCTAGCAGCCGAAATTGTCTGAGAGTGACATCTTGGAATAATGTTCCTTTACCTTGTCTTATAATCACCTGGAAAACTAAACACCACAGAAGTTCTGATTTAATTGGTTTGGTGTCAAAACTTTAAAATACCCCCCAGCTGATTCTAATATGAAGCCTGGTGGAGAACCACAGCTTCACATAGTGATAAACTTTTAAAAAAAATTTTTTTTCTGATACACTGTTGCTAAAATGTTCCTTCTGATGAACTTAGTTATTAAAGCAGTTTTTGTTTTGTTTTGTTTGTTTGTTTTTCCGTGTGGACCCAGGATCTGCAGCATCAGGACCACCTGATGTGAAAATCCTCAAACACAAATTATCTGACCACACCTACCAATCAGTAACGTTGAGGGTGGGGCCAGCCACTGTTTAAATAAGCCGTGGGGCTGGGGTGTGGGACGTGCCGTGGCCATCGCGAGCTTGAGAATCATTGCTTCGAAGAGAGCCTTGTGCACGAGGTATGTCACAAAGCAAACTAAAAAGGAACTGGGACACTGTGATTGGGTGTTATCTGTTCGAAATATTGCTTGACTCACAATCAACTTGAGAAGATATTTTGTCCTGTTTGGGCAGAGTCTCCGGGTTCTTGGCTGCCCCGGGGGTTCCAAAGGTAACAAGGCTTAAACCCCTGTTTTCCTAAGTGGCTTTCAGGCCTCTCCTCCAGCGGGTTCTGTTTTGCACAGAGTGAGCACAGTTATTTGCCTTCCTGTTATCTCTCTGTTGACTGTTCCCATCCCCCACCAGTTGCTGCTGACCTGGGCCGAGGCAGGCTAGAGGCTGTGCAACCAAAATTTGATAAAAATCTTTTGATACTATTTTGCTAGAGAAGAAAGAAGAGGGTTTGGTTCTAGATATCCTAAAGAAAAAAAAAATGCTGTTGTCTATTTGCTAAGCCACAGATATTAGTGAAAACACCTGGTGTTGATTCAAACGCCTGGAGTGAGTTAACCCTTTCCTGCCTCATCAGTACAAACTGGGCGTGTGTACGCCAGCCACCTGCTTCTGCATTTTCAACCCGCCTTGAATGAGTTCAGGGCTCAGGGTCCAGGTGGGTCCATGTACAGACCAGGCTGCTAGCCTGTGAAGCTTTCCTTTTTTTCCTTGTGTCCCTATATGGTTAAAACTTCTTTACTATAAAACTTTAGGTTCTGAAACAATGGTTAACCATTATCTGTCACTTTTAAGTGTGTAAGGAAGGATTCTCTCCTGCTAGTGGTGAATCCAAATATGTAGCTTTTTTGTGTTTCTGGAAAGCTGAATTTTATCTGTTGTGTGTTTGTAGAGAGTATTTCTCAAAAGTATTTTGCGGCTGGGCTAAATTATTGGCTTGCCATTGTCAACTCTAATCTTTTTTTTAAAAAAATATTTATTTTTTAGTTATAGGTGGACAGAATATCTTTATTTTATTTTTATGTGGTGCTGAGGATCGAACCCAGTGCCTCCCGCGTGCTAGGCGAGCACGCTACCACTGCGCCATAACCCCAGCCCCGTCAACTCTAATCTTAAGAGGGAGCATTGATTAAAGGAAACCATCAAACTAATAAGGCTGTACACTCCAAAAGGCTGTACACTCCAAAAGGCTGAGAGGTAAAGCTGTGCTTAGCAAGCGCAAGGCCTGGGTTCAATCCCCGGCACCACATTTAAAAACGTTTTTCATCCACTAGTGAAATCACACCTGTCCCCTGTGTGAGGTCCTAGGGTCTGCACTGTTTCCCTCACATTGACTTTTGAGCAAAGTGAAAGGAGAAGTGGCCCCAGGGGCTCCTCTTGGGAAGCTTGACATGTATCCTGGCTTTCACTCATCCTATTTGCAACTGAGGCAAGAAAGGGGTAGGTGCTCCTATTGGCTCACAATTCTGCCTCTGGTGCTTGGTCTGAGAAACAGCACCTGGAATCCCTAGTGGGCAGCAAGCCTACCCAACCCCTGCTACCATTGCTGACCAGGACAGCAGTGCAGGGACCCCTACTTTGGGAGAGTTGGGCAAATTGATGCCCAGGCTAGCAGAGCCCAGAGGAAGGTGTGAACTACAGTAGGGTAAGGCAGGATCTTTTCTAAGCTTTCAGAGCCACAGAGCAAGTATCACTCCCTGTCAGAATTTCCTCCCAAGGTGTGGCTTGAGTTTTCATCCTAAGAACTCCTCAGAGACCCTCAGCTCTTCTTCTGCGCTCCCTGCAGCCTTTTTCTGCCTCCCAACAAGCCAAGTAAAACTGCCCCTGAGAAGGTTTCACTGATAAAATACAGGAAGCTCAGTGAAATTTGAGTTCCAGATAAGCCACGGGTAATTTCTCAGGATAAGTAGATCCCAAATATTTCGCTGGACATACTTATCCTGACAAATTAATTGTTTATTTGAATTTCACATTTCACTGTGTGTCCAGTACTTTGATTGGTTCAATCTAAGAGGTGGATACAGAAAACAGTATGGGGGCGATTGGGACCGGTGGGGGTGCTGATGGATCCCCTGACAGTTTTTACAAGAAGAGAAACCGCCCACTCACCATATCGGCACCTGTATTGACAGACTCCGTTCTTCCCTCCCAGCAACTCCAGAAAGGAATCAAAGTAGCTGTTGACGGATTCGAAGCTGCCCCGGAGGTGCCGGAGGCCCCAGTCGGTATAGGACTCCTCTGCTTTTGGGCTGGGGTCGTTCTGAGCCAGGCCGGCTCCCAGGCCGAGCCACAAAACCAAGAAGCTTGTGGCCAGCTTCATCTTGCAGACAGGTAGGTACTGAGTCCTGTCCTCAAACCCCAGCCGGTGTCCCAGGAAGTCCCAGGTACTTAGCCCACCCGGCCGGATGTGAGGCAGGACAGGAACGGGATTATCGGGCACACTCAATCTGTGTGTTCCCCAGAGGTGGACTTTAAACACGGCTATGGAGGCTGGGATGAGATCAGGGCAATTAGAGGGCAAAGGTGAGGCAGTGGGAGGGCCTGTCTGAGGGATGGCCAGAGAGCGAGAACACTTAAAGTGGATGCGCAGCTGAGGAGTCCCGAGATGCGTGCAGGAGTGGAGCAGGAGCAGCCCTTGGGAGCCTGTTCCCTCGGCTTGTGAACCTCAGGGACAGCCTCTTGACCGAAGAGCTAGTTCCAAGGTCCTAGCCACACCCCTAAGCCAGTCACCTGGTCTCTGGGGCAGTACGGTGTGTAAAGCACCCAGGTGGGTTGACAGGGTCACCTTTACCACAGTCAAGAGTGTGTTGCCCTAGGTGGTGGTCAGTAGTAGGACTTGGGATTTGAGGCCAGCTTCCCTCCTGGGCTCTGGGATTTATAAATCTGCTAATTTGGCAAAGGTCGTAGATGTTGTCATGCCAGTGCTGGGGCACTGTGGTCACTATCTGCAGCACATTCTGTTTATACTCGGCAGTATTAGATCCTAAGATCCTGAGATCACTGGTGGCCAGAGACTAGTTCTGGGGACACTCATGTCTCCCTAGTGGTGTTTTTTCTTTAAGTTACTTTACAGTCCAGGAGTATGTAGGGATGTAGGTCAGTGGCAGAGCGCCTTGCCTGACATGTGTGAGGCCCTGGGTTTGATCCCCAGCACCAAAAAAAAAAAAAAGGCAGCCCAGGAGTATATTAACAAGACTATGAGAATCTAGGCTAGGCTTTATGATTGTAAACTGAATCCTAGTGTTTTGGCATCATTTTCAGTTTAGAGTTTGTTTTTAGTCATGTGAAGAAATAACCGTCTATAAGATCATTAGTCTATAAACATGATATTTTTAGTTTCTCAAATATCTGGAAAGCCCCATGGAAAACAATATTTGTTGGGGCTGGGGCTGTACCTCAGTGGCAGAGCACTTACCTAGCATTGTGAGGCACTGGGTTTGAGCCTTAGCACCACATAAAAATGAAACAAAGGTATGCTGTCCATCAACAACTATTTAAAAAATGTATTTTTTTACGTATTCATACATGCACACAATGTAACAATATAATTTGGTCAATATCGCTCCCCGGCACTGCTTCCCTCCCTCTCCTCGTTCCATTTCTTGGTCCCTTTTTTCTGATCCCTGCCCCCGCTTTTTTATTTTTTTAGGAGATCTATCCTCACCTTCCTTTTTCTTTTTCCTCTTTATCTTCCACATATGACAGAAAACATAACAATCCTTAACCTTTTGAGTTTAGTTTATTTTGCTTGACATGATGGTCTCTAGTTCAATCCTTTTTCCTGCAAATGACATAATTACATTTTTCTTTATGGCTAAATAAAATTCCATTGTGTATATATACCACATTTTCTTTATTATATCCATTGATGGCCACCCAGAGTGGTTCCACAGTTTGGTTATTGCAAATTGTGCTGCTACAAACATGGGTATGCACGTATCACTGTAGGATGATGACTTTAATTCTTCAGGATAAATACCAAGGAATGATACAGCTGGGCCATATGATAGTTCCATGCCTAGTCTTTTTTTTTTAAATACTTTTTTTAGTTGTAGATGGACACAATATCTTTATTTATTTTTACGTGGTGCTAAAGATCAAACCCAGCGCCTCACGCATGCGAGGCAAGCGCTCTACCGCTGAGCCACAATCCCAACCCCCCATGCCTAGTCTTTTGAGGAGCCTGCATACTGATTTCCATAATGGTTGTACTAATTTGCAGTCCCACCAACAGTGTAAGAATGTTCCTTTTTCTCCACATCCTCCCCAGCATTTATTATTTGTTTTTTTGTTTGTTTGTTTTTGTTTTTTGGTACTGGGAATTGAACTCAGGGGCACTCGACCACTGAGCCACATCCCCAGCCCTATTTTGTGTTTTATGTAGAGACAGGGTCTCACTGAGTTGCTTAGTGTCTCGCCATTGCTGAGGCTGGCTTTGAACTCGCGATTCTCTTGTCTCAGGCTAAGTGCTGCGAATACAGGCTTGCGCCACCACGCCCAGCTTCTTTCTTCATTGTTCTACAGTTTGCATTGTAGAGGTCTTTCACCTCCTTGGTTAGATTCATTCGTAGGTAGATTTATGGGTTTCTTATTTTCTTTTTCTTTTTTTGTCTATTGTGAATGGAATTGTTCTCCTGATTCTTTCTCAGCAGATTCATTGTTGGTTATAGGAAAGCTATTGGATTTTTTTTTTTTTGGTATGCTGAATTTGTAATCTGCTACTTTGCCAAATTTATTAGCTCCAGCAGTCTTTTGGTGGAGTTTTTTGGATCTTCTAGGTATAGGATCATATCATCTGCAGTGATAATTTGATTTCTTCCTTTATCATTTTTATTCTTTTATTTCCTTCTCTTGCTTAACTGCTCTGGCTAGGATTTCTAGCATGTATATTAAATAGGAGTGGTGAGAGTGGTCATCCCCTCTTGTTCCAGAGTTAATGCTTTCATTAAATTTACTATGAGGTTGGTGCTGGGTTTTTCATATATAGCCTTTATGATGATGACGTGGGTTCCTTCTGTTCCTAGTTTCTTCAGTGTTTTCATAATGAATGGGTGCTGAATTGTTGAAGGCCTTTTCTGCATGTATTGATTACTAAGTGATTTTTTAAATCTTTAATTCTATTTGTGATAAATCACATTTATTGATTTGCATATATTAAACCATCCTTGCATTTCTGGCATAAAACCAACTTGGTCATGGTGTATAATCATCTTAATATGTCATTGAACACAATCTGCTAAAATTTTAAGTATTTTTGCATTTATGTTCATTAGGGATATTGGTCTGTAGTTTTCTTGATGTGTCCTTATCTGGTTTTGGTATAAGCGTGATACTGGCTTCATAGAATAACTTGGGAAGTGTTCCATCCCTTTCAAATTCATGGAATAATTTGAGGCACTAGTTATTTAAATGTTTGGTAGAATTCAGCTGAGAATCCATCTGGTCCTCAGCTTTTCTTTGTTGGAAGTCTTTTTATTACTACTTATACCTCATAAGTTTTTGGTCTTAGTTTTTCTATTTCCTGTTCAGTTTGGTGGATTATATTTGTCTAGAAACATCCATTTCTTCTAGGTTTTCCAATTTAAAGGAGTATAAGTTTTCAAAATAGTCCCTAACAATCTGCTGGATTTCTGAGATGTTCATGGTGAATTCTCCTTTTTCATGTCTAATTTTATTAATTTGGGTTTTTTCTTTTGGTTTAGCTAAGGGCTTATCAATCTCATTTTTTAACTTTATAAATTTATTTAATTAGTTATACATTACAGTAGAATACATTTATGCACTTTTTTTTTTTTTTTGGGTACCAGGGGTTGAACTTGGGGGCACTCGACCACTGAGCCACATCCCCAGCCCTATTTTGTGTTTTTATGTAGAGACAGAGTCTCACTGAGTTGCTTAGTGCCTCGCCGTTGCTGAGGCTGGCTTTGAACTCACAATTCTCCTGTCTCAGCCTCCCAAAGTGCAGGGATTACAGGCGTGTGCCACTGTGCCTGGCTGCATTTATGCATTTTGATATACATAAATAGGGTATAATTTCTCATTTTTCTGATTGTACATGTTGTAAAACCACATCGGTCATGCAGTCATATATGTACATAATGTTAATAATGTCTGTTTCATTCTATTATCCTTCCTATCCCCATATCTCCTCCCCTCCCTTTCCTCCCCTTTACCTAATCTAAAGTAACTCTATTCTTCCCTAGCGCCTCCACCCACTCACTTATTGTGACTTAGCATCTATATATCAGAAAAAACATTCAGCCTTTGCTTTTTTGGGATTGGCTTAGCATGATATTCTTCAACTCCATCCATTTACCCGCAAATGCCAAAATTTCATTCTTTAAAGCTGAGTAATAATCTACTGAATATATATACCACATTTTCTTTATCCATTCATCTATTGAAGGGCATCTAGGTTGGTTCCATAGTTTAGCTATTGTGAATTGAGCTGCTATAAAATTGATGTGGCTGTGTCTCTATAGTAAGCTGATTTTTAAGTCCTTTGGATATGAACCAAGGAGTGGGATAGCTGGGTCAAATGGTGGTTTCATTCCAAGTTTTCTGAGGAATCTCCATACTGTTTTTGAATGATGGTTGCACCAATCTGTAGTCCCACCAGCAACGTATGAGTGTGCCTTTTCCCCCACATCCTCACCAACATGTATTATTGCCTGTATTCTTGATGATTGCCATTCTGACTGGAGATGAAATCTTAGAGTAGTTTTGATTTGCATTTCTCTAATTGCTAGAGACGTTGAACATTTTTTCATATATTTGTCGATTAATTGTATTTCTTCTGTGAATGTTCAGTTCCTTAGCCCATTTATTGATTGAGTTATTTGGTTTTTTTGGTGTTTTTTGAGTTCTTTATATATCCTGGAGATTAGTGCTTTATCTCAGGTGCATGTGGTAAAGATTTTCTCCCACTCTGTAGGCTTTCTTCACATTGTTTCTTTTGCTGAGAAGAAACTTTTTAGTTTCAATCCATCCCATTTATTCTTTGATTTTTACTTCTTGCTCTTTAGGGATCTTATTAAGGAAGTCAGATCCTAGGCTGACATGGTGAAGAGTTGGGCCTACTATTTCTTTTTTTTTTTTAAATATCTTTTTAGTTGTAGATGGACACAATACCTTATTTTATTGCTTTGTATGTGGTGCTGAGGATCGAACCCAGTGCCCCACACATGCGAGGCGAGCACTCTGCCACTGAGCCACAATCCCAGCCCCCACTATTTCTTTTAGTAGGCTCACGATCTCTGTTCTAGTGCCTAAGTTCAATCTCATTTCTTTTCAAAGGACCAACTCTGTTTCATCAATCCTTTTTTTTTTTTTATTATCAAGTTCATTGATTCAAGCTCTGATCTTAATTTTTTCCTTCTGCTGGTTTTGGAATTGGTTCTTTTTAAAGGCCTTGAGATGCATCATTGGGTTGTTTATTTGGGGATCGTTCTGATTTTCTTTCTTTTTTTTAGATGTTGATGGACCTTTATTTTATTCATTTATTTATATGTGGTGCTGAGGATTGAACCCAGTGCCTCACATGCTAGGCAAGTGCTCTACCACTGAGCCACAACCCCAGCCCTGATTTTCTTATGTAGGTACTCATAGCTATAAAATTTCCTCTTAGAACTGCCTTCATAGTGTCCTAGGAGTTCTGGTATGTTGTATCACTATTCTTATCTGAGTCTAAAACTTAATTTCTCCCTTGATTTCTTCTATCATTCATTCATTATTTGAGTATTGTTCAATCTCCATGTGTTTATATAGTTTCTGTAGGGTTTTATTGTGTTGATTTTTAATTTTATTCCATTATGATCTGATAAGATGCAAGGAATTATATTTGTTTTTGGAATTTGCTAAGAGTTGCTTTATGGCCTAGAATATGCTCTATTTTGGAGGAGGTTCCATGAGCTGCTAAGAAGAAAGCATTCAGCTGTTGTTTGATGAACTATTCTGTAGATGTCTGTTAGGTCCATTTGATTTATAATATTGTTCAGGTCCAAAGAGTCTTTACTGAGTTTGGATGACTTATTTAATGGTGAGAGAGGTTTGTTGAAATTACTAGTATTATTATACTGGGATCTATCTGAGGCTTTAATTTGAGTAGTATCTCTCTTATGCAATTAGTTGTACCAATGTTTGGAGCATATAGATAGTTATTCACATTACTAAAAGTAAACTCTAAAAAATCTGCTTTGTCAGACGTGAGAATAGCTACTCCTGATTGTTTTGGGACTCCATTTGCATAGTATATCTATTTTCATCCTTTCACTTTCAGACCATGGCTGTCTTTGCCTATAAGGTGTGTCTCTTGCAAACAACAAATAGTTGGGTCTTGTTATTTTAATCATTCTGCCAGCCCATCTCTTTTAAATGTAGAGTTGAGACCATTTGCATTTGATGTTATAGAGAGATATAATTCCTGCCATTTTGATTTACTTATCGTGTTTAATCTAGTCCTGTTCACATTTGCTTAGCTATTCTTCAAATGAAATTTGTTCTTTGAGTTCTGAGGTTTTGTTTTTTTTTATTCTGTGTTTAGTATTTAAGTTCTATAGTGCTGATTTAGTAGTCATGAATTCTTTTTAGTTTCTGCTTATCTTGGAAGGTTTTTATTTCATCTTTGATTTTGAATGATAGCTTTCCTGGATATATCAATCTTGGGTGATAGTTATTGTCTTTCATGACTTGGAACGCATCGTTCTAAGCCCTCCTGACGTGTAGCATTTACTCTGAGAAATCAGAAGTGATTGATACGCTTGCCTCTAAATGTGACCTGAAGTTTTTCTCTTGAGGCTTTAAAAATTCTATCCTTATTCTGCTTGTTAGACATTTTAATTTAATTATAACGTCATGGAGAAGTTTTTTTTGATCTTGCCTATTTGGGGTTCTGAATGCCTCCTGTATCTGAAAAAATAATTTATTAAGTGAATTAAATTTCTTAAGAAATGTAGCTCCTTGGTAGAGTATTTGTCTAGCATACAGGAGGCCCTGGTTCCATCCCCAGGATCCAAAAAAAAAAAAAAAAAAAAATTAACAATGCCACCCAATATTTTAAAGCACACTTTTTCAAACATCTCTCTTTCTCTCAATCTCTCCCCCTGCCCCGCCCCAAACATGGTAAATATCATTCCCATTTGATAGGTAAGAAAACCAAATCAGAGGTTAAATAGCTTGGTCAAAGCTGGGCAGGCAGTCAATGTAAGGCTGGGACCCAGGCCAGTCAAAACAAAATTACAGAGCTCCTTTTCAAAAATTAGGGAAAAGGGGCTGTGGCTGTGGCTCAGTGGTAGAGCGCTTGCCTAGCAAGTGTGAGGCACTGGGTTCGACCCTCAGCACCACATATAAATAAATAAAATAAAATAAAGGTATTGTGTCTATCTACAACTAAAAAATATTTTAAAAAAATTAGGGAAAAGATCTTATTAAAGATACCATAAGTAGAAATCTTTTTCCTTTAAAAATATCTTTTTTGGAAAATGTACTTAGGATAATAGTTACCCATGAATAATAATATAAACAAACATTACAAAGTATTTTTGATATAATTTTATATAATACAATATATAATTTACTAATAGGTGATATCTTACTTGATTATAAGATTTGCTTTTCTGAAAATTCATTTATTAGATTATGAAAATTTCCAGTTTTAGTAAAAGTAATTTCAGTTGCTGATGACAAATATGAGGTAAGTAAAATTAGACAATTTTTCATTTTGAGAAGGGACATTTTTGCTGTTGTAACTGTGAGGGGAGCTATTAAGGATATTTTCTTCCCATATCTTGGTGCCTAAAATTTTTGGGGGTGGTAAAACAAATGTTAATATAGTATCTATCATTTTAACTATTTCTGAGTATATAATGCAGTGGCAGTAAGTACTTAAACCATCACCACCATCCACCTTTGGAACTTTTTCATTATCCTCAACTCAGTCTGAATCCATTAAATGACTTCTCGTTTCCCTTTCCCTACCTTTTGGCACTTTATAACTTCCCATTCTTATGAATTTGCTAGCCTATTGTATTCTTATAAATGAAATCATGCAACATGTGTCCTTTTGTCTGACTTATTTCATTTAGCATGTTTTCAGTTTATCCATGTTGTATATGTCACTACATTATTGTGGATAATGCTGCTATGAAGACTTGTGTACAAATACTCGTTTGAATTCCTGCTTTTCAATTCTTTGGGATATATCTCTGGAATAGGACTTTTTGAAACATATAATTTTATGTGGAACTCTCCGTGTGTGTGTGCATGTGCACATGGTCCTGTGAACTGAACCTGGGGTTTTGCACATGCTATCCCTGTTTAACTTTTAGAAGAAATGTCATAGGACTTTTCATAGTGGCTATACCATTGACATTCTCACTGGTGATGTATAGGATTCCAATTCTTCCACTTTTTTTGTTTTGTTTTTGGTACCAAGGATTGAACTCAGGGGCACTTAACCACTGAGCCATATCCTCAGCCCTTTTTTGTATTTTATTTAGAGACAAGGTCTCACTGAATTGCTTAGGGCCTTGCTAAGTTGCTGAGGGTGGCTTTGAACTTGGGATCCTCCTGCCTTAGTCTCCTGAGCCACTGGGATTACAGGCATGTACTACCATGCCTGGCTCTAAATTCTTGCTAAGGCTTACTGCCTTCCTCTTTATTTTTTGATAACTTTCCTAATGGGTATTAGGTGGTATCTCATTATGGTTTTGACTTGCAAGTACCTAAGAATTAGTGGTATAGGTACATGTGTTTGACTATTTGTATATCTTTTTTGGAGAAATGTCTATTCCTGTCCTTTGCCCATCTTTTTAAAAATATTTTTTAGGGCTGAGGTTGTGGCTCAGTGGTAGAGAGCTTGCCTTGCCTGTGTGAGGTACTGGGTTCGATCCTCAGCACCCCATATAAATAAATGAATAAAATAAATGTTCATCAACTATTAGTTGTAGATGGACACAATACCTTTGTTTCATTTATTTTATGTGGTGCTGAGGATTGAACCCAGTGCCTCACACATGCTAGGCAAGCCCTCTACTATTGAGCCACAACCTCAGCCCCCTTTACCCAAGTTTAAATCAGGGCTTTTTTTGGTTGAGTTTTAGAAGTTCTTTTTATGTATTCTGGCATTAGTTTATTATCAGATATATGATTTGCAAATATTTCCTCCAGTTCTGTGAGTTGCCTTTCACTGTCTTGTGTTCTTGGATGCATAAAACTTTTAAATTTTTATGAAATCCAAATTTTTTGCTTTGTGTGCTTTTTATGTCAGTCATATCCAAGAAAGCAAATCCAAGGTCATAAAGATCTTCTTCCCATTTTAAGAGTTTTATAGTTTTAGTTCTTTTTAAAATAACTTTGTTTAATAGCACAACAGTTTCACTGATATTGCTGGGATTAAGATCTCAGTATTTTTATTTGGAATTGTGGATCTTTTGGGTTGGCAGGAATATTAAAGTTCATCTCATCCACAGCTCTTCTGATGTTTGAGTCTCCCCCCACCTCCCCACCTAGAATTGACCCATTTTCTTGGTTGCTCCAGAGTTAGCTATAATATTTTTTTAAATATTTTTTCCAAACCTTTATTTTATTTATTTATGTATTTTGTATGTGGTGCTGAGGATCGAACCCAGTGCCTCACGCGTTCAAGGCAGGCGCTCTACCACTGAGCCACACTCCCAGCCCCAGCTATAATATTTTTAATGTGTAAGCAGGGAGTGATTATTTAGTTTGAGAATTTAAGCATGCTTTCTCTTTACATAAACTTTAGCCCATCGTCATCTAGGAATTTTTCTCAGAATTATAAAATAAAGCAAATGTATTCCTGCTGTGAAAGAATTGTTAAGCCCAAACTCTTGGAGGGAGGGATTTCTGAACTAAAAGGGTTTATTGAACAGTTATGGATGTTAGCCAGCAAAAGGACCAGGTCCTGGGACACGTTCCCCAAATACCTGCAGCAGGGCTGAGATGTCATAGGACATGTGTCTGTCAAACCTGGAGCTAAGGGCTGGGATTGTAGCTCAGCGGTAGAACGCTTGCCTCGCATGCGTGAGGCCCTGGGTTCGATCCTCAGCACCACATACAAAGCAATAAAATAAAGACATTGTGTCCATCTATTTAAAAAAAAAAAAAAAAAAAACCTGGAGCTAAGAGTATTTCTATAAAGTTTGAGAAGGTAAGCATAGGTTGTTTACACTGAACCTACATAGGCTATAGATAGGAGGGGCAGCTTAACAGGAAGTGAGGAGTGCTTTGGGAGAGGAAGAAGGCCAAAAGAAGCCATTGTTGCCTCAGGAATGGTTACAGTTAACAGAACAGATTTTACGTAAGCAGGGTGTTGTGGATCCCATAGGATTTAAGTCAAGATTTCAACCTTTGTTGGATTCAGTCTTAGTTATAAACTGATTAACTTTCCTTATCTCTCCCCACCTCCAACCCCGCCCAAACTCATCCTGGGCCCTTAGAATAAAATTTACAACATCTCAGTCTTTATCAGAATATACAGCACTCCTTTGTTTTCTAACTTCTTTCTATCTAGATTCTAAGGTTGGCTTCTACAATTAATGTGGTGCATTACTCTTTTGACAAGAGAGTCGATTTTTGAATGAGAAAAGATTGTTGTTGGACTAGATAAAAAAATGAGTCACTTATTTAAAAAAGTGAAAGACATGGACTGACAAGACCAGGGTAAGTACAGAACATATATCCCAGGAATTCTGGTCACACTTTCCATCCAACCCTGGGTTCCAAATACTTTCATCCCTCCACAAATTTCTTTGCTCTCTTTTACTTCCTGTGGAAATGGTCAGAAATCCTTATTTTATATGTAAGAAAGGATTGAAAGTAATGAGACCACAGACCAATTTCATCAATAATGCCAATGAACATTTACCTTCAGTTAGTCAATTTTGGTCAGGTGCGGTGGCGCACGCCTGTAATCTCAGTGGCTCAGGATGCTAAGGCAGGAGGATCACGAGTTCAAAGCCAGCCTCAGCAATAGTGAGGCGGCACTAAGCAACTCTGTGACACCCTGTCTCTAAATAAAATACAAAATAGGGCTAAGGATGTGGTTCAGTGGTCGAGTGCCCCTGAGTTCAAACCCCAGTACTCAAAAAAAAGTCCATTTGGGGGGCTGGGATTGTAGCTCAGCGGTAGAGCGCTTGCCTCACATGCGTGAGGCCCTGGGTTCGATCCTCAGCACCACATACAAAGCAATAAAATAAAGACATTATATAAAAAAAAAAAAAAAGTCCATTTGGGAATCCAGTTATCCTGGTGCTAAAAGTTGGTCAAAAAATTTTCAGAACTAGTTCATGAGCCAAGTATGCTGTTCTGTTGATCAGTGGGGCTAAATCTGTGCATAATTCTCAACCTTGTTTCACACTTAGGGAGTTTTAAAAATATGTCCACGTTCATTTCTAGAAATTCTAATTGTGGTGTGAAAGTTGATCCATTTTGAGTTAATTTTTCTTTATGGTATATAAGGGATCTAGTTCACTTTTTTACATAGGGATACTCAGTTTTCCTATTTGACAAGCCTGTCCTTTCCAACACTAAATGTTCTTGGCACCCTTGTCAGAATCATTTGACCATATATGCGTGGATACTTTATTCCATTCCATTTCTCTGTTTATCCCTAAGCCAACACCATACTGTTTTGGTTGCTTTAGCTTTGTAGTAAGTTTTGAAGTCACAAGTGTGAGTCCTTCAACTTGTTCTTTTTCAAAAATGTTCTGGCTACATGAAAGTGTGTGTATATGTCAAATGCAGTTTCTGAATCAGTTGACGTGACTGTTTATTTTTCTTTTTTCTATGACGATGGTTATAGTACATTGGTGTATTCCAGGAATGAATTGCCCTTGGTTGTGGAATATAAACCTTTTAAATTTGGTAGAGTTTGATTTGCTAGTATTTTATCAGGGATATTTTCATCAGTATTCATAAAGGATATTGGTTGGTAGTTCTCATATCTTTGGCTTTGGGATCAGAGTAATGCTGCATTCTTGGAATAAGTTAGGAAGTGTTCCCTCCAATTTTTGAGATGAATTTGAGAAGGACTGGTGTTAATTCTTTAAATATTTTGTAAAATTGATCAAGCCATGTGATCCAGGGATTTTGTTTTTGGAAAGTTTTAGATTATTGATTCAATCCCATAGTAATGATAGATCTATTCAGATTTTGTTTCTTCATAATTCAGTCTTGGTAGATCTTGTGTCTTAAGGGAGTTGTACCTTTCATCTAAGTTATCAAATTTGTGTACAGTTGTTGGTGTTTCCTATAACCATTTTTATTAAAATCAGTAGTAATGTTTCCATGCTCATTTCTGATTTTAGTAATTCGTCTTTTTAGTCATTCTAACCATAGGTTTGACAATTTTATTTCTTTTTAATATTTTTTAGTTGATGGATCTTTATTTTATTCATTTATTTATTTATATGTGGTGCTGAGGATCGAACCCAGTGCCTCATGCATGCTAGGCAAGCGCTCTGCCACTGAGCTATAGCCCCAGCCCCAACAATTTTATTTCTATAGAACCAATTTTGGTTTTGTTTTTTCTCTATTTTTCTTTCTTTCTTTTTTTTTTTTTTGGCACCAGGGATTGAACTCAGGGGCACTCGACCACTGAACCACATCCCCAGCCCTATTCTTTTGTGTTTTATGTAGAGATAGGGTCTCACTGAGTTGCTTAGTGCCTCGCCGTTGCTGAGGCTGGCTTTGAACTCGCGATTCTCCTGTCTCAGCCTCCCTAAGTGCTGGGATTACAGGCTTGCGCCACCGCGCCCGGCTTATTTTTCTTTTTTTTATTCTCTGTCCTAATCTTTACTATTTCTTTCCTCCTGCTAGTTTTGGGTTTAATTTTTTTTCTAGTTCTTTAAGATATAAATTAGGTTATTTATTACAGATCTTTCCAGTTTTTTAGGATATGTTTGTAGCTATAAACACTCCTCTTAGTACTGCTTTGGTTGTCCCCACAAGTTCTGGCATATTTTTGTTTCTCTCAAGATATTGTCTAATTTCTGTAGTGATTTCTTCTGTGACCCATTGGTTGGTTAAGAGTGTGTATATTTCTGTATATTTGTGAATTTTCCAGTTTTGTTATTTCACTTCTTTTTTCTTTTTGTACTGGGGATTGAACCCAGGGGTACTCAACCACCAAGCTACATCCCCGGCCCTTTCTAAATTGCTGAGGCTGGCTTTGAACTCATGATCTTCCTGCTTCAGCCTCCTGAGCTGCTGGGATCACAGGCGTGCGCCACTGCACCCGGCTCACTTCATTTTGACTGGAAAAGATACTTGGTATGATTCCAGCCTTTTAAAATTTGACTTGTTTTGTGACCTAACATATAGTACAATGTGGAAAATATTCTGTGTCCTCATGAGGAAAGCATGCATTCTGCACGCGGAGTGCAGTGTTCCGCGTACGTCTGGTAGTCCCAGTTGTTTGAGACCTCTGTTTCCTTAGTAATCTTCTGTCTAGTTATTCTATCCATTACTTCAAGAGAGGTACTGACTTCTACAGCAATTTTAGAACTCTTTCTCCTTTGAATTCTGCCAATGTTTACTTTTTGCCTGACCTCTGATGTTAGCTACATAATATGCATATACTTGTTATATATTCTTAGTGAATTGACTTTTTAAAAAAATATTGTTTTTGTTGTAGATGGACACAATGCCTTTTATTTACTTATATGTGGTGCTGAGGATCGAACCTAGTGCCTCACATATGCTAAGCAAGCGCTCTACCACTGAGCCACAACCCCAGCCCATGAATTGACCTTTATTAATATATAATGTCCTTTATCTCTTGTAATAGTTTCTTATCTGGAGTGTATTTGTCTGACATTAGGATAGACAGCTCAATTCTTTTATTTGCATGGAATATATTTTTATATTCATTTTCAACCTATATTTATTTTTAGTGCATTATAGTTATACATAATAGTGGGGTTCATTTTGACATATTCATAAATACATATAACAAATTTTTTCCATTACAATTGCCAGTAGTATCCCTTTCCCGCCTCTCTTCTTGTAGGTTTTCTCTTCCCCTGATCCCCTTCTTCTACTCTATTGCTCTTATTTATTTTATTTTTTCAAAAATATTTTATTGTTGATGAATCTTTTTCTATGTGGTACTGAGAATTGAACTCAGTGCCTCACATGTGCTAGGCAAGTGCTCTACCACTGAGCCACAACTCCAGCCCCTTTTTATTTATTTATTTATTTATTTTTATTTTTATTTTTTAAAATTTTTTTTTTAGTTGTAGATGGACACAATATCTTTATTTTTTATGTGGTGCTGAGGATCGAACCCAGTGACTCATGCATGCGAGGCAAGCGCTCTACCACTGAGCCACAACCCCAGCCCCCCTTTTTATTTTTAACTGGTGCATTATAGTTATATATAAAAGTTATATATAGGGCTGGGATTGTAGCTTAGTGGAAGAGCGCTTGCCTTGCATGCCTGAGGCACTGGGTTCGATCCTCAGCACCACATAAAAATAAATAAAGATATTTGTGTCCATCTACAACTAAAAAAAATTTTTTAAAAAGTTATATATAATTATTGTGACATTCATACATGCACATAGCATACTTTGGTCAACTTCATTCCTTATTTCTTCCCATATTCCTCCCTCCACTCTCCCTCATTATCCCCTCCCTTTTACTGTGCTGCTCTCTGTTCTGTTTTTGCAAGATCCTACTTTTTTATTCCTTTTGTCTTTCTAGTTTCTACATATGAGAGGAAACATTCAACTCTTGACGTTCTGAGTCTGGCTTATTTCACTTAGCATGACGTTCTCCAGTTCAGTCTGTTTACTAGCAAATGACACAATTTCATTCTTGCTGAGTATGACTTCATTGTGTATGTAGCACATTTTCTTGTCCATTTGTCTATTGATGGGCCCCTATGCTGGTTCTATAGCTTGGCTATTGTGGATTGTCCTGTCATAAACATTGGTATGCTTATATTGCTATCCTATGTTGATTTTAGTTGTTTTGAATAAATACCAAGGAGCAGGATAGCTGGATCAAATGGTGGTTCCTTTCCTAGTCTTTTTTTTTTTAATATTTTTTTTTTTAGTTGTAGGTGGACAGAATATCTTTATTTTTATGTGGTGCTGAGGATCGAACCCAGTGCCTCATGCGTGCTAGGCGAGCACGCTACCACTGTGCCATAACCCCAGCCCCCTTTCCTAGTCTTTTGAAGAATCTCCATACTGCTTTCCAAAGTGGCTGCAATCCCACCAGCAATGTATTAAGTATACATTTCCCCCCACATCCTCACCAGCAATTATTATTTGTATTCTTGGCGATTGCCATTCTAACTGGAGTGAGATTAAATTTCAGTGTAGTTTTGATTCGCATCTCCCTTATCACTCGTGTTGAATTTTTTTCATATTTGTTGCACATTTGCATTTCTTTTGAGAAATGTCACTTTAGATTTTGTGCCCATTTATTGAGTGAGTTATTTTTTTTTTGTTTTTGGTGGATTTTTCTTTGTTCTTATATATTCAGGTTATTAATCCTCTGTCAGAAGAGTAGCGGGCAAAGATTTTCTCCCGTTCTGTAGGTTCTTTCTCTACTCTAATTGCTCCTTTGCTGTGTTTTTTAATTTGCTGTCGCACTTACTGATTCTTGGTTTGATTTCTTGAGCTTTAGGAGTTTTATTACAGATGTCAGCTTATGTTTGTCTTTAGACTGAAGGGAAAACTCTTACAGACATCCTATACTTGGATCTTTTTTTAAAAGCCCATTTTGTCAGTCTTGACTTTTTTTGATTGGTGTGTCTATTTACGTTTAAAAGTAATTAATGATAAGAATTTATTCTTGCTATTGTGCTATTTGTTTTATGTATGCCTTATAGATTTGGGGGGAAATTACATACAACATACTAAAGTTATAACAATATAATTCAGATGCTAATCATCTAGCTTCCTTCATGAACAGAAACACTACTTTTCATCTCTGCTTCCCCTTTATCATTGTCACCAGTTACATCTTTATGCATTTTATACCCCAAAACACAGACCTATGACTTTTGGGCCTTTGTCTATTAGGTGATAAAAAGTTACAAACCAACATTATAATAATCTTGTATGTCTCCTATTTGCCCATGCATTTACCTTCCCCTGAGATCCTCTGTCATCACATGGCTTTGAGTTACAATCCAGCATCCCTTCATTTCATTCTGAAGGATTCCCTTTTAGAATGTCTTGTAAGGGCAGATCTAGTGGTGATGTATTCTCTCAGCTTTTATTTTTCTATGAATGTCTAAAATTTTCCCTCAGTTTTGAAGGACAGTTTTGCCAGATATAGAATTCTCAGTTGGTGGTCTTTTTTTTTTTCAGCACTTTAAATATCTCATCCTACCATGGCCTCCTAGATATCTGCTGAGAAATTAGCAAATAATATTCTTGAGGATTAGCCCAGCTGCCTTGTAGTCCTGTGGAGCCTTGGATAGCCCTGAGCCAGTTGCTGGGCACTGGGTATTCCTGCTCGCCCACAGAGCTGGTCCTGTCTGCTCTGCACACGTGCATGCTCAGCCGTCCCATCACACTGTACTTACAACACCTAAGTTCAGAGTTAAGAATTTTGAGAACTTGAAGACAGCGACAGCGGGACATTAAATGATGTTCTAGCTTTTCTGAGAGGATGGCATCCATGAAGCTGGCCCCGGCTGGGACCAAAACCTGGTTGTCTCAATTCATAGCCTCACATACTTTCTCTACAAGAAGTAGCACAGCATGTCTTCAATTGACATTTCAAGTGAAAGTAAAATATATTATTTCTTATCCTTATGTTGAGGCTAAAAGAGTTTACTTAATGCATTCGAGTAACAAATGAACAGAAATAGTATAGAAGATAGCTAATATGTACTTGGGCTGGGGTTGTGGCTCAGCAGCGGAGCACTTGCCTCGCACGTGTGAGGCACTGGGTTCGATCCTCAGCACGGCGTTAAAAAAAAAAAAACCTATGTAACTGCATGTAGGACAACTTCATTAGAAAACATAGTGAATGAATGGAATCTACTGTATGATAAAAAATGCTACAAACACCAGTTAGTTGCCATTAATAAGAAATTTACTTGTTCTTAATTTTTTTGCTATAATGGGGATCAAACCCAGGGCCTGTGCATGCTAGGCAAGGTTTTCCCGCTGAGCTGTATTCACAGCCCATTTACTTTTTTTTTTTTTAAAGCCATTATATGGGCCAGGCTGAGGGGTACACACCTGTAATCTCAGTATTTTGGGAGGCCGAGGCAAGAGGATGAATTCCAGGCCAACCTCAGTAGCTTAGTGAGGCATTAAGCAACTTAGCAAGACAGTCTCAAAATAAAAATGGCTGAGGAAATGGCTCAAGGGTAAAATGCCCCTGGGTTAAACCCCCAGTTTAAAAAATTCCATTGTCAATAAAAAAGTTTATTTCTAATTGTTAAAAACTGCTAAAATATGTTCACTAAAATGTTTGCATTAATGCTTTATATCCTCAAAGTTGTATTAAAATTGATGCACAAATAGAAAAAAAATCGATTGAAAAACTGCCAATTGATTTGTTCCCTATTTTTCTGCTTGATATCAGACTTTCTACCTCATGGCTGGGGAGAGGGGACCTAACATTCAGAACTACCAAACAGGAAAAAGAGGGAAAGAATATTTTTCCCCAGAATGAAATATTTTCCATCATAGTGGATTTTTTTAAAATTTATTTTTTAGTTGTAGGTGAACAGAATATCTTTATTTTTATGTGGTGCTGAGGATCGAACCCAGTGCCTCACACGTGCTAGGCAAGCAGTCTACTACTGAGCCATAATCCCAGCCCCCATAGTGGATTTTAAAGCATGTGTATGTGGCATGCTTTTTGAATTTATTTTTTTGTCCTAATTGTCACAGGTTTGGCACGGATAGCACACGGGTTGATGTCTTCACAAAACGTCAACCAGATAGACTTCAGTTGCCTCCTGCAAAGCACTGATAGCTGTGCTTTGGAAGGGCAGATCTATTTTGAAGTCTGAGTGATTTCTTACACTATAGGCCAGAAGAGGAGTGTGTGAGTCTGTACTTGGGAACTCAGATGTCTAATGTCAGGGAGCGCCACAGTACCAGGTCTGGAATGGTGATGTTTCTTGTCTCTCCAGCAGAGGGCGCTCTTTGTGCATGCCATTGTAGCCAGTTGCTCCCTGGATGTTTTAACCACTGGTTGACTTCTGAGCAGTTGGCTTTGTCCAAATCTACTCCCTTGTGCTGAAGGTGGCATTGGCATTAGTGATGGCAACACCTTGGCAGCTGTGAACACAGTTCTAAAATACTTATTTTTAAAACCAAAATAGAGAACCCTACCACTTAAGATTTTGTGAAGATTCAACTCTTTGTATCATTGTATCTTGTTTCATATAGCAAGTTTACTTCTCAGACTAAGTCCCTGGTGATTTGAGCAACATGGTTTTGAGTTATATGTTGGTCTAGTAGAACTAAGTCAAAGCTGTGTTTCTCGAGCATAAGATGCAAGTGTCTGCTTGGTCCCCTGCTCCTTCCCATTCCTACCAGTTTTCCAGAGCCAGGTGTGTGTGTATGTGTGTGTGTGTGTGTGTGCTCATGCACCTATTCAAGATGTTTGTGTTGTATGAAATAACCCCTACTGTGACTTTGCAAGCCTGCTGGAGACGGAACACTGGAAAATGGAGAGGTGGGATGAAGTGACTAGAGAAATCCAGAGGTCCCTCTGCAGGTCAAGGTAGATGGAGAAGACAGGCTCACATGGGTCCTACTGGGAAAGCTCTAATATACATGGCAGAGGAGGAAGCATAGCATACTCTCTTCAGTTACCACCCCACCTTGGATGGACCTTGCCTTGCTCAGGCTAGGCCAGCTCTCTACAGTGAGCTACAGTCCCAGCCTCAACAGTGTTTAATCACAAAATTCCTCTTCTGGAAAGCTTTCCTCCATCTGGTCAAATCTGACTTAACCTTGTATAAAGTTTAGCTTACCTATAACAGTGCCCATCATTTACTGAGCGTTTACTCTGTGCTTCCCCTGGTGCTAAATGTGTTCCGCTTAAATTTCTAAGAGTAATTCTCAGAGGTTTGTGACATAGGTGTTATTACCATTGTACATGGGAAGGTAATGAGGCAATATAAGCAGGCTGAACAATGTGTCCAAGGTCAGTTTGAGTGGTGAAACCAGGATTCAGATTTAGGACTGCCTAATTCCAATGCCATTCTCAATCAGGACAGGATACCACTGCTCCTACTCTGTTGGTGCTGCTCCAGCCCAATTGTCACAGGTCTCCTAACTCCTGTCAGCCTTGGTTTGTCTCCTCCAGGGGAGCAGCAGTTGTCAGTGTCTCCTGCTCCGCCCATACCATTCAGTCAGGCAGAGCAGGATCATCCCAGCTACCAGCACAGTCGTGTCTTTGCCTGAAGGATTTATCTGGTTGCCTGAGCCGCCCCTGCCCTATCTGGATACAGGTGGCTGGAAGTATTTCAGGGAGAAATTACCCTGGGGCAGCCCTACCAAATGCATGATGGCAGCTGGTGCATAAAAACCCTGTTCCTTTGCCCTGGGCAGGGAGACAGAATTCTGGGATGTATTTTTTTTTTTTTTATATATATATATTGTTACTGACAGTCTCCTGCATAATTAAGGCCCAGGTGCCCCCAGTAGTAACACACCATTTTATTGGCTTCCTCCTCTTCCTGTCGTCTTCCCCTCTTTCTCCTCCTCAGGCCACCTCACAAGTACACTATTGGCAGCCAAACCCTCCTCCTCAAGGACTGCTTTTGGGGAAGCCCAAACTAAGACAGTCATTTTAGTATCGCTCCTAACCTGTGTTTTATTTAGACCTTCTGTGTATACATGTTTTGTACACTCGCCCTCCCTGCATCATAGTTAGCAAGGGATTGGGAACAAGGTAGGTGCTCTGAACAGACCCACTCACTCGCTTGATTGCCAGGCTTTGTTCCAATAATTTCTGGCCTGGGAGCTTTATCTGCAGCGGGCCATTGGGAATGCTGTGGTTGAAGTTGCAAGGCAAGCGCTGTAACAGGTAATCCTCAAGGAATTCCTGGAGGTCCTGGAGGAACATCTGATCTCTAGGTTTCACTATATATTAAAGCTTTGGAGCATCCAAATCGAAGTTGGGACCTGGATGTGCAATTGGACGTTCAATGTGAAACTGCCACCAAGCAGCCCAGGGCTTATGTGGAGAGACTGAAAACAAGATTCCCTTGATGTAACCAATGCATGCCCTTTGCAGGCAATGAACTAAGATAGAAGGATGAAAAGGCTATTTAATGTTTAAAAGATTATGTGTATAGAGGCCCCTGGGGAAAGGGTGACCTCTGTAGTATTTCACTCCTTCACATAATCATAATACCCACAAGCGTTCCTCAGCAGTTTTTTTTTTTTTTTTTTTTTTACTTTTAGAATGCGGACTTCTACTGCTAGCACTCCTGTGACTGACTTTTCTCTCAACTAAGTTTAAGTCTCTCTCATACACACCCCACCTCTCCCTGCTCAGCAGACTTTCATTCTTCCCCAAGGTTTACCAAATCAAGACAAACTTCTTCACTTGGGATTCTAGCAACTTCATGATCTGGTCTTTTTTTTCTCCCCATATTTTCCATTTCTTTCTATACAGTATGCTTATCAGTGTTAACTTCCCACTAGTCCCATCTTTCCCCCTCCTTCCCTTCAATTTCCAAAGCCTGTCTACATTTTGAATGTCATCTACTTCATGAGGACTTCAACCCTCCATGTCCCTGCCTGCCTACCTACCACCACTGGGCCCTCAAAGCTATGAATTCTCTTCTGAACATAAGCAACTTTTTATTTCTACTGCCATAACACCTTTTAAACCTGATATTCTAATTATTTGTAGTATTTCTGATTTTTTTCTTTGTACTCAACTCTATTATAGTGTCCTTGCTTTCATCTGAGTGTGTTACCCAGAAATGGAATTGCTGGATCATGTTAACTTTTGATTAGGAAATCAAGTTTTGAGGAATTTTCATATTTTCCACAGCAGTTGTACCATTTTATATTCCTCCCAGAAACGCAAGGATTCCAATTCCCCACATCCTAGCCAACATTTTAAAAAATAGTAATCCTAAGTATTATAGTTCTGATTTACATTTCCTTAAAGACTAGTAATATTGAGCACCTTCACATGTGTTTATTGGCCATTTGTATGTCTTTGGAGAAATGTGCCCATTTTCAAGTGTTTTTTTGTTTTGTTTTTTTAATTAGGATTTACTTGTTTGCTCTTTTATTCCAGTAGTCTGTATCTTCCTGCCACCATCACACTATTTTGATGACTAACTTTGTAGTAAATGTTGAAGTCATTGTGAGACTTCTACCATTATTCAAGATTGTTGGCCATTTAAAGTCCTTTAGGATTCTTTATTTTAGGAGGGCTTTTTGTATTTCTGAAAAACCCTCATTGGGATTTTGGTAGGGAATATATTTTTCTATCCTTTCACTTTCAGCCTGTCTTTAGATCTACAGTGGGTTTTTATAGACAGCATATAGTTGAATCCTATTTTTTTTTTTTGGTCAATGGACTTTTATTTTATTTGTATATGTGGTGCTGAGAATTGAACCCAGGGCCTCACACATGCTAGCTAGACAAGCGTTTTACCACTGAGCCACAACCCCAGCCCCTGAATCCTGTTTTTTTTTTGTTTTTTGTTTTTTTTTAAATCCCTTATGCCAATCTGTGTCTTTTGATTGGAGAATCTACAACACTAAGTTTAAATAAATTAGTTAGGGAAGGACGTCTTTGGTTTTTGACTTACAGCTTTTCCTCCCACTTTTTTTTTTTTTTTTCCATTAATGAGTTCCTTTATGTCAGCTTCTTTTATAGTAACGTGTTTTGGTTCCCTTATTTCCTTTTGTGTATATTCTTTGTAGTTATCACGGGAATTACATGTAACATCCTAATGTTATAACAATCTAACCTGAGTTTTGGTGTGCTGTTGAATTACTCTAGTGAATTTTTCAGTTTGGTTATTATACATTTCAGTGCCAGAATTTGTTTAGCTTCATTTTACATATTCTTGTTGATAACCTCATTTTGAAATGTATTTTCCTGACATCTTGTAGTTCTGTCCATGTTTCACTTCAGTTCTCTGAGCATACTGCAGACATGTATATTAATCTTGTCTAGTCCTCTGAGGTCTGTCTTTCCAAATGGTTTCTACCACTCTTGCTCCCTTTGCGAGGAGCAAGAGGTCAGGTTTGTTTCCTCATCTGTCTTTTAGTTTTCTGGTTGAAACTTAGAGAAAATAGTCATCTCTCCTAGTCTTTGCAGACTGCATTCATGCCAAGGACAACCTCTGGTAGTGCTGGGGAATGTTCTGAGCCTTGAGAGCAGTGTGGGGTGATGGCTTAAAGTCCTACAGGTTTTCCCTAGCTGTTTCCTTTCTTCCTGCAAGCTCCAAGTTAGGTGAAACAGACTAGTCCTTTAGACAGCTCCCAGACAAGTTGGAATATTGAAAATAAGTCCTGCTTGGTTCCCTCCAAATTAAGGAGGGAACTGGGAATTGAGCAATTTTACTTTAAAAGCGATGGTTTTCACTGAAATAAGGACTTTTTCCACAATATAAACAACACATTGCTTTCTTCATCTAGAAAGTCTTGCTAGTGGGGGCAAAAACCTGAACTAATTGTGTTCTTGATGTAATTTGATTTTGACATAAGCTCCTTAACACAATGTAGACCAATAAGAAACCCCATGGCAGCTCATCTGCAGATCACACTCAGAGCGCTTTTATTATTGCTTTACTTGAATATTCCATAGATTTCCCCCCATAGTTAAAGAAATAAAATGGGAATGTGGGAAAGACAGCACTATTTTTAGTTAGGACTTTTTTCTATCTCATAGTAAAAGACTAAAAGGTGTTTCATGTCACAGAACTTCAATTTTTTTTTTTTTGCCTTTTAAAAGTAAAAATAGAACATGATTAAACTAGACTAATCTTAAAATATGAAATAACTTACATAATAAACAATGGCAATATTATACAGGCATCAATGGATAAAATTAATACCTAAGTTAACCATTATGTAGTTATTTTATATATAATTTAAATATCTAAGCCCATATGAAACCTACTTTGCGATGATCAACTAACTTTAAAGCAGATAGGGTAATAAATGATTCTTTGTGGATTTTAAGCGAATTTCCTTTCCTAAGAAAAAGTTAACTTCAAACAATCCTCTCTAAAAAGCACTGAAATGTAAAAGTGCCTGTCACTATATTTCAAATGTTTTATTCTGAATTCTGTAAGGTGCCTAGCCTAAGACAGATTTATATTATAAATACGCCTATTAGGAAATTGGAAGGATCAAACAACAGAATTTAGGAAATTTTCCCTTGAAAGTTTTCGAGTTTATCTAATCTATGATTATCTTGCTTTGTGCAATTAATTTCAATAGAATAGTATTGCAAAGTAAGTTCAAGAAGGCCACAAAAAGCAGAAGATAAAGGGTAGGCCCAGGGTTGGTGAGGAAACCAGAGTTTCCACTCTACTGGTTTTCTTTTACTTAACATCTGCTTGAACATTTTTTTAAATATATTTTTTTAGTTGCAGATGGACACAATATCTTTATTTTCATGTGGTGCTGAGGATCGAACGCAGTGCCTCACGCATGCGAGGCGAGCGCTCTACCACTGAGCCACAATCCCAGCCCTATGCTTGTACATTTAATAAGTTATAAAACATTAACAGTAGGCTATCTTATCAGTTTTCCTGTGTCAAAATTTATATTTAACTGAAAGCAATGTTTATATAGAAAATGAACTTAAAAACCCTCAAAAGTTAGACAGCCAAGAACTTGTCTACTGTGGTTAGATTTTGCAAAATACCATCAGAGTGGTAGGACAGTATTCAAGGACATTAGGAGAATATGAAATCTGTATTTTGATCTGGTAATTGATAGTATTGCAATGTTGATAATTCATTCCTTTCTAGCTTACTCAATATTCCTTCTAAAACACCTACTTTAACACAGTAGAAAAAGTGCTACCAAGAGAAGAGAGATTTGTTTTTATGTTGCTGGCTAATCAGATTAAAATATCAATTTTTCTATTCTGCTTTCTCCTCACAATCTTTATTTCACAATTACCTATTCTTTTAAAAAAATATTTTTTAGTTATAGATGGACACAATATATTTTATTTTACGTGGTGCTGAGGATCAAACCCAGTGCCTCAGATGTGCGAGGCAAGCTCTCTGCCACTGAACCACTACCCCAGCCCACAATCATCTATTCTTGATCAAATGATTACAGTTAATCATGAAAGTGTTTTGGTGTTATTACAACTGTAAGTTTCCCATTCAACTATTTAGCCCATGATGTCTGGCACATAAGTTCATTATTCAGTTATCTGGGCATAAGTAGACACCTGGCCTGTGCCTTCCATACAGTGATCTATACATGCCTATGTATAGATATTCAGATTTCTCTTAGCAATAAGATTTCACTCATATACACATTAGTTGATAAATTACATATTTTACTGCTTTCAATAACTTCTCAACCCTCTCACACACTAATAACCATCTTACTATTTTTACTGAAGTAAATGGTTGATTGCTTCTTTCATCATTGTATTTATCATTTAGCCAAAGAATCCTATAGTTGCCTCATTCTTCTTTTACTAGCTATCATATTCACAGATCCTGCTGTTTAGGATATTCTGGTGGATATGTCCATTAACAATGAAACTTCTAAATTTAAAGGATAGGCCAAGGGTTGGTGAGGAAACCAGTTTACTACACATTTTCCAGAAGTGTTCAGCTCATCAATCTGAAAGGTCAGCATTTAAAGAAAAAGAAAAAACAAAATAATAGATCTGGACCCCAGGCTTCCTATTTTTTCCCTGTAAGGAATAATCACTGATATTTATGAAACTGTGGAGGGTTCTGTAAGACTTAACTCTGAAAGGAGTTTACCAATCCCCATGTGGGATTCTGGGTGAATATAATGAGATTTTTAATAGGTCATGGAATATGCAACTTAATTTTGAAAGTTATTTTACTTGCTAAAACACATAATGGCAATCAATTTTATTTTCTATGCTTTGAACACCCATTTTATTTCTATCCTTTTGAATTTGTTGCTTCTAACCTAGAAATTTTTGTTGTTCTGGATCTCACTTATGCTAGTAAGTATGTGCTCTACCACTGAGGTACATCCCAACATCCCCAGCGAAAACCAAAAACTATGGTTGCAGAAGTCAAGTGAATGAAAGTGCTGAACTTAATATTTTTGGCTAAAATACTTGGGGTGGAACAGAGGGTAGCTGAGAGAAAGAACTCTAAAGTTCATTTTATACACAGGTAAAAATAGCTGCTTTCCCATTTCCCACAGACTTAAACCAAAACCTTCCTTACATGTTCAAAATGCATAAAGATAAGGAACCAGGATTCACCACAAGTAATGTAAAAAGTCAGGGTCAATTAACATAAGTTCACAGCTTTACTCTATCATACCCTATTTCTGAATAGGAGAAAGCCTTAAGTACCATTAATGTAATAACCCCATAAACAAAGCAGAGCTCTATTTTATTTTGGGGATATCAAACCCAGGGCCTTGTGCATACTAGGCAAGCTCATATAACCCCCAGCCTAATGGAAACACATTTGATTGATTAAATATCTGAAACTTCAGAGTTTTTCTATAACAGTGTGTTATCAGTGTGAGTGAAAACCAAGAGTATAAACCAAAATCCTGTGTATTAAAGAGGTGACAAATTATAATTAGCCCATTATTGCTTTATCAGACGTTCAGATTTAAATATAAAAAATACACAGAAAACAAACATTTAAAAAAATTTAAGATCATAAATAGGTCATTGTTGTCACAACACATTTCAGAATTTTTAAAAAACATTTTGGTTTCTTAAGAAAGATTTTTTTAAAAAAATCAATTCCCTCATTGAAAGGACCTGTACATTTTTAAACTTCCAGTCTTATAAGGCACAATATTTAATCAGAATGCCAATATCACCACCTTGCTGTAGTAGGAATAAGAAGCAAGGTACTGGCACTAAGAAACAACAAAATTTCTGGAAAAAAAAGTCATTTAAGAAAAAGAAAAACTCATGAGCATTTTTGT
>CM053404.1:45254856-45288003 GCA_028644305.1 Xerus rutilus | reverse complement strand
AAAAAAAAAAAAGAAGTGAGGTCTTTATCAGGAATTAATCTTGCTATCTCTTAGAGACATAAGTGAGCACTGACACATTGAAATGAAAATATGGGGTTAATATACATTAATTCAACTAGTTTTTTTTTGTTGTTGTTTTTACCCTTTTTCTAAAATGGGCAACCCCTGTACTTCCATGGTCCTCCTCCAGGAGTGCCTCTTTGTTTTATACCATAGGTACTACTCTCGCCTCACATGACATGCCTGAAAAACTACTATCCTGTCTTGAAGGCATCCTAAACTTAGGAAGTCACCATCTTGCTTACATCTGTGTATTAATGTGTACAGCACGATACTAATAATTCATAAATTAGACTGTAAACCTTCTAAGGGGAAGATGTTGTATTCAACTTTGAGTCAATGTTTCTTGGAAGAACAGGTGAAAATGGAGTTAAAAATATCTGTCATCAAAATTCTGGTATAAGCCGGGCGTGGTGGTGCAAGCCTGTAATCCCAGCACTTAGGGAGGCTGAGACAGGAGAATCGTGAGTTCAAAGCCAGCCTCAGCAATGGGAAGGCGCTAAGCAACTCAGTGAGACCTTGTCTCTACATAAAACACAAAATAGGGCTGGGGATGTAGCTCAGTGGTCGAGTGCCCCTGAGTTCAATCTCCAGTACCCCCCAAAAAAAAAATTCTGATATGAAAATTTATATTAAGATCAGGGACTTACCTGGTTGAATCCCATACAATGTTGGTCATATAAAGCAAATCTATGGGAGGAGGTATTTTTGTTTTAAGGTGTAGGTTGAAAATTTCAAAATGAGACATTCTTTTCATGGAATACAAGAAATATTTACCCCATTTGTTTCCAACTAGCACTGGACAAGCTGCATGCCGTGTACTGTAATCTCCTTCTCCACTGGCAAACAGATTATACCAGAAAACAGCAGTTCCCTGTGGGAAATAGTTAAAAAAAATGCCAGGTTATCACTTTCTCTTTATTGTTGGGTTCAGCATAGGTGGGCTCTTGTCTGTTTATTTTTATTTTTTAATTTTTAAAAAATTTTTTTTAGTTGTAGATGGACACAATATCTTTATTTTGTCGCTTTGTATGTGGTGCTGAGGATCGAACCCAGGGCCTCCCGCATGCGAGGCAAGCGCTCTACCACTGAGCTACAATCCCAGCCCCTGTTTATTTTTAAACATTTCTTTTATTTTCTTTATTTTCATGTGGTGCTGAGCATTGAACCCAGTGCCTCACACCTTGATAGGCAAGCCCAGCACATCACTTTCTATAGTACTTAAATATGTGTTTCCTCTAGGGGGAGCATTATAGCTCCCCTTAATTCTGAAAGTGATAAAATCACTTCAGAAACTTTAAAAGTTAGTACCACAAAGCTTCTTTTTTTAATATTTATTTTTTTTAGTTGTAGGTGGACAGAATATCTTTATTTTTATGTGGTGCTGAGGATCGAACCCAGTGCCTCATGCATGCTAGGTGAGCACGCTACCACTGCGCCATAACCCCAGCCCCCCCCAAAGCTTCTTTTTTTTTTTTTTAAATATTTTATTTTTTTAGTTGTTGATGGATTCTTATTTATTATTTGTATGTGGTGCTGAGGATCGAACCCAGGGTCTCACGCATGCTAGGCAAGCGCTCTACCACTGAGCCACAGCCCCAGCCCACCCACAAAGCTTCTTGATATGAATATTTGCCAAAACAAAATGAATCTAGTAATAGCAATGTGAAGAGGAAAAAATGTATGAGAACTTTTAAATACCAATCTCTGGTTGTTACTGTTACTCACCTCTAAGTACCTCATAGAAATCTAGAGATAATGTAGCCCTTAAAGGATACTACCTTTAAAAGTTTGACAATTAGACCATGAAATACAGGTGTATCTCTTCCTCAGAGGAAAAGCAGACAAAAACAGAATCCCCATAACAAACCCAGCTTACTTTTTTGGGCCAAACACTAGCTCCTACTTCAGGAAAAACAGTGGCTCCTCCTGCAGACACATCACTCATCTACAAGGGACAAGAGGGCATCATCAGAAATGTTAGACTGAAGTAAAACATGCCACTGAGGACACAGATTCCTATTTACAAAGCTGGGCTTTCCATGCTACTCAGGAAAAAGTTACAAAAGAATGTTTAACGGTCAGGATGGGGATATAATTTGAGATAAAAACTTTTATATCCAGAGGGAAAATGAAATGACTTAAAATCAATAAATCAAGTAATAGGCATAAATATCTATTTTATTGCATTAACATGTAATCTCCATGAAGACAACAATGTCATTTGCACTACTGATCTTTAGCTTCTAGAATAGTAACTCAAGAACGGTTGGTACTCAAATATTTCTTTAAATAAAATTTAAACACTGAAAAACAAGTCAGCTTTATCATTTTTAAAAATTAGAAAATGAAAGGATTATATGAAGTCAGTTATGAAGGAAACCTAGAATTAAAAACAAACCTTTCAAATTCACAAGCACATGCACCAAAATAAGGTAAAGGAAATATAGATCACATAGTGAAGATTTTTAAAGCAACACAATGTATAGACTTTTGTTATCATAAAGCAAAACCTAATGTCTAGTATGTTTATCTAAAATAAGACTTATAAATATGAAGATTTGGGGGGGCAATATAGCCCCCCAAAATATACAGACTACATCAAGGTAAAGTATTAATGAAGGGTATTTCACAAAAATAAATGTGTAATAATGAAGTGCTAATCTCTTAAGCAATGAGAAAATCAACCTTGGAGATATTTAAAAGTTGCACATGACAGGAAAAACAAGTATAAACTGTTATGTGGCCTACCTGGAAATAGTATTTACTAATTTAGAAAAACATGAAGAGTATATACTTTAAGGAAAAAATAATCTAATAGACCAAATAATAACATCAATATTCATAAAGCAGACATATGAGAAACAAACCCAGAAACTAAGGAAACACAAATGGCTCTAAAACATCTAAAAATATGTATGATGCTTAACCTAAGAGAAATATAAATAACTCAATTTAGTGAGTGGAAGATACATAGATAAACCTCTATGGAGAGCTCACTTCTAGAGAGCATACAAGTTTTCACAGCGCAAAATCATACTGTACCAGATTCTCTCCTGGTTTTCCTTTTGTGATATTTCTCTATTTTACATGAAACTTAGTAATGTACCTTACCTCCCTTCAGAAACTAGATGGAGTTAAGAGGGTGAGAAAGTGGAATGGAGGTAGGGGGAGAGGAGAAAATAGACTGAGCAGAGACAGACATTGGTAGGGAGTGAGATACTACAGATAGTTCCATAAAAGTCTAACAAGGGTAAGAGATGGAAATTTAAGTCTAGTTATAAAACACTTCTTTAAAATTAAAGGTCATAGCCTTGTAGTAAATTGTGTTTTCCAAATATAATACATCACAATGTGTTTCATTCTACATGTTTGTTTTGGGCAGTGCCTGAGATTGAACCTTGGGTCTTATGCATGCTATCCACAAGCATGCTGCCACTGAGCTATACTGACAGCCCCTACATTCTCTTTATATGACATTGACACATCGTGGTCAAATCTATACTCCTTCACCTTGAAGCTGGGCAGAGCTTTGTGACTGCTTCAATTCATACAGCAAAAATTACTTATTACACTGTACAACGTCTGAGGGTAGGTTATAAAAATGCCATGTACTTTTGCATTGTTCTTTTGGGATGCTTGAGATCCAGACACCATGCTGTGAAGAAGCACAGGTCACATGGATTGGCTAGAACTGAGGTATGCTGTCCAACAGCAAGTTTCAACCTCAAACAGCTGACTGCAAACGTATGAGAAACCTAGAGCAGGAACCATGAATTGAGCCAAGTCAACCTCATAACCATGAGATAATATTAAAAGGACTTATTTTAAACCACTTAGTTTTGGGGTGATTTGTTATGCAACAATAGAAAAGCAGAATATGACTGAACCTTAATTATGGAGTTGGGGATATAGCTCTTTGGTAGCCCTTGGTTTGATCCCCCATATCAATTCCATCTTACATGTATGAATATAAAAATGTTTTTAAAAGATCAGTGTTTTGAAACTTTAACAATGTCAGAGTTTACTGCTGATACAGCTTTTGGAGTACCATAATGTGCTATTTGATCTGGGTACCAGTTACTAGATATGTTCACTTTGTGAAAAATTACCAAGATATATACTTAATGTGTGTACTTTTTTTTTTTTTTTAAAATATTTTTTTAGTTGTTGATGGACACAATGTCTTTTTTTTTTTTTTTTTTTAATCTTTTTCTTAGTCGTAGATGGACACAATGTCTTTATTTTATTGCTTTGTATGTGGTGCCGAGGATCGAACCCAGGGCCTCACGCATGCGAGGCAAGCGCTCTACCGCTGAGCCACAATCCCAGGCCCTTAATGTGTGTACTTTTATTGAAGTATCACATCAGAAGAGTTTACTAAAATATGTGAATATATGGGCTTTTACATATATTAATTATATATGACAAAACAGTCCCATTAAAAATTTATTTAGTTCATACTCAAATATTTTTCAAATTTCTACATTGAACATCTGTATTACAAACTGAAAAAGTTAACTAAAAATTTTAGGATGCTAAATAGAACTATGCTGAACAAACTTAGTTGAGCATACCTAAGTGTCACGTGATCAAATCCCAACTTAAATTTAGCTATAACTTACATAAAATAGCCACGTAGCAATTCTGTTTCCTGTCCCCAGCTCTTTGAAAGCATCTGGTTCATCCTTCTGTGAATACAACAATGAACTCAATGATGGAAATATTCTAACGGTAATTGAACATCAGTATTAATAAGCTGAATGATATGCCAAATGTCTCCTTATACTTATGGACATCACAACATCACATACAGCAGCTGCTCAATTTATCTATTGATTCAGCTTGTACACTGGTACTTTCAACAAAATCATTGGGGGAGGGAACAGATGTTAGCCTAAAGAATAGTAGCCAGCATTAAAATGATCATAGATTATTTAAAAGACATGACAGCTACCTCTTAGCTACATTCATAAAGTTTATTCTGTGTGGATAAAAAATTTACACAGAGATTGACTTTCAGCTTATAACCCCCTCAAATACTTACTGCATTCTGATTGTCTTTATTTTGGATAGTCAACACTAATCAGGTTGGAGACTTTTAAATCTAAATTAAAATACATAAATCTCTTGGCATTTATGAAAATGTACCTTTCACACATCTTTATTTGTAATAACCAAAAATTGAAAACAATTCAAATGTTCTTCAATGGGTGAATGGGTAAACTGAAGTACATCTATGCTATGGTACTGATGTGTGCCACAAGGGAATTATACTTAGTAAACAATCTCAAAAGGATACATTCTGTATGGTTTCATTAATATAACATTTATGGACAGATTATTGGCTATCAGCAGTTAGGAATGGGAAGAGAAAGTTTCTATGTATCTATACAGCAGTACTGCAAGGGAACATTGCTGTGATGCATCTTGACTGTGGTGGTAATTACATAGTTACACCATGTGTTAAAACTGCATAGAACCACACACAGAAACAAGTGCAAATATAACTGGTAAAATATGAATGCAGTTGGTGGATGCATTAATGCCAAATTCTAGGTTTGGATATCTGACAGTATTAAAGTTATGCAAGATATTAACAGTGGGGGAAGCTGGATGAGGAGTACATGGGCCCTCCCTGAATGTATTTTGCTACTTCCTATGAATCAATAATTAAAAAGTTAAAAGGATACAACTGAGTTTTGTAATGCCAAGGCTTCAACTGTATAGGTTTCTACACCATCAAATACTTTAATATTTTTCAATAACTGAAAATAAAAGGAAAACAGACTTTACATGTCTCCATAGAAGAGGATTACTGGGATTAAGCCAGTAGAGATCTATTATAAAATATAGACTATAAAAATTTTTTTCTGTTAAAAAAAATCTATCCTTAATAATGGTAACCAAGAATGTTGTGGATACATGGGGCACATTCCTTAGAATTTTGTCATTATAATAAAGATTAAATCAAGATTCGGTAATGTTATACTTTAAAGTAACCAGCATTTATTAGCCTTAAGCCAAGAGTACTTGGCAAGCAGCACAAACATTTTATAAACTGCTTTAATATTATTACTTATCTTCTAAACTTTCTAGTCTCTCTATATCTTTCACGTTCTTTGGTTTGAGACAGGGTCTTACTATGTTGCTTCCAGACTGCTCTGGAATTGCTGAGCTCAAGTGATCCTCAGCTTCGAGCAACTAGGACTATAGACACACATCACTGTGCCTGGCCTCTGTTGTTTATTTTCCTGTTTCAAAATGCATTCATGCAATTGCTTCAGATCTATTGGCCAATACACTTCATTTGTTTTGAACTTAGCCATTAAAATTTAATTCTCAATTATTTTTGTCCATTAAGTATTGTAAGTATTTTACATTATGTATCTGATGAATTTTAGTATCTAAAATCCTGGGCATGTCTGTCAGTTGCCTTGGTCTTACCAACAGTGTCTTTTTTTTTTGGTGCTGAGGATTGAACTCAGGGCCACTGAGCCACATCCCCAGCCCTATTTTGTGTTTTATGTAGAGACAGGGTCTTACTGAGTTGCTTAGCGCCTCGCCGTTGCTGGCTTTGAACTTGCGATTCTCCTGCCTCAGCCTCCCTAAGTGCTGGGATTACAACATGTGCCACCGTACCCGGCTCCAGTTAGTGATTTTTTTTTTTTTTTGGTACTGGAGATTGAACTTAAGGGCACTCAACCACTGAGCCACATCCCCAGCCCTATTTTGTGTTTTATGTAGAGACAGGGTCTCACTGAGTTGCTTAGTGCCTTGCTGTTGCTGAGGCTGACTTTGAACTCACGATTCTCCTGTCTCAGCCTCCCTAAGTGCTGGGATTACAGGCTTGAGCCACCGCGCCCAGCTTCCAGTTAGTGATTTTTAAAAATGAGTCCATGTTTAAGTGCTACAATGAAGATTGTCCCTCTCTAGGTAGGATATGGATTTGTTTCTGCCACATCCAAGAGTGCCACCAAGCTGAACAATCTGTTTTCCAGAGTAGTAAAAACTCAAATCCCAGATTCATGTGAGGGTAGGCCTATGCTTTAAAACTTCTAGAAGCAGCTTCCCACCCCAGCCAACATGGATCATTTTCGAACTGATTCTTTCCTTCCTTGAAGCGTGTAGTCCTGGAGATTTAGGTGTGATGCATGAGTTTCAGGTACAACAGCTCATATTGTGGCAGGTCCTCTCACAGAGCTGGTAATCTACAAAGCTCTGGGTTCTTGGAGGTATGTGCCTCCAGCATCACCTTTTCTGCCTCCTTTGTCTAATTTTGGTCTCTAGGTGTCTTCATTCAGTTTGCCTTTGGGAATATCCTTTACTTTCTTCCAAGCTTACCAATGCACTTAACCAAGTATCTTAAGGTGTTTTTTACTGCTAAAAAGGCCTTGCAGAGTATATATTTGCTATGGGTTTATAACACTAAACTAACAGAATCAAGAGGTTGATATTCTCTTTTTGACCAACTCTATTTAGATCTCTCCAAAGTCTCTTTTCAACTAGACTCTGTCTTCACCTCTGCATTTTCCAGTTTAAGCAAGAATCCTGCTAAATTTAGTTTAGCCAGGATTCCCCATCTTATCCTCCAAGTATGATCCCCCTTCCCTTTCTGCAGCTAGAATCCCCTTACTTCTTCTGTAATTTTCTACTTGTGGAGATAAATTCCCACTTTTCCTTAGTGTATTTGGAGTTAAGCTCTCCCTCACTGAAAACCAGACTGCAGTGGTTCCTATACCTACCTATCCCAATGATCCTCCCTGGAAGTCAGCCTTTGTCTTTAACACCCAAGCTTCAGTGGATTTGTTAGGTCTTTTACTTACCCGTGCAAAGTCAAAATGGGGTTCATATTGTCCTCCAACTCCATAATTTGCGACCTGAAGAAACAAAGTATGAATGAAAGAACTGTCAACCTTAATGCTTTAAAAAAATTTTTGTAAGCCCTATTTTGGCCTCTTATATGGTTAAGAACTTCAAGAGAAATGAAAAAGTATTTAAAGTCAATGAGAGTTCCGAAGAAAATAGGAATGAAAAACTAAGGATAGCTACTATGTTCTATTTTTAAAACCTTAATGTGCTTTTCTTTAGCAAATGTTTGAGAGACATGTTTTTTCCTCATACATAATTTAAAAATTGAGATTGCTGTTTATTTTCACAAATACTTTTTTTAAAATTTAAATTTCAAAGGAAAAAGTTTCTCAAAGCCCCTAAATGTTGGCAAATCCCAATGTGCTTTAATAAAAATCCCTTTTCTTGAATATTTTTTCTTTGCTAAGGTAAAAATGGGAAAAAGTCCACACTAACTTAGTCATTCCCGCTGAAGGGTCCCAACAACTTCACTCCAATGTGAGAAAGAAGGAAATGAGATATTTGATCTGATTTTTATGTTCCAGCTCTCCTATTTACAATCTGTTTTTTACTTGGAAAATGCCTTCCTAATTCCCTGCATCACAACATAAAATGCTGACAAAATCAAAGGAGAATGTAACTAAAAGAGAGTTGCTGGGGCTGGGATTGTGGCTTAGTGGTAGAGCGCTTGCCTCGCATGCGTGAGGCACTGGGTTCGATCCTCAGCACCACATAAAAATAAAGATATTGTGTCCATCTACAACTAAAAAATATTTTAAAAAAAAATGTTGCTGACAAAACAAGATCATAGGAGCACTGCCCACAGAAAGTGCAAGTCATGAAAATGTAAGTAGGTGGATCAATCTGTTAAGTTAGAAATGTACTAATTTGTTTGAAAGAGGTTGTAAAGGTTATGTAGGTTAGAATAAAAACAGAAAAGACAGTGTTTTTAATAATCAGATGACAACCAGGGAATAAATAATAATTTAAGCAAATATAAATACAGGCAGTTCTGCTTTGCACAGTTCTAATATGCGTAAATCAGTTACCATGGTTTAGTTTATATCAGGCCCCTAAAACACAGTTCAAATTTCAGTTGTCATGGTATATTAGCTGTAATTGCATAAAGTCCAAACTTTGCTGCTAGTTCTTCAGTCCACAAGTAACTATGTAAAATAAAAGCTACACATCATGATTAACAGCCAATCACATCAGCTCTTTCAAAAGCTGTCAGTGACTGGTCACTGTACATCTGTTATACTCAGTTCATGCACAGATAGCAAGGCATGTAATTGTGTCACTTATCATCCATGTGACACTTTACAAAAATGGAGAAGTGGGGCTGGGGTTGTGGCGCAGTGGTAGTGTGCTCGCCTAGCACGCGGGAGGCACTGGGTTCGATCCTCAGCACCACATAAAAATAAAATAAAGATATTCTGTCTGCCTACAACTAAAAAATAAATATTAAAAAAATAAAATAAAATAAAAAGATATTCTGTCACCTACAACTAAAAAATAAGCATTAAAAAAAATGGAGAAGTGGAAGAGGGAACTAATATGAAAGCACAGCAAAGCAATAATGCTAGAAGTGAAAAATCAAATATAAGTGGAGAGCCAGGCACAGTGGCACACACCTGTAATCCCAGCAGCTCAGGAGGCTGAGGCAGGAGGATTGTGAGTTTAAAGCCAGCCTCAGCAACAGAGGCCCTAAGCAACTCAGAGAGACCCTGTCTCATTTTAAATAAAATACAAGTTAGGGCTGGGGCTCAGTGGTCAAGTGCCCCTGAGTTCAATTCCTGGTACTGGAAAAAAAAGTGGAGATACAGAGGTAACAGATAAAGGAAATATTTACATTGTTGCTTGAGACTCTAGATAGGCAGCCAGAGAAATTTATTATTGTGAAGAAAGTGTGATGAAAAGAATGAGGATGTCCAGGGACATCTGTTACAATGGACGAGCCCTCAGATTTCATAACACTAAAGCAAAGGATAAAATGTCGGAAGTGTCTCCAAACTTAGAAGTATGACATTATGCACAGAAAAGATGCTTGCACTATAATTGCAAATAAAATTTAAAGTATTATTCAAATGATTCTTGCTAAGTTTTTACAAAGGAACATAACACTTTAATTCTTAATTCAAAACCAAAGACCTGAATGGAAGAGAGAAAACTGTAAAATTCCTAACCTCAGTGTTAGTGTATGCTTAATATCTACAAGGCAAGGGTTCAATCTCCAGTACTGAAAACGAAAATTACACAACTTAGATGAATGCACAAATGTAAATCTTCGTAACCTTGGATTACACAATAGTTTCTTAGACACCTAAAGGCATAAATAGCAAAAAACTCTGACAAATCAGATTTTATCAAAATTAGAAACATTTGTGCCAGTGGATACCATTAAAGTGAAAACAATTCACAGAATGGGAGCAAATATTTGCAAACCACATCTGATAAGGGTCCAGCAGCCAGAATATATAAAGAACACTTGGCAAACAATTCAATCTGAACATGGGCAACAGATTTAAACTGACATCTTTTTTTCCAAAGAAAATAAAGATGTTCATTATCGTTAGCCAGCAAGAATATGCAAACAAAAACATGAGACAGTACTTCAAACTCATTAGGATACCTGTGCTAAAAAAAAAAACTGGACAATATCAACTGTTACGGTTGTGAAGAAACTGGAACCCTCATATATGGTTAGTGAGATCATAAAATGGTAGATTCCCAAATGTTAACCACTCTGGAAAGCAGTATGGAGATTGCTCAGAAAACTTGAAATAGAACCACCATTTGACCCAGTTATCCAACTTCTCTGCATATACCTAAAGGACTTAAAATCAGCATACTATAGTGACGCACCCACACTGATGTTTATAGCAGCTCAATTCACAATAGCTAAGCTATAGAACCAGCCTAGGTGCCCTTCGACAGATAAATGGATAAAGAATATCTACACAATGGAATATTACTCAACCATAAAAAAGAATGAAATTATGGCATTTGCCAGTAAATGAATGGAACTGGAGGCTATCGTGCTAAGTGAAATAAGCCAGTCCCAAAAAACCAAGGCCAAATGTTCTGATGTGCAGATGCTGACTCACAATAGAGGGTGGGGAAAAGGGGAGGTTCACTGAATTGGACAGGGAGGAATGTGCAGAAGGGAGGGGGAATAGGACCAACAGTGGAATTAATCCAACATAACTTTCATATATGAATACACAACCAGTGTAACTCTACATGTTCAACCACAAAAAACAGGAAGTTATACTACATGTATGATATGTCAAAATACATTCTACTGTCATGTATAATTAAGAACAAAAAATGTTACCATATGAGCCAGCAGGTCTACTCCTAGGCATATACCCAAAAGGATTTAAAATGTCTATACATGAAATGGTTACTGCAGTTATTCATAATAGCAAAAAGCAGAAACAACCAAATGCCCATTAAGTGATGAACAGATATATAGAATGTATTATACCTACAAAATGGAATATTGTGCCATATAAAGGAATAAAAGACTGATACATGCTTCCACATGAATGAACCTTGAAAATAACAGTGAAAGAAGTGAGATATGAAAGGTCACATATTAGATGATTCCACTTATATAAAATACCTAGAAAAAGCAAATTCAGAGACAGAAGACTAGTGGTTGCCGGGGGTTCAGGGAGGGGGAATATGGTATTACTGTTTAAAGGATAGGGATAGGGGTTCTTGCTAGGATGATGAAAATTTCTGGAATTTGATCATGGTGGTGGTTTCACAACCATGTGAAAATCTTATGGTATGTGAATTACATTTCAATTTTAAAATTAATTTTTAAAAAGTCAAAATTCATAGTGGCTACCTGACAAACTGGGAATGAAAAAAATAAATCTTAAGTGTCACGTGCTCTATTTCCTTGTACATTCATATTCAACATTATTTTGTGTTTTGACAAAATTCAAAGGTCACAGAACCATCATTTCTCCCATAGATTATTAAAATCACATTGCATGGTTTCGGGCAACAGGGTTACTTTTTACAGTTCAAAACTATCATACAAATAAAGGACTGCCTGTTCAGTGTCCAAAGTTCTCATCCAAAACCTCTCTTGAAGAACTATGAAAATAACTTGATTACCTACCTGTAATTCCTCTGCTGTGGAAACATCTAGTCCTGTTAGATCTTGTATTCTCATATTAATTCGAGACACTACAGGGTTTTCATAGCCAGATAGCCAGGCACTAAGGACAAGAAAATATTAGTTTTACTGCTATTGTTTTATTACATGAAGATCAAGAGCTGTAATGGGGATTGAACCCAGGGATGCTGTACCACTGATGCTTCTAATGGCCCTTTTTCTTATTTTGAGATAGGGCCTCTAACTTGCCCAGGCTGGCCTTGAACTTGTAATCCTCCTGCCTCAGCATCCCAAGTTGTGATCATATGCCACTGCACCTGGCAAGGGCTATAATTTTAAAAATCGTATAGAACAATAAACGTTTAAAGGTATTTAGGTAATCTGCTTATGTTTTATTAATATTTATTAGTGGTTGCCAGGGACATTTTTAAAGGATTTCACATTCTATAATTAGAGGTTGGAAAGGAAAAAACTTTATCATTATAGTGTTTCTATAAAAACTGTTGGATTAATGTAAAGAGACTACACTGAGAATTTCTTTCCTTGAGATGACATCTCACTATGTTCCTCAGGCCAGTCTTTTAACTCCTGGGCTCAAGCAATCCTCTTGCCTCAGTCTCACATCTAGCTGGGACTATAGGCAATTACCACTGTACTCTGGTTTACATTGACAATTTCTAAAATTGTAGGAAAAATACATTCCAAACTGAAAACTATTTCTTTCATATAAGGTATAGGAACCAACTGGGGTTCTTTAGTCTATAATGGTCATATTTTGTATGAAACAAATTCATGTATTTAAATAAGTTTTATAAAAAATATCCAAACACACCCACTAAGATGGTTGTAACAAACTATTGGTAAGGATACACAAAAACGGGAACCCTCACACATTGCTGGTGAGAATGTAAAATGATCCGCCTATTGTGGAAGACAGCTTGGCACTTCCTCAAAAATGTTAAGTACCACAAGGGCACACACCTGTAATTCCAGCTACTCAGGCTAAGGCAGGAAGATTCTAAGTTTGAGGTCATCCTTAACAACCTAGCAAGACCTTCTCTCAAGATAAAAAGGACTGGGGATGTAGCTCAGTAGTCAAGTGCCTCTGAGTTTAATTCCCAGTACCACAAAAACAAAACAAAAAACCAAGAGTTGCCATATTAGCCAGTAATTCTTCTAGCCATCTACACAAATTAATATTACATACAGAAATGTTCAGAGCAGCACTAACAGTAAAAAAAGTGACAACCCAAATGTCCATCAACTGATGAAAAACCCATGAATGTGGTGTATATACTGTGCCATGAAAGTCCTGAAACATGCAGTAACATGGAGGAAACCTTATAAACATTATATTCAGTGAAAGATGATAGATACAAATGGCCACATATTACATGATTCACTTATATGAGATATACAGAATAGGCACATCAGTAGATATAGAAAGTAGATTAGTGATTGCCAGGAAATGGGGAGTAACTCACGGGGGGGGGGGGGCACGGAGTAGGAATTAGATAATGGTGACAGCTGAACAACGGAAAAGATTAAAAATCACTTGAACACACACCTCAAAAGGGTGAATTTTATAGTATGAGAATTGTATCTCCATTTTTTAAAATGCAACTCCATCGTAAGGCCCTGAGTTTAATTCCTAGAACCAAAATAAAATGACAGAGGAATCTCAAATTCAACTATATCCCCTTTACGTATATTTTGCCCAGTCTACTGGCCCTTTTCTTTCATTTCTCCTTATTAAGCTTTGATCCCATGGTTTGTCATTTTAACAACATTCTTGCTATGAGACTAAATTTAACTGAGAAAAACAATCCTGCATGCATTTTTTCTCCGTTTCTGTATGTAATATTTAATTTGTGTAGATGGCTAGAAGAATTACTGGCTAATATGGCAACTCTTGGTTTTTTGTTTTGTTTTTGTGGTACTGGGAATTAAACTCAGAGGCACTTGACTGGTGAGCCCATACCTGTGTCACCAAACCCTAGTCACAAAATAGGGCCAATATGACCCACTAAAAAATCATGAAAAGCAAATTCAAGTGGGCCCTCACTCTTACTTCCTCCTCTACTCTAGACCCCAACCCACCCAGCCTCTTCTTAACTGTGCAAATAAAAGAGAAAACAAACTACTTCACAGAGAAAACAAACCATGTAACTTGCCTACATTTGCATCCACCTGCTCCTCCTAGTTCCTAGAGGATAACTGGGGCTGACAACTGAACCCAGGGCCTGTACACGCTAGGCAAACACCCTACCATTGAGACCCATCTTCCTTCTTTTAATTCCCACAGCTTTTAACTGGTTTAAGTCTCTCTCATAAATACAGAAAAAATATTTTCCCTCAATTCTCTAGCCCCCCCAGCTACCAAACTCTCCTCTTTAAGTCAGCTTTTTCAGACTCATCCTAAATCCATTCTATTCTAGTTTTAGTCCCTTATCACTCCATTAAAATTGCTCTTGATAATGTTACCCATAATCCTACTGTGCTACTAAATCTAACAACACTTTCCAATTCTTGTTGTTTCTCCCCTTGGTAACATTTGCTAGTATTTATTCTTTCTGGAAACTCTTCCTTCAACACTCCTCTCTTCAGGTATTCCTGCAGTGTCTGACTCCTTTATAGCTCCTCCACCACACTCTACCTCCCTCCCAGGGCTTCAATACTTCCTATGGAACATGCTTCCTCTAGCCCTAAGGCTAGTGCCACGCTTTTCTCTTTGCCCAGAATATTCTTTTTCACTTTGCAAAATTAAGGCTATGGATAGCACCTTAGGCATCACTTCTCCAGAAAAGCCTTTCTTGGCCTCTACCCCTGTCAGACTAAAGTCAAAGGTTCCTAATACTTTTTTTAAGAGGAAGCGGCAGAGAAAAATTTTTGCTAATCACATGAAACTGGCATGACATCCTATTAGAATTAAACCAGGAAAAATAATACTGTTATAAAAATTGTATTTCTCACATCCATTTCAAAGGAAAATATATTTGGCTTTTTGATCATATGGACTGATTTCAATAGTACCATTTGTGTGTGTGTGATATCAGGGTTTGAAACCAATGGTGTTCTACCTACCACTGAGCTACATCACCAGACTTTTTTGTTTCTTGAGACAGGTCTCACTAAATTATCCAGGCTCCTTCCAACTTGCAATCTTCCTGCCTCAGCCTTCTGTGTAGCTAGGATTACAGGTGTGTACCACCATACCTGGCCAGTAAAACGATCCCCTCACCCCACTGCATCCAGTAGAACCATTTTTAAAAATAGTAAATAGCAATTAACATCATCTTAACTGCTAAGACATTGTCAGAAAGGCAATTATAAAAATGCATAACTGGCAAGATTAGGACTGTGTCGTGGAACACTAAGAACCACCTCTATTTTAGCTGTTACATCAATGCACTTTGCAGTTTTCTCTCCCAGTTTTACTCTTTTGGAGTACAGTAATATAGGTTAATAGATAGGAAGTATTGTGAAATGCAGCCATTGCAATTTTCTAAAATTTTAATTCCTTCACAAGTAAATGGGGAAATTCATGATTGTTAGGAATAATTCTTTGAAATACTTCCGGTTTTTAAAAACAGCAAGGCTTCTGAATAACTTTTGTTTAAAATTTTTTTTAGTTGTAGATGGATGCAATATCTTCATTTTATTTATTTTTATGTGGTGCTGAGGATTGAACCCAGTGACTCATGCATGCGAGGCAAGCGCTCTACCACTGAGCCCCAGCCCCAGCCCTCTGAATAACTTCTTAAAACTAGTTTTTCATTTTGGTACAAGAGCTTATAAGCATTATGCACTTTGATCCGTATTTTAGTACTTTCTTTTATGACTGTACTTACCTTCAGTGAGGGTTAGTGTTTTAGTTTCAAACAAATTCTACTTAGATTGAAAAACTGAACTGACATCTTTTTTCCACTTATATACATTAATGTGGTAATCTAAACATACACACGTGCACTTGTACATGAATATACATGTATCTTAAAAGTAAGTTACTTTTACCATTAGAATAAAAAATTGAGAAAAAAACTCTGAGGAACAGTTTGGTTTTCCTTAGAAATCCTTTTCAAGATTCAAGAGAGCAGGTAGTTTGTTGAAGAATACAATAAAACTACATATAGTCTTACTGTCTCTTAGTTCCACATTGCATGTTTCACCATCTCAGCTATGTGCATGTCAGACTGCTCTGCAGCACAGGTCTCTAGAGTAATGCATATCAAAAACAGGATGTTATTGGTGGGTCACTCAGTGCTATCTGCAATCTTTGAGTAATTCTTACTCTCCACTTTGTGCCTAGTTTTTGTACCAAAGTAATTAACACATTCAATAATATCCCTCTGTAGAATACCCAAATAATAGCCTTTGTGCCACTACACTCTCTAAAAATAGATATACACTTTCATTTAAATCCTCCATTTACTGAATGCTGTAACAACATTGTCAAAGAAGTCTGCTTTCTTATGCCAGCTTTAAATGCTTTCACCCCCATGTAGCGCTGTGGCGATTTCAGAAATATCTGCCAACACACACTATCTGCCACAGCCCGGTTTATCTGCTGCAGGTCACCTGTCCTATTCCCAGGCTACAGGGATCAGAATAGTCCCATCCTGGTGGGAATCCTCTTCAGGCCTATTTCCTTAAAGGATTTATGTTCTGCTGGCACTCCTTTTCTTTCCAAGAGGGAAGAAGCATTTTTGCCTGCAAATATTCTTAATGTTTTATTTGATTTAAGGAAATAAAATGTTCTTCACAAAAGCAATCTATTCTGTGGCACCTTTGCTATGTACTGGAACTGCAGTAATTTTGGCATCTGCTGGATGCTACTACAGGAATCAGCCCAGTAGTTGGGAGAATAGAGGGTGGCAGAAGCTGCACCCCAAGAACTGTCCTGAGTTTCTCATAGTCCTTTAAGAATCTTGGAGTTAGCAACTGCCTGCAGCCTGAAGCCCATCAGGGAAGTTCACCTCTGAGCAGCGGAGAAGGCAGCTGCTTCAATATGCTTTTTGTTGGTAGTGGTTTATAAAACATTCAATTCACTGATCTTTTGGGTGGAATTTAATGCATCACCACTGTATTACAACTGAGCCTTAATCTTGTAGTTTTGTCAACCCAAGTATTTTTGGCTGGCTATGTGAAATACATTCCTGGACTTCTGCCCTCTTAATTTGTTCTTGACCATTGTCTTTTACTAGATCTTCGACACTCGCGTGCAGTTGCTGAAGTTGAAGTTCCAGGTGACACCATCTGCCTCTAATATGCTTTTATAGTACTATACTATCCTTTCTTTCTAGCATTTATCACAGTAATTTTACATTTTTTAAAAAATATTTTTTAGTTATACATGGACACAGTGTCTTTATTGTGTTTATTTATTTTTATGTGGTGCTAAGGATCGAACCCAGTGCCTCACACATGGGAGGCAAGCACTCTGCCACTGAGCCACACCCTCGGCCCCTACATTTATTTTTTATTTGACTACAGTAGATATGTTAGTTTGATTCTTAGTTCTAAATACATATAAATGCTGCCTGTTTCTGCTCACCATTTGTAGAACCTACAATGCCTGGCATATAGTAGATGCTTAGTAAATATTTGCTGAATGAACAAATTCTGTATACTTCTTAAAACAAATGTAAGATTTATCATATTTTACCAAAATTCTTTGCCTGTTGATCTCTTGCAAATTTATCAGGACTGGCTGAGAACATTTCCTTAGTAAGCAGAATGGTAAGAATCAAAGAATTTTATTGTAAATAATATAGGTAATGGATATATTAAGAATTTGATGGGGGCTGGGGTTATGGCTCAGTGGTAGCGTGCTTGCCTAGCATGCATGAGGCACTGGGTTCGATCCTCAGCACCACATAAAAATAAAATATTCTGTCCACCTATAACTAAAAAATATTAAAAAAAAATTTGATGAATTTTTTAACTTAATAAGCAATCAGCAACTGACTTAGATTTATAGTTAACTACAATGCATAATTGCCAAGTACTCTAAAAAAGCTTTAAATTAACACATCTTGATAATTGTTCCTATTCTATCCCAGAAACTATTACCCAAAAAATCCATTACCCAAAAAGAACTTGACTTATGGTATCTTCACCTTCCTTCCTTGCTACCTCCAATTTAAGCAGCTAGTCCTATCTTTGTATTATACTTAGTGGAATCATTGTCCTTCAGCGTTATAAGGTCAGACTTTTTATTTCTTCTGGATTAAGAACTGAACTCAGGGCCTTACACGTGCTAGGTAAGCACTCTGCCACTGAGCTAAATCCCCAATCCCCAGAGGCAGACTTTTCTATGATGCTTTGAATCCAGCAGCTATAGACTCCCTTATAATCTTTAATCTCCTCCTTGCCAATGCTTGCTTGCTTGTTTGTTTTAGTACTGGAGATTACACCCAAGAGCACTTTTACCACTGAGCTATTTTGAGACATGGTCTCACAAAGTTGCCGAGTCTGGCCTCAAAATTGAGATCCTCCTGTCTCAGCCTCACTGAGTAGCTGGGATTACAAACATGTGTCACCACACCCGACTCCAGTGCTTGCCTTTTATTCTTCACTCCAAAGTCTGCTACTAAGAAAAAAAACTTTCATTTTTTGCTGTTCTAGAAAGTTATCAAAGCTCTCCCTTCACTCATTTAAAATTACAAAAGCAAAAAACAAATGCTTGTTATATTTCAAATGGTCACAGAACACTGGATAACTACATGCAAAGAAGAAAACTGGACCTCTATCTACTTCACACTAAATTAAAAGATTTTACTCAAGATGTATAAAGAGCCAATTGTGATGGTGCATGTTTATAATCCCAGTTACTCCAGAAGCTGAGGCAGGAGAATCACAAATTCAAGGCCAGCCTTGGCAATTTAGTGAGACTTTGTCTTAAAATAAAGAGGATAAGGGATCTAGGTCACTGGTAAACAACCCTAGGTTCAATCACTAGTACAAAAAAAAGAAAAAAAATCTAATCTCTTAGAAAAAAATAGAAGAGTAAATTTTTGTGACTTTGGATTAGGCAATGGTTTAACTATGACATCAAAAGTACAGCACAGCCAGGTGTGGTGACATGTGCCTATAGTCCCAGTTACTTGGGAAACTGAGGCAGAAGAATTGCTTAAGCCCAAAATATGAGGGCAACATAGTGAGACCCCATCTGAGGGGAGGAAAATGTACAGGGAACAGAGAAAAAAAAAAAAAAAAAACAGGACACCATCAAACTCCATCAAAATAAAAACTTTAGCCAGGTGTAATGGTACACACCTGTAATCCCAGCAGCTCAGGAGGCTGAGGCAGGAAGATTACAAGTTCAGAGCCAGCCTCAGCAACTTAGCAAGGCCCTAAACAACTTAGTGAGACTCTGTCTCAATAAAAAATGGGCTGGGGATGTGATTCAGTAGTCAAGCGTCCCTAGCTTCAATATCCAGTAAAACCAACCAACAAACAAAAAAATCAGGCAAAGTGGCATATGCCTACAAGTCCAGCTAGCTACTTAGGGGGCTTAGGCAGGAGGACTACAAGTTCAAAATCCATCTAGGCAACTTAGTGAGACCCTGTCTCAAAAAACAAAAAGGGCTGGGGATTTAACTCAGTGATAGAGCATGCCTGGTTTCAAACCCCAGTACTGCAATAAGCAAACTTTTACATTTCAAAACCACCACCAAGAAAGTAAAAGACAATGGAATAAAATTTTTGCAAATCAAAAGCCTGAAAAGGGATTTATAGCTAACTTACAGTTCTTTACATGTAAAGAACTACTATACTCAATAATAAAGGACAAATAATTTAAAAATGGGTAAAGGATCTAAATAAAAATTTATTCAAGGAAGATATACCAATGGCCAATAATCACATGAAAAGATGCTTAACATCGACCTTCAAGGAAATATATATCAAAACCTCAATGAGATCAGACATGGTAGTGCCCACCTATAGTAGCTACTTTTGAGGACTGCTTGGACCTAGAATTCAAGACCAGCCTGGACAACAGGATAAAACCCTCTCTCAAAAAAATCAGAAGTGTGTGCCTATAGTCCCACTATTGGGAGGCTGAGGTGGGAGGGTTGCCAGGAATTCAGGCCAGCCTGTGTAACACAGCATGGCCTCATCTCAACAAAAAACAAAAAACCACAATCCACCATAAAATAACACTTAACTCCTACTGGGATGGCTATGATCAAAAAGACAATAACAAGACAGGTGTGGGGGGGTGCATGCCTGTAATCCCAGGGACTTGGGAGGCTGAGGCAGGAAGATTCCAAGTTCAAAGCCAGCCTCAGCAACTTCGAGAGCCCCTAAGCAATTTAGCGGGACCTTGTCTCTAAATAAAAAATAGGAAGTGCTGGAGATATGTAGCTCAATGGTTCAGCACCCATGGGTTAAATCCCGCCCCCCCCCAAATCCAAGCACAAGTACATCAATCACTAGACATCATAGGCATCAAAAACTTTTTTCAAAAACTACAATCCAGTGGTTCTTGATGTATCCACAGAGCTGTAAAACCATTACCAATATTTAATTCCAGAAAATTTCTACCCCCACAAAAGAAACCCAGTGCTCTTTAGCAGTCACTTCCCTTAACTAATATCTCATTTATTTAAAATGATTTGTAATTTTTTTTTTGCGCTAATGGGGATTGAACCCACCTCCTGTGCACGTAAATATTCTATAAGTTACCTTTCATTCTCTTTTGATTGAATCTGTTAATGCATAAATGTTTTTGGGTTTGATGCAGTCAAAAAAACCTTTAAAAACTAGAAACCTAATAAATGGCTGGTTTATGGTACAGCCATAAGTGGTAGAGCCACTTTGGAAAATAGCCTGACAGCTCCTCAAATAGTTAAACATATAGTTACCATATGAATCAGCAATTTCACTTCTAGGTATAAACTCAAGAAATTTAAAATTTTTGTTCCTACAAAACCTTGTGAATATTTATAGCAGCATTATTGTAATAAAACTTATGTATATATTTGCACATTTGTGGGAATATCTCTGTGGACAAATTCCTAGATCTAAAATTGCTACATAACTTTTATATTTTGAAAAACTATCTAATTGCCTTTTTAAAAAGCTGTACTGATTTATACCTGCCCATTTCATAAAATGCTTGTTAACATCAATCTTTCTATTCTTTGTCAATCAAAGACAAAAATAACTTTAATAGTTTAAATTTTCTTAAAACTTTTTAAATTTGCACTTCTGGTTTTAAAAGATCTCAATGAAAGGTTTGGAGTTTAACAGTCAAGACCAATAATGATTACAGGTTAAAAAAAAACCTTACATTTTAATCATGGTCCTATTGTAGTCACTACAGAGGAAAATTAATTCTCAATGATACATGGGAATCAATCCTGCAAATAATGTCTTTACAGACATTACTGTGGACCTATCAGGTAATCTAAAAATTCAGCTCTTATTCTTGCATTTAATTTAATCATCAGAAATCATGGTTTCTTTCTTCTAGTACCTAGTGCTTTACCTAAATTAATATGTAAAGTTATTTGGGGTGGGGATGTAATTTGGTAGTATAGTATTTGCCTAGTGTGTACACAGCCCTGTGTTTGATTCCCAGCAGTGCAAAAAAAAAAAAAAAAAGAATTTAGAAATAAGTAAATAAGGTTACAGAACTTCCTTTAATAGGAAAAATCATTTGAAGCTGGGCATGGTGGTGCACACCTCTAATCTCACCTACTTAGAAAGCTGAAGCATGAAGATCACAAGTTCGTCAGACTCAGAAATCTAGCAAGACCCTTAGCAACCTAGTGAGTCCCTGTCAAAATAAAAAGGGCTGAGGATATAGTTCAGTGGTCAAGTGCACCTGGGTGGTTCAACCCCCAGTATTAGTAAAAACAAAACTCAAACCAAAAACAACCATTTGAAGATAATTTCTTTTTGTTGTACAACTGTATTAGAAATGTCAACTAAGTTAGTGTTTTTCCCATAACACAATTTAGTGCCAGGAGGAAAAACAAAGCTTGCTTCAAATAACTTCATGCACATCCCTAAACTTCCATTAAAAACTAAATTGCCCAAAATATCTTCCTTTTGGCCTTAATGAGGGTGCTATTTCTTTTCTTTTTCCTTTTAAATTAGAGTCTCTATCATTGTTTTAACATATAATTTTTTAAAATATCCCTAGAATGCTTTATGGAGAAAGAATGTTCTCACACTAAGTAAACACGAGTGAATAATACCATTTTGGAGGTTCTGGAGACTATTATAAAACCTCCAAAAGAAAATGTCAATAATATAATTTGAACACCATCACTATCTTCTAACACAACACAGATGTGAAAATTAACTTTTTACAATTAGCTAATACAAAAATCACTACACAAATTATCTTTTGCCTTTGTAATTCGGGGCTCAAAATGCCAGTTACTGAGGGCAAAAATTCCAACAGTTCTCTAAGTGCTTGGTGGTTAACGAAACAGAATTCTCTACACTGGGAATTTAACTAGTCTTAGTAGGATAATTAACAAGACTACTGATCTGTCCATTTCAGTTCTTAGTCTGAGAACCACTGTTCAACCTATTAAAGGGCGGTGTTGTTAAAATTTATGCTAGAATTATGTCAAGAATTTTAAAAATCTGAAATTATTCAATATTATCTGTAATTGCTTACATATTGTAAACATACTTTTATATCTGGATCTGCTCCTTATTAGCATGATAAACTAAATTCTGAGCATAATGTAAATATTATATTTGGTATCATAAATGTCATATTGTAGGAAAATATTACTTCAGAGTAAAAAAATTATAACCATTTCCAAGAATAATTCACCAAATCATAGAAGCTTTTTCTACCACTTTAGATTATTGTTTATTTATATACATCATTATTTATATAACTTCAACTGAACTTTATAAGCTCACCTAACTTGTCTTTTCAGAGCATGTAACTGAATGTTTACCTTTCAAAACTTCAATTTCTCAGCCAGGCATGGTGACAGACCCATAATCCTGTGACTTGGGAAGCTGAGGCAGGCAGACCACAAGTTAGAGGTCAGCTTCAGCAATTCAGCAAGGGCCTAAGTAATTATGTGAGACCCTGTCTCAAAATAAATAATAAAAAGGACAGAGGATGGTAGCTTAGTAGTAAAGTGACCCTGGATTCAATCCCTAGTACCCAAGGGCGAGGGGGACTTCAATTTCTCTAATCTAGCCCAATACTAGCTTTTCCCTTAATAAGCTATAGTTAACTTTTAGGGGATTTTTGTTTTTAATATTGGAAGAGAAGAGATTTGCCAAAAGTTACCATATGGTTATTAATATAAAAACCCAGGCTGGCCTCAGATTCCTGGGCTCATGCCACCCTCCTGCCTCAGTCTCCTGAGTAGCTGGGAGTACAGGTGTGCACCATCATGCCTGGCTTAAATCATTTTATGTTTTAAATTATAAAGAATTTCCAAACATATTTTGCCAAAGAAAATTCCATTTGCTGGAATAAATTTTATTTCCACAGAAGATGGCGTCCTCTTAGAAATTTCTCAAAATACAGTTATTTGAAATCGCCTTCTGGAAATTTTCAGAATATAGATGTTCCCAGAGCAAAAGAAAGTATTACATTAACTGACATAAATTTTCTTCCATTTTGCATTTGAGATGCCTTTTTCTTATAATTTATAAGAGAAAATATTTCACTTATAGGAATCTTCAAATTAAGATTTACAGTGGTGAGTGGTAAATAACTCCACATAGCTTTAAAATAATTTCAAAACAGACAAAAAAACCTTTTTACTTGTTAATATAAAACAGAGCTGTGAGATGTAGCTCTGTGGTGTAGTGCTTGCCTACCTAGTATGCACAAGGCCCTAGGGTTCAATCACCAATACCACCCCCAAAAAGATTTATATATATAAAATATATATTAACATATAGAGATCTTACACATATAATACACATAAAATATATAGAAAATTTCCAAAAAACGTTTTCCAAAACTATTATTTTTTTTTAGTTGTAGATGGACACAGATATCTTTATTTTTTTATGTGGTGCTGACGATCGAACCCAGGGCCTCAAGCATGCAAGGCAAGTGCTCTACCACTGAGCTACAACCTCAGCCCTTAAATGTTGTTTTATATGCTTCTTGGAAACATCCAAATGTAGAGAATAAGTACTTATTAATTTTATGATAGTAAAAATGTCTAAAACCATGCAATCATCTCTGATGAAATATCTAACAGCTTAAGTTTTTATCTTTTTTTAAAAGAAGGGGTTCATTGTTGTGGAAATGAATGAGATTCTATAATAAAATGGAAAATTAGGGTAATTTAAAATCAAGTTAATTACAATGGTCAGTAGCACTATAAATTATGTCTCTGAACATGTCTATCCAAGTTGGTTTCTGCAAATCCTTACCATCCACTGGTGTTCCTGAAAGATAATTGGCTCCTACAATTAAATCAAAATCATATTAAAGCAAATTTAAATTTTCTTCATGTCTTCTGATAGGGTTCAGGATGTTCTACCCCAAAATATGGCATCCTGGTATTTGAGGAAATAGCAGAAGCCAGAAGATCTTTCTGACCTCCTCCTACTCTTCTCCCATGAAGCAGGCCATAAAAGAATTCTCTGACCTTCCTCAAAATAAGAAATTTTCATTCCAAAGGTACCCTCCTTATACCTGATGGAAAAGAACATTATCCTTAAAGATACAGAGATGCCAAGAAGTATCTGAACAAACATTGTTAAATACAATCTAGTTTATCACCATTAGATCGGATCCCACTTTGTCCAAACATGCTTTTCTAAAGGCTTTAATGTAATTTGATACTTTATTAAAAAAACCTGGATGCTTTTCTCTTATTAATCTGTCTTTTGTTGTAGTGACTCAGCCATAACCTAGTGAGAGGTGAGAAAAGAACCTTTTCTTCCCTATTCTTACTGAGCAAGAGAAAGTAAGTGGTGGTATAGGGCAGAGAAAGGTGGGAAACCAGAATAAGTGTATAAGGATGTTTAAGGTTAATACATGAAGGACATACATATATGCCCCCAAACAAAAAACAGTAAGAAAATGTTTAATCAATGCATTTTCTAACCTTCAATAAATTGAGTATTTAATATTTGTTAAAAATCTATGTACTTCTTTAGGTAATTTTTTAGTTGACAACTAAAATTTTCATAAATAATTTCATTCTGTCACAATGAAATATTGGTGTTATTTTGGTACTGGGGATTAAACCCAGAGGTGCTTTACCATTGAGCTATATCCTAGGGTTTGTTTTTTTTTTCCCCTTTGGTACTAAGGACAGAACTCAGGGGCACTCAACCACTGAGCCACATCCCCAGCCCTATTTTGTATTTAATTTAGAGACAGGGTCTCACTAAGTTACTTAGCACCTTGCTTGCGCTGAGGCTGGCTTTGAACTCATGATCCTCCTACCTCAGCCTCCTGAGCTGCTGGGATTACAGTAGTGTGCCACCGCGCCTGGCTACCAGCTCTTTTTGAGATAGACCCTCACGAAGTTGCTGAGGCTGGCCTTGAATTTACAATCCTCCTGCCTCAGCAGCTGCTGGGATTACAGGTGTGTGCCTCTGTGCTTGGCTTCTAAATTATCTATTCTTAAAAATCATTTTAGTGATCTATCAGCTAAAAACCTAATCAGATTCTTTAAATATTGTCAAAAGCAAGAAATCTGAAGCTGACTTGTGAAGGCTTCATTATGTAATAATTAAAGGTATTTACTTTCTTAATATCCACAGTTACTGGGTGAACCATAGATTTAACTCTTGTTTATAATAGAGTCCAAATTAGACCCTGCTCTGTGGAGGGTCTTTGGGAACTTCTCTTACTTCAATATGAGAATACAACTTTATATAAGAGTTTGGGGAGCCTCACCAGGCACTTTGTAATCTAATAAATTACTTTGGAAAATGTCATGAATTGCCCCATAACCATGTCTGTTTATTGGTCCATCACGAAAATTCAAGCACAGATGTCATCAAATACCTACACTTAACAGCCAAGGTCTCAGGAACTGTATCAAGGATTGTGTGTAAATTAAATTCAAGAAGGAAAATGGTCCAAATATGACTAAAGTTCTCTCCATTACTCCCTTACCTCTTAGATACTCTGTACTGTGCTGTGGTCAATTTTCCAGTCTCAGGGTCATGTACTGTAGCTCGGCTCAGCTACAAAAAAAAAAAAAAAAAAGAGAAAGGACAAGGACTTACTCCAGTAGCAGGCAATTTTGGACCTTTGTTCCTTTTGTTTTGTTTTGCCAAGCCACAGGTGATTGGAAGGATTCAGACTGGTCTGGATGGTAGGTAATGGTTTCAAACCAGCAAAAAACATTTAGAACAATAAGAACATTTAGTGGCAATAAGAACAGCCACTTCTAAATAAAGAGAAAAAAGGGTTGACAGATTCTTTGTTGTAGATTTATTGTCCTTTCACTTTTTTAAAAAAAATCATTTGAAACTGTATGTAAATGATTTTTGCCACTGGATTTCACAGGTGCTTTCCCAGATCTAGAAGTTTGATGTTCTTCAAGTATTTTGGAAAAACATTAGTCTCTGTAAGTACATTTTTAAAAAAAGAATTTAATCCTTTTTTTTTTTATTTATGTGAGGCCAAGGATTGAACCCAGTGCCTTACCCATGCTAGGCAAGTCCTCTACCACTGAGCTACAACGCCAGCCCTCTGGGTATGTTTTTAAAAACTCTCACCAAGATAAACTGGTTTTCATTCTCTCTGCGAAGTAAAAGGCAACTAAGTTCAGAAGTAATTTTTGGAAGCCTGAACTCAGAAGCATAAGTCTGTTCTCTCCATTGCCAACTTTTGAGTCAGCAAGTTTTTTTTTTAATAAAAAAACTCCAACAGGAGATATAGATTACTTTATAATGACAATATTTTATAAGATGTAAGAACAAATGCCAACACAATCACCATGAAAGATGATGTGAATTACTGCAGCACTTAGGAATGCCAGAGAAATGCATGAGCAAAGTCTGTTCCCAAATTAACCAGACTGCTACTTTTTCTTTATTTCTTACATAAGCAAAAATCAGGGAAAAGAAATCCAGTATCAGGCCATTTCCTGGATATTTGATACCTGATCTTAAGATACAAAGCATATTAATTCCCAAAACATAACAGACCAATTAACAATTAAAAATAGAACTTCTAGTTAAAGGGAAAAGCCTGTGAAACACAGAGCAGTTTATCTATGGGTTATCCTGTTTTATATATAAGGTGGCAACTTGAGCTGGAGACTGAAAATGACCTATTTCCCTTAAATGAATAAAAATTCCTGTAGGATGTACAAAACACTCATTAGAGGGCAAAATATGCAGCATACACATCTCTTACCTTTTGCTAATTCTGTAATGTACCGTCTCCAAGTCTCCTGTTATTGGGTTTGAAATGGTGGCTCGCCTCAGCTGTGAAGCCAACCATCAAAACAGTTGCATTACAAGACAAAAAATGAATCACATTTATCCAACCAGTCAGGATTCTGGTGTTTTGTTTTGTTTGGAAAGAAGAGTAAATAGAGGAAATAACTCCATACACTTCCAGTCACCTTGTGTTGAGCAGTGAAAGTCACTTGGTTTCTTAGGATTTTTTTTTGAATTATTATTTTATGTGCTTTTATGTTGTATGAATAAAGGATACATAAACAAAAGAGACTGGAATATAAATTTCTTTCAACAGTTAGAGGATGTGACAGGAAAAGAGAAATTTCTAAAATTTGAAGCATAACTTACAGCTATAAGAACGGCTATTTAGGGACTGAGGTGGTAGCCTCAGCGGCAGAGCACTTGCCTCGCACGTGTGAGGCACTGGGTTCAATCCTCAGCACCACATAAAAATAAGTAAACCAACTAAAGACACCGTGTACATGTTTAACTAAGAAAAAATATATTTAAAAAAAGAATGGCTATTTATAATTAGTGATCCATTCCAAATTCTCTGATTTTTAGTGACAAAACTGTTTACAAAGACCAATACTGTCTAGAATTCATTTTAAGGTCAATTTTTCCTCCTTAAAGATATCCACTTAACATATACAGTGAAAATAATTTTGGACTAAGGAGAAAGGCAGATGAAAAGAACTCATAAATGAAAGCGAGGACTGCCAAGGTAATTATTTCAGACAAGATCAGGTGCTTTCAGGGTGGTATGGCCACAGACAATTATTTCAATCTTTTTTTAAAATAAGAGAATGATCCCAAGGTTTAAAAAAGAGTATGAAATTTTATTATCATTCAATTTATGGATCAAAAAAAAAAACCAAACTGAGGAATCTCTCAAGACAGAGGCCTTCAAATCCAGAGATGAATTCTTAATATTTTACCAAGACAGTTTAGTAAACTGAGTTTACTGACCACAAATAAAGGACTAAAATAGGAATAACAGAATATGATGTAATTAAAAGTAGCATTCTGATAGGTGGTAGATTTATAAAAAATTTCAGTGGATAGCACCCATATGCATTAGACCAGTCTTTTCAATTGTAATATTTCTTTGATTAAAAAATACCAATTTGGAAAAGTAGTAAAACTTTAAAAATTCCAAGTTTATTTTGCAATACATATACCAACATAATTTAAACCTTTATGATATAACAAGGATGAGCAAACCTACAGGTCAAACTCAGTTGTTGCCTATTTTTAGAAATAAAATTTTCTTGTGATATAGCCACAGTCATGTATTTTAAAGCCACGCTTTATATATTTTCTTTGGTTGCTTTTACACTGCAATGACAGAGTTGAGTTGCCTATAGAGCCTAAAAAGTATTTACTATCTTGGGCTGGGGTAGTGGCTCAGTGGTAGAGCGCTTGCCTAGCATGCGTGAGGCACTGGGTTCGATCCTCAGCACCACATATAAATAAATAAGAAATAAAGGTCCATCAACAACTAAAAAAAATATTAAAAAAAAAAAAGTATTTACTATCTTGACCATACAGAAAAAAATTCACTAATCTCTGTAACAACTGAGCAAAAATATGGCCAGCATTTAACAAAATCTTCTGAAAGTAATAGCAGTTTGCAGTTTACTATCAATAAGTTAACTGTTTTAAGAGCAAGCTGATAGAAAAAAAGGAAAGAGCATAAAGGTTATCCTTTCCCACATTATCACACAAAAGAAGAACTTCTATTCTGAACTGTTTTATAAGGCTGGGTTTTAACCTACATTATTTTTCTTAAGATACAGGTTGATACTGATTAAAGTTCGAAAACTATGTCATCATCCTTTAAAAATTAGCATGATTCTTGTGCCCAATTATATTTTTCTAGTATTAATGTGCCTACAAGGAAATCAAAATATTTCAAAAGTCTTTTTTCAGATAAAAACACAGAAGGGGGCTGGGATTGTAGCTCAGCAGTAGAGCGCTTGCCTTGCATGTGTGAGGCCCTGGGTTCGATCCTCAGCACCACATACAAGGCAATAAAATAAAGACATTGTGTCCATCTATAATTAAAAAAAAAAAAAATTAAAAAAAAAAAACACAGAAGGTATAAACAAGTTGAGTTTTGGCCTCTGCAGCTAAGACTACAAAATATGTGAAAAAGTTCTTCAGTAAGACAGTGAAACATGCTTGTTAAGTATGATGTAATTAAAAGTAGCATTCTGATAGGTGGTAGATTTATAAAAAATTAAAAAAATATATAAAAATTATAAAACCCAGCCTTATAAGTGTGAATAGTGTGCATAAAAATCTCATCGATAATTTTCATAATTCAGTATTTAAAATCCAGTTGCAGGGCTGGGGTTGTGGCTCAGTGGTAGAGCACTTGCCTTGCATGTGTGAGGCACTGGGTTCGATTCTCAGCATCACATATAAATAAATAAAATAAAGATCCATTGACAACTAAAAAATATATATATTTAAAAAAAATATAAAAAAAATAAAGTCCAGTTGCAGAATTACTTATGTTGATAACAAACAGAAAAACTGGTATACATAAAGCATAATTAACAACTCCATTATGATGAAATGATAATATCTAAAACTATCTGTGGAGTTATTGCCTTATCAGTTATCCTTTCTATTATCTTACAAAGGAAAAATTGATAGGTACAGTAAATTGAGAAGAAAAAAAGAAAAAATTTACCCTGGGTTTTGCTAGATCTTTGACAATTTCAATTTCTGCATCAGAAATAATATCATGGAAACGAATAATACGAGGCTTGTCCCACTCATCCTCCTGTTTGGCTGGAGCCAGAATAAACTTAGGATTCCGGTTTCCATCGTGGTAGCGGCAAAACAGCTTTTTTTGTCTGCGAGGAGTCTAAATATAGAGTTAAAAAAATGCTAAGTATATTAGAGTAGTAATATTTTAAATAGCTATTCCTACACATATACATAAGAGTACCTCCGGAAGAATACACAAAGTAGTCTGTAAATACTTTGCATCAAAAAGGGCTTTTAGGACTTAAAAAATTTATTAATGATTATTATTTTCTTGGGGAGAAATGAGTCTAAATAGGAAAAAAGGTTGGGTTTTTCTTTTAATGATTCCTCATCAAAATAAAGTTCAAAGTTGCAAATATGAAGGAAACAAGGAAATGTTTATGGAAATATGAAATAAATGCCAGCACTATTCCAAACTTCAAAAAGTAACTGGGTCTACGTGTAGTGGAACATGACTGTAATCCCAGCAGCTCTGGAGGCTGAGGCAGGAAGATCTCAAGTTCAAAGCCAATTTCAACAATTTACCCAAACCCTATCTCAAAATAAAATATAAAAAGGGCTGGGGGAGGGCTAGGGTTGTGGCTCAATGGTAGAGCGCTTGCCTAGCATGTGAGAGGCACTGAGTTCAATCCTTAGCACTGCATATAAATAAATAAATAAACGTCCACCAACAACTAAAAAATATATATTAAATTTTTTTTAAAAAGGACTATGGAAAAAAAAAAGGACTAGGGATGTAGCTCATTGGTTAAAGCTCCTGGGTTCAATCTCTGGTATCAAAAAAAAAGAAAAGAAAGGAACTAAAGAACCAGGCACACTGGCACAGGCCTGTAATCCCATGGGATTAGGAAGAGGAGGCAGGTGAATCACAAGTTCAGAGCCAGCCTCAGCAACTAAGCAAGGCCCTAAGCAAGATCCTGTATCAAGATAAAGAAATAAAAACACCTGAGAATGTGGCTCAGTGGTTAAGCACCTTGAGTACCAAAAAAAAAAAAAAGTAACTGGGAAGTATCTGGAAAGTGAGAAAATTTCTACAAGGTAAAAAATAAAGCCAAATAGATTTTCCTAAATACCTCATAATTAAATGCTTGTGGTAATAATAATAATAATAACAACAACAACATTTTAAACAGCGAAGGTGAAACTGGGCCATTCTGTAAAAGAGAAAACAAGTTAATAAAGAAGCCAAGTGCTTTTATTAAGGGCCATTTAAAATAGAGTTGTCAATAAAGCAAATGTTCCCATCAAACATCTATACATTATGTTAATAAAGAAAATTATTTCACTGCTGATTCTTGATGAAATAAGTATGCTATATATGAAGCAGGAATATAATTAGTTTTAATTATTAAGTACTATAACAAATAATGATCCATGTTTATTCTGCAAGGACTTTACCTAGGTAGAGTCAAATCCAAGTCTTGATATCAAAGAAGTCTCTTTAACAATGAAATTAATTAACCATTTGACAAAACAGATGCTCCTTTGTGGGCAAAGTTAACATGTATTTGTTACCTAAACTGGCAAATTAGTAGGCTCCAGTTTTGTATTTATAATTCTATTTTGCTCTCTTATACAAGAGTTATTAAGGGCAATAAAAAGTCTGCTTGGGGCTGGGGTTATGGCTCAGTGCCAGAGCGATTGCCTTGCACATGTGAGGCACTGGGTTCAATTCTCAGCACCACATAAGAACAATAAATAAACAAAACAAAGATATTGTGTCCATCTATAACTAAAAAATATTTTTTTAAAAAGTCTGCTTACTGTTGGAAATTTGATGATTTCATAGAATTATTGTGATTTTTTTTAGGTGTGATTATGGCCTTATAGTTATTCTGAATCCTTATCTTTAAAATATACACACTGTTGGAGTTTCAAACAGTTTGAGTTTGTTGGTAGTGAAGAAAAATTCAAACATTTTTCAGAAGTCTACACTTTCTCTAAAAATCACTAATTCTTTTTCAACTGAACACTACTACTTAAATGAAGGTTCCATGATCAATTAATTTTGGTCATGTATATTAAATTCATAATAATGCATGTTATCAAAACTTTGAGAAGTCCTAAAGCTAAACAAAAACCTACATCCAACTTTGTCTAATGTTCCTTGGAACTTTTTTGGTTTGGGCCCAAAAATCTACTGATACCCTAAAGAACTGGCAAATATATAAACATAAATATACAATAAACAGAGGAAAATTTATAGACATACTTGGGTCTTTTAAAAAGTAAATGCTAAAATAAATCTTTCAAATGTCTGTTTTACGTATTTCTTAAATAGACTAAAATATTTCACTAAGGAATCTTTTTAAGATTAAACAGGAGCAAAACTACAAGAGATTATTGTATAAATGATTCTGTTATGTCTCATAAAATTGAATTATTATTTCAACATAAGATGGCTAAAATCTTTTCTGCATTAAGTATAAGAAAATGTATCGCTTCCCTTAAATTTATTTGATCTTTCACCCTGGAAAACAAGCCTCTCTTCATCTGTGAAAAGGGTAAGATTACCACAAATGCATATGATCGTATATGCTCCACAAGTAGGTTAAAGCTGTTTTACCAACAATTGGAGCATATTTAGTGTGATACCCACAGCAAAGTAATGTGGCATACTATAATATTTTACACATTCTGAGTTTTATCACATAGACTTAGAAGAACTCCGGTTCTCTCAAACTATGTACACATACACACATTCTCTCACACACACAATTGACTTTTCCACTTTACCATTTTGATACCCTCCCCACGGCACAGCATTTCGTACTTCTGTCTCTCTGGCAGGTAATCCACAGCAATCCCTTTTTTCTTCAGCGTGGTTTTCTGATCAGATTGCTCATCTGAAGCAGACTTATTGACATCTTTTTCTTTAGCCATTATATACTCAAAATATTTTAAGTTACCATTAGCTCTCTGATGTTCAGGATCTA
>CM053404.1:45214467-45254356 GCA_028644305.1 Xerus rutilus | reverse complement strand
AAAAAAAAAAAAAAAAGGAAAAAGTCAATAATCCTTTAAAATGAAGAATAAAACACTGAACCCAACTGCAAAATATGCTGAAGGCAGACCATGCAGAGCAATTAATTATTTTAGGTGTCTTCAAGGTAATATTTTGACTGTTCATATCTGATGTGATACATATATAAGGATGTTAAAAAAAAAAAAAAAAAAGCCAGGTGTGGTGGTACATGCCTGTAATCCCAGAGACTTGGGAGGCTAAGGCTGAAGGATTGCAAAATTGAAGTCAACAAGTTAGGAAGACTCTATCTCCAAAATAAATAAGAGTTGTAGCTCAGTGGCAGAGTATTTGCCTCAAATGTGTGAATCGCTTGGTTCAATCCTCAGCACCACATAAAGATATTTTAAAATAAATAAATAGTATAGAAAATACTGCAGTCAGTAGTCAATGTTATTAATAGCAAAGGCATTGTTATCTTGATATTACTTTAGATATATTATAGATAATACAAAGAAATAATTAAGTTAATGTCATCAGGAACCAAAATTTGCACTAGAGAAAGGAGATATAGCCCTGTAATCTTTAATTTGAATCAGAACTAATATGAATTCACATATTTCCCATCTCTGTTCATTGAAAAGACCTGGAATAAATGACAAACAGCAATAAACACCCCTAGAACCTAGCTAGCCTGCTCCTTAAATGCTATTCCCTGTTAAAAGGAATCAAAGGTTGTTAGAGAAAAGTCTGGTTCCAGCTTTGGAATAGAATTTATGAGATAAACCTGGAAAAAACTATACCCAAAAGATCCCTAGCTGTCAAAGAATATGATGATTTCAAAAAGACAAAATGAGATGACAGCTAATTGGAAGAAACTCCCATTGGCAAAAGTAAGATAATCTGAGAATAAGATACAATGAATAAAATAGATTGAAATACAAAAATAATACATATAAAAATCTGTGAGTTCATATTTTAGATGAAGATCACTGGTCACTAACAAAAGATTTTAGGACATCAACTTATTAAGCTGAAAACTGATAAAGAAGGAATGTTCTTTTTATTACAGAATTCCAGCTAATCAAAATAAAAGGAATGATGGAACAAGGAAAATCACCATTAATGAAATAGTGGCTCCAGGAAATGATCCTCAAAGCTGACAAAACCATTAGATAAAACTCAGAAAAACATTATATGGAAGGATCAGGCTCTCAGTACCTGAACCCACTCATCAATCAGCACCACAAAATGTGTAAGGAGACATCAGGTGTCCATTCATGTAATTCAACAGAGAGTTCATAGCGCCACCTATGGAGTTAGTGAAATAAATTGAATCTAACCAAGCCTCAAGCTCTAACCAGTTTATAGGAAACAGGAATTAGAAAAAGAAGTTTAAACACCACCAAAGAAGAAATCAGCCAATTCCAGGATGTGGAACATTCCACAGAACATATCCTGGTTTTCCAAACCAATCAATATCACGAAAAATTTAAAAAAAAGAAAGGAGAAACAACCCAAAACTCCAACTATAAAAAGACATCTTTGAGATCATCACAGAAATTGAACATTAACTAGGTATTAAATTAAGAAAATATTATCCATTTTGTCATGCAGGATAATAGCTAAGTAGTTATGTTATTTTTTTAAAACCTGATCAGTTAAAATATGCATACTGAAGCCGGGCGTGGTGGCTCAAGTCTGTAATCCCAGCACTTAGGGAGGCCGAGACAGGAGAATCGCGAGTTCAAAGCCAGCCTCAGCAATGGCGAGGTGCTAAGCAACTCAGTGAGACCCTGTCTCTACATAAAACACAAAATAGGGCTGGGGATGTGGCTCAGTGGTCGAGTACCCGAGTTCAATCCTCAGTACCAAAAAAAAAAAAAATGCATACTGAATTATTTGTGGATAAAATAACAGAATGTCTAGGATTTGCTTTTAAAATATTTCAGCAAAAACAACAAAAAGGAGTGAAGGAAACAGATAAAATAACAAGATATTAAGAACCTTTGGAGCTCTTTGATGGATACATGAGGCTCATTATGTTACCATGTTTATTGTGTGTAGGTGTGTGTGAGACAGAGACCGTGTGCCCACGGGTGATGTTTGATATTTTCTATAATAAAAGATTTGTAAATAACAAAAAAAAGAGAAAGCCAAGGTCCTACAAGGCTCTTCTTACACCTTATAAAGAAAGTCACAAAGTTCCCTTTGTGACACACACACACAAAGAACAAAAAAAAAAGACAAATGAAGGAAAAAATAGTAAAATGAATTATCTAACATTTCCCTTTGACTGTTCTGCTAATAAATTAATATTATACTAGAATCATGCTTCCAGAGAGATTTTTATTTTTATTTTTTTTTGGTACTGGGGATTGAACTCAGGGGTACTCGATCACTGAGCCACATCCCCAGCCCTATTTTGTGTGTTTTTTTTTTATATAGAGACACGGTCTCGCTGAGTCGCTTAGCGCCTCGCCGTTGCTGAGGCTGGCTTTGAACTCGAGATTCTCCTGTCTCAGCCTCCCTAAGTGCTGGGATTACAGGCTTGAGCCACCGTGCCCAGCTGAGAATAATTTTTTAAAGAATCTATGGGTCAAAGAGAATAACCTACATTTTCTCTGATAAAATAAAGATGATTTTATTAACATTATCTGATATCCCCAAAGGAAATTGCTGGAGAAAGGAGCAAAATGGTGTTTTTATTTTTTTTCCTTTTCTTCCTCTTCTTTTTTGTGCTGAGGATTGAACCAAGGGCCAAGTGCTCTGCCACTGAGCAATACTGCCAGCACACAATGATGTCTTCTTTAATAAATTTTGGTTGAATATACTTCAAGGACTCATGAAATTGGCCAGAACCAGACTTAGCTATTAACCTATCCAATAGTGTTAACATGTTTTTTTAAAAAATGCTTACAGAAAAGGAATTCAGGAAAAAGATAAATCAAGAAGTTACGGGCACATTTTGCTAGTGATAAGACATTCATCGTCCAGGGAAAAGTATGCCCTGGTCTGAGAATGATCTGTTAAATCCAGGACAAGGGCTGGGATTGTGGCTCAGTGGTAGAGTGCCTGCCTTGCATGTGTGAGGCACTGGGTTCAATCCTCAGCACCACATAAAAATAAATAAAGATACTGTGTCCATCTACAACAAAAAAAATTTTTAAAAATCCAGGACAAAGCAGAGTCCTAGCACAGAGGTATAATATGCTGGAAAATCACATGACCCAAAGCAATCAAATATTCAAACCATACAATTATAGTACCTCCATCATTCTTCCTTTTTGCTCCCTACTAATCATTTGTGGATAATAACTGATTATTAGTGTACTCCTAAAAATGAAGTTTTGATGTTTTTCCCCTTAATTCTTTACCTTACCACCTCCATTCTGGAATACTATCTTTGGCCATCTGTGCTGCTATAGCAAAATACTGGAGACTGGGTAATTTATAAAGAACAGAAATTTATTTTCTCACATCTACAGGTTGGGAAGTCCAAGATCAAGGTGCCAGCAGGTTTGGTTGTCTGGTGAGGGCTGCTTTCCACTTCAAGATGGCACCTTGTTGCTACATCCTCCAGAGGGGAAGAATGCTGTCTCTCACATGGCAGAATGAAGCTTCTTTTATAAGGGTCTTATCCTGTTCATAAGGGAGAAACCCTCATGGACTGACTTCTAAAGGCCCCATTTTGTAATATTTAATTGGTAATTGTTATGGTTTGGATCTAAAATGTCCCACAAAAGCTCATGTGTTTAAAGCTTGGTCCCCAATGTAGCAGTGTTCAGAGGTGAGGCATTTAAAGGGCGATTGCCTCCTGAGAGCTCTAACCTCACCAGTTAGATGGATTCATAGGTTAACAGACTATTGGGAAGTGGTAGAAACTTTAGGAGATGAGGCTGAGTTGGAGGAAGTAGGTCACTGGAGGAATGCCCTTGAAGAATATATTTTGTCCTCAGCCCCTTCCCTTCCCTCCTTCCTTCTGCTTCCCAGCTACTATGAGGCAAACTTTCCTCCACTACATACTTCTGCCATGATGTACTGCCTTGCCACAGGTATAAAAGCAACCAAGCCAAATGACCATGGACTAAAACCATAAGCCAAAATACATCTTTCCTCCTTTAAATTGATTTTCTCTGGTGTTTTGTCACAGTGATGGAAAACTGACTAACTTACTGTTTCGACACCTAAATTTTGGAGGGGACACATTCAAACCACGGCAGACACTAAGAAACTAACTCAACAGTTCAACATGCATAATTCCAAAAACCAAACATGTACATGAAATTTGACTTTCCTATGATTTTTTATTTATGAGAACTGGTGGTGCAGTTCTAAGATGAACTCACACTGCAGCAATTAGGAGTGTTTCAGGGACATGCAAAACATGTATAAGAACAGCACACCATCAACACATGCAGGTAGTTATTTATTAAGTGACCTGATATTTTGGCAGTGTTATTTGAATAAACATATTTTAAGAGCATAGGCTTTAGTAAAGTCTCTCTGCTTGTCTTTTGATTTAGTTATTTTTTTTTTTTTGGTACCAGGGATTGAATCAGGGGTACTCAACCACTGAGCCACATCACCAGCCCTTATTTTGTGTTTTTATGTAGAGACAGGGTCTCACTGAGTTGCTTAGCACCTCGCCATTGCTGAGGCTGGCTTTGAACTCGCGATTCTCCTGTCTCAGCCTCCCAAAGTGCTAGGATGACAAGCGTGAGCCACCACACCCGGCTATGATCTAGTTACAATTTATTAAAGGAAACTGTGAATCAGATTCTTACAAGAGAATAGAAAAATGATGTGCAGCATTTGAAAGTAGAAGACATTGCAAAGTAGTGAACATGAGAAAAAAAATGAAATGAGGGAAGTTATACAGCCAAAAACAGACCTTAAAAAGCTTTCATACAAGGGCTGGGACTGTAGCTCAGCGGTAGAGCACTTGCCTCGCATGCGTGAGGCCCTGGGTTCGATCCTCAGCACCACATACAAAGCAATAAAATAAAGACATTGTGTCCATCTACAACTAAAAAAATATTTTTTTTAAAAAAAGCTTTCATACAAAGGGCAAATAGAATTGGGCTTGTAAAAAGAATAAGTTATAAATTTCCTTGGTTCAAAGGAAGTGGCATGGATGACTGACATTAACATATCCGACTAAATGTTTTGAGACTTGTTTCAAAAAAAAAAAAAAAACAAATAAAAAGGGCTGGGGATAACTCTGTAGTAAAGGAGTCCCTGGGTTCAATTTCCAGTACAAAAAACAAACAAAAAGATTCCTCTGATTTATTGTCACAATACAATCACCTCATGCACTCATGACTTAAACTGTGTTAAGCCATACAAATGTGTTAGTTATCTGAATATGATATGCTCGACTTCCCAGCCTTTGTACATGTTCCCTCTGCATGGAACGCTTTTCTCATGACCACTTCTGCCTTCCTCTTCCATTTTTATGGTTAATGCTTTGTCCATTAATCTCAACTTTTTTTTTTTTTTTTTTTGGTACCAGGGATTGAACCCAGGGGCACTTATCCCAGCCTTTTTATATTTTATTTAGAGCAGGGCCTCACTAGGTTGTAGAGTCTGGCTTTGAACTCACAATTCTCCTGCCTCAGCACCCCAAGCCGCTGGGATTACAGGTGTGCGCCACCATGCACAGCTAGATCTCAATTTTTAAAATGTCATCTTCTCCAGGAAGTCTTCCTTTACCCCCCTGATCAAGTCCAGAATTAGGTTTCCATTTATGTGCTGCCATGGTATGGTAAATAGCCCCCTTCCATGCATTCACTGCAGTGTATCTTAAAAATGTAAGAACCCTAAAAGGCAAAGGTAGAATTCTGTCTTGTTCATTATGTATGCTTAGTACCTAACATAGTAGCTGGCACATATTAAATAATTAATATCTAGTAAATGTGGCATTTTAAACCAGAAGTCTTTTTTTTTTTTTTTTTTGCAGTCCTGAGGATCAAACGCAGGGTCATGTGTATGCTAGGCAAGCACTCTACCACTGAGCTACATCCCCAGTCTTTCAGAAGTCAATTTTTAAAAATAAGGTTATAATCTTATTCAAAGTGTTATAAATATAGTAGTTAGTAGTCCTGCATGGCTACAGACCTCATCATCCTCCAGAAGGAAGGGATAAAGAAAAGGAAAATTTTCTTTGAGTCTCTGGAGAAACTGTCTACTTGGAACTTATACTTCCTGAAGACAAACAAATTATGTTTGGGTTCACACACACAAAAAAAGTGTGATACTATATATTAGCAGAAACAAATTTGCAAATTTGTACATTTTTGGGGAATATAAATTAATAGAATTATGTTCTAGTTTAGCAAATTTAATGTCATACCATGTTTAGCTTTACCACTTGATACTTTTATCCCAAATGAAGAGAGAAAAATAAGAAAACACCTTGATAAACAACTCATCCCATTGTTTTTTCCTTCCTGAGAAAACCAATTTCAGTATGAACAGAGGCAACAATTTTTCAGTTGATAGTGACAACTGACAGTAATAGAAAAAGTGAAAAAAGTAAATTATCATGAAATAAGATATAACTTTAAAAAAGGAAAGCTTTGACAAAAAGGTTAGGAAACAGGATGTTCCATATAACATTTGTGTACACTCAACACATCTTGGCTTTTAATTATTAAACCTATAAACTTTGATTATCAATTTCCTCAGTTTTACAAAGCATTCTAGTAAGAGATGTTTTTAAAAACCTGGAAAAATGATTGTTTCTGTTTCTAAACACTAAAATTGCCTATGTAAGTTAGTCCCCATAAGTACAAACATCCCAATAACAAGCTAGAACAACATCCACCACTATTAAGTCCTAGAGAAAGGGATAGTTTTTTTGTTCTCAAAGGTTATGAAACAAACTATAATTTAAAATCTTAAAATACAAGTCTTTTTAAGTTAACATAACCCTAGTGGACTGAAGAGAGCAGCCAAGGAATAGACAGTCCATTGACTGGAAGAATGACCTTACCTGGAAGATTTCCCTTTGAGATGGTATCTGTATCCAGATTGTAAGTGTCCTGGAGACGCAACAGAGCTTTGGCTGCCCCAACCTGATCTTCATCGTTAGGAAAGTATTGTCTCTGAATGGTTAAGTTAGAGATAAAGCCTTGAAATAGGAAAAAGGAGGTTAAAAAGAAATGTACAACCTCACAGACTTCTAAGACAGTTTTTACAAAGATTTTTACAATCTTATCATTTTCTACCATTCCATGAATGTTTCACATGTCCATCAAGAAAAAAATATACTGATTGAAATTTGACAATCCCTAACTTGTTCACCCTCCCAATCTCTTCTAAGGTTAAATTATCTGAGATAACTGCATAAATTGTATCTATATTAGTAGATAAAGATCAACTAACACATAACTGCAAGAAAACAAAAATACAACACCAACCTAGCTGGAAAACAAAAAGTGCCTCCATTAAGCTTCAGAAATGAAATATTGGGCTGGGGTTATGGCGCAGTGGTAGTGTGCTCGCCTAGCACGTGGGAGGCACTGGGTTCGATCCTCAGCACCACATAAAAATAAAATAAAGCTATTGTGTCCACCTACAACTAAAAAATAAATATTAAAAAAAAAGAAATGAAATATTTATGGATTTGCAAAGGATATGCCTTGGCAATAAATTAAAACTTTCAGATAACAGATAGTAAGTAAAATCTGTGCTCCTAAAACTGTTTTCATTCATATATCACACATAATATAGCACGTAAACATAAATTTTAGTGGGATTCTTTGGGAGATAGAAAAGAGTTATACATTTAAGATCAACCATTAAGCTAGTATACTGAAATATACTTAGAAATGTTAAATTATCAAATTTAACAGTGATAATCAATCAAGATTTGATATGTAAAACCTTAAAGAGGATTTATAAATAATATAGCAAAAATAAAACTAACAAACCAATTATGCACAATGATATAACCCCTAAGAAGGATGGATATTAAATACTGAGAAACTAAAACCAAAAAAATGGTTTAAAATTTTAATCATGTAAATGTTATCATTGTAAATAAAAATTAGGTATGAGATTTCCCTCTCCTCTTATTAACTTATAATCAATTATTTGTATTTTGATCAGCAAAAGATCAGGCATTTCTATGTTAATGGAAATATACAAATAACAACTAGCTGGAAGAAGGCTAAAGTTCATATCAAGTTCATTTTAAGTTTTAAGACTATCCCTCAGTAACAATTTCCACATGGAATTTTACAAAAAAATTTCAAAAGTTTTACAGAAGATCATAATGTTTCATATGGGCGTGTGTATATATAGCACACTATGGGATGACTACCACAGATTAAAACACCAAAGTCTCAAAGTTCATATCATAAAAGAACTACAGGTCATTATTTTCTTTTCCAGCCTTGCATACCACAGGTCATTACTTTAGAATAAATGATATGTGTGTTTATGTGTGTGCAACATATGTTATACATAGAGAGACAGAGAGAGGTGTTATATAGCAGAGAAAATAATCACAGGCATTTCCCTTCATAATGAAGTATTCACAAGAACTTGCCATTACTTTTCATTACTTTTCTGCATAATACAGTAGTCCTCCTAAACATGAAGAGACATTCTAAGACTGAATGTTGCCTGAAATCATGGATAATACAAAACCCTATATAAACTATTATTTTCCTATACATATATGCAAAAATTTAATGCTTTTTCTATCTTAACAAACACTTATGCACTATTATCATACTTTTGTAGTTTGAGATGCAACAGCAAAGCAACCATGAGTTTCTTTTTCCTTCTTCACAATTTCATAGAAAATTCATTTTTACTATAGATCCTCAGCATACCATTTTTTCAACTTTAGCACATGATTTTTTTTCCTATCAAGTCAATAACTTGCATTTAAAAGAAATAACTTTCAGGGCTGGGGTGGTGGCTCAGTGGTAGAGCGCTTACCTAGCATACATGAGGCACTGGGTTCGATTCTCAGCACCACATATAAATAAATTAAAAAAGGTATTGTGTTCATCTACAACTAAAAACATATTTAAAAAAAAGAAATAACATTCACTTAAAGAAAATACTTGGGGCTGGGATTGTAGCTCAGCGGTAGAGCGCTTGCTTCGCATGCGTGAGGACCTGGATTCGATCCTCAGCACCACATATAAAGCAATAAAATAAAGACATTGTGTACATCAACAACTAAAAAAAAAAATTAAAAAAAAGAAAATACTTTATGGCTTCTCTTTGACACAACTCAATTGCCATCACTACTCTTGCACTTTGAGGCCATCATTAAGTAAAATAAGGGTTATCTGAACACAAAGCACTATGATACGGTGACAATGATCTGGTAACCAAGAGAGTTACTAAGTCACTAAGGTTGGGTAGTATATATAGCATGGATACACTGGACAAAGGTATGATTTCCATCCCAGATTAATAGGGCAGGACAGCAAGAGATTTAATCACACTACTAAGAAAGGCACAAAACTTGAAACTGTTTATTTCTGGAATTTTCCATCCAATATACTTGGACTATGAGTAACTAAAACTGCAGAATGTAAAGAATGTAAAGCTGTGCATAAGAAAGAAATACTATAGTTTACTTTGTTGCCTAGAACACTGGTAAGTACTCCTGGAAGTTTTTTGGGTTTTTTTTTTGGTCGCACTAGGGATGGAACCCAGTAACACTCTTAACACTGAGCTACATCCCTAGTGTTTTGGGGGTTTTGTTGTTGTTTGAGATCCGTCTTTCAAAGTTACCTAGGCAGACCTCAAACCTGTGATCCTCCTGCTTCAGCTTCCCAAAATGCTAGTATCATAGGTGTGCATCACCATTCCTGGCTATCTTGAAGTATTTTTATGGGACACCATCTCTCTTCGAATATTTTATCTATATAGCTAGCTCAGCACTCTTGCTCCCTCTTTTGGCCACATTCAACAGATATTTGAGCCTCTGTGTACTAAGCATAATCCCTTTACCTCCTGCAATTCTAGACGAAGTTTTCTGTTACTAAAATATCTAAAACACCTCAACAATTTCAAATACAATTTTACTGTTTCAATTAGGAAGACTTATTTATTATTAGTGTTTATAGTCTCAGTTTTTTAATTTATTGTCTATACTGAGTAAAATAATCCTAAACTCAAAATAATAGGTAGAACAGGGCTGAGGTTGTAGCTCAGTGGTAGAGCGCTTGCCTATCATGTGTGAGGCACTGGGTTCAATCCTCAGCACCACATAAGTATAAATAAATAAAGGTATTGTGGGGCTGGGATTGTGGCTCAGTGGTAGAGCGCTTGCCTTGTATGTGTGAGGCACTGGGTTTGATCCTCAAAACCACATGAAAATAAACAAAGATATTGTGTCCATCTATAAGTAAAAAAAAATTTTTTTTTTAAATTAAAATAGGGGCTAGGATTGTAGCTCAATGCTAGAGTTCTTGCCTCTCATGCATGAGGCACTGGGTTCAATCCTCAGCACCATAAAAAATAAAGATATTGTGTCCATCTACAACCAAAAAAATATTTTAAAAAAAATTAAAGTAAAGGTATTGTGTCCATCTACAACTAAAAATAATAGGTAGATAGCCGGGCGCGGTGGCTCAAGCCTGTAATCCTAGCACTTAGGGAGGCTGAGACAGGAGAATCGCGAGTTCAAAGCCAGCCTCGGCAATGGAGAGGCGCTAAGCAACTCAGTGAGACCCTGTCTCTACATAAAACACAAAATAGGGCTGGGGATGTGGCTCAGTGGTCGAGTGCCCCTGAGTTCAATCTCCAGTACCAAAAAAAATAATAATAATAATAGGTAGAACACTGCTAACACTTCTCTTTATAGTACCACTCCTGATATTTTAAGAATTGATTGAAAATAAAAATTTACACATACAGCCGTGCAGTGGTGCCAAGCCTGTAATCTCAGCACTTAGGGAGGCTGAGACAGGAGATTCGCAAGTTCAAAGCCAGCCTCAGGAATGGCCAGGCGCTAAGCCATTCAGTAAGACCCTGTCTCTACATAAAACACAAAATAGGGCTGGCGATGTGGCTCAGTGGTCGAGTGCCCCTGAGTTCAATCTCCAGTACCCCCCCCCAATTTTTTTTTCACATACATCTTTAAAGTCTGAAGGTAAAATACAAAGGATTACCCTCAGAAATGCCAAATGCTATTTGCCAAATAATCTATTCACTTCTGTAGATTTCAAAACAAAATCACCAGTGTTAGTCTCACTCACTAGTAGTATAAATTACTATTTATAAATCAAAGAATTCAGGATCTTGACTAACTTAGCTCTCATCTAACCAAATGGACTCAGGCAATAATTTACTTCATTTACAACATTGAATATTTGATGCTCTAGGGACTGAATTTATCACAAATTTTGGCACTTCTACAGGTGGTGAAAATATTGCCTTACCCCCCTTTTTTTTCTCATTAGACTCCTCGGACTTACCATCTGACATATCCTTCAGGATCAGATTCTCCAACTCACTCCACTCAGTGTTTAGTCGTTTCATTAACTTGAAGGCATTTACAGGATGCCCAACAAATCCTTCTGGATCTTTTGTTGCTGTGCTAGTTAGCTGATCTAACTTCTCTGCCCATCTACAGATGTTAAGACATAAAAATGGAGTATACACACAATTAAATAAGGAAAAACACAATTTAGTAGCACTTGGAAATAGAGACTAGAGGCTTTTGAGCTAAAACTATAACTTCTTTTTGGGCTGGGGTTGTAGCTCAGGGGTACAGTGCTTGCCTAGCACATTCGTGAGGCACTGGGTTAGATCCTCAGCACCACATATAGATAAAAGTATTGTGTCCATCTACAACTAAAAATATTTTTTAAAAAAACTACAATTTCTTTTTAAAGAAAAATTATAAAAGCTCTTTAAAAAACAAGATGTTCTTATGGGTAAATCCAACTTGGCAAAATCAAAACTGTGAAACTTTTTTAAAAAATTGTTGATGATGTTTATTTGTTTGTATATTTATTTATACGCAGTGCTGAGGATTGAACCCAGTACCTCACACACCCTAGGCAAGTGTTCTACCACTGAGCTACAATCTCAGCCCTCTGGGTTTAGTTTTGTTTCTTCCAAATAGAAAATGGAACCTACCTTAGTAAAAGTTGAGATTTGATCCCTCTAGTAAAAGTCAAAACAAAATTCATTTTCCCATAGGTCCTTCAGGCCAAATACCTGACTATTACAAAGTACAAATTAGCTCAACCCAAATTCAGCTACATGTTCATTTAAATCAATTTACACTAATCTTTGTTTTTTGGGGGGAGCAGGGGTGGGGATTGCATCTTGCCATGTTGCCCAGGCTAACCCAGAACTATTGGGTTTAAGCAATCCTCCAGTCCTGCCTCAGCCTCAAGAGTAGCTGGGTCTATGGCAATAAGCCACTGAACCTGGCTTAACTTACACCAAATTTTAACATTCAGTATCTAGAAGCTATGTTTTAAAACAAAAGCCTTAACACTTAGCTACTCAAGAAAAGGAATTCTCGGTCAGAATTAACTATAACCTGAGTCAATTAAAGATAATCAGCATTTGAGAAAAACTACATCAATTAAATAATATTAATGATACTTCCCACTATCAGTTCAGCAATGGAGCCCTAGGAGTGAAGGATAAATAGAAGTGGAAAATTGCTCCAGGTGGCTTCACTGGGTTTGGGGTAGTTATGGGAGAATATATGATATTATCACCATTTTGAGAATCGTCAATTCCTCATTACCCATCCATATCCTCATCTCAATCCATGTTCTTCCAGATAAACCCAGGCCCAGGCTTTAGCCCTTGTTTTCTGTACTCTTGCTTTAGCCATTTTAACTTGTTTTTCTAAGACTTACAGGTGGTTTTAATTTCTACTCAAATAACGTTTTAGCTTAAAAAAGAAAACATACAGGGGCTGGGGCTGTGGCTCAGTGGTAGAGCGCTTGCCTAGCATGCGTGAGGCACTGGGTTCGATCCTCAGCACCACATATAAATCATAAATGAATAAAATAAAGATCCGTCAACAACTAAAAAAATATTAAAAAAAAAAAAAACAGGACTGGGGTTATGGCGCAGTGATAGCGTGCTCACCTAGCACACGTGAGGCACTGGGTTCAATCCTCAGCACCACATAAAAATAAAGATATTCTGTCCACCTACAACTAAAAAAATAAATATTAAAAAAAAAAACATACAAGTGGAATCAGGTTTTTTTTTGGTACTAGGGATTGAACCCAGGAGTGCTTAACCACTGAACCACATCCTTTACCCTTTTTTATTTTCAGATAGGGTCTTGCTAAGTTGCTGAGGCTGTCTTTGAACCTTCAATCCTCTTGCCTCAGCCTTCCAAACCACTGTGTGCGCCACCACACCCAGCTTGGAGACAATCTTTTTATGGGGGGAAGGGGAAACCTGGGATTGAACTCAGAGGCACTCAACCACTGAGACACATCCCCAGCCATATTTTGTATTTTATTTAGAGACAGGGTCTCATTGAGTTGCTTAGCACCTCCGTCTTGATGAGGGTGTCTCTGAACTCGTGATCCCCCTGCTTCAGTCTCCCAAGTTGCTGGGATTACAGGAGTGCACCACTGCACCCAGCTGGAGACAACCTTAACAGTAAAACACACTACTTACTTTTTTATTTGTTCTAATTTGTCCTCTTCGGCCTTAATATAATCTTTCAGAGAAGTCACCAGATCTTTCTCAGTATGGATCAAATCAGTCATTTGACCTATCAGGGAAAGAGGGGAAGAAAGTATTGCTCATATTCATCAACACACATTTTTTTAGCTTAGAATGATTAAGAATGCTTCACTCTATGGAAAGATTTAACTGGCACAAATGAAATAGGTTAGAGAGGCTCATCTTTTCTCTTTTTTATAGCGCTTGCCTAGCGCATGAGAGAGGCCCTGGGTTCTACCCCCAGCAATACAAAAAAAGAAAGAAATTAAGGAGATAAATCAAAAGAAAGCCGCAAACTTTTCTAATCATGTGTTCCTGTTTTAATTTTCAATCTACTTGGTTTTACAAGCCTTGCCTATGTCAGCAAATTGTTTTTTCATTGACAAAATTAATTTACAAAACAATACTACTTTCCAAGGATAATGTTTTTTATCACTTCCCTCTTCACCTTTTGTTTTTAAGACTAGAATTAAACAAAACTAAAAAGTTACAAATATTCTATTTTTAGTTATTTATAAGGGATAAGAGTAATCATCATTTTATATCCTGAAATCAAATATCATAAATATTTGTGTTTTAGCTTACAATTCTATAAGGGTCAAAAGGTCTACAGAATGAAGGAAAACACCTTATTTAAGAAAATGAAACATATATACATGAAAATATAAAAGGATACATTTCAAACTCTAAGGAATTATTCTTGGAGCAAGGGGACATGGGGAGATATTATAGTCTATGTACTATACTTCTCCTCCCCCACTTTAACCAATATCCTATTTTTATACTTTAAAATAAGAATTTTAAAAATTCTGATGCAGAAAAAATAATGTGTTCTTAAGTGGAAAAAGATTAGAGAACAATGTGTAGGATATTCATGTATCCATGCATCAAAAGACCACATGCATTCAATTATTTGCTAGACAATCAGTAATTTTCTTTGACATGCATTTCTAAATTTTCATAAGCTTCTAACCAGAATATTTACCATGGGAATTCACTATATCTGTTTTTACTAATTCAAAAACACCTAAAAATGGAAAATTTTAAATGCAAAACAACACAAATCAAACATAGTTAAGACTTACCAATTGAAGTAAAAAAGCCTGGATGGGCTAATGACTGGGGAAGCAGAATCCCTATAATTAAAATACACCAGATCATCCTGGAAGGCTAAATTTCACAGGTTCACACGCCTGCAAAAGAAACAGAACCATTACCAGAAAAAAAAGGAAGAAGGGAAAGTGTATTTATCCTTCCCATTAACATAGTAAAATCCAGACTCCAAGGTTGCCCATAGAATTGATCTTTTTTTTTTTAAGCTGTAGATGGACACAATACATTTATTTTTATGTGGTGCTGAGGATCAAACTCCATTTCTCACAAGTGTTAGACAAGTGCTCTACCCCTGAGCCACAACCCCAACCCCAAATTGATGTTAATTATTATAAACTCAGTGGATTAGACAAAAGGGAAAAGGGACAGGGGCTAGGAATAGGAAAGATAGTAGAATGAAAAGGAAAAAAATTCTTATAAATTGATGTAATAATTTAGTGATAACTAATTTCTTTTTTTTTAATTTTTTTTTAGTTGTAGGTGGACACAATGCCTTTATTTTGCTTACTTATTTTTATGTAGCGCTGAGGATTGAACCCAGTGTCTCACATATGCTAGGCAAGCGCTTTACCACTGAGCCACAACCTCAGCCCCTAATTTCTTATTTTTCATGTAGAATACTACCTTGATATTTCACATGAGAGAAAAATATATATTTTGGGCTGGGGTTGTGGCTCAGTGGTAGAACGCTTGCCTAGCATGCGTGAGGCACTGGGTTCGAGTCTCAGCACCGCATACAAATAAAGTTTCATCAACAACTAAAAAAATTTTTAAAAAAAGAAAAATATACATTTTTTGTTACCTTATAACTTATCTTAAAAATTCAATCTGGGGCTGGGGCTGTAGCTCAGTGGTAGAGCACTTGCCTAGCATGTGTGAGACCCTGGGTTCGATCCTCAGCACCACATATAAAAATAATAAATGAATAAAATAAAGATCCATCAACAACTAAAAAAAAATTTTTTAAAAATTCAATCTGAATTTTTTTTCTTAATTACTATTACAATTAGAGTAACTGAATAGCAGTAGCTCTTCATATAACCTAAAAAATAAGTTTTCTCTGTGATCTAGATCTAAACCATGATAATCGTATAAGATATGCTTTATTAGATATTGCCAATATATTTTTAAAGATGCCAGAATGTTTTAAAGGAAAAAAACTTAGAGCTTTCTAAATAATGCTTAAAATTCCTAATCTGTTCCATCTTTTTTCTATATAGTTTTAAATTTTTAAATAAATTCAACTAAAAGTCGTGCATTTTGGGGCAATGAAAATGTAGGGACATATGACTAAATAACTGAGGGTACTGAATATGAATATTAAGTGGGTGAACTGTATGGTATATGAATTATATCTCAATGATGCCTAAAAAAATAAACAGTATATAGCTGTGAGGTGTTTTTGTTTTTTAATCCTGGTAGCAAAGCCCTTCTGTTTCTCTGTGTCCCTAGTAGCAGCTTTTTCTAGTGAAGATTCTTCACAGCAGATGAGGATATCAACTAACCAAAGGAAAGATTTTAACCTGATTTCCCAGACGCCCTACCAGCACTCTTCTCTTTCTCCTTCTCTACCACAAACATGAACTTTAAATGCTTCTGATCACTTCACAGGAGAATAAACCACCTTTACAGTACTGTTTGTAACGGGCTCCCACTGGTTGTTCTGATTTCTCACACTGTTCCTCTTTGTACAGGCACCTCTGACTTCCAGTGTAACTTTACCTAAAACAACAGGCTCAGCGGAGGCAACAATGAAAGGTCCCTATTCCACAAAAGCTGAAAAATAACATCACTTTCCCTGTAACTTGAATCTCAATAAAAATAGATCACCACAAAAAATGACATTCTGGAAGAACTCCTAAATCTCCTCCCTCAAGTTTGCTGCAAACTTCCAGATACTTCCAGAACCACACAGTAGTGAAATGCACTGCTTTCTTGGCTGCCTTACAGTGATTTTGGGAAGGCTTCTAGAATGTAGCAGATGCAGACACTTCCTTTCCTGGGTTCCTGCCAAAGCACAAGTCTTTTTCAAAACCCTATGCTGCCTGAAGAGTCTAGAATTTTCTCACTGTTTAAAGACTTCTGTCATCATTTTCTTCATGAATAAATGCTATTTCCAAAAAACACAAATGCTTTGTCCTAACAGAAAGATAATCATAAATGTATAAACTTTTAACTCTAATGAGAAAGTTTAGATTTTTCAGATAAGATATCATTGTTTCATTGCTAAAATACAGTCACTAAAGAGACTTTGTCAACTTTTACTGTCCTTAAACTTCAAGAACCATTAGCTTAGAAAACTAAAAAGAAGCTTTCGATGTTTTTCTTCAAATACAACTTAAAAATTTTATCTTAAGAAAGAGCTTACATAAAAATTCAAAGCATTATTCACATAAAGAATAAGTACGTCTTTACCTTATGTTATGCTTTAAAATAAATTCTACACAGGTTTAACAGTTAGTTGTAAACAATAAAATAAAACCACCACAGAGTATCTCTGAAAGCAGAGAATTTCTAAACTTAAAAATAAGAAAACAACCCACCAAAAGCCAGATGGAATTTAAATACACAAAATAAGTTTATATGTAAAAAAAATTAAAAAATAAACTACAAATTAGGAAACCATTTAAAGAAAATAAAGCTCTTTTAGGGAGTTCATACAAATCAGTAAGAAACCCACTAAGATGCTAATAGATAAGTAAATAAAGAATTTGGAAACTCACAAAGAACTATTAATAATTAACTAAAAATGATAAAACTTATTAGAATTTAATGACAACAAAAATTAAAATAAGATTCCACCTCTGCCCATCAAATGAACAATAAACAAATTTTACAAATTAACAGTTAAAATGATCTGGTGTTGTTATACTTTAAGAAACACAAAACTTATCTTTTAACTTGTAAGTTAAGTGAAAACACAATATTTAAAAACTAACATATAGGGGCTGGGTCTGTAGCTCAGTGGTGGAGCACTTGCCTCACATGCATGAGTCACTGGGTTCGATCCTCAGCGCTACATAAAAATAAATAAAATAAAGATAAAAAATAAAAATAAAAACTAACATACAACTCTGGTGGAGTCTGTATTAAATGAGATGAATTCTTCATGCTGGACAGAAAGTTAAAAACAAATTAATACTGATCAAAACAAAGGAAAAATTAATTCTAGGACTGTATATTTCATTCTTTCCTTTGAAGATATTTATGCTTATGTGAAAGCCACCCAGCTGCCTAGAATTGAACTACATCACCAGAGTAGTACAATTTCCCATTCTCCCTCCTCCTAGAGACAGATCTGAGCTAAGGTAGGTTAATCACTGACTCTCATCCTCACAAACATAATGGTGGTTGAGGGATGGGTTTGTGAATTGCAGGAAGTATCTCTTTCTAGAGCTGCTAACCTTAGAAGATATGAATTTGAATATGCCCTGTGACCATATCCACCAAGGACACACAAAAACCCAATCTATAAAGAGGACAAAGTAATTCAGAGATAATCAGTTCCAACCCCCATGTTCCTGATTCTTTAAATTACTGCACTGAATCTGTGAGTTACCCCAAATCTCCTAACCCAGGTAAGGAAGCTAATAGCAATTTCAGATTCATACAGCATTTCTCCAAACTGTCATGCCAACACAAGTTAATTAATAAAAATAAAAATAGCTGTGGTTCTCAAACCTTAACCATATCGAAATCATCTAAAGGTCTGCATTATCTAGATAATTTACACAAATTCCAGGTGATGCTGCTATTACTGGGTCTAAGGATCACACTTAGAGAACCACTGGTTACAAAACCCTTGAAATCACAGAATTCTGCCTTTAAAATAGCTTTTACTTCAACTTATCTTTTGTAAAAATATAATTGAAATTCTAATTGCTCTAGGGAATGGTTCCTTTAATCTGTTTTAATACTATGTCTCATTTATCTACATTCATTCAGAAACCTTAAGTAGCATGTTAATGTGCAAACATCTTTATCAATCCCAAGTTTTTAAAACAATGATTTCCTTACAGTGTTTTACTTCCATTACTTTTCACTCTCAGTTATCAACTTGCAAAGTAAATTATAGAGCATCTAAGAGTCAAGTGCCCAAAGATACTACAGCTTTATCAAAAAGTGAGCTATGTCTCCTGTTCTAAATCTTCAAACAAGCTTGAATAGAATGTAAATACATCAAAGTGGATGCAATCTCCTTTAGAAGACAGACAAATCTCAGGTAGGCCTGGATAAAAGTAAATTGCAAAGTGTACTAATTACTCAACATCAAACTTTCCTAAAGTGCTTCTTTCAGGAAAGTCCAGCCCCACAAACTCAACAGGTCAATGAAACTTCAGAATAGAGTTCTACTATACTGTAAATATTTACAATGTTATCAGGATTTATTGAATTTTAAGTATAAATTATTCAATAAATTACTAGAACAGGGCATCCAGCAAAAGAAAAAAAATCTATTATCCTTTCAGTTTCACATTTTTTCCCCAAAAACCCTGCAACATTTTTAAAAGTTTGTCTTTTCCAAATCATCCCACAATTTAAAAAGGCAAACTAAGGAATGCTTGATATTCTAAACTTTGACACTAAAAATTTTCCACAAAGCTCCTTTTAACAGTCTCTCTACACCTTCCACACTTGTTCCAAACCTTTTAAAAGGCTCCAGCTTTATTTTTCTCATACAGATCTCAAATTCAGCTGCTGGTTCTCCTGTCAGTGTTTGCTTTAATCATTTTGACAGTTTTCATGATCAACACAAAAGACCTACACGAATTCAGGCCATTACAATGTGCTGTATGTCAAGATGTGGCATGCCTTTTCCATCAAAAATGGAATGGATTTTTCTGAGACAACTAAGAGTGATTACTGATGCAACTAGTTTTATTTTTGCTTTTCTCTTTAATCCCTCAGCAAATTCTCATTTAACTTAATTCCATGAATTCCAGTCATACTTCTGCCCCCAAAGAATGTGAGCTAATGTCTAATCCTTAGAATTCGATGGACAAGTGCTTTAATGCTATGACCAACTTCTCTATCAAAAACTCAAAAAATATGCTAGCTTCTTTTCCACAGCTTTCTGTACTTAAGCAGTGAACCCAGTTGCTGGCATTATTCCAACTTAACAGCATTTCAAGATTCATACTAGAAGTCAGCTCCAAGTCAAGATATTGCCCTATTGCCCTAAAAGTACTACATGGACAATCTTTTAAAAGTTCTCTATCAGACAGAACCTTAATATAAGATCATTTCAGAAACACACTAGTGTACCTCCTATTGTGCCACACTATTGTATATACCCATTGTACCTCCATTACTCCTATTCTTTCTTCTGGAAACGGCCTCTTTTATCCTTTTGTTGCTGCTCTCCTCTACCTTTAACTCATCCCCACAGTTTTAGCAGTCGTATTACAAACAGCATGATTCTTAACCAAGTTCTTTTCTGGAAATTTTGGAAATAAAACTGAGAAAGAGGGGCTGGGATTGTAGCTCAGCAGTAGAGCGCTTGCCTCGCATGCGTGAGGCCCTGGGTTCGATCCTCAGCACCACATACAAAGCAATAAAATAAAGACATTGTGTCCATCTACAACTAAAAAATATTTTTAAAGGGGCTGGGGTTATGGCGCAGTGGTAGCGTGCTCGCCTAGCACGCGTGAGGCACTGTGTTCGATCCTCAGCACCACATAAAAATAAAATAGAGATATTCTGTCCACCTACAACTAAAAAAATAAATAAATATTTTTAAAAAAAATATTTTTAAAAAACTGAGAAAGAAATGGCACTCATTCTTTGAACTATATACAGTAAGATCAGGAGAAATTAGGGATCAAGTTCTGTCATATAGATCTAAAGAGTGGATGAAACTTATCTGGAAATATTAACAAATGAAGCATATATACAGAAAGGCAGACAGACAAGACAGAAAAAAAAACATTCTTGAAGTCTTTTTTTTGTTTTTTGTTGTTTGGGTTTTTTTGGTACTGGGGATTGAACCCAGGGGCACTCGACCACTGAGCCACATCCCCACCCCTATTTTTTCTTTTTTGTAGAGACAGGGTCTCACTGAGTTGCTTAGCGCCTTGCCGTTGCTGAGGCTGGCTTTGACCTCCAGATTCTCCTGTCTCAGCCTCCCAAAGTGCTGCGATTACAGGCGTAAGCCACCGCTCCTGGTTTAATTATACTCAATCTGTTTTTTAGACAATTCCCTCTCTATATAAGACTTACATAAATTACCTAATGTGCTATTAGGAGTTGGGTTTTTATTTAGCCCAGAGTCCTAAAGAATCTCTCCCCTTATCTCTGTACTTAATGCAATATTTCTCAATAAGTGGTTTTTGTTTGTTAGACATCCAAAAATACTACTTTTATATCAAAGGTAGTTTATGAATATGTTAATTATTCATAATTATTCATGTTTTATGAATGTTAATCTACTTTTTAAAATATATATATATATTTTAGTTTTCAGTGGACCTTTATTTTATTTGTATGTGGTGCTGAGAATCGATCCCAGGACCTCACACATCCTAGGGAAGCATTCTGCTACTGAGCCATGACCCCAGCCCTTAATCTACTATTTTTTAAAGATTTAAACTGGAATTTGGATTCACATTTGAAGTTAAATGACTCAGTGTTTATTTTTATTTTTATTATTATTTATTATTTTTACTTAAAAAATATAAAACCCAGATACTCAAACCCAGATACACACATTAGGCAAACATTCTACCACTGAGCACATGCACAACTCAATGTCTGAAGTTCTGCTTCAGCTAGGAAAATCAGGTACTCCTAAATCAGAAACTTTTTTTTTTTTTAAATATTTTTTTAGTTGTAGATGGACACAATGTCTTTATTTCATTGCTTTGTATGTGGTGCTGAGGATCGAACTCAGGGCCTCACGCATGCGAGGCAAGCGCTTTACCGCTGAGCTACAGTCCCAGCCCCCGCTAAATCAGAAACTTTTTAATGTAGGGTAATGGGGAAGGTTTGACAAAGGTATTAGTCTTATTATTTTTTTGGTTGTTGATGGACCTTTATTCTTTTTCTTTTACTTATATGTGGTGCTAAGAATCGAGCCCAGTACCTCACACATGCTAGGCAAGCACACTGACACTGAGCCACAACCCCAGCCCTAGTCTTATTATTAAAATGGTACCATTCATTAGCTTTGAGACTGTATGTTTTAAACTATATAATACCTTTCAGCTATTTTCAAACACCTACTTAGAAATATATATTCTTAATATAGGAAAACGGTCAAGATTCTTGCTCCTAGGATAGAGAATCTAAAAATTTACAGTAAATCAGAAAGATTCATCAATAGTGTCAACCTTTAGTTGATGGCTCTTTTAACAGGAACCAGCAATAAGCAAAAGGTAAAGGTGTAAATATGAAGGCCAAATGTGACTGCAAGTAATTTAAAAAGCAATAATTTATATCAAGGTGCTTAGGTTACACCTGGCACACAGAAGACACTTAAGAAATGTCAGTTACTTTTGGACCTGGGGCAAGAACTCAAGAATAGCTGAAATTGTTGCCAAAGACATCTCAAGGGGTATGGAAACGGAAATGACCTGGAGGGAAGAGAGCTCAATTTCAACTCTGGGCTAAGATAGCAAGAAGAAACAAGTAGGCCAGTCCCCTAGAAGACAGATGCAGGTCCTTTATATTTCAGGAATTTTGAGAAGACAGTAGACAGAGGCAGTGGAAAGAAGGAAAGTAAATAAGCATTAAATGATATACACATTCCTTGATGTTACTTAATAGATGCTCTGTCCAAATATTAACTTAGTCTAAAGGTTTCTCTCAAATAAAACAGATTTCTTTTTTTACATACGAATATCCAGCTGTTCCAGATTATCTTTCTCTATTGAACTCCCTTTTTATTTTTCCCAAAAGAATTGATGATTTTTGAGAATCTGAATTCTTATTTTGTTCCATTGATCTACACATCTTTTCTCTAATACCATACCGTCTTGGTTATAGTAGCTTTATATCAAGTCAAAATCAAGTAGTGTGAGTCTTCCAACTTTATTCTTTTCCAAAAGTGTTTTAGCTTTTCCAGTTCCTTTGCTTTTCCCTATCAATTTTAGAATCAGCTTATGAGTTTCTATAAGAAATCCTGCTGAAATGTGAACAGAAATTGCATTGAATCTATAGATCAGGTTGAGAAGAATGTATAGCTTAATAGTCTTCCAATCCATGAACATGGTATAATCAGTGTTTTGTAATTTTCAGCATACAGATTTTGTAAAGTCAATTCCTCAAATATTTCATGTTTCTGGTGCTACAGAGATGGTAATTTTTTAACTTCAATTTCGAACTGTTCATTACAAGTATATAGAAATGCAATTGATTGTTATGTATTGACCTTCTATCCTGCAAATCTGCAGAATTAGCTTATTTACCAGAGCTGTTTTTGAAGAGTCTTTGGGTTTTCTACATAGAAATGTTGTTGATAACAGACACATCCTTTGAAATACACTGTTAAAAGAATAAAGACAAGAGGCTGGGATTGTAGCTCAGCGGTAGAGCGCTTGCCTCGCATGCGTGAGGCCCTCGGTTCAATCCTCAGCACCACATATAAAGCAATAAAATAAAGACATTATGTTCATCAACAACTAAAAAAAAAATTAAAAAAAAAAATAAAGACAAGCCACCAACTAGAAAAAAATTATTTCCCTATCACATAAAATCAAGTCATTCCATTCCTAGAAAAGAAAGCATATGCCCTGATAAAAATTTATACATGACTGTTACAGATTTATAACAGTCAAAAATGGGGAAATAGTACAAATATCCATCAAGGTAAGTGCTCTACCACTGAGTTACAACCTCAGCCCAAGGATGATGGATATGTTCCCTTAATTATATTGATACTTTGAGTAGATATTGTCGAATTTATCAAATTATATATGATAAATATGACCACTTACTGTATGTCAATTATACCTCAATAAAGCTGTTTAAATATATTAATTTCTTCAATTAGTAATCTTTTTACTATAGTATTTTATTTATTTAACACCATCACTTTACTTGCAACTACAACTGCAGTGTTCACATAAAACTTGAGTGTTTTTTGTTTATGGGTACTTTTTTTAAGTTAAATATGACAGTAGAATGTATTCTGACATATCATACATACAGTATAATTTCCCATTCTTGTGGTTGTATATGATATGGCACTACGCTGGTCATGTATTCATATATGAACATAGGAAAGTTATGTTGGATTCATTCTACTGTCTTTCCCATTCCCTCTTTCTTCCCCCCCTTCCCTAGGATCCAATCCAATGAACCTCCACTGCCCCACCCAGCAACAAGGCCTATTACAGGTCAGTATCTGCATATCAGGGAGAACATTCGGTTTTTGTTTTTTAGGGGATTGGTTTGACTTAACATAATAGCCTCCAGTTTCATCCATTTGCCAGCAAATGCCATTTCATTCTTCTTTATGGCTTGGTAGTATTCCATCATGCATATGTACCACATTTCTTTATCCATTCATCTGGTGAAGACACTTAGGTAGATTCCATAGCTTAGCTGAGCTGCTATGAATACTGATATGGCCACATCACTATAGCATGCTGATTTTAAGCATGCCAAGGAGTGGGATAGCTGGGTCAAACGGTTGGTCCATTCCAAGTTTTCTGAGGACTATCCATATTGCTTTCCAGAGTGGTTGCACCAAGTTGCAGTCACACCAGGAATGTATGAGTATACCTTTTCCCTCATATCCTTGCCAACATTTATTGTTACTTGTAGAGAGTGTTTTTTAATCAATTGAGGTCTATTCTCCAAATATGTTTGAGGTTAAAAGAAATGGCAGTAAATTTTGAAACTGTGTAAATTTGAGAACGTCTTCATGCAAACTTTGAAAATGAATAAATCTGTCTGAATTTAAAAGGGGTAGGGATAGGATTTGCTGGAAATGGAGCAAAAACAAAGGTCAACATAGCAATGCTGAGAAATCCTAAATGCTTTGAGGTCCTAAATTCAAACAATTTGGTTTTAGAAACACTAAAATAAACACTTACTGATCAATTTTTGAAGGAATTAGATCTATAAATCCATCTAATCTAAGATTAGAGTGTAACAGAAGTTCTGAGCCTATTTAAAACCAGTTAATCAATATTTACTGCACACTCTCATATAAACATATAAACACATGTAATTGTCCTCCATTCTGTATGTTATTTCAAACAAAAAGCTATTATTCTTTTAGCACAACATAGAGTAACAATATCATTACATGCATTAAATAATCACAACATAGAACCCAGAAGAACATTTCCAGGATATTTTTTCTAAAAGTAAACAGTGCAGTCTTCGTATACACATTTTCCTTCTTTACTGAAATGATTCTTAAACATCTAATATAACAACTTTTGGTTAGAAAGCTTGAGAAATTAATAGAGCTAGGGAGTAAGGTGAAGAATCTTACATATTCAGAAAACAAACAACGAATTAGATGCATCTTAAATTAGTGATTAAAACTTTACAATTTCCATTTCTATCACTTATTCTCCAGAAACCTTACTAAATACCTTCTAAAATTTAACATGTTTATAGAATTTTGGTGGGGGCCACCGGGGATTGAACTCAAGGGCACTTGACCAGTGAGCCATATCTCCAGCCCTATTTTGTATTTTATTTATTTATTTATTTTATACATATATATATATATATATATATATTTTAGTTGTAGATGGACACAATGTCTTTATTTTATTGCTTTGTATGTGGTGCTGAGGATTGAACCCAGGGCCTCACGCATGCAAGGCAAGTGCTCTACCGCTGAGCTACAATCCCAGCCCTTTGTATTTTATTTAGAGACAGGGTCTCACTGAGTTGCTTAGCATCCCACTTTTGCTGAAGCTGGCTGAGATCCTCCTGTCTCAGCTTCCTGAGCTGCTAGGATTACAGGAGTGTGACACCAACCCTCGCTAGTAATTTTTAGATGTTTATAGAATCCACTTCTGTCACTGTAGACACAAATAACAGAACACAATAGTTTTCCTTTATCCACAGGTTCACTTTCTGTGGTTTCAGTTACCACATGGTCAACTGTGGCCCAAAACTATTATTTTAGTGCAATGAGGAATTAAGACATTTTGAGCACAAGTGTAGTGATGCTGGCAATCTAGATATGCAAAGAGAAGCCATAAAGTGCTTCCAAAGTAAAGTTCAAAATTTTGAGAGACCATATCACATGACTCTTATTATAGCATAGTTATAATTGTTCTATTTTAATTTATTGTTCTAAATCTCAATGATTGAGTGTATAGGAAAAAACAATATATATAGAATCTGATACTGAGGTTTCATGCATCCACAGGGGTTTTGGAATGTAACCCCCATGGATCAGAGGGGACTATTGTATATTGTTCTTCTACTTAATACTTCATACAATGTTCAGAGCTTTTTTCCTGACTTGTAATTGTTGACTATCAATTCTTGGGTCTTATTAAGTTCCCAAATCAAAGTAAGTTTGATTCCTATAATAGAAACATCTGTTTAACTCATTCTGCATATGTGAGGGATGAATACCCACATGTACCTATAATATTACTCAAATGTCATTCCTAATACAAAAGAGGTTATTTATGTATGCTCTTATCTCTGAACATGATCAATGCAGGCCAGGGTCCATTAGCTCAGAATAGAATATCCAAAACTGGTTAGAAACCCCTTTCTTAATACATGGATTATAGCTTAGAGACTCAGGTATACTTTACTCAACTTCATCCCTCCCAAGGCTATACTGCCAAAATGCTACTTTTCCATACCCTGGTGTACCGCTCCCCTTTCCAGCCTTCAATTCCTTCTTTTTCTGATGCCAGCTGAATAAAATGTACACAAAAGACTACATATACTAGAAGAATATGAATTCCTTATTGCAGAGGATAAGAATCTAGATATGTGCTTCCATTCAGCACTGACTCTGATTTAACATGTAGTAAGATAATACATTATTGTAAGTATCCATGTCCTATTTTTTTCGATAAAGCATTTCTCATCACTCTTTTGATACTCTGTCATTTAAATTGAGTGGAAATATGAAGTTAATTACTACTAGCCAGGAACCAAACTTCAACTCTAGATATTGAAAACATTCCTAATACAGTGGTAGATATGTTATTTAATCAACTTTCATTACCTCACAGTCAGTCTGGCCAATCATCAGGGGTTACGAAGGAATATGAAATGTGAATCAGAGAACAGATGACCTGAGTTCACGTCCTAGTTTTGCCACTTACTGTATTCTTGGAGCAAGTTACTTGACTTTTCTGAGCCTTGGTTTCTTTACTGTAAAATGGAAATAATATAAAACTACCTCACATAATCATCTTCAGATAAGATAATATATAAAGAAACTCTTTCTAAGGTGCTTTAGTTACCCAGTAGATCAAATAGGAGAACTTTCCAAGTCTTTTTAGAGTCCAGTCCAATCCCTGGATGATTAGAGGAAGAAAAAAATTACTGACTGCTATGGTTTGCATGTGGTTTGCACCCCAAAGGTTCATCTGTGGGAAGCCTGGCCCCAATGTGATGATGTGAAAGGTGGTAGAAACTTTAAGAGGTGGGCCCTAGCGGGAGGTGGTTACATCATTGAGGCACTGCTCTTAGAAGGGATTAATGCTGGTCTCAGAGTGAGTTTGTTCCCCTAGAGTGGGCTGTTAGAAGAGAGTAAGGCAGACCCCTCAATTCTTCTGGCTTCCTATCTCATCATTTTCACATTTGCTTCCACCACAGTGATGCCATCCACCATGAGGCCCTCACACCAGAGCTGAGCAGAAGCCAGTGCCATGCTCTTAAACCTCCAGAACAACAATCTAAATAAACCTATTTTTAAAAAAACTACCCTGTCCTATTTTCTTGTAGCAATAAAAGACAGCATAATACACAGATAAGGTTTTAGTGTCATGTGTTCCTTTCTTTAAAGAATACATATGGAAAGCCGGGTGCAGTGGCTCCCAGCACTTTGGGAGGCTGAGACAGGAGAATCATGAGTTCAAAGCCAGCCTCAGCAACAGTGAGATGCTAAGCAACTCAGTGAGACCCTGTCTCTACATAAAACACAAAATAAGTCTGGGGATGTGGCTCAGTGGTTGAGTACACCTGAGTTCAATCCCTAGTACAAAAAAAAAAAAAAATACAGATGGAAAGAAAACTGGTTAAAGTTAACTGTGGCTACCACTAAATAAGTCTCCCCCTTGCATTACTTAAAAAAACAGTTTAATTGCCCAAAAAAGATTTAGGCTAAGTATAATAATTTACAATTATTTTTATTAACTTAATATTACTATTTAAATTGGATTTATAAACCAACAAAACTTGGACATATCTATATGAAACACTAAGGAAGAAAAAATCCAAGACAATACTCATTGTAAAAGAGACAAGCAGTCCTTTTCTTTAGACTTTGTAAATCCAAGAAGCTTTTGCCATTAGCTATCAAAAATACTACCAGGGGGGCTGGGGTTATGGCGCAGTGGTAGCATGCTCGCCTAGCACGTGTGAGGCACTGGGTTCAATCCTCAGTACCACATAAAAATAAAATAAAGATATTCTGTCCACCTACAACTAAAAAATAAATATAAAAAAAAAATACTACCAGGACTTACAAGAGCCAATAGTCCAAAAGAACTGACATGATTTTTAAGGTAAGTGGTAAAATCTATGTTTCTAAAGAAAAAGGTAAGATTTAAAGTTCATATTAGGATTCTGAAGTTAAACTCTAAGCCAAAGTTAAAGAAAAATCACAGAATGACTGTTTCAAATCAAGGCAAAATATATTCAAGGTTGTTCACTTTTCAGCTTCTTGGCTATTTTCTGCTTCAGGTACCTATTTTCTCCATATAAACTAGATCCAAAAAACCCTTCAAAGTGTTCTAATGTTCCTGCTATGCACACTGAATGTTTCATCTGAATATTTTACGAAAAGACTAGCCCCATTCATAACCTACATCCAAACCTGTAAGAGAAAATACGTTTTTCCCAGAACCTTAAAAAAAAAATGAGCAAAAGTTGATGAAAGAACACTGCTGCCACGTCTTTCCCCCTCCCCCACTCACGTAGTGGCCACTTCATCCCTTCAGAGTGCATTCCAAGGGAAAGTCCAAGAGCCAGAGCTCTAGGAGAAACAGTTAAGTCGAAATTGGCAAGCCTCTTAGACTTTTTAGATCAATTCCTAAAAGGGGATTTAGCTGCTTCTTTATCCCTTTAAGACAGCGCAAAATTCCAAGTGTCTTCTCCACTCTGCGGAACGCATGTTAGCGTCCAAAAATTGAATTATGTATTTTAATAGGTTAGATTATTTAGGAGAACTATTTTCATCCTCATTGTACCATCCCTCCTCCCCTTGAAACATGTACCTGGAGGCTAGTCACATAATCCAACTCAAAATTCTCGCACAATCATGAAATGTTTGACTTAAATGGACTTTAAAACCCTGCAAATTCTCGAGGGGTGGGGGAGAACTCATGTGCCTTTAAAAAGATTTATGAGGAAGAAAAGGGAAGCAGCAGCCCAGCTTCCCCAACTGGGTGATGTGACAGCAAAGTCCTCAGCTCCAGCAGCCCCAAACTCGGTGCCCCGGGCTACGTCTGGCTGCTGAGGCAGCACCCCAGCACGCAACAGATGACTTCAGCCCGAACTTTCAGAGTAGGTCCGCTTTCCTGACCCGACGATTTTTCGACAGCGCCAAAATGCCTGCAGAGCTTCAGCCTCAGCTCTAAGCTTTAAAACCCACTCTCCATTGCCACATGCTAACCATCTGCAGCTGTGGCAGCCAAAAACCCACGCCCCACCCTCGCGTTCCTCTCAGCTTTGTAGGGAGCACCAGGTACGAAGGGAGCTCGGAAAAATCAACAGGGCGATTCCTCCCCGGGAAGGAACATTCAAGAAAGTCCTGGTCCCTGGGGCGGGGACAGAGGCTGCTGCAGCCCCAACGGTCAGAGGCGGGACGGGGGCAGAGGTGGGAAAGGGGGCACCGAGCAGGGCAGCCGGGCCTGCGGGGCAGCACGAGGGCACCGGGCGAGGGGCCGCGTCTCCAGCGGAAAAGGTACCCAGACTGCAGTAGTTAAGTGGAGACCCCCGCCCCCAAGCCATCCTACCACAGCCGGGAGAGCCCGGACCGCCGCTGCAGTACGAGAAAGACACGGGCTGCCCCTGGGCCACAGCCTGTCTCCAAGGTCGAAGGAGCGTCTCACCTGGAAAGTGGGACGGGAGGGCGGCGCGCTCTTCAGTTCCTGTCGGCTGCTCTCGGACCAGCTACCTACTCCCTGCCCTCAGCCCGCTGGCGGCGCGACTGGGCAGCAGAGGGAGCCAGTTAGCCCTTTTATAACCTCTAGGCCGCTACGGCAGCGCTGGGGAGGAGGCAACTGCAACCCTCGCTACGTGAGCTCGATCACACCAGCGCCCCCACGACTGCGCAGGCGCCCAGCCTGGGCCTCCCTCCCATCTCACCCGTGGCGGGTGCGTGGAGTCGGAGGCGGAGAGGAGGGGCTGGAGCTCCTCGCGCCGCCACGGCTGGCGGGCCTGGGATGTAACGCGCGTGCGCAGTGCTCTCTCCACGCCGCCGTTCGCGTGGATACCACCGCGATCCCCCGCTTGTGTGCAGTTTAGCGCGTTTTCGTGTGCAATTTCATGGTCAGCGCCAGGTCTAACCGACAAAGCCACCAGCAAAGGCATATCTTGAAAATGAGAACCGGAAGCATAGAAAATATGGCAGGAAGGAATCCTGTAGTAGAAAATAATACATCCAGTCTAGTGCCTCAGCTGTCGTGGCCCTAAAGCCTTTCTGCTTTTTAACCTCCCTCTCATATCTCTACAGTCTTCTTTATAGGAATCTCACTCACCTCCCATCTTTATTCTTTATCAGAGATAATAGGCTAAGAGCTCCAGAGTCAGATTATCTGGGTTTAAATCCTGGCTCAGTCCTGTGTAACGCTGGGCTTTAACCCTTCTTGTATGTTTTTCCTAATCTACAAAATAGGAATGGCGGTATCTGTCTCCTAGGATTAGTATGAGATAATGAATGTAAAGCACTTAGAACATGCCTGCTATACAGAAAGGATTTGATAAGTATTAGAATGTGTTATTAAAATAGTCCTCTAGGGTGTAGGGGTGTAGCTCAGTGGCAGAGCACTTACCTAGCATACAGGAGGTCCTAATTTTGATCCCCAACAACGCAAAGGAAAAGGGGAAAAAATAAAAATATATATATTCAGTACTCTAAGGCACCAAATATTGCATTTGATCTTAAGTCATTTCTAAAAGAAGAAAGCCTTACTATCAAGGAGTAGTGAAGGTGATTTTCCTCTAGTCAGTGAAAAGAAAAAAATAATTTCCTAAAACATTTTATTCAGGCTGGGGCTGTAACGCAGTGGTAGAGTGCTTGCCTAGCATGCGTGAGGCACTGGGTTCGATCCTCAGCACCACGTATAAATAATAAATGAATAAAATAAAGATCCATCAATATCTAAAAAAAATTTTTAAAAAAACATTTTATTCATTAAAAATTGTTTCCAAAGTTTTCCATATGTACCAAAAAGTACAGCAATGATTAACGGTTGACTCTTATCCAGAGGTGGGGTTAAGTATACAGATACCAAACTAGATAAAGCCTACTTAGGAGCTTCAGGCAATCAAAGTAGATAAGGTGATGCCTAAATCAGTGGTTCTTAAAGTGTGGTCAGGGCATCACACAAGGTCAAAATTCTTTTCATGTTAAGACTTTGCCTTTATGGCAATACAGTGGGGTTTTCCAGAGACTACAGATCCTGTGCTTTTGCAAAGGATTGAGTGCAGAGGATATATGAGAATTTTCTTTTAAGCCAGACATCAAAGAGATTTGCAGAAATGTAAAATAGTTCCACTCTTCTTACATTACAAAATATATTTTATTTTAAAAGTTAACATGTATCTCAGCACTTTGGGAGGCTGAGACAGGAGAATCGTGAGTTCAAAGCCAGCCTTAAAAACAGGCGAAGCGCTAAGCAACTCAGTGAGACCCTGTCTCTACATAAAACACAAAATAGGGCTGAGGATGTGGCTCAGTGGTGGAGTAGCCAAATTCAATCCCCGGTACCAAAAAAAAAAAAGTGAACATGTAACTTTTTAATTGCTTTTGAATGAATTAAATACTTTACCTGTTTGTTTTAACTCCTAATACAGTAAATGTTGACAGATGTGGTCTACATAAAAGCTTCTTGTTGCCAGGCTCAGGGACACTCACTTGTAATCCCAGTGACTTGGGAGACTAAGGCAGGAGGACTGAAAGTTCAAGAATAGCCCCAGCAAGCTAGTGAGACCTTGTCTCAAAAAAAAAAAAAAAAAAAAAGGCGGGGTGTGGTGGTGCTCGGGATGTAGCTCAGTGTTAAAGTGCCACTAGATTAAAAAAAAAACAAAAATAAAACTTGTAGTCCTCAATACTTTTTTTTTCGGTACCAGGGATTGAACTCAGGGATACTTGACCACTGAGCCACATCCCCAGCCCTATTTTGTGTTTTATGTAGAGACAGGGTCTCACTGAGTTGCTTAGCCATGCCTGGCCAATCCTCAATACTTTTTAAAATACTCATTTGCACTACCTCTTTCCTGGCCCCTAGAAGGAGTCCTAACAATATGTTCAAATGGTTATATGCTTTTGTAAAAATTTTAAAAGCAAAATATTTTAACAACAATCTTTAGCCCTTAATAACTTCACCTCTTCCACAGTTCCTCTTGTCTAGTCGTGCTGGAATAGCTAACTGACTTTTTTTTTTTTTTTTAATGTAGCTGAAGTTGAATTAGGGATACATTTGGTTTGAGTTTAGTGGGATATATTTTTGTAACCCACAGTCTCTTTCATGTGCAGTTAAGATATTGCCAGCTGTCCCAGGCTTCCAAGAATATTCCTTACCACCCATTGTGTTGACCCACACAGGATTGTAAAACAAAGGTGTGGGATCAGACCTCTTAGAGTTATTTGAATGTGTCCTGTGTGCTAGCATCAAAAAATATGTGTGGGCTGGGGATGTGGCTCAGTGGTTGAGCACTTGCCTAGCATGTGTGAGGCCTCGAGTTCCACCCCAACAGTTCAAAAATAAAAATATATTGTTAGTGGAGGAGAAGCAGTGTTGAATTTTAGGGAGCTTGAGGCTAATCTGTTGGAAATTCTTCCTATTTGATGTGTAAGCTTTTAAAGTAAAGATTTAATGTTTATCAATGCTTAGCCCAAAAAAAGGAAGTTCTTTTCTGTTAGGATTTAATGAGAACATCCACAGCAAACTAAAGAGTCTCATTCATTTGAAGAAAATTGATGTGCCCTGAATTCTCTTAAGTTACATATTAAACAATCCTTGGAGATTTCCCCAACTTTGACAACAATTCTAAAAATGTAAATAGCATAATCAACGATGAATTGTGAAGCTTAAACTTTTCTAACTTATTTCTTCTGTCAATTATATAAGATTTTAACCAACCACACTAAAGGAAAAAACTAAATTTTCTTTTTATGTTCTCTATAAGAAGTTGTTACAAAGTTATTAGCATTTGAAGAGACAGAGTATGAGGTATAAAAATGTAGGGAAAGAAAAGTAATACAGAGATGGCAGTTAATTAATAAAATTATTATGTTCTTTTTTGTGGGGCTGGGGATTTACTATGTTCTTTTTCTGGATTTTATGACCTTTTGATTATGTTAATCCATTTAGTGTTGCCATAATAAAATACCTGAGACTGGATACTTTATAAGGGAAGTGGTTTATTTTGGCTCACTGTTTTGAAGGGAATAAGGCCAAGATCAGGCTGCCACATCTGGCAAAAACCTCATGCTGGGCAGGGGCTGTAGCTCAGTGGTAGAACACTTGCCTTGCAAGTGTGAGGCACTGGGTTCCATCCTCAGCACCACATATAAATAAATAAAGCTATTGTGTCCATCTACAACTAAAAAAAATTAAAAAAAAAAAAAAAAAAAAACCTCATGCTGCATGGTAACATGGTGGATGGTATCTCCTGGTGAGAGCACATGCAAAAGAGTGAGAGATGAGAAAGCACGGGATGAGAAAGCAAGAAGGCAAGCCAGGAAAGCTGAACTCAGCTTTACAATAACCCTTTCTCATGGAAACCAATCCAATCCGAGAAGATCCCTTCTGAGGGTGGTGACTCCAATCACCTAATCACCTCCCACTAAGCCCTGCCTTCTAAAGTTCCACTACCTCTCAATACTGTTGCACTGGGTTCCAAAGCTCCACATGAAACGTTGGTGGACGAAATATATCCAAACCATCGCAGTGATGTCATTTTAAAAACTATTTGTCATTTGATCCCACCCAAAACACTTTATATTAAAATCTATGTGACTACTCAACCTGATCGTCCCTGCTTGGTTATAATGAAAATGAGAGATACTCGGAGGAGTAGAAAAAGAATAACATGATCCCTTTTGAATGGTCAAACATTCGAGCAAAGCTGATCTAGCCTTACTCGAATCCACCAATAAATCTCTTCCTCTTGCATCCAAAAAACTTGAGTATGTTCATCAATCAATAAATATTTTTTGAATAAAGCATTATACATTCATTCGTAGGAAAAGATTGTTCAGTAACTATGGTAATAACAAGCAGAGGTGATTTTAAACTCAATTAATAGATTGATGGCAACTCAACTTGTCAACAAGACTCTAAAAACAAACAAAAAACCCCAGCCAATCAGTAACAAGCTTCATACTTTTTAAAGTTAGTCAAATAGAAACCGTCTTAAACTAGTGAATTCATTTCTGAAAGTCAACCAATCATCATCAATAGTCTCTCCACCAAAATAATCAGGCTGCTAAGGATGATGTCTACCCTCCCCTACCTTTGAAAATCAATCAGTCCCTTCCTCAAAATACTATACAAGATCAGCAGAGAGCTGATGTCAAAAAGCATAACACTTCTACGTAGAAAATAAGTCAGCTTTTTATTTTACATTTTCAATGTTTTTTTCCTTTGACATTGAGCATCTGCGTGACCAGCAGAGGGGAAACCAAAATAGAAGACATACACCATGTTATTGAAGGTAATTTCAAACAATTTGCATTCACTATATGAAATAATTAGAAATCATTTGAGATAGTAAAGTATTAAGTTGTGAAGTAAGGTTTATGAAATAATTTACACTTCATAATTAGAATGAATAAAGTTAAATTTGATGAAATAGATAACAGTGAGTAGGTCCTTTGGTAGGGGACAAAGATGATGGAAGAAATATTTTAGATCCTGTGTGTCTGTGTATTAGTCATTTTTCCGCTGCTATGATTAAAGGATATGACCAGAACAATTGTAGAGGAAATGTTTAGTTGAGGGCTCACGGTTTCAGAGGTCTCAATCCACAGACAGTAGGCTCCATTCCTCCAGGCTCAATAAGAGGCAGAACATCTTGGCAGAGGGAAACAGCTCAGGATCAGAAAGCAGAGCAAAAGAGACTCCACTTGCCAGATACAAATATATACTCCCTAGCCACGCCCCCAGTGAATCACTTCCTCTAGCCACACCCCACCTGCCTCTGGTTACCACACAGTTAATCCCATCAGAGATTGATTTACTGATAGATTAAGGCTATGTATGCCCCAATATTTTTTCCTTCAAACCTTGCATTGTCTCACACGTGAGCTTTTCCAGGGCACCACATCTAACCATAACAGTCAGGCACTGTGCTAGGGGGTTGAGGAGCAGACACCAGTGGCCCATCTCCTAGAAGTTATATCCCAGCTAGGGAACTGCTCAGTTCCATCAACTGAGGAGCTTTTAAGTTCTTGTTGTGTATGGGGAAGGAGACAGATCCACATAGACTGTTCTCACGGTGGCCCTTCCTCCCTGGGCAGCTCTTTCACCCCACCAATGCCTCCTAGGCTGAGGTAACCTGTTCCTTTCATGGTCATTGCAGCAAACCAGGCTCACAATGGAAGTAAAGTCTGGTGGGATGAGGGAGATGTGAGGGTGTGTGTTACCAGGATAGCTGGTCTGGAGAGGGGAAAAGGAAAAAATAGTGGCCTTGAATGGGCTGCTTCATGAGATTCATTCAGACTCTATCTGCATGGATTTAAACCTGGGTTTTGTGAGTCCTCTTGTGCAATGTTCCCTCAATTTTAGCTGTCCCAGATTTCAGGCGTACTTGTCCCACCTCTACAATTCTGCAATAGTGTGTTAGATATTTTTAATTAACTCACTTAAATGAACTAAGTTAAGAATGTTTATATTTTATGAACCTTCATAACTCTTTATATTATATATAATTATTTATAATTTTATATTTTTCAAATATTCTTGCCACACTGTCTTGGGCATCCTCAGGTATTTGCTTTTTTTTTTTTTTTTCCATTTGCTTTCTTAGAGACAGTCTGCCTAAGAAATGAATGTCCCTCCAGGAGGACCTTGAATCTCTAAAATTAAAAATTGTGCTTATATTACAAAAAAGAAACATTTTAGAAATATTATGGTATATGAATTAGAAGAGTAGGGTCTGGTGAGTAATTTAAGATTTATTGAATTAATATTTATGGAACAACTACCTACTATACCCAAGACACTGTCTACTGGGCTGTAGAAAATAAAACTTTGATTAAACAATCTCTGTTTTTAAGATATTTAATTCTACCTTATTGGACAGAGTGAAAACCCGCACTTGTGGCAGTAGAAATTCATTCATCCTGCCTGCATGAACTAGACTATGCTGAAGCTAAGTATGTGGCTCCTACTGTCACAGAACTTGGAATCTTTCTAAGTAAACCTACAACATACCAAATTAGTAAATCTACATACATATATCTTTATAAGGAAAATAATAAGAAAAATACCAGAGTGCTATAGGAAAGAATAAGGGACATAATTTGGATTGATAACCCAAGGAAAGTATCACTGAAGAAGTGATATTTAAACTGAGGCCTGAGTTAAGTAAATGGAGTGTGTAAATAAGAAAGAGAGGAAGTAGTGTATGTGAAGACTAAGGGACATAAGCTTGGTGCATTTGAGAGGCTGAAAAAAATTCAGTGTAGCTATAATACAGGAAGTGAGGAGGAAACTTTTAAGAGAGGAGATTGGAGAGATCTGCAAAGGCTATATCATGCGGAGCATGTTTTTTTGTTCTGTAACAAGCATAATGAAAAGGCATGGTGGTATTTTAAGCAGTGCAGTAACATATTATTTGCCTTTAACAAAGGAAAATGCAATGTAAGAGAATAAGTTTTCCTATGAATAACATGTCACTGAATGTGGGGATGGACCTTAGGAATAGGAGTGAGGAAAACTTTCACCTTGTTTATGAAGGTCAAGAAACGAGGGGGGCTGAGGTTATGGCACAGTGGTAGCATGCTCGCCTAGCATGCGGGAGGCACTGGGTTCAATCCTCAGCACCACATAAAAAAATAAAATAAAATAAAGATATTCTGTCCACCTACAACTCAAAAAAAATATTTAAAAAAAAAAAAAGAAATGAGGGATTCTAGAATGTAGCTAAAACTACAAAGTATTCTATTCACTAACTGGATCGGAATAGCCAGACCTACATCATGTGGCCTCAATAGGGATGGAATACTTGCTGTAGTAAGCAGAATAATGACTCTCAGAAGATATCTGCCTCCTAATCCCTAGAACCTGTGAATAGACTGCCTTACAAATCAAAAGAACTTTGAAGATATAATTAAATTAAAGACCTTCAAATGGGAAGATTAGCCTAAATAACAGAGCTGGGCCCAAACTGATTACACAATTTCTTTAAAACTAGGAACTTGACTCCAGGCGTGGTGGTGTAGGCCTGTAATCCCAACACTTTGGGAGGCTGAGACAGGAGAATCGCAAGTTCAAAACCAGCCTCAGCAACGGCGTGGAGCTAAGCAACTCAGTGAGACCTTGTCTCTACATAAAACACAAAATAGGGCTGGGAATGTGGCTCAGTGGTCCAGTACCCCTGCGTTCAATCCCCAGTACCAAAAAACAAAACCAAAAAAAACACTGAGAACCTGGGCTCAAGTTGTGGCTCAGTGGTACAGTGCTTGACTGGCATGTGTGAAGCCCTAGGTTTGATCTCCATACACTTTCTTGCCCCACCACCACCACCAAAAAAAAAAAAGAGGAAGGAGTACGTGCCATGGTCAGAGAAAGAGATGTGAAAAGGAAGTAGAGTCAGATATATGCTACTTTGCTGACTTTGAAGATGGAAGTGGACCTTGAATCAAGGAATGAGGTGGATTCTAGAAAGTGGAAAGCCAACGAAATGGATTCTTCCCTAGAACCTCCAGAAAGAAAGGAATGCAGCCCTCTCAGCTCTTTAGATCTTACCCAAGAAAATCTATAGCAGAGTTCTGAACTATAGAACTGTAAGAGAATAAATTTGTATCAAGCTACCAAGTTTGTGGTAATTTGTCATAGCAGCAAAAAGAACCTAACACTCACTTGTGTGACTATGACTGAAATAATGGCAAAGACAATGACTGAATATATTTCTCAAGAGTTCCTAGATGTGGGGCTGGGGTTATGGCGCAGTGGTAGCGTGCTCACCTAGCACACGGGAGGCACTGGGTTCGATCCTCTGCGCCACATAAAAATAAAATAAAGATATCCTGTCCACCTACAACTAAAAAATAAATATTTAAAAAAAGAAAAGAGTTCCTAGATGTGAATGATCCCTTACACTGGGTAAGTGTTCTTGAGACCATGAGAATTATCTAAGTAAGAGGATCGAGAGAGTAAGAAAAACTTTTCAATAAGCAGGACAGGAGCATTAATACCTTTAATTCATTCAAAGCTATATGACCTCAAGCTGCTAAAGCAGGACATGTGAGTTACATTAAGAATTGTGCTTTGCAGGAGAAATGCAGGAACTCTGGATGCAGCAGTGGGGAGGGGGTAGAAAGGAAAGGGAAACGGGAATAGTAATGATGATTGATCGAATGGGTCATTACTACCCCTGGTGCATGTATGAAGACACAAATAGTGTGACTCCTTATGATTTACAACCAGAGAAATGGAAAAACTGAGCTCTGTTTATGTACTATGACTTGAAATGCATTTAAATAAAAAAAAAAAAAAGAATTGTGCTTTGGTTTCTACCTTGGAAAACTGTCAGAATAATGGTATCAACTACCAACATAAGGATTTTGGGAAAGTGAGCCTAGTTTGTAGAGAATATGATGACTTTGATTTTGAATCTTATAGGGTTTGAAATGACAGAGCCTTTCACAAGTTCAAACACAGTCTAAGAGTTTGTCAGTATGAAGCAGATTTTCTTATCACAAAAGAAATTGATCTAAATTCTGACTTTCTGCCTACACATAATTCTAACTTAAAATTAATCCACGATTTCTTGGATCTAACTGCTAACTTGAATCAGCTATTCGTTTACTGGATCTATCTTTCTGTTGTTGGCTGGCATGGCAAGAGTACCTCCTTGTACTAGTCATTAGTGCTATTCCTCAAATATTTCTAGGGCTTTTCTCTTCCCAGAGGAAGATCTGTTCTCTACCTTTTGTGAAGGTAGCTGTGGCCAATTAACTTGCTTTGGCCAAAAAAAGTGGCAGAATTGTTTCTCCATATTCTCTTCCCATTGTAGTTACCATAGAAGGCCATATCAAGATGAAGCCTTCATCTGTTTGGGTCCAGAGTTCCTACAATGAACAGAGCCCCAACTCTCCACTGACTTGACAATATATACTGAACCTATAGCTTGAGTGAAAAATAAACTTGTATTATTTAAACCACTAAAATTTGAGCTTTATTATTGCAGCATTACCTAGTCCATCTTAACCTATAGACTGCCTAAACAAAGTCAAACTTTCCCCTTACAAAAACCTACTATCTGAATTGTTGTCAGAGGGCTGGGGTTGTAGCTCAGTGGTGGTAGAGCTCTTACCTAGCACATGTGAGGCACTTGGTACGATCCTCAGCACCACATAAAAATAAATAAATAGAACAACAACAACAAAAAATAAAGGTAGTATGTCCATCTACAACTAAAAAAAATTTTTAAAGAAAAATAATTGTATTTGTCAGTCAAATGTGGTGACTCATGCCTGTAATCCTTGGAGCTCAGGAAGCTGAGAGAGGAGGATCGCAAGTTTGAGGCCAGCCTCAGCAATTTAGCAAGGCC
>CM053404.1:45176737-45207542 GCA_028644305.1 Xerus rutilus | reverse complement strand
CAAGAAATGTTAGAATTAGCTCTAAAGTGGACAGAGAATTAGAAAGAAAAAAAAAGGTTAAAGTTATCTGATTCCCACTCGCCTTTTGCCTTATCCCCATAATCTATGCATTGTGTTTCAGGGTGGATTTATAACTTTACCATTTTGTTATTTAAAAATGGGTATAATGCCACTTTACTGTTTCCACATATGCTATTTCTCTTGCTATTAAGATCGCAGAAATTCATTAACAAGATCATGATTAACTTTGCATTTGGAAAACATAGCACCATGCCTGGGAATTGAACTACATCTCCCAGAGTGCATCTCTTAAGAGAACTCTGGGAAGTGTGGCAGAAGTATGTTTTTTTGACAACCATAGATAACTTTACCAGGCATAGGGATTAAGTTACATTTCCCAGAGTACATCTTTAGGAGGATTCTGGGAGGTGTGTCAGAAGCAGCAATGGTGTCTCCAGGAAGGGAAACTGTTCGAACTTGAACTTTTGGAGTTTGCTGGTTTCTGCTGATTCTTGAGAAAGGAAGGCACCACTAAAAGAATTCAGAGTGAGTACAGTAGAACAGAAATTTGGTTCTAAGTTCAAGAAGGGAAACATAATTAGAACTTAATAAAAGCTCTTGGTTACAGCATTTTACAACTTAGGTTAGTCTTTCCTCTGTCTTGCAGAAACCAGGGGAATGACCAGTTTTGCACTTGTGAAGCTATCTCATAAACTACAGTTCATCACTTTCTGATACCTCTTTGAAGAGTTGTTTTAAAATAGAATGTGCTAACTGCTCACTGTTTGCCTTGATTTTTGAGTTAAAGAAGGAAAAATGAGGGCTGGAGCTGGGGCTCAGTGGTAGAGTGCCTGCCTAGCATTCATGAGGCACTCGGTTGGATCCTCAGCACCACATATAAATAAATAAAATAAAGGCCCATTGACAGCTACAAAATATTAAAAAAAAAAAAAGAAGGAAAAATGATCTTTTAGAAAGCAAGTCACAAGACCTTGGAATCTGCACCCCAGTGGTTCCTCTATTCTGCATATTTCCCCAGTCCACAGTCATGCCAAGATAGACTGTCTCCAAAGGGCTCTCCCAAACACCAGAGTCTTAACCTCTTCTTGGTGACAGTTAACCAAAGATTTGAGATGAGGGTTTTTTTGTTTGTTTGTTTGTTTTTTGGTACCGGGGATTGAACTCAGGGGTACTTGACCACTGAGCCACATTCCCAGCCCTATTTTGTGTTTTATGTAGAGACAGGGTCTCACTGAGTTGCTTAGCGCCTTGCCATTGCTGAGGCTGGCTTTGATCTCGCGATTCTCCTGTCTCAGCCTCGCAAAGTGCTAGGATTACAGGCGTGTGATCCCGTGCCCGGCTTGACATGAGTTTTTTGTCATGCTTTTAGGCTTTATAAATTAATCCTTCTGGAAAGATGGGCAAAATGAGAAACCTGCGTGAATCACTGATTTTTAGAGGGTTCAGAAAAAAATGTTAATCTTAAGGTCCTTACCTCATCATTTATTAGTTCTTGATAAAAATAATATTACTTTTCATCTTTATTAGCCGGGCGCAGTGGCTCACGCTTGTAATCCCAGCACTTAGGGAGGCTGAGACAGGAGAATCATGAGTTCAAAGCCAGCCCCAGCAATGGTGAGGCTTGCTAAGCAACTCAGTGAGACCCTGTCTCTACATAAAACACAAAATAGGGCTAGGGATGTGGCTCAGTGGTCGAGTGCCCCTGAGTTCAATCTCTAGTACCAAAAAAAAAAATAGTAATAATAATAATAATAATATTACTTTTCATCTTTATCAAACTATGTACTTTTGTGTGTGTGTGTGTGGTGCTGGGGATTGAACCTAGGGCCTTGTACATGTGAGGTAAGCACTCTACCAACTGAACTGTATCCCTAGCCCAAGCTATATACTTTACACAACAAAAACAAAAACCCCAAATCAGCCATGATAATTCACCACTGACTAAGATTAACCTGGTAGCAGAAGCTAGGCAAAACATCAAACAGCAAGTACAGTGGGCCACACGGATTCATCAGTAGTTATAACCATAACCAAATAGTTCTTGCAAATAGTTCTTACTTTGCAGGATCCAAAAAATACTCCAAAGGAATCCCCTTTGGCTCACAGGGAATATGGTAAAGTATTTCCAGTAACAGTGGCTTAGAAAAAGTCTCATTGGCCAATTAGTCCCAGGAACTATTGTTTTATGATACTTTCTTTTATTTAAAAAGGAATATGTACATATGGTTAAAAAATTTCTTTTAAGCGCAAACTGGACAAGGTGGCAAACACACCTGTAACCTCAGCGACTTGGGAAGCTGAGGCAAGAAGATCACAAGTTAAAGGCCAGTTTCCTGAATTTATCCAAGACCCTGTCTCAAAAAAAAAAAAAAAAAAAAAAGCGGGGGAGCCAGGGATGTAGCTTAGTAGTAGAGCACCTGCTGATTTTTCAATCCCAGTGCTGCAAAAAGAAAGAAAAATTAGGGCTGGGGTTATGGCACAGTGGTAGTGTGCCTGCCTCGCACGCCTGAGGCACTGGGTTCGATCCTCAGCACCACATAAAAATAAAATAAAGACATTCTGTCCACGTACAACTAAAAAATAAATATTAAAAAAAAGAAAGAAAAATTAGTGCAGAAATGAATAAAATAAAAATGACAAGTACCCCTTTCAGCCCTTATCTCCTTCCCTCTCTCCCAAATTAGTCACTGTTAAGAGTTTGGTATGTGTGTTTCTAGTCATTTGAAAAATGTAAACAAATACACAAATTATGTACTCTGCAATATATATGTCCATTTCTTTATAAATTCACCAGATCATACTGACTAACCAAATATTACTTACTTTTTTCTTCCAGCTTAAGGTACAATTGGCAAATAAAAATTATACATAATATATATTATAATATAACATAAAAATTATATACATATATGCATCGCACAATTTTGATACATGCATTCATTATGAAATTATTATATAAAACTAATATATCCATCATCTTACATACTTGGAATTTTTTTAACTGTAGTAAGGACATTTAAGATCTATTCTCTTAGTAATTTTCATATATACAATACATTAACTATAGCCATCATGCAGTACATTAGATCTCCAGAATTTAACATCCTAACTTAATTATCCTGTCTAAAGTATTATCCTTAGTGCTTTTGACTGACATCTTCTATTGCCCTCTGTACTTTTCTTACTTAATGATATATTCTGAATAAACTTCCCTATTACTACATACATGTTTTTTCATCATTATGTTATTTTTTATTTATTTATTTTTCAAATATTTATTTTTTAGTTGTAGGTGGACAGAATATCTTTATTTTGTTTTTATGTGGTGCTGAGGATTGAACCCAGTGCCTCACGCGTGCTAGGCGAGCACGCTACCACTGAGCCATAACCCCAGCCCTTTTTTATTTATTTTTAACAGCAAAGTGTGTCATTCCATTTCATCATGACTTTAAAAACATTCTTGTACATGTCCTTCTCTTCCTGGAATAAATTCCTAGAAATGGAATGTTTAGGTGAAAGGGATGCTTATTTAATATTTTAACAGATATTCCTAAATTGATCTCTAAAAATATTGTTTCAATTCACATTTTGTGAGTTGTATTTGAACTAGAAATATTGACTTCAAATACAAATATTGACTGAAAATACATTTCTCCTAATATATCACACAAGTCCCTGGGTTATTAAAATGAGGATTTTACCTTTAAAACTGTCTCAAAGAGTGCTTTGCAACCCAAATCACATATTGCCTTCTGTGAAATCTAGTTATGTATTTGTGTTCTCTCTTTTGCTAGAGTTTCTTGAAAGTAGAGATTTTCATTCTGTACATTTTTGTGCTCCTTAAGAAACCTTGTATAAAGTCAGTATTCAAAAAATACTTTGTTGACTCCCATTGCTAAATATATTTTACCCTTGCCTAGGACATAGATTGCAGCTAAAACTATCCAAGGATTAGTCACCAGTGACTCATAATTATGCAACCAAGAAGTAGGTCTCAAACTTTACTTATTCCTTGGTTGGTTAAGGTCAAAGCTTGCTTCTCTTGGGCATAGTTAAAGGGGTGGCTTGTTATTTAGCTGTACTGATTTTCCCATTTTTTTCAGTGGAAGTTCTTGGTTTTTCTGCTGCTAATATGAAAGGTACTTTTCATGGGGAAGAAAATACTACTGACATACAATTTAAAAGGGACCATGGGGGCTGTGGTTGTAGCTCAGGAGTATAGCACTTGCCTAGCATGTGTGAGATACTGTGTTCAATCCTCAGCACCACGTAAAAATGAATAAATAAAATAAATGTATTGTGTCCATCTACAACTAAAAAATAATTTTTTATTTTTATTTTTTGGTACTGGGGATTAAACTCAGGGGTACTCGACCACTGAGCCACATCCCCAGCACTATTTGTGTTTTATTTAGACACAGGGTCTCAATAAGTTGCTCAGCGCCTCGCCATTGCTGAGACTGGCTTTGAACTTATGATTCTCCTGTCTCAGTCTCCCAAAATACTGGGATTGTATTTTGGGAGACTGAGGTGTAAAAACAAATTTTTTTTAAGTAAAAAAAAAAGGGGCTGGGGTGTGTGGCTCAGTGGTAGAGTGCTTGCCTAGTATGTGTGAAGCACTGGGTTTGATTCTCAGCACCACATATAAATAAATAAATAAACAAATGTCCATCAGCAACTAATAAAAATATTAAAAAATTAAAAATAAATAAAAGGAACCATGGGGGCCATGGATGTACCTTAGTGATAGAGTGCTTGCTTAGCATGCCTTAGGCCCTGGGTTCAATCCCCACCATGGAAAAAATAAATAAATAATAAAAGGAGCCATGTTTTGCAGAATGGATTCTTTGGATACAGACTTATTTTTTCTCTTCCACTGAGCTACAAAAGATAGAAACTATCTTGTATCCATGTGAATTTATATAGCTGTCTTTTGAAATATTTTCCTAGTAGCCATGATTTTAAATTTTTCTTATCTACAGAATTTCCTACTACACTTCATTTTCAGAGGGATGCTGATTTTTATGTATTCTGAGAAACTTGGTTTCATTACTTTGGCAATATCCCAGGCTTTTTACTTGGTCTATTAATTAGAGTAATGCTTGACACTGTAATTAATAAACTTCACATTTTCAGTAGCCAAGCCAGATGCAGTGGTGTATGCCTGTAGTCCCAGGTATTTGGGAAGGAGAGACGAAAATCACTTGAACCTAGGAGTTCAAGACCAGCCTAGGCAACACAGCAAGATTCTATTAAAAAAATTCAGTGGCTAAAGATGTAACTCAGCAGAAAAGTACACGTTCCCAGCACATATATCTTTTATAATGTTAAGGTATGTTCCTAATATCCCTGGTTTTTCTAGTGTTTTGAACATGAAGAGGTGCTGTATTTTGTCAAATGCTTTCACAGCATCTATAGAGATAATTGTATGATTCTTGACTTTAAGTCTATTGATGTGATAAATTACATTTAGGGATTTCCATATGTTGAACCAACTTTGCATACCTGGGATAAAACCCACTTGATCATGGTGCACTACCTTTTTAATATGTTTTTGTATACAGTTTGTATACAGTTTGTCAGAATTTTAATGAGAATGTTTGCATCAGTGTTCATCAGGGATATTGGTCTGAAGTTTTCTTTCTTTGATGTGTCTTTGTCTGGTTTTGGAATCAGGGTGATACTAGCCTCATAGAATGAGTTTGGAAGGGTTCCCTCCTTTTCTATTTCATAGAATAATTTGAGGAATATTGGTATTAATTCTCTTTGAAAGTCTTGTAGAACTTGGCTGAGAATCTGTCTGGTCCTGGGCTCTCTTCTTGGTTGGTAAGCTTTTGATAGCATCTTCTATTTCTTGCTTGAAATTGATCTGTTTAAGTTGTATATGTCTTCCTGATTCAGTTTGGGCACATCATATGCCCCTAGAAATGTGCCAGTGTCTTCGGAATTTTCAGTTTTACTGGAGTAGAGATTTCAAAATAGTTTCTAATTATCTTCTGTATTTCAATAGTGTCTGTCATGATATTTCCCTTTTCATCTTGGATTTTAGTAATTTGAGTTTTCTCTCTCCTTCTTTTCATTAGGGTAGCTAAAAGTTTATCAATTTTATTTATTTTTTCAAAGAACCAGCTTTTTGTTTTGTCAATTTTTTGAATTGTTTCCTTTATTTCTATGTCATTGCTTTCAGCTTGATTTTAATTATTTCCTGTCTTCTACTTTGTTGGGGGTTGATTTGTTTTTCTTTTTCTAGAACTTTGAGATGTAATGTCAGGTCATTTATTTGTTGACTTTTTCTACTTTTAATGAATGAGCTCAATGCAATGAACTTTCCTCTTAAGACAGCCTTCATAATGTCTCAGAGATTTTGATATGTTGTATCAGAGTTCTCATTCACCTCTAAGAATTTTTTATTTCCTCCTTGATGTCTTCTGTTATCCATGTGTCATTCAATAGCATATTATTTAGTCTCCAGGTGATGGAGTAGCTTCTATTTTTATTTTATGATTGATTTCTAATTTCATTTCATTATGGTCTGATAGAATGCAGGGTAGTATCTCTATTTTTTTGTATTTTCTAAGAGTTGCTTTGTGGCATAACATATGGTCTATTTTAGAGAGGGATCCATGTGCTGCTGAGAAAAAAGTGTATTCACTTGTTGATGTATGAAATATTCTGTATATGTCTGTTAAGTCTAAATTATTGATTGTATTATTGAGTTGCATTATTGTGGTTTCTTTGTTTAGTTTTTGTTTGGAAGATCTGTCCAGTGGTGAGAGAGGTGTGTTAAAGTCACCCAGTAGTGTTGTGTTGTGGTCTGTTTGATTCTTGAAATTGAGAAGGATTTGTTTGATACACATGGATGCTCCATTGTTCGGGGCTTAGATATTTATGATTGTTATGTCTTCTTGATGTATGGTTCCCTTAAGCACTATGAAATGTCCTTCTTTTTCCTTTCTGACTATCTTTGGTTTGAAGTCTACTTTACTTGATATGAGGATGGAGACCCCTGCTTGTTTACATGGTCCATTTGAGTGGGATTTTTTTCCCCATCATTTCACCTTCAGTCTGTGGATGCCTTTTTCTATGAGATGAGTCTCTTGAAGACAACATATTGTTGGATCTTTTTAAAAATCCAATCTCCTAGTCTATGTCTTTCGATTGTTGAGTTTAGGCCATCAACATTCAGGGTTATTATTGAAATATGATTTGTATTCCTGGTCATTTTGGTTTTATTTTGGTTTTTAACTTGACTTTGTTTCTCCTTTGATTGGCTTTTCCTTTAATGTAGTCTCTTTACTGATTTTCCTCTCTTTGCCGATTTTTATTGTTTTCCATTTCCTCCTCATGAAATATTTTAATGAGAATGTTCTCTAGTGCAAGCTTTCTCTTTGAAAATTCTTTTAATTTTTGTTTATTATGGAAGATTTTTATTTTGTCATCAAATCAGAAGCTTAATTTTGCTGGGTATAAGATTCTTGGCACCCATTTTCTTTTAGAGTTTGTTATATGTTGTTCCAGGATCTCCTGGCCTTTGAGGGTCTAGGTTGAGAAATCTGCTGAAATCTGAATTGGTTTCCCCCTGTATGTAATCTGTACCTTCTCTCTTGCAGTTTTAAAAATTCTATCCTTTTGTGTATGGTAGGCATTTTCATTATAATGTGGCTTGGTGTGGATCTGTTGTAGTTTTGTATGTTAAGTGTCCTGGAAACCTCTTGTATTTGATTTTCCAATTCATTCTTCATGTTTGGGAAATTTTCTGATATTATTTCATTGAAGAGATTGTGCATTCCTTTGGTTTATATCTCTGTGCCTTCCTCTATCCTGATAATTCTTAGATTTGGTCTTTTGATGTTGTCCCATAATTCTTGGATATTTTGTTCATGGTTTCTTGCTATTTTCATTGTGTGGTCAATTTCTTTTCTTTTCTTTTCTTTGGTACCAGGGATTGAACTCAGGGGCACTCGACCACTGAGCCACATCCCCAGCCCTATTTTGTGTTTTATGTAGAGACAGGGTCTCACTGAGTTGCTTAGTGCCTCATCATTGCTGAGGCCAGCTTTGAACTTGCAATTCTCCTGTCTCAGCCTCCCAAAGTGCTGGGATTATAAGAGTAAGCCACTGCACTGGCTTCAACTTTACTTTCAAGATTATATATTTTGTCTTCATTGTCTGAGGTCTTATCTTCCAAGTTATCTAGTCTGTTGGTGATGCTTTCTATTGAATTTTTTATTTGGTTTATTGTTTTCTTCATTTCAAGGATTTCTGCTTGGTTTTTCATACCCACTTCTTGATTGCTTCAGCCTAGAAGGGACATATTACTTCCACTCATATTCAGTTGTTAGGACCCAGCCTTAGTTCTACCCACATGCAAGAAAGGAGAGAGATGTAGGCCATGGTCTGCCAGCCACCTCCCAGCAACAGTTCCACAACATGAAGGATAATTAGGTGATTGTTACAAGTGACCAGCTTGGCAGAACTCATTTCAATTTTGTAGATTAAGAAGAAGCACTGAGAATTTGAGATCCTGTAGTTAGTGGTGGCAGTGCAATGGAGAAGCCAGATCACCTGACTCTTATTTAGTTTCTCTTAATATTGCAAAGCTATCCTAACCTATCCAAAGTGGTAGGGTAGGATATATTTTATGTCCTTAAAATATAACTCTTGATGATTCATTACTTTAATTATTTTTTAATTCCTCTTTTCTCTAGGGATCTGACAATGTCTCTGTATTGTGGAAGAGCTTTCAGAGGAAAATCCTTTTATTGCTATAGGCTGCTGTCAACCTATGTCACTAAGACTAGGTAAGTTTTGACCAACCTGAGCTCTGATAATTCTATTTTTGGCCCAACAAGTTATGAAGCTTAAATATCTTAAAATCCCATTTTGAGGATTACAGATGTACAATAAAATTACCAATAAGAATGTTCAATGTAGGGCTGGGGTTGTGGCTCAGTGGTAGAGCACTTGCCTGGCATGTGTGAGGCCCTGGGTTCAATCCTCAGCACCACATATAAAATAAATAAATAAAATAAAAAGACCCATTGACAACTAAAAAATATTTTTTTTAAACAACTTTTATTTTATTTATTTATTTATTTTTTTAAAATATTTTTTTTAGTTGTAGATGGACACAATGTCTTTATTTTATTGCTTTGTATGTGGTGCTGAGGATCGAACCCAGGGCCTCACGCATGCGAGGCAAGCGCTCTACCACTGAGCCACAATCCCAGCCCTATTTTATTTATTTATGTATGTATTTTGTATGTGGTGCTGAGGATCGAACCCAGTGCCTCACGCATGCGAGGCAAGCACTCTACCACTGAGCCACGACCCCAGCCCCCTAAAAAATATTTTTAAAAAACAAAACAAAAGAAGAAGGTTCAATGTAAATTACTGACCATTGGAAAGATTTTGAAGAGATGAAATTTCCAGTAATATCTAAAATATCTCACATCCTTGAATATAAATTCTGTTAAGACTTTGGGGTTATGGATGTGGCCCAGTGGTAGGGTACTTTCCTGACATGCATGTGACCTGGGTGCAATCCCCAGTACCACCAAAAAAAAAAAAATACTAAAGATACGACTTTGTCTCTTTGACTATGATACCCTTAGTGCATAAAACAGTACATAGTAGGTACTCAAGTATTAATGAATGAACAATAAGGGAGGAGTTAAATAAATTAAAGTACATGCATAGATGGAATAATAAAACACATTAAGAACTATATTGAATAATATTTCATGAAGTTTCCTGAAAATAATGTGGATGACTCCAATACCTCCTTCCTCCCAAAAGAACTAACCTTCAGTGAAAAGCAGACTAGAAAATAAAAATCTACAATTACACAGGAAGATGACAAAGGAGTTTTTTGTCTTAGCCTGGAGAAATTTGAAATCACTAGCCTGCTCTCATAGTTTCAGGGTTTAAATATATGCAATGTCTGTAGTATAGCTCAAGAACCCCCACCTAATAAAAGAATTTAAGTAGTAATCCTGACTGATAATACCTGTGGGACACCTTGCAAATCAAATGTAATATCCTTCAGGAGCAAGACACATACAAGCAGGCTCTCTAGGTAGCCTTGCCAACTTGAGTGCCCAGTGCAAAACTTATAGGCACATAAGCATAAAATCCTTCATGAGCACGAGTGAACAAACAACAAAACTACAATTTTTTTTCATATTGTTGAATATTTAGATGTTCATGCTTGTTTTTTTAAAATATTCTTTAGTTATAGATGGACACATTATCTTTATTTTGTGTATTTATTTTTATGTGGTGCTGAGGATCGAACCCAGTGCCTCACGTGTGTAAGGCAAGTGCTCTGCCACTGAGCCACAACCCCAGCCCAGATGTTTGTGCTTCTTAAACTGAGACTTCAAAAACAATAACAAAATTACTGAGCAGAATCTAAGAAATGAGAATCTTAAAGTGATTAAAAGTATTTAAAATGAATTGAAAGAATGAGAAAAGAATAAAAGTCTAGCAACTCAGTGAGACTCTGTCTTTAATAAAACACAAAAAATGGGACTGGGGATGTGGCTCAGTGGTTGAGTGCCCCTGAGTTCAATCCCTGGTACCAAAAAAAAAAGAATAAAAGTCTATAAGTAAAGAATGCGTTATGATGCAAAAAATGTTTACATATGTTTAAGAAAAAAAAGACTACAAATGAGTAGGTATGATTGATTGTAAATATACCTATACACTGATGTATAATATTAATAGTTTGTAGAGTTCCAAAGTGCAAATAGTGATCATCTCTGGTAGAATTGCTGATTATTCCCTTTTTTTTTTTAATTTTTTTTTTCAGTTGTTGATTGACCTTTATTTATTCATTTATTTATATGTGGTGCTGAGGATCGAACCCAGTGCCTCCCACATGCGAGGCAAGCGCTCTACCACTGAGCCACAATCCCAGCCTCATATTCCCTTTTTTTAAAAAATATTTATTTTTTAGTTGTAGGTGGACAGAATATCTTTATTTTATTTTTATGTGGTGCTGAGGATCGAACCCAGTGCCTCATGCATGCTAGGCGAGCATGCTACCACTGCACCATAACCCCAGCCCAATTATTTCTTTTTTAAAAAAATGTATAATTATATTTTCTGATTTTTAAAGAATGACTATTTTTATGGATATAATAAGAAAAAAACAGTTAAAATTTTCTCAGTATAATTTTAACATAGTGACTTCTGTGCTGTTATAACTAAAGGGAGAAAATGAATTATTTTAAAACAAAATTCTTTACTGAGAAGAGTGTGAGGAACTTTTGGACCTTAGTTCCAGTTCCATTTGTGGGTGTTTTGCTTTTTAGGGTCATTGGGGCAGAGCACAGGTTGTACCACTCTTACTCTTTTGTGAAAGCAACAGTGTTTGTTCCATTATTTATATTTGGTATCTTCTTGGTAGCTCTCCTTTGGCAAACATGGAGTCTTTACTCCCCACTCCAGGCTGCAGTTACTCAAAATGAGTTTTTAAAATATCACAGGTCTTAAAATATCTGGTTTCTTTTGTCTTCTAGTTATAAAGAGCTCCTTATACTTCCTTTTATCACACAATCAAAATACGTTCCTAAAAATGGCTATTGGGATGTGTTTGTCATTTTGCTTTGTATTTTCACTGTTAAGCTAACTCTGCCTACTGGTGTTACAGATGTTCCCAGATCCTACAGAAAGTATCAATAAACCGTGTTTTCCACTTGACAAAATATGCCATATACCTAAGAGTCTGTTTTAGGGTTCTTGATAGGCAAAAATGGTTAATTCCCAGGCCTGAAGAAGAATCTGCATTCAGTCTCCACTGAATCACATGGACTCTGACTCAATTCCTGAGGATCTTGAAGGAATAGATTTAGACCACCCTTAATGAAGGTATTGGAAAAGCCTAGAATTCCATTTTATCTCTTTGTGAGAAATCAATAAAAGGATGTTTATTTTCCCACATTTTTATTTTGGCTACTGAAAATATTGTCCTCATTAAACAAGTATAGGCTTCATCAGTGGTCCCTTCAGTACAGATAAGCGGCTAATAGTGTCTGCCTGTGGAGCTAGGTGTTTAAAGCAAGAGTGCCCTGAAGATCAATGTGTTCTTCATCTTTGCTAGATCAAATGAAAGGTCCTGAAGCTATAGTGTCTGCTCCTTGACTGCAGTATTCAAGTCTGATCCCTTCCCTAGGTATTCTTTGGTTGACATTTCATGATGGGACTTGTTTTCCTTTCACTTCACTGCCTGTAAATTCTTGCCTCACAGTGTAATATTGGCAAAGTTCCTTGAGGTTCCATTCAGTAAATATTTATTACCCTTGAAGTTCAATTCAATAAATATTTATCAAATTGAGCCATTCAATATGCTAATCACTGAGATGCAGAGCTGAGAAAGGCAGACTCTTCCCTTAAGAAGATCAAAGTCAGGGAGACAAATGAACAAATAGTACAACAGTGCAACCACAGAGGTTGGGCAAGAGGCGCGATAGAATGAAGGATGGAAGCCATGATTGCCTGCAGCCACCTCAGATCATTAGAGCACATTAGAATGCAAATAAATAAGTAAGGGAAATAACCATGATAGGAGAGGGATGCAGGAACAGAATTCTCAAAAATATATGCTATGCTGCCAAGTATGGTCTTTTTTTTTTTTTTTTTAAAGATCATGGTTGAACCATATTTTTTTTTTTAAATTTTTTTTTTTTTTTTTTTTAGTTGTAGATGGACACAATGTCTTTATTTTATTGCTTTGTATGTGGTGCTGAGGATCGAACCCAGGACCTCACGCATGCGAGGCAAGTGCTCTACCGCTGAGCTACAATCCCAGCCCCCAAGTATGGTCTTATAATGGCTTAACTATTTCCCAAATTCAGGTATTTATTTGAACTGAAAGAAGATGATGACGCATGCAGAAAAGCCCAGCAGACAGGAGCATTTTACCTCTTTCACAGCCTGGCTCCTTTGCTTCAGACATCAGAATATCAATACCTGGTCCCTCGGCTTAGCCTATCAGGTAAGCCCAATGCAGACCTATGGAATAGACCAGCCTGAGGCCACTAAGCTGAATTCAGTCCATATTAGATCTCAGAGAAATATCCTTGAACTTTAGAATCCAAATTTTTCAAACAGCTTCTGTGTCTCAAGCTTTTACAGCTGCTTCTACCAAGTAATCATTATTGTATGGACAACTTTAGTTGACCAGTCAAATATTAGGTGATAATATGAACCTCTACTGCTTTAAACCAGAGGTCAACAAGACGGCCATCAAATGGAACCTGCTGCTTGTTTGGTAAAAACATTTGTTTTTTCAGTGCTGGGGATTGAACTCAGGGCCTCACGCATGCTGATCATACTCTGCCATTGAACTACATCCTCAGCCCATGTAAATAAATTTTTATTGGAACACAGCCACAGTCTTTTGTTGACATACTGTCCATGGCTGCTTTTGCCATACAATGGCAACTAAGTAGTTGTGACAGACTGTATGACTCACGAAGCCTGAAATAATTAGTATCTCTTTACAGAGAAAGTTTGCCAACCTCTGCCTTACACTGGTGATTTCCAGCCTCCATGGAGTTGTACTTGTTTTACTGTTTAAGATTTGCATCCTTTAGATCAATTTTTTGTTGTTGTTTTTTGGTACCAGAGATTGAACTCAGAGGCACTTGGCCACTGAGCCGCATCCCCAGCCCTATTTTGTATTTTATTTAGAGACGGGGTATCACTGAATTACTTAGCATCTCACTTTTGCTGAGGCTGGCTGTGAAGTCTTGATCCTCCTGCCTCAGCCTCCAGAGCCACTGGGATTACAGGTGTGTACCACTAAAGATCAAAATTTAAAGTGAATTAAAGTTAATTTGTTTTGAGAACTCTTTTTTAGTGTGTATAAATATAGATATCTAAGCTGTTAGGATTTGGTTGGGGATTTGGTTTTTGTTTTTTGTTTTTTTAGATGTTTTTTTAGATGGGCTCTCAGTATCTTACTATGTTGCCCAGATTGGCCTTGAGTGCCTGGGCTCAAACAATCCTGCCTCAGGCTCAAACAATCCCTGCCTCAGCCTCCTGAGTACCTGGGACTACAAGTGTGCCACAGTACCCAGCTGGGATTGGATATTCAAATATTAACTTTCAGTTTTATATTGATACATAAATATAACAAGTTACTATATACTGGCTACCTTCTAAATACATTGCCAGTAAATTTCTCTCATGGGTCAGATGTTGGAGTATTTGCATAGGTAGTTTCCAGCAAATACAAGGACTCCATTTGAAGGCACTAAACATTTTTTTCAATACCTAAAGAAGTTGACTACCACTCATATTATAAATGAAATGGTATATTCCTTGTATCATACAATCGTAAACAGAGTTACACAGAATTCCTTCTTTGGTGTAAACCCCTTAGATTGCTGTTGAGAAAATGGAGGCCCAAAGAGGTTAAGTGATTAGACTAATGAATATTACACAGCTAACTGGCTACAGAGCAGCAACTTTAAGTACAGTTGGCCTCCATATCCTCAGAGTTAACCAACTATGGATGCAAAAAAAAAATTTTTTTAATTATGTCTGTGCTGAAAATGTACAGGCTTTTTCTTGTCATTTTCCCCTAAACCATACAACGCAACAACTATTAGCATTTGCAGTGCATTGGGGATTGCGAGTAATCTAGAGATATTGCAAGTAATCTAGAGATTTAGAGTATATGGAAGGATGTACATAGGTTATATGCAAATACTATACCATTTTATATAAAAGACTTAAGCATCTGCAGATTTTGGTATCTGAGGGTGGTTCTATAATCAGTCCCCGACAGATACTGAGAGGCAACTGAGTACTTACTTTAAGATGGAGTAGATGATTTTCTGTAAGTCTAATCTTCTCTGGTGATGTTATTGAAACTCTTATTCTTGTTTGTTTGGGGAGGAGGGTGTTCTCCCTTTTTTTAAATTTTTTTTTTAGTTGTTGATGGGTCTTTATTTTATTCATTTATTATTTATATGTGGTGCTGAGGATCAAACCCAGTGCCTCACGCATGCTAGGCAAGTGCTCTACCACTGAGCTACAGCCCCAGCCCAGTGTTCTCCCTTTTTGTTTCTTAGAGTTGGAGAGGCTCCTGGGTAAGTTTGGACAGGACGCACAAAGAATAGAAGATTCGGTGCTGATTGGATGCTCTGAACAGCATGAAGCATGGTTTGCTCTGGATCTAGGTCTGAATAGCTCCTCTTCCACATATGGTACATAACACCTTCTAGTGGGTACTTCTCAGCAGTTCTCAGACTTTGAGATTTCACAAAATAATAGCATTTCAAGAAAAATTTTAGGAGTACAAAAGATTATCAACTTTCATTTTTTTTGAGTAAAGACATAAAATTTCTATCATTTAAAAGAAAATAAAGGACATTTTTAATGTTTGCTTTCTAAGCTAAGTGTTGGGTACATAGATGTTTACTGTATTTTTCTCCATACTTTTATACATTTTTATAAGTCTTAAATATTTTATATGAAATGTTTTGAAATTCATAACATCACACTTATTGCTCTTACCAATGCAGGAAAATTAAAATGTTACCATGGAGTCAGTCTGGGTCCCCAGACCATCATGTGGGAACCACTCTGCTCTAGGTTTATGGTTCCTATCAGACTTTCCTTCTCTCTTAAAGGGTCTGGGTGTAAATGTAATGATGCTGGAATGAGGTTCAGATGGTAGTTCAGAGGTCCATTTCGTCTTTTTTCCAGGAATAGTGTATGGCTGATGCAAATGGACTTACTGCCCTGAAGAGGATCTTGAGAAATACTATGCTCTAATGTTTCCCAAACTGGTCTGATCATAAGAATCACCTGGTGCTTGTTAAAAAAATAAAGAATTCTAAGCCTCACTCCACACTTGCTGCTTCAAAATCTTGGTAGGAGATTGAGAACTTGTATATTTTTTTCTTTTACTTTCCCCAGTTGAGTCTTATTAGGCAAGTTTGGGAAACACTGTTCTGTCAAGATAGACTGTGTAGGGGTCCAGAGGCAAAACTGACATTTGTTTAATTTCCTCTGTCTTCTGATTTTCTAGCCTCCTTACCAAAATCTGAAATAGAGACAGAACTCAAGGGGTCTTTCATTGAACTGAGGAAGGCTGTCTTTCACCTGAATCCATTGGATTCCTCCTTGCTGTTCACGGTAGGTTCTGATTTATCAGTTCTGTAGGAAATTTAATGAAGTTGTATATATGGTCAAATCCATGTGTGCACACAATGCTAGAGTGACATTTGATTTCTTCTTTTGTGGATTGTCATGGGGCAGCCAGCACCCCACCAGGGTAGTTTCCTACTCAGAAGGTTATGAGCCACCTGAGGAAAAGAAAGTCTGAAATATTTAGTAAAGAAATAAGAAACAGAGCCAGAAATTAGGTTCAAAGAAGGAGAGCTCCTGATAGGTCCTCTAGTCCTCATAGGAGCTGGAACCGAAGTAGTAGAAAATAGCTCCTAGAAAATGGGTCTAGGGGCTGGGATTGTAGCTCAGCAGTAGAGCGCTTGCCTCGCATGCGTGAGGCCCTGGGTTCGATCCTCAGCACCACATACAAAGCAATAAAATAAAGACATTGTGTCCATCTACAACTAAAAAAATATTTAAAAAAAAGAAAAGAAAAGAAAATGAGTCTAGTTCTTTATTTAAGGGAGAGTAGTACATCAAAGGCAAGGATAAGGTTTTAGTGAATAAAATCTTGCTTCATGGTGTCTTGCAGTAAACAGATTGATTGGTGTCTTGGCAAGCCACACCCATTTCTGAGAGGCTGTGTGGCTATGTGGCTCCAGCAGGTCACCCCATCTCCAGAGCAGTGCGGAACCTAACAGCTAGGTAGAATATCACATGTACTGGGCAGTCTCAAACCAGCAGTAGTGCCTCTGGGAGTTCCCAGATACCAGACTTTCCTACCCAATGGCTTCCATGCCGATTGGGCTCACGCACATTTCATGAGTGGCTTCTGGCAGTGGAAGATAGTCCTGCCTACAAACCTTGGCAGCATAGTGTTGTAAGAAGTTTGCCACTGGGGCTGGGATTGTGGCTCAGGGGTAGAGCGCCTGCCTCGCATGTGTGAGGCACTGGGTTCTATCCTCGGCACCACATAAAAATAAATAAAATAAAGTTATGTCCATCTACAACTAAAAAAAAATAAAAAAAATAAAAAAAAAGAAGTTTGCCGCTGGGGCTGGGGCTCAGAGGTAGAGCGCTTGCCTAGCATGTGCGAGGCACTGGTGGATTGTCATGGGGCAGCCAGCACCCCACCAGGGTAGTTTCCTACTCAGAAGGTTATGAGCCACCTGAGGAAAAGAAAGTCTGAAATATTTAGTAAAGAAATAAGAAACAGAGCCAGAAATTAGGGTTTGAACCTTAGCACCACATAATGGTGAAACAAATAAAGGCATGCTGTTCATCTACAGCTACAAAAAAAAAAAAATTAAAAATTAAAAATTAAAAAAAGAAGTTTGCTACTTCTTCCTTGTTTTACCCTTGTTTTTGGCAGAATTGCTGTCAAGGCTCTTTTCTCCTAAGGACATGCAGATCTATGGAAAGAGCGTCTGCTGACCTCATAAACATTATTGATAGCCCACAGAAGGACATACATCATGTCTTTAGCCTGAGAAATGATTTTTGCATTGCTTTAATGACTTGTCCTCACTGCTTTAGATTCCACTTGATTTGGCATTTCCATTGTCTGTTTGATTTAAAAAGAAAACTCCAAACACTATTAGTTTAAAAAAAAAAAAATCCAACCTTATTGAAGAGAAATACATGAGGGTGCTCAACTATACTGAAAATGTTTTCTTTTTAAGCTGGGTCATGGATACATGGGCACTTGTTATCTTTATATATTTTATTTACTAATTCATAATATACTCTCTGCTTTCTTGTATTCATATTTCTGATGCTAGGGGAATATATTCGGATAGTTTATCTTAAACAGTAACCGCTTAAAGGTAGTGAGGTGGAAAGGGATTAGCATTTTCCTCTATGTTGCTCTAGATACCAGGACCAGTGCTGTTGTGAATGAATCTCATTCTCTCCAAATGAAACCAGGGCCCTCTGTATTCCTAGGCTCAGTCTCTTCTCCGTTGGCATGATGGTCATCAGTTCTGCAGCAGAAGTGGGCAGCCCACCAAGAAGAACATGGCTGGCAGCAAGCGTGTGTGTCCTTCCAATAAGATAATCTATTTTCCACAGGTAAGGGTTCCTTTAAGGGGACAGTAATCCAAGAAGGCTATGAGTTACTCTGTCCTAGGGAAGGAAGCCTGTGCAATTAAAAGGCTTCCTTAGCTGGGCGTGGTGATGCACGCCTATAATCCTAGTGGCTCGGGAGGCTGAGGCAGGAGGACTGAGAGTTCATAGCCAGACCCAGCATCTTAGCAAGGCCCTAAGCAACTCAGCAAGACCCTGCCTCTACAAAAATATAAAAAGGGGCTGGGGATGTGACTCAGTAGAAAAAAGCTTCCTTAATTATCTATTCCTTCTGCCCAATTAGCAGGCCTCAAAGTGTCAGTGTCTAATTTCTGTTCTCCGTCCCTAGATGGCTCCTGTGGTGATCACTCTGGTGTCCGATGGGACCCGATGCCTGCTTGCCCGCCAGAGCTCCTTTCCTAAGGGACTATATTCTGCTTTGGCAGGTTTTTGTGATATAGGTAAGAAGTATGGGGGATATACAGGTGATAATGGAGGACAGAAAACCTTATTAATAGTAGACATTTCTCTGTTTTGTTACTGTCGTGGTTGGAATCTCAAGCACCCTCTTTCCTATCATGTCAGGAAAACTGCCGGGGCTGGGATTGTAGCTCAGCGGTAGAGCGCTTGCCTCGCATGCGTGAGACCCTGGGTTTCATCCTCAGCACCACATACAAAAAAAAGCAATAAAATAAAGACATTGTCCATCTACAACTAGAAAAAATTAAAAAAAAAAAAAAAACCTGCCATCTGGCATTACGAATTTCCAATATTGTATTAGGCAAAATTTTAAACAGCATAGTTAGAAGAATTACATAGTGAACACCCATTCAACTACTACCTAGAGTCAATACTTTTTTATGACACTAACTTTATTGCATATCCATTCATCTATTCATCAACCCATTTTATCTCTGACGTACAAATTCAGACATAGTACACTCTAAATATTTCAGCATGCATAATAACAAATTTCCATATTTATTTACAGGGTTGTTGTTTGTTTTCTTTCTTAGTTTACTGGAGTAAAACTTAAAAATGGTGAAAAGTGAGATTTTTATTAAAGCAAAGGGCAATAGGAGCCAGATGCGATGGCATATGCCTGTAATCCCAGCAGCTCGGGAGGCTGAGGCAGGAGGATCGCAAGTTCAAAATCAGCCTCAGCAACTTAGTGAGGCCCTAAGGAACTTAGTGACACTCTGTCTCTAAATAAAATATTTAAAAAAGCATTGGGAATATGGCTCAGTGTTTAAGCACCCTTGGGTTCAACCCTCAGTACCTCCCCCAAAATATATACGTATATTTTTATATATATAAATTTTTAAAAATATATAATATATATACATGTATGTATTATATATATATATGGAAAGACTCAGATTGAGTACACTCCCAAGGGTATTTTATTGAGACGTTAGAGCCAGTTTTGCACTCTTTTCACAATGAGCTATCATGATTAAGAAACATGACGTGAACTTCTGGCTCCAGGACTATCTTGAATTAATCTGAGTGCTTGCAGGTGAAAGTGTGGAAGATGCTGTCCGAAGGGAAGTTGCAGAGGAGGTGGGATTGGAGTTGGAAGGACTGCAATACTCTGCATCCCAGCACTGGCCCTTTCCTAACAGCTCACTCATGATTGCTTGTCATGCAACCGTGAAACCAGGGCAAACAGAGGTAAATTCTTATCTTTCCTTTACTCTGGGATATTTCCTTTGCTTCATCCAATCTGCTGGTCTGCAAGTAGTCAGTGAGCCCCAGTCTAGTCCAGTATGTGTAGATTATATGGTGATATGTAAGATTTGATTTATACCCTCAAGGAATTTGCATTCTAGTAAGGGAAACCAGTAATCATCATTCTCCCTTGCACATATATTGATTATAAGACAATTTCTTTTTATTTTTAACTACTTTATTGAAGTATAATTAGCGTACAAAAAGCTATAGATATTTAACGTATCCAAATTGATGGGTGTTTAGATAAATATACCCATGAAGCCATCAGTCAATCTTTATAAATGTCATCAACTCATCCATCATTTCCAAAAGTTTCCTTTTGTCCCCTTTGTTTGTTTGTTTTCTCTTTTGTGGTAAGAACCATTTACAAAAGATTTAGCCTTTTAGCAAATTTTAATATTCAACATAGTACTGTTAATTATACACCCTGTTATACAGTCTCCAGAGCTTATTTTGTGCATTATTTTATATTTTGTGTATTTATTTTATATTCTTTGACCAGCACCTCCCTATGTTCCCTTCCCCCTAGCCACTCCACTCTTTGCTTCTATGCATTTGACTCTTTTATATTCCACATGTGAGATCATGCAGAATTTGTTTTTCTGTATTTGGTTTATTCCACTTAGCATGCCCTCCAGCTCTATTACCTTGTTTCAAATGCAGAATTTCCTTCTTTTTTTTGGTACTGGGGATTGAACTCAGGGACATTCAACCACTAAGCCACAACTCCAGCCCTATTTTGTGTTTTATTTAGAGACAGGGTCTCACGGAGTTGTTTAGCGCCTCACGAACTCACAATCCTCCTACCTCAGCCTCCCAAGCCGCTGGGATCACAGGCATGCATCACCATGCCCAGCTGATTTCCTTCTTTTTTAAGACTCAATAATGCTGCATCATCTGTATATTCCACATTTTCTTTATTCATTCCTTAATGGACATTTAGCATACAAAAAGCTATAGATATTTAATGTATCCAATTTGATGGGTGTTTAGATAAATATACCCATGAAGCCATCAATCAATGGTTGTTTCCATATCCTGGATATTGTGAATAATGCCTCAGTGAACATAGGAGTTCAGATATTCCTTCAAGAGACAGATTTCATTTCATTTAGATTTATAGCCAGAAGCAGGATTTCTGGATTAAATGATCATTCTATTTTTACTGTTTTGATAAGTCTCTATACTGTTTTTTATACTGATGTACCAATTTACATTTCCCCCAGCAATGTACAGGATTCCCTTTTCACCCACATCTTTGCCAATATTCATTGTCCTTTGTTTGCTGTTTTTTTTTTAAATGTTTTATTTTTTAGTTGTAGGTGACAGAATATCTTTATTTTATTTTTACGTGGTGCTGAGGATCGAACCCAGTGCCTTATGCGTGCTAGGCGAACACGCTACCACTGCGCCATAATCCCAGCCCCTGTTTGCTATTGTTTTTGATATTAGCCATCCTAGCAATGATCAGGTATGAAGTGATAATCTCACCATGGTTTTAATTTGCATTTTCCTGGCAATTAGTACTGTTGAACATATTTTATATACCTTTTGGCCATTTAAATTTCTTCTTTGGAGAAATGCCTATTTGGGCATTTTGCCCATTTTTAATTGGGTTATTTGCTATTGAATTGTAAGAGTTCCTTACATATTTTGGATATTAACTTCTTATCAGATAAATGGTCTGCAAATATTTCCCCCCATTCTGTAGAGTGCCTTTTCATTTTATTGTTTCCTTTCCTGTGCAGAAACTTTTTCATTTTATATAATCCTATTTTTGCTTTTGTTGCCTGGCTTTTGGTGTCTTATCTACAAACTCATTGCCCAGTCCAGTGTCTAGGAGCTCATTCCCTATGTTTTCTCTTTTTTTTTTTTTTTAAATATTTTTTTAGTTGTTGATGGACACAATGTCTTTATTTTATTGCTTTGTATGTGGTGCTGAGGATTGAACCCAGGGCCCCACGCATGTGAGACAAGCGTTCTACCGCTGAGCTACAATCCCAGCCCTCCCTATGTTTTCTTTTAAGTGGTTTATGGTTTCAAGTTTCGCAGTTAAGCCTTTTTTTTTAATATTTTTTTTAGTTGTAGATGGACACAATATCTTTATTTATTTTTATGTGGTGCTAAGGATCGACCCAGTGCCTCATGCATGCAAGGCAAGTGCTCTACCACTGAGCTACAATCCAGCCCAGTTAGTCTTTTTTTAAAAAAATATTTTTTAGTTGTAGATGGACATAATACCTTTATTGTATTTATTTTTATGTGATGCTGAGGATCAAACTCAGTGCCTCACACATGTGAGACAAACACTCTACCATTGAGTCACAACCCCAGCCCCTATAGTTAAGTCTTAAATCCATTTTGAATGTTGGTTGTTTTTTGTGTTTTTGTTTTGTTTTGTTTTGGTATCTGGTATATAAGGATCCAATTTCATTCTTTTGCAGTTGTTTCAACACCATTTATCTGATACAATTTTATCTTTTATCTTTAGATTATAACAGTACCTTAAATAATAGGCATAAAATACATATATCAAATTTGATGACTGATTTGGGGATTCGTCTCATGGTTCAAGTTAGTCAGATGTTGGGGACTAATGACATAAAATTATAGGAACTTCTGGTTCAAAGGTGCTTAGATGTTGTCTTATCTAACCTCATCTTTCTCATTTTCATCTTTGGCATTCCTGACAGTAGCACTGTGGTCCTTACTTGCCAAAGTCTGCCCATTATGTGCTTAGGTTTTTATATTAATATCTATTCTGTTTTGACTTTCTGTGGACAAAGTTTGTATTTGTTTGCTTTTCACAAAGAAGATATTGTGCTTTTGATTATCATTAACCCTTAATCTTTACAAAAATAGTAATATTTGTAAGTTCTCTTTTAATTCAGAGTCATACAATCAATGAAGACACAAAGTAAAACAAGCATTATTCATAATTTACCGCTCAGTGTTAACCACTACTCTTTTTTCTTTTTTAAATATTTTTTTAGTTGTTGATGGATCTTTATTTTATTCATTTATTATTTATATGTGGTACTGAGGAACGAACTCAGGGCCTCCCACATGCTAGGCAAGCGCTATACCACTGAGCTACAGCCCCAGCCCTTAACCACTACTCTTTTTTTTTTTAAATTTTTTTTTTCTTTTTTTTAGTTGTAGATGGACATATGTCTTTATTTTATTGGTTTTGTATGTGGTGCTGAGGATCGAACCCAGGGCCTCACGCATGCGAGGCAAGCGCTCTACCGCTGAGCTACAATCCCAGCCCCTACTCTTAATATTTTAGTATCTGTATTTCCAGAATTGGTGGTGGTGGTTGGGATTGGAACCCAGGGTCTCCTGCATGTGAAGCACGTGCAGAACAACTGAGCTATATATACCCCTAGACTTATATTTCCAGGATTTAAAAAATAGTAATTCTTTTTAAAAAACTATTTTTTCAAATGCCTTTAAGTCTCATTTCTAGTTGTACTTCTCTTGTGTCTGGGCCAATTCTAAAACTGAGTTTCACATAACCTGTAGATCCCAGGTGTTACCTTCCAAGGTAATCATTTTCTTACTTTTGACCATATTATTTTTAGATTGTATACTTCCTAAACTTACATTGTTTTATTCCTTATGTCTTTCAGATACAGGTGAACTGGAGAGAACTAGAGGCAGCTGCCTGGTTCAGTTATGCTGAGGTGGCTGCAGCCCTGAAGAGGAAGGGCACCTTTATTCAACAACAGAATCAGAGTTTCCCGTTCTCCTTGCCCCCCAAGTTAGCCATCGCCCACCAACTGATTAAGGAATGGGTAGAAAAACATGCCTGTTCTTCCCTGCCTGATTAGCCCAGATCAAGCTATCGAGATCACTCAGAGGTATTGCTAAAGGGCATACCAGAGGTCCATTGTAAAGATGAGGTAACACAAGGCCAAGGACAACCTCAGGTGAACCCACAGCAAGACTGCTCTATCAGCAATGTTAATGAAAAAAATTTCTACTAATGGGCAGTCAAGAATGCCAGTGTAGGGCTGGGGCTGTAGCTCAGTGGCACAGTGCTTGCCTAGCATGTGTGAGGCACTGGGTTTGAATCTTAGCCCACATAAAAATAAATAAAGTAAAGGCATTCTGTCAATCTACAACTACAAAAAATTTAAATAAATAAATAAATGAATGAATAAATAATAAAAAAAAAAAGAATGCCAGTGTAAGCTGGGAATGGTGGTGCAGGCCTGTAGTCCCAGCTACTTGGGAAGCTAAGTCAGGAGGGTTGCTTGAGCCCAGGAGTTTGGGGCTAATCTGGACAACATAGTGAGAACCCATCTCTTAAAAAAAAATTGGCGATGTGATAAGAAAAACAGATGAGGGGCTGGGATTGTAGCTCAGTGGTAGAGCGCTTGCCTCGCAGGCATGAGGCCCTGGGCTCGATCCTCAGCACCATATACAAAGCAATAAAATAAAGACATTGTGTCCATCTACAACTAAAAAAAATATTAAGAAAAACAGATGAGATGTCACCTATCAAAATCAAAGGGAAGCGTGAAGATCAGTGTGGATGTAGACCTCTGATCCCTCATTTTCTCTCAGGTCTTAGGAGCAAACATTGGGCACATGGTGTGTTAATGCTGTTTACACTAACTGCCAAAATGTGCCTGGGGTAATTTTGGTGAAAATCTTTATTTTAGTACTAAAAATATGTAGCATGTTTCAAATCACTACTGAGTTACTTTTTATCCCTCAGAATTATGAAAAACTGTGCAATGTAATATTTCTGAATTTGTGTACAGGTACACCCTTGTATATAGTAATCAAATAAAACTTGTATTTTTTAAAGTCATCTAAAAGGCTGAGGAAAGAGGGAGCTCAGGTCTTCCTCATAGTACTCTGCCATAAATCAGAGGTAGTGAGGTTCTGTTGAGGTAGTTGGATCTCAGTAGGGCTCGAGATGATTGAAGACCATTCTGTGTTCTCAGCTGTGTGACTTGCTCAGTTTGTGAGTCAGTGAAAGGGCTATCACTCTGCCATGCTTGTTTTCCTAAGTGTAAATGAGTCACTGGCATTTACACACCCAGAAAGTGCTGATTAATTTCAATGAAGGGATTAGCAAGGATAAGCAAAGGTCAAACCTAAACCATTTCTTGAGCTTTAGGGGATAAACCAAATTTAGAATAACTCATCATTCATATAGGCTGATCTGTACCTTGTCATAAGTGAGGAGTGTATTTGGGGAAAATAAAATACATTTCTACACCTTTGCTCAGATGTATTTTTTTTTCCTGTCCTGTGAATTAAGGAAATTTTAAAACATGAGAATGGGAATGAGCAGGAAAGATCCCTTTTTTGGTGTGACAATAAAATGTTTTAAGTGTACTTTCCAAGTCTGCAGCACAACTGAAGCAGTGCGTAGAAGAAATGCTGTTAGAGGTCCAGTTGAAAATAACTGCGAGAAGAGCCATTTCTTGAGATGATTCTAGGCACTAATTGGTGACTAAAAGGCACAAGCCCCAGAGATCCTTAAGATTATTCACATATTGAAATCCCACAGGACTAAGCAAAAGAAATTCTAGAATTGGAAAAGTTGGAACATTGAACTTCCTTTTGACCCTAAACCGTCATTGCTATCTTCCCTGCCAGCAAACCCTCAGTGCTTTGGTGAAATCAAAGTGCCTTCGTCTGAAGTCATTAAGGGATAAAATGTGATAGGACTTTATTGTCCTGTTAGACTGGCAGCTTGCCTTTCCCTGGGGTGAACCCAGCATGTAGAAAGGAAATGCACTTAAGAAAGAGAGGGCCTCGGGGCTGGGATTGTGGCTCAGCGGTAGAGCGCTTGCCTCGCATGCGTGAGGCCCTGGGTTCGATTCTCAGCACCATGTACAAAGCAATCAAATAAAGACATTGTGTCCATCTACAACTAAAAAAATATATTTTAAAAAAAAAAAAAAAAAAAAAAAAAAAAAAAAAAAAGAAAGAGAGGGCCTGAGATTTCGTCATATTTTGTAGTCAGAAGAAAACAGTTCAGGGTCCATGTGTATTACTGTCTGCCAATCATTTCCATCTCTGTGGGTGTGTTTGTGAGCACATGTGCACGCATCCCCAATCTGAAATACTGGTAGAAAGGGTAGTGTACAGGGTTCCGGTTATGAGTTTCTCAAACCTACCATGGAGTAACTGTTTGCTTTTTGATTAATGTGTTTTTTTGGAAGAGATTGACTAACAGAAATCACAACATTGAACTTTGTTGTCCCAGCATAAGTAGGATAAGGGCTTTGCTATAGCAAATGATATCTGAAAACTGAAGTGGAATGTAGAGTTAGGGTACTGAAAAAGGCAGATAAATAGAAGTAACTGGTACAAGGTTTTGGGACTGGAAAGTGAATGTATGTGGCAATTAATTATGGAGGTTGTGAGAATAAATAGAATTCAACTGAGTTCATGATGCAGCATAGCAGAAACAGGCAAAATGTTAAAACAAATATAAATGTCACCAGCATGAGCTTGGCTTAAGGTCAGGTAACCATGGTAACAGAAATAAAAAAGCAGCGAATTTATTCCTTATTTTTGCCTGTTTCACTTTCTCACTCAAAACTCAATCTTCAATGAAGATAAACTTCATGTACCACAGACACATTGTGGGAAAACCTATTTCTCATAATCAATCTGGAATAGCATTCTTAACCTGTGAAATGTAACTTGGAAGCAAATTATAACTCTGTATTTACTTAAAACATTTTAAATTGTTAACATCATTTAAAATGTAGCCTTATGTAATAAAAGGAAACATTTTTTCTCTGATTCTTTCTTAAGTCCGGGTGCAATGCTTTCCTCTTAGTTCATTTAGTCAACACTGTTATGAAAATAAGAGGAAGATGAGCCAGGTGTGGTGGCGCAAGCCTGTAATCCTAGCACTTTGGGAGGCTGAGACAGGAGAATCGCGAGTTCAAAGCCAGCCTCAGCAACGGCGAGGTGCTAAGCAACTCAGTGAGACCCTGTCTCTACATAAAACACAAAATAGGGCTGGGGATGTGGTCCAGTACCCCTGAGTTCAATCCCCAGTACCCAAAAAAAACAAAAAAAACTAGAATGAGCCAGGCACTGTGACACATGCCTGTAATACCAACATCTCAGGAGGCTAAGGCAGGAGGATCATGAGTTCAAAGCCAGCCTCAGCAATTTAGCGAGGCCCCAAGCAACTCAGCAAGACCCTGTCTCTAAGTAAAATATAAAAAATGGCTGGGGATGTGGCTCTGTGGTTAGGTGCCCTGGTACTGCCCCCCCGAAAAAAAGGATGAAAAATGAATGAGTCAAAATACATCATTTCAATCTAAGTTCAGAATATTCTCATCCCCACAAAAAGAAATCCCACATCCATTGGCAGTCACCCCTCACTTCCATCCTCTCAAACCCCTGGCAATCACTAATTTGTCTGTGTGGATTGCTTATTTGAACATCTTATATAACTGGAATCCCACAATGTGATCTTTTGTGATGGGCTTCTCTTGGCAATAATACCTTGGTAATAATACCTCACAAAAAATTTTCTTTCAATGCTTATCTAATGTCTCTGGGAAATCTGTGATTGCTATAATGATCACTCCATTGGGTTTAAAACTATTAAGAAAAAAGCAAAACAAAAAATAAAAGGATTACCTTTTCACTGAAAATTGAAGCATAGCACATATATAGCAATAATTTACACTACACTGTCATTAATCTTAACAGCAGACAAGAAAAGAGATTGAGAATAAACCAGCAATCATCTGTGATCACAGACTTTCTTTTTTTTTTTAATTTTTTTTAGTTGTAGATGGACACAATGTCTTTATTTTATTGTTTTGTATGTGGTGCTGAGGATCGAACCCAGGGCCTCACGCATGCGAGGCAAGCGTTCTACAGCTGAGCTACAATCCCAGCCCCCACATACTTTCATAATATCTGTTCTACTTAGGAAAATATGACTTGACATGAAAAGCTTGGGTGCCCAATTACTTTTTTAAAAAAGTACTTTCAAGTTTATCAATTCAAATTATTAGATTTTAGACTTCCTATTTAATTCCAAAATGTCTCATATTTACTTTAAGGTACTTCTTTCAAGGCAATACAACTTTTTGCTTTTTATATTATGAACACTGATATAAGCCTTAAATGTACCACAACACTCAAAGCTAGTCATAAATTGTGTAGAAACCAGTGTACTATTTATTTTATTTTATTTTATTTTATTTTTGTTAGTATTATTGTTTTCAGTGCTAGAGATTGAACCCAGGGTCTTGGGAATACCAGCTTATGCCTTAATTAATATAAGCTTATGCCTTCAACTTACTTTACTTTTTATTTAGTTTTTATTTTCTGGTACCAGGGATTGAACCTAGGGGCACTTAACCACTAAACCATATCCCCAGCCCTTTTTTATATTTTTTATTTAGAGACAAGGTGTCACCGATTTCCTTGGGGTCTCACTAAGTTGCTGAGACTGGCTTTGAATTTGTGATCCTCCTGCCTCAGCCTCCTGAGCCACTGGGATTATAGGCATGTGCCAGTTTATTTTACTTTTTAAAATAGACTACTAGTCTCATAATGAATCACTGTTCTCTTAGATATAATGCAAAAAATGATAAAATACATAGATAAAAAAGGAGCTGAGATATTAAATATATAATATATATATAAAATATAAATATAAAATATATAAAAAGGAGCTGAGATATTAAAGACCCAATTAGTAATGGAAACAATAAAATAGAGAAAAACTTGTCTTGACTTCGTGAATAAAGGACTCACTCAAAGCTGGCTTTGAATAAATCTGGTTTTTTCTGCCAATTTGACTCAGAATATTTGTGGAGCAAGAGGTGCCCCCACTTGATAACATTATCGTTATGGTTTTTTGTTTGTTTTTGATACTGGGGATTAAACTCGGGTACTTGACCACTGAGCCACATCCTCACATCCTCAGCCCTATTTTTTATTTATTTAGAGACAGGGTCTCACTGAGTTGCTTAGGGTCTCGCTAAGTTACTGAGGCTGACTTTGAACTCGCAATCCTCCTGCCTCAGCCTCCTGAGTCACTATCTCTTGATAATAATATTTCTCTTTAATAAAGAATTAATGCTTTTATTGTTGGTAAATCACATTTCTAAGTACATCGGTGAAACGTCATTAAGATGTACTTAATTATACTCCAGATGGACCATATATAGAATAGATTTTTTAAAAAATCTAAGAGTAGAGAATAATAAACATAAAGGCACAATTTGAATTTAAATGATTATAACTTTTTTGAAATGCAGCATGTGCTTTCATCTTCACTGGACAAATGAAATTTAATTTAGAGCAATGGTATTTTGTTAAACAAGTAACAAAATTCATTCTGAATAACTATAATTAGGCTTAATTTCAAAAGAAAAAACAACAAAAACAAAAACAGAAAACAGTCCCTTTCAAAGTGAGCTTTTGAATGAACTTGGGTAAAAATAGAGGATTGTGTTTAGTTTTCATGAATGTGAACATGTTACAGGATTTACAGATGAATTTTTATTTAACTCAGTAGAAGACATTTTAGAGTAATTTGTATTGATTTTACAGTCAAATTATATTCTTTAAAAATTTTTTTTAGTTGTAGGTGAACACAATACTTTTATTCATTTTTATGTGGTGCTGAGAATAGAATCCAGTGCCTCACACATGTTACACCCCCAGCCCCCAAATTATATTCTTGAAATGACTTTATTAAAATTACTAGCAATTGTCCTTGGAGGCTGCACTCTTGAGGTGCTTGCAGTGAGCATCTGGATTCCAACCTGCACTGATGTTAAAATTAATCTTCAGGAGAAAACCTCTGTGTCAGTATATAAAAATTCTTTTAGAATTTTTAAAAAGACATAAACAAATAAAATGAACTGCAATCTTCTAGTAAGCTGTAAATAATCTTCATTGAAGATGATGGATAAAGTTAGAGAATATTATATGATATTCTTGACCTTTTCTTGATAATCTTACTTTTTTTTAATATTTATTTTTTAGTTGTAGGTGAACAGAATATCTTTATTTTATTTTTATGTGGTGCTGAGGATCGAACCCAGTGCCTCATGCGTGCTAGGTGAGCACGCTACCACTGAGCCACAATCCCAGCCCCAGTAATCTTACTTTTGATGTAATTTTAAACTGAAAAAATTATCAGAACTTTATAAGCCACTCCTACATGCCCTTGATCTAGATTCATTCCTTGTTTCCATTTCCCCATTTTTTGTTTTCATACTTGCTCATGTGCATGTACTTTGACTCCTCTCTCTCTACATGCACATATAATATACATGTAATACACATACAGCCAGGCACAGTGGCACAAGCCTGTAATCCTAGTAACTTGGGAGGCTGAGGCAGGAGGATCACAAGCTCAAGGCTAATCATTGTGAATTTAATTTGCATCTCTGTAGTGACTTATGATGTTGAATATCTTCTGTGCTTATTTTATATCTGGAGAAATGTCTATTCAAATATTTTCTTTAGAGAATTGTCTGTTCAAACCTGTTGCCCTCTTTTTAGTTGAGGTATAGATCTTAATTATAAATTATAACTGAACATATATTCTGAATGAAAATCTTTTCTCAGATACATCTTGTGTTTTGATCCAGTCTGATGATCTGCCATTTCACTGGGATGTGTTCATGCATATTTAATAATATTGATATAATTGAATTTATTCCTGCTTTTTTCTGTTTTTCTCATATCTAAAGGAATTTCTTTGTTTTGCTATTCATGTCTTTTGTTTTAAATAAATATTTTTAGTATTATGTTAATTTCTCCTGCTATATTGAGATACTATATGTTGAGTGGTTGCTGTAGGGATGACAATATGAATCCTATTAGAATCTACTTC
>CM053404.1:45151680-45167917 GCA_028644305.1 Xerus rutilus | reverse complement strand
ATTGTCGGCAAGTACTTCCCTGACGTCACTTACCTCCCGGGAGAGCGTAGAAGAGAGTTCCCGGGCAGCTCCCACTTTCCGAAGCACCCACACGTGGTGCGGTTTCAGTTTGTCACCACCGCAGGCAGACTACAGCGAGCAACACCCGCCACCGCTTCCCTGCGAAACTGCTGATTCAGCTGTTCTGACACCCTTTCCTGTAGTTATCCCGTCCTGCTTCTCTGTTTAGGCAGGGAGAGCACAGCACAGCGTCCAGGCTACCCACCAGGGCTGAGGGGACAGCACCCGGAGGGCAGAGGGCAGCAGCAGAGGGAGTCACAGGCTGCCCACTGCCACAGGAATGCCCCTCACCCTGCCGTGTTCTCAAAGGACCAGGGTAGCCAGGGAGGGTCTGGGCCTGGTATGATTTTCTTTTCTTTTTTCTTTTTCTTTTGGTAGATGGACACAATACCTTTATTTATTTATTTTTATGCAATGCTGAGGATGGAACCCAGTGCCTCAAACACGCTAGGCAAGTGCTCTACCACTGAGCTACAACCACAGTTATGGTGTGATGGTTTTGAATAGGAATACTCATTATCCCCAAAGTGTGAGCTCTTTCTATGGTTATCAGTTTTTATTTTCCAATAAGAATATCAGAGTTTTATCATTTTTGAGTTCCACATTCAATCTTTGTTTTTTTTTGTTTTTTTTTTGTTTTTTTTTGGTACTGGGGATTGAACTCAGGGGCACTCAACCACTGAGCCACATCCCCAGCCCTATTTTGTGTTTTATGTAGAGACAGGGTCTCACTGAGTTGCTCAGCGCCTCGCCGTTGCTGAGGCTGGCTTTTGAACTCGCGATTCTCCTGTCTCAGCCTCCCTAAGTGCTGGGATTACAGGCTTGAGCCACCGTGCCCGGCTTTCCACATTCAATCTTTTAGAGTTGTGATGACACCAAGAAATGCTTGTGGGCTGGGATTGTGGCTCAGTGGTAGAGCCACTGTTGTCATGGTTGTCTTGCGTGTGTGGGGTTCTATCCTCAGCACTACATAAAAATAAAGATTTTGTGTTCATCTGCAACTAAAAAACATATATTAAAAATAAAAAATAAAGGTATTGTGTTCATCTACAACTAAAAAATATTTTTTAAAATGTTTGTAATAAACAAAGACTTGCCCTTCTGGGTATCAAAATACACACTTAGGGCTGGGGTTGTAGCTCAGTGGTAGAGCGCTTGCCTTGCAGGTGTGAGGTACTGGGTTCGATCCTCAGCACCACATAAAAAAATAAAGATATTTGTGTCCATCTACAACTGAGAAAAAAAATTTTTAAAAAATACACAATTAACTTTCACAAATTACTGAAAGGACAGAAAAATGAGTGGAAAGAAATAAAAACCGAGAAGCACCCACATATCCGGAAGTCTTTGGAATGTGCTACTGGTGACATTTCATATTAGTAGGAAAAGAATTATTCATGAGTGAAATAGCTGTTCATTGTTTGGAGAAAATTAGCTAGATTTTTATGTCACAAAAATAATTCCTTGAGCAACGATGGATTACTAATTTTAATACAAAATGAGAAAAATACCTGAAAACACAAATGCTTTTTTAAAAATATTTCAAATTGGTAAAGACTTTCCTAAGAATGAACTGTAAAGAAGCCTCTTTCCCTTCCCTTGCCCATTACCTTTTATTTATTTATTTAACTTTGATGCTGGGGATTGAACCCATGGCCTTGAGCTTCTTATGTATGTGCTCTACCTTTGAGCTAAACCCCCAGCACCTGAACTCTAAATTGGGCAAAATACTCTTTTCCAGATGCACAGGTGACCTTTTCCAGATGCACAAGTGACCTATGGACATAGAAAAAAATATAGAGAGAAGGAATTTAAGTTCAACAGCAATAGTTTTTCAGCTACAGAATTTGTGAGGATGAATAGCAGCGGTACTAATGCTGCTGCTTAAGGTCTGAGTTGCTATAACTTCTCAAATAGATGATCTGATGGTGAATACTGTACTACATTGAAAAATGTATGTGTCTTTACCTATCGATTTCATTATGTTAAATGCCTTTAGGAAATAATAAGAGAGAGTTTGTTTTTCTGAGTACTTCTTAAAATAGCAAAATATTAAGGAGGACCCATAGAGTTGATTATATGAGTAAAATGCACTGCATTCCTAGGATGGAATATTATGTGGCCATTGAAGATGGTGAAGATAAAGACATGGGAAAATAAACTTTGGTATATCAAGTGGGAAAAAAGAGTTTGATTATACACACAATGGAATAGATTGTGGTCTTGTGTTAGCCATCAATATGTACAAAATGAGGTAAAATTTGTTATTTTCAAGCATTGGAATTATAAGTAAAAATTTCCTTGCTTATTAAAAATTTATTTCCAATACCTGCTGATTTCTCATCTTTTTATTTGTCTCTAGCTTAGTTTCATAGACAGCAGAAAATATACTCTGTATCAATTCAGTATTCTGAAATTTTTTGAGTTCTGCTTTTTTGGCCTACTTATGTGGGTAATTTTGGTAAAATTCCACAATAATTTCTATTTTTCCTTTTACTTACCTGTGGTTTATATAATGAATATGTATAAAAGAAAAAGATCTTCTTGTTAATAATTCTCGGAGGGCTGGGATTGTAGCTCAGTAGTAGAGTGCTTGCCTCACCGCGGGAGGCATTGGGTTTGATTCTCAGCACCACATAAAAATAAATAAATAAAATAAAGGTATTTGTGTCCATCTACAACTAAAAATTTTTTTTTAAATTCTTGGAAAGGGCAGAGATATGAATCTTGTGTAGATAAAAATTTCTCACTTTCTATTAATGTGTGTGTGTTGTGTGTGTATGTATGTTTGTGTAGATTGCTATCTTCTGTCAACTTTAACCTCTTCAGAAGTGAAGGAAATATTTTCATCTGTGCTTGTAGATATTACTACATACACATTTCTAATATACATATGTTTGATTATATCTAGATTTATTACATATATGTAATTATAGGTTAATAATTTTGTTTTAGTTGTATCCTTATGAAAATAAAAGACAGGAAGTATAAATGGTTATTACTATTGCAAAAGTATCATTTTACTTTATATAAGTTTTGCTTAAAAGTACTGAACTGTTCTTATCTGTTTTTTTCATTCCACTTTTTCCATCACCTACAACCTAAATACATATAATGTAGTCAACATACTCTACTCTTTCTCAGGACCTTCCAACCTTCAAAACTTCCTGTTTACCTGACCAGAGGTTTAGAACTACGGGGATAGTACTCAATTTCAAGTGAAGCATTTCCTCCCTCTTTTCAAACAGAAGCACTTCTGGAGGTAGGAAATTGTAAGCTGCCCATCTGAAAAGTTAAGACAGCATCAAATACTGATTTTAAACATTGGGAATACCTGATTTACATACTTCCTATAAATCTATAAAGTGAGCCATACTAATTAATTTGAGTCCTGTTTCCCTTGGCTTTAAAAAGTTTCTTGAAAGCCAGGTGCGGTGGATCAGACCTGTAATCCCAGCAGCTTGGGAGGCTGAGGCAGGATGATTACAAGTTCAAAACCAGCCTCAGGAACTTAGCGAGGCCCTGAGCAACTCAGCAAGACTCTGTCTCTAAAATATAAAAAAGGGCTAGGGATGTGGATAAGGGGTTAAGTACCCCTGTGTTCATTCCCAGTACCCCCCCACCAAAAATGTTGATTAACAAAAAGCAAGCTTTACTTTGTTTTTAATTTGGTCTTTCTGTTGTTATTCAGCGCTTTTTACCCACAGTACTTTTAAGAACTAAAATTTATTTAAATGCCACATATAGACTACAACAGTTGTTTGTATCAGATTTCACTTAACACACCATATATTGTGTGATAGTCCTTTATTTTGTATATGAAGAAGCATTTTCAATGCTGCCAATTACAGTTGTAGTGCATCATGAATTATCAGTAGCATTCCAATTTCAGCAAAGTTAATATGTTAGGAAGAAGAGCCGGGCATGGTGGCTTGCTCCTGTAATCCCAGTGAGGCAGGAGGATGAAGTAGCAGGTTCATAAGTTCAAGGCCAGCCTCAGCAATTTAGCAAGGCCCTGAGCAACTTGTTGAGACCCTGTCTCAAAATAAAAAGTGCTTGGGGATGTAGTTCAGTGGTAAAGCACCCAGGAGTTCAAGGCCTAGTACCAAAATAAATAAATAAATAAATAAATAAATAAATAAATAAATAAGGAAAGGGCATGTAAGACTCACAAAAAGATGGAGTCTTTTAAAGATATCTGCAAAATCAGTATAATTGTATTATTACATTATTTGAAATATTGTCTGTTAATAGTAATACTAATAATTACAGTAGTTAACAATCATTGAACTGTTGTTTGTGCCAGAAACTGTTCAAATACTTTGCACAGATTCTCATTTAAGCATCACAGTAGTGTCCTGGGAACACTAATTTTAATTACTAATTCTAATTACTAATTTTAATTTAAAATTACTAATTTTAATTACTAAATTAATTTTAATTACTAATTTAACTACTAATTTTAATTCCCATTTTATTGGTGAGGAAATTGAAGCATATAAGGGCTAAGAGATAGCTAATACATAAGAGAACTTAAAGTAGGATTTAAACCCAAGGTGAGCTAAATCCAAAGGCCATGCTCTTTCTGTGCAAATGAGCTGCTCTGGGCTTAGGATGTGACTCAGTAGTAGAGCCCTTAACCTAGCATGCTCTAGGCCCTGGGTTCCATCCCCAGGACAACAACAACAACAACAACAACAAAACAAAACAAAACCCAAAGTTAATGAGGCCAGGTGCAGTGGTGCATGTCTGTAATCCCAATGACTTGGGGGATTCATGCAGGAGGATTCTGGGTTCAAGACCAGCCTAGGCAATTTAGTGAAACCCTGTCTCAAAATAAAACATAAAAAGGGCTCCGGATATTGTTCAGTAGTTGAGTGCCCCTGGGACAGTACAAAAAACAAAAAAGAAAAGAAAAACTCAATGGAATAGATTGTGCATTCATTAATTTCATAAGTAATAACAGCTAGTAAATATTGTGCTTTCTTCTGAAGAAAATAGAGAATTGCATGCTATTTAACATTTACAAATGCATGAATAATTGCACTTTTTTTTTTTTGGTACCAGGGATTGAACTCAGGGGTACTCAACCACTGAGCCACATCCCCAGCCCTATTTTGTGTTTTATGTAGAGACAGGGTCTCACTGAGTTGCTTAGCACCTCGCCGTTGCTGAGGCTGGCTTTGAACTCGTGATCCTCCTGTCTCAGCCTCCCTAAGTGCTGGAACTACAGGTGTGCGCCACCGCGCCCGGCCAATAATTGCACATTTTAAGAGGGTGTTCTATAAACTCCTAACAAATTCTCTTCCTTTCCTAGGACCACTTTACATTATGCCTGTGCCTTTGGCCAGCCAGAAGTGGTGACACTTCTAGTGAAGATGAACTGCAGCCTTCAGTTCTGTGACAAGGAGGGCAACACACTGCTGGTGAAGGTAGATGTAGCCCAGGATTTCTGCAGAAAATGAATTTGTACGAAATGCTTAGAATAAAAATTGATTTATGTCATTTAAATATAACTAATTAATGAAAACAATGAAATGTTTGTCTTGAATTCCTGAAATTTACTATCTATTTCTTGGTACAAAACCAACAGGCTATAGAACATCAGCAAGAGGAATGTGCAGCTATTCTTCTAGAAAATCGTGCTGATCCAAATTTTCAGGACTGCAGGGGCATAACTCCTCTCCACTATGCTGTCTTTTGTAAGAACACATCAATTGCAGAAAAACTGCTTTCACTCAATGTAAATATTGATGTCCAAAGCAAGCATCAATCACCTTTATTTCCAAAATATTTGAAGCATATTTGTTTGAACAGTGAGTTATGTCAACAAATGTTGATTATAAGCAGCGTTTTCTTGATTAGAATAATAGCAAATGTTGAAACTACTACTACTAATGATTCTTATTCTCCTTCTCCTTCTTCTCCTCCTCCTCCTCCTCCTCCTCCTTCTCTTTCTCCTTTTTCTTCTTTAAATAGCTCATGGGTATATTTAGTTTGCCTCTATACATTGAGTCAACATTTGAAATTCAGGAGACTCATGCAGAAATCTGGATTTCAAGTTTCTCTTAAAGAACAAAATATACCTGGGCATGATGGCACATGCCTGTAATTTCAGTGACTGGGGAGGCTGAGACAGGAGGATCACAAGTTCAAGGCCAGCCTCACCAACTTAGAAATGCTCTATCTCAAAAAAGACAAAATACAAAAAAAATAAAAAAACTTGGGATGTAGCTCAGTGGTAAAGTGCTCCTAGGTTCAATCCCCAGCACCAAAAAGAAAAAGACTCAAATGCAGTCTTCCTTGAGCCCCCGTTAACTGTGTGGTGTGATCTGGAGAGGGTGCCCCCTTCATGCCAGGCATGCATGCTCTCCAGTTTGCTGCTGGCAAGCTGCAGCATTCACTCAGATCCCTTACTTTGCTTCTATGAAGGAGTTTTATAATACATTTCGATTAAGATTTCATAATTTCAAAGAAGTTTCTATTAACTTATGAAAGAATATGGCCTATGGGCTGAGGTGGTGCCTCAGTGGTAGAGCACTTGCCCGGCACATGTGAGGCACTGGATTCAATCCTCAGCACCACATAAAAATAAATAAATAAAGATATTGTGTCCATCTACAACTAAAAAAATAAAGAATATGGCCTATGTAATGTGTTAGTCTCTTTGAAATGGGATTGAATTTTAGAAACTGGCATTTTAAAAACCTTTTTCTTATGTATACCATAAAAACCATATTCCCATTAGAATTTCCATAAGCCTGATTAAGTTTTTTATTGTTAGAGGTAAGTAGGTTATGCAGATTGCAAGCAATATTGTATCTTTCTCTTCAGCCTTGCCCCTTAAAAATGCAAATGTTTTAGTGCCTTTCATGATGCTAAAATATCCATGAAAGTTAGTATTTTGTTGACGCGCAAAATTTCTGAATTATATTTTGACTAAAATTATAAATAACTTTTAGTAGCAATTAAAAGAGAGCCAGAGTAAAAAAGAATTTTCAAAGTAGATGTACATTAGAATCCTAGGATTATCATTACAAGTGAGAATATATTTTTTATTGAGCTTCCTAACATATAAGGTAATTATCTTTCATCTTATAATAGGAGAAAACACAGGGACCAATTGGGAATAAGCAATCAAAGTTCATTTGAAGAGTCTCTCTTTTAATTCAGAGCCCATTTCCTTAGTGACCCATGTGGATCAGGAGTGCCTGACATTGTTTTCTGGGATCCTGACACCAAAGAGAAGAATCCAGAGGGTTTCTGTAGCATGGAGGGCTCTCCCATGTTATTGGAAAGCTCTCAGGGCTGTCTCCTCCTGATGCTCTGATTCTCCAAATGCCTATGTCTACTATGAAAAAGAATTGCCAAATAGGTGTTAGCAATGGTAAATAGATTTCTTTAATACTGGACACATAGTGCACAGTTTTGAATCAAGGAATCTTTCTGATGAGGTTTGGTATTTCTTGGAAAGTAGTTATTTTTTGGAATATAGATTGATAAATCCTGCTCTAGAGATGAAAATAGCTCATTAATTCAATAAAAAAAAATCCTTTACTACTATGTTTTGGGGTTCTGGTCTTATTCAGATAAAAGATACAGTCCCTGTCCTCAATAAGCTCTTGGTTTAGGTGGGGCAGGGGTCTCATAGCTCCAAGATACTGCAATAAAGGCTGTGACAGAGGCAAAGATTCCTGGAAGCAGTAGACGTTTGCAAGTTTGGGAGAGGACTGAGTTCATGTGGTGAATATAGCACAGGAGGGCATTTCAAGGTGAAGGAGCAGCCCATGTGGAAGCACAGTGAGGCGAGAAGGAAGAGGCTACTCTTCATTTACTTCATATGTCTGTGTTCATATGGTCTTTTTTTTTTTAATTTTCTTTAGTTGTCAATGGACTTTATTTGTTTATATGCTGTGCTGAGAATTGAACCCAGTGCCTCACACATGCTAGACAAGCGCTTTACCACTGAGCCACAATCCCAGCCCATTCATATGGTCTTTTTTTTTTTTTTTTTAATTTTTTTTTTTTTTTTTTTAGCTGTAGATGGACTCAATGTCTTTATTTTATTGCTTTGTATGTGGTGCTGAGGATCGAACCCAGGGCCTCACGCATGCGAGGCAAGCGCTCTACCGCTGAGCTACAATCCCAGCCCCTTCATATGGTCTTTTTTTAAAAAAAATATTTATTTTTTAGTTGTAGGTGGACAGAATATTTTTATTTTATTTTTATGTGGTGCTGAGGATCGAAACCAGTGCCTCCGCGTGCTTGGCAAGCACGCTACCACTGCGCCATAACCCCAGCCCTCATATGGTCTTTTATAAGACTTTCAGTTCAGTTGAAAAGTAGTGATTTTTTTAAAATAGGTTTTTAAAAATACTTTATTTTTATTTATTATTTTTATGTGGTGCTGAGGATGGAACCCAGTGCCTCACCTGTGCTAGGCGAGCACTCTACCGCTGAGCCACAATCCCAGCCCAAGCAATTTTTCTTATACTGTTTTCCAGTAAGAGGAGACACCACTTTTATTTGCTCTAAAGGAAAATAAACGGCAGATAGTAGAATTTTTAATTCAGAAGAAAGTAAATATACATGTAATTGATAAAGAAGGAAGGTATAGTAGTTTATTCTTTTTAAAAAACATCCTTAATGGTGTAGTCACAATCACTCAAGTAAAAAATATTAAATTGATGGTAAGGTGAACATTAACATGTAATTTCTGGGATAGAGTGAAAAATATAAACACTCAACTTTTAGGTAGAAATGCAATGATTCAGACTGAGCAATACAAGTAAACGTATGTAGCGTGATTCATGTACTTGTAATTATTGACTGATGTTCGTTATCTGATTTTGTTGGTCACATGATCTTATGTTAGCTAATAGAGTTTCGTAGTAGTTTTATAATTTATGGACTTATACTTTACTTTTTAATTCAAATTTTCTGTTGTATTTTTAACTTCTGCTTCTTATATAATTTTTCTTTAAAAATGCTATATGGAGGGGGCTGAGGTTGTGGCTCAGTTGTAGAGCACTTGCCTAGCATGTGTGAGGCCCTGGGTTCGATCTTCAGCACCACATAAAAAGATAAATAAAATAAAAATATTGTGTTATTCTACAACTAAAACAATGCTATATGGAATATGAGTCAGCATTTTGTCATTTGAATGACTCTAGGTTTTAAATTTCTTTCTTTGTACTCATGTTAGTTTATCCCTAAGTGAGTATTGATTGCTATTGTCAGATGTTATTTCCTAATGTATTTTGATAATTTTACTTTTAATTGGCATGGGAAGGGGGAAGAAAGATAGCTTTAATGGAATAAATGTTTCTTTTAATGAAGATAAGATTGGTGGGTGATACAGAGAAAGATTGGCCTTAGATTCCGCATACCTGGGTTGCATTCTGAGCCTTCAGTCATCTTGGAAACAATACTTACCACTAAATGTGTTTGCTGATATGAAAAAGAGGATAATAGTTGCTTTTAGGGTGGCTGTAAGATTATACACATAGCTGTAGTTCAGCGCCTAGCAAACGCTTATCAGTGTCCTTAACTGAAATGACAATGATTAGCACCAGCATTATTATTATTGTTTAAAACCTACAGATAGCTTCTACTTGCTTGACCTTTAGCTGACTGTGAGTTACAGTATATTACATCAGACTAGGGAAGATACGGAGCATTCTTTTTTTTTTTTTTTTTTAATATTTTTTTAGTTGTAGATGGACACAATGTCTTTATTTTATTGCTTTGTATGTGGTGCTGAGGATCGAACCCAGGGCCTCACGCATGCAAGGCAAGCGCTCTACCGCTGAGCTACAATCCCAGCCCCCGGAGCATTCTTCATTGAAATCTTCCCCTACTGTGGATAAGTGACCTCATTGTGGTTCTTGTTATCAGAGGATTTTAAGTTTTTTAATTCTCCCCTTGCCCCCTTTTTGTTTGTTTGTTAATTATCTCTCCTTTTAGACTGGAGATGATTTGCAAAGATGGACACTTGATCTCCTAAGATGCTTATATCTGTTAGTATATGTTTAAAAGCTTTTTAAATGGTAAAATATATCAAATTAACTGTTTAAATAACTTAAGTACCTAAAGGTGAAGTTATCTCTCTGTTATTTTAGAATAGCCCTCCTGCTTGCTGTGAGATACAAATAAAAATATATAGTTGCTGGGCGCAGTGGCGCACGCCTATAATTCCAGCACTTTGGGGTGTTGAGACAAGAGAATCGCGAGTTCAAAGCCAGCCTCAGCAACAGCGAGGCACTAAGCAACTCAGTGAGACCCTGTCTCTACATAAAAACAAAATAGGGCTGGGGATGTGGCTCAGTGGTCGAAGGCCCCTGAGTTCAATCCCTGATACAAAAAAAAAAAAAAAAGAATTGAACATATTTAGTTAATGTTTTTCAAATTGAAGTAGGACAGAAGAGGCTGGACACCTGAGGAATTTTCTCTCACCTAAGAATTCTTCCTCTGAACAAAGATTTTGGAAATTCTTTGAACTTTATACCCAGTGGCGGGTGGGGGATTTGGAGGGTTACATGAAAAGTGCTTTCTGTTCTATCCTCTAGACCAAACACAGGATTCACAAGTTTTTACCAAGAAAACAAAGATAATATCTTTTTGTGGAACAAGCTTGCAGATTCGGTCACATCTTTTGTGTGCAAACCTGACATTTGCAAGAAAGAGGGAACTACCAACCACAACAACCTCTGCAGGCATCCTGCTGATCTGACAAGAAGGAGATGCTTAATTATGGGAAGGGTTTTTGGGTGGCAGTACCTGGTCTGCTTCAATATCAGTATTAAAATACAAGTTGTATTACTTTTTTTCATGCATAGCAATAGGAGAATAATTCTTCAACATAGGAAAGCAGAAACTACAAATTTCAAAAATACCAATCCAGGTAAGACTTCTGAAAGTGAGTTACTCCTGGTACCCTACCCTACATAAAAAATTAAGAATAAGAAAGTTTTGGGGCTGGGGTTATGGCGCAGTGGTAGCGTGCTCGCCTAGCACGCGGGAGGCACTGGGTTCGATCCTCAGCACCACATAAAAATAAAATAAAGATATTGTGTCCACCTACAACTAAAAAATAAATATTTAAAAAAAAAAAAAAAAAAAAAAAAGAAAGTTTTGATCACAAAGGAAGTGAAAAAAAATCACTGTGTAAATTGCATTAATATTTTTCTCAATTAATAGGCTGGAACCCAGAATGATTTAAGCAATTAATTGTAGCAAATTTATAATCTGAAGTAATATTATCTGAAAAAAATTACAGTAATTTAATTTTAACCACTGAAATTTTATATATCTTTGTATAAATAAGAAAATGTTTTAAAATTAGGATGTTGTGTTTACTCTATAGTGACATTATAACAAATTAGACTTGTTATAAAAGCAGATGTTCGGGGCTGGGATTGTAGCTCAGTGGTAGAGCGCTCGCGCTCGCCTCGCATGCGTGAGGCACTGGGTTTGATCCTCAGCACCGCATAAAGATAAATAAATAAAGATATTGTGTCCATTTACAACTAAAAAAAATTAAAAAAAAAAGCAGATGTTCTTTTTTACTATAAATGTTGACTCCTATTGTTTGCACAAATTAGATTTTGCTGTGACACTTCCATGCACAATACATCATACTTGAATCCCATCCACCCGCACTACTTTCTTTTCTTTTCTCTCCTTACTCTTCCCCACTCCCAGTTTCCTTCCCCTGTCACTGCCAGGGCAGCATGGAATGATATATTTCAAGCCCTGAATAATAATAATAAAAAAAAGAACAAAAAAAATTGGAAAATGGATGGAAAGAGTGGTCATCCTGGCCTTGAAAATTTCTGTTGAGAAATTTGCTGTTCTCCTGACGAGTTTACATTGTAATTTCTTTGGCCCTTCTCATTTATAGTTTTCAATGTACTTTTGACAATTTTATATGATATAATATGGAGAGGTTGTTTTCTGGTCATGTCCATTTGGGGTTCTAAAAGCTTCCTGTACCTGGTTTTCCATACCTTTCCCAAGATTTGAGAAACTTTTTGCTATGATTTCACTGAATAAGTATGCATTGCTTATAGCCTGTAATTCATTGTCTATACCTGTGATTTTTAGCTTTTTCATTGTGTCCTATGGGTCGTGCATGTTCTGTTCATTTTTGTTTTTATTTTTATATATTATTATTATTATTATTTTGGTGCTGGGGATTGGACTCAGGGGCACTTGACCACTGAGCCACATCTCCAGCCCTATTTTGTGTTTTATGTAGAGACAGGGTCTCACCGAGTTGCTTAGCACCTCGCTGTGGCTAAGGCTGGCTTTGAACTCGCGGTTCTCCTGTCTCAGCCTCCCAAAGTTCTGGGATTACAGGCATGAGCCACTGCACCTGGCTCTTTTTATTTTAGTTGTTGTTGTTACTGTCTGAATGTGACATTTCATCATCATCTTCCAGCTCTGATGTTTTTTCCCCCACTTGGTCTAGTCTACAGGTATGAGTTCAATTGAATTTTTTGAGTAATTGAGCTCTTTAATTCAATAGTTCTATTTGATTGTTTTTCAGAAACTCTGTTTAATTGCTTTTTTATATCTTCTATTGTTCTCATTAATTTATTCAGCTACTTATTTGTATCCTCTTTGAATTCATTGATCATTTTAAAACGTTCTTTTGAATTCTTTTTCTGGCATTTCATCTACTGCAGTATCTTTGGAATCAGTTACTGGAGAGCAACTAACTGTTGGAGGAGTCACGCCACCTTGCCTTTTCATCTTCTTTCTATTTCTGTGTTAAGATTTATGCATGGGGGGGGGCTGGGGTTGTGGCTCAGTGGTAAAGTGTTTGCCGTGCACGTGTGAGGCACTGGATTCGATCCTCAGCACCACATAAAAACAAGTAAATAAAAGGTATTGTGTCCATCTGCAACTAAAAAAATATTTTAAAAAAAGATTTGTGCATCGGGCTGGGGATATAGCTCAGTTGGTAGAGTGCTTGCCTTGCATGCACAAGGCCCTGGGTTCAATACCCAGAACCACTACCAAAAAAAAAAAAAAAAAAGATTTGTGCCTCTGTGGGGATGTATATCTCTAGCACATTTATGTGAGGGTCATCTTAGGGAATAATCTCTTGATGTGTCCTGGGCTATTGGCTTGTTGTGTCGTGTTGAAATTATTTCCAAATGGATGGCAAGAGTGTTGTAGAGGGGCTGGGATTGTGGCTCAGTGGTAGCGTGCTCGCCTAGCATGCGTGAGGCACTGGGTTCGATCCTCAGCACCACATAAAAATAAAATAAAGATATTCTGTTCACCTACAACTAAGAAAATAAAAAAATATTAAAAAAGAAGTCATGTATGGAAACTAATTGTGTTGATATCAAATTGAATTTAAAAAAAAAAAAAAAAAGAGTGTTGTAGACAGTGGAGTCCCTGGGATGTACCATCCGTGGTCACTCCTCCAACCATATCAATCATGTGCTCTCTGCGAGGGTCTGGGAGAGACTTAGGCTGAGCTACCACCTTGGTGCACGTCCTTAACAGTTGTCATTTCTCTGCTCTTGCTATGGGGGTGAGGGTTCAGAGACTGGACTTTAGTCCCCTCTATCCATATGTACATGGGACATGTTGGCTAGGGACTTTTCTTTCTCCTGTTCTTTAAGTTGAAATATTTTCCTAGGTTTGAGTGGGACTATGTGTCAGTTGGAGTAAGGCGAGATTTCTCTCACCTGTGCTGTGGGTGTCACAAAGTGGAAGAGCATCTACCAGATGTGCTCAAGGCATGGGGCTGGAACCCTTACTCAGAAGGAAGAAAACAGACAACAGTACCACAACATAAAGAAAACATAAAGATAGATAGATATAAAAAAACAAGCAATTAACAAGAAAAACCACCAAACATCATTAACAGTAGAGAAGAAAGGGAAAAAAAAATATTATGGAATTAACTAAATTGTTAAATGTTCATAAGAGTAGAATTAATAAAGAGGGAGTGAAACACTGGAAGAGAGAAAATCTTATTAAAGGATAATAGAAGCAATGAAACAAAATAAGATAATAATTAAAAAGATATAATACACAACTATAATGCACCAATAAAAATGTGAGGGAATAAAAAGGTAGATTGAAAAAAAAAATGAGTCAAGAATTCTTCCTTTGGGAGCTGGGATTGTAGCTCAGTGGTAGAGCGCTTGCCTCGCATGCGTGAGGCCCTGGGTTCGATCCTCAGCACCACATACAAAACAATAAAATAAAGACATTGTGTCCATCTACAACTAAAAAAAATATATTAAAAAAAAAAAAGAATTCTTCCTATGTGAGGTGTATGGAGAGAGATACCTTTTTCCAGGCACACGCACACATTGTCCAAGGGCCATTAGTCTGTGTGCAGTGGTCTGGTCAATGTCTGGGCAGCAGCAAACCCTCACACTTGCAGAGCTTTGGCATTATGTGGGCTGTGCCAGGAAGCCATATGTTCAGCCCACAGGACCACAGTCTGTGTGCTCAGGGATTAACGTAGGATTTAGTGGGAGTAAACAATTCTTGGGTATGCCATTATGGAAGGAAAGAATTAGAAAGTAAGCCAAGGGGCTGGGGTTATAGCTCAGTGGTAGAGCATTTGCCTAGCATGTGTGAGGCACTGGGTTCGATCCTCAGGACCACATATAAAAAATAATAAATGAACAAACTAAAGATCCATCAACAACTAAAAAAAAAAAGAAAGCCAAAAGAACAGCAAGATGTATATGAACCTGAGAAAGGGGGTGCTCAGGAAGAATTCATTTAAGAAGGGCAAGATCAATATCCATACTGAGTAAGAGTGTCAGGATGAAAGATGTTTAAAAACACAACAGAAATAATTGAGAGTAGGAACTGTCTATATTATTATATATGATAGAAACTAGATTCTTTGGTTTTAAAAGTTGATTTTAATAAAGACCTGAAAGAAATGTAATCCTCACAGTTAAATTTAAGGGGCTTGTAGTTTGAATGGGAAGAGAAATGGAACTGGAATTCAGGAGTCATTCAGTAAAGAATTTTTTGAGAGTGATATTTAAGCTCACAACTAAGGATGGGAAAGAGCCAATCACATGAATGTTTAGGAGGTGGACATTCTGATAGAGAACGCTGGGTCACATCTATCATTTTACTTTTTTGGGGGGAGGCAGGTACCAGGGACTGAACCTAGGGTTGCTTTACCACTCAGCCACATCCCAGCCCTTTTTATTTTTTATTTTGAAACAGGGTCTTGGTAAGATGCTTAGGACTTCACTAAGTTGCTATGGCTGTCCTTAAATTTGCAACCCGCCTGCCTCAGTCTCCCAAACTGCTGGGATTACAGGTGTGTGCCACCATGTCCGGCTATCATTTTATGCTTAACATCCTGGAATGACGATGAAATTTTTTGCTTCACAAAACCATACACAGCAGATCTGCCCCACTGTCACTAATCTCAAAACACTGACTTGAAAAGGAAAGTGCCTCCACTGCTTTCCACTCTGCAAAATGGCCAACTGGCAGACCACACTTCTTGCTGACCAGAGTTTTCCACACATTGCTTGTCTTTCTCTTGGACCTAGACAGTCAAGAGTGAGCAACCTTGATCCCAGTGAAAAACAGTATTTATCTCTTTTGTTTGTTTTTTTGTGGTTGTTTCATTTTTTGTTTGTTTTTGGTACCAGGGATTGAACCCAGGGGTGCTTAACCACTAAGCCACATCCCCAGCCCTTTTTATATTTTATTTTGAGACAGGGTCTCACTAAGTTGCTTAGGGCCTTGCTAAGTTGCTGAGGCTGGCTTTGAACTTGGAATCCTCCTGCATCAGCCTCCTGAGTCACAGGGATTAAAAGCATGCACTGCAAGTTTTCCTAGGAACTGATTAGTATTTAACCCAATACTCCACACCTTCAGAGTCTTGGAAACCCATTTATGTCCCTCACAATCTCAAAAACTCCATGATTTCCATGAGACTCTCAGAACAGGGCTCCTGAGACACCCTGCATCCGTGTCTCCCGATAGCACTACAAAGGGCAAGGACCTACCAGCAAGCATGGTAAGGTAATTAGGGTAGCATTTGTTCAGACACTTGGGTTAAAGCATGAGAGAGACTGAGATTGAGTCCAGCTCTGTTTTATCCAAGTCTATTCCATCTCATTTGCAGGTTGGACTACCCAGAGAAGTCCTTGTGGTACAGTCACAG
>CM053404.1:45133024-45151580 GCA_028644305.1 Xerus rutilus | reverse complement strand
ACATGTTACTTGTGCCCCAGACTGGCTTAAGAAAATGCTCAGTGGAAGAGTCCTTTATCTGTAACCTTAATGCTGACGGCCATGGGCCAGATAACACAGAAACAGCGGCAGGCTGCTGCTGTCTGCTTCCTCATTTAGGGTCCTCAGTGCCTCAGGCAGATGAGCAGCCCATGCTGCATAGAGGTACTCGATGTTCTTTTTTTTTATTCTTAGGTATACATGATAGCAGAATGCATTTTGATTCATTGTATACAGATGGAGCACAACTTTGATGTTCTTAAGGCTTGTTTCAGCAGGACATTCATTCTTTCAGTCAATCCCAGTCCTGTTGGATTGCATGGTGGGTGGAAATTCCATAATATGTCCTGATCTTGAGCCCACTGTTGTAGGTCATAGCCTGTAAAATGGGCTCCTTGGTCACTCTCAATTACCTGTGATGTGCCATGCATGACACTCAGCCAAGTGGATCACTTGACCAAACTGGTTCATTTTGGTTGGCTCTTCTGCTGGGGAAGAGCTGGCATCAAGCCTATAACTGTGTCCACACAAGTCAATGCGTATTTGGCCCCTTCTGATCGCAGGAGAGGGCCAGTGGAGTCTATCTGCCATTGCTGAAGAGGGACATAGCCTCCTTTGGTACAACCCTCATTGGCCTCCACTTGTCCTGGTGGCACCGAGAGTAGGCAGGACAGTCCTGCCATGCAGCAACAGCACCACAAACCTTGACGGTCACCCCAGCATGCCACAGCTGCCCACGTGGTCTTTTGGCCTGTGTGCTTCCATCTCCAGTGTAGCCAGGTGGTGACTTCCTCTGCTGGGACTTCCTCAGCCATCTCATCTCATCTCAGTTGTAGTTTTGGTGCTTCTCTGGTGTTGGGCTCCATGGTAAGAAGAGCAGCGTAAGTGACACACAGTTGTCTTTCCAAAAAGCTATAACATTCTTCTGCTCCTTCCATAAATGTGACTGAAATCCAAAGAGGGGTTTTACATCCCTTAATTCTCTGCCATAGCCCCATCCAAAGCCATCTGGACTGACATGGATAATAAACTCAACAGTTTTCTATGTGTCCAATGTCCCAACAGCTTGTTCCTGTTTTACTGTCTTTTTGGCCTGATTAAGAGCTTCAGTATGCCAGACTGTCCAGTCCTATACTGTATTCTCCTACACAACTTATATAGGGTTCTTAATAACTGAGCCAGATGAGGGAGGAAAGCCCTCTAATAATTCTTCAATAACCCCACAAATTCTTGTATTTGCTTTACTGTGTTGGGAAGTGGAAATACCTAAACATCATCTATCACAGACTTAGGTATAGCCATTGTCTTACCTGCACAAACAACATCCAAGAATTTCACCAATAAGCCAGGGCCCTGTACTTTGTCAGGGTTTAAGTCTATCCTCTCCCTTGAAAAGGATTCAAAATCATAGCGGTAGCCTCTGTGAGTGCTGAAAAATAATTAGGCATATTCATTATGTAAACATTTTTACCAGCAGAGTTTGACTGAGCCTGTGATGTCCCTCTAGTTTAGCATGAGAGCATGTCTGTGAGTTCTAAGTGTTGTGACAGTACATCCTTCCTGGGCACGATGGAGCATGCCATCATACTTGGGAGGCAGAGGCAAGAGGACTGCAAGTTTGGGCCAGCCTGGTGAATTTAGCAAGACCCTGTTTCAAAATAAAAAATTAAGACTCAGCTCAATGGTGCACATCTGTAATCCCAGTGGCTCAGGAGACTGAGCAAGAGGATCACGAGTTCAAAGCCAGCCTCAGCAACTTAGTGAGGCCCTAAGCAATTTAGTGAGACCCTGTCTCTAAATAAAATTTAAAAAGGACTGAGGATGAGACTCAGTGGTTAAGTGCCCCCTGGGTTCAATCCCCAGTACAACAACAAAAAATTTTTTAAAAAGCCTTTTCACTATGCTGAATTAAAGCACCATGTACTCCTTAAACACATACAACTAGAAAATAAGAGTAAGATAAAACTAGAAACATGTATTTAGTAAACCAATTAGGGATTTAAAATAAATCCCTCAAAGATATTTTCAGACATCTGCTGTCACCATCTTTACATTCTTCCTATTAACTGGAGAAATTAAACATCAGACACTGACATACAATCCAGAGCAACAACCACTGGGGCAGAGCCAGGTTGCTGGATTGGTGATCAAAAAGAATTAGAGCAATTCCAAAATGATTAGCTCATAATTTTGTTACCAAGGTGACAGAGATGGGACTTGCCCATTCTGTCTTCCATACACCCAACAATGACCATGGAATTATTTTTAAGCACTTTGAAAATCATACTCCCCTTCCTCTCTGTGATCTTTCCCAATATCACAAGTAAGCCTTAATGTAGGGAAGAAAAACCACAAAGGACAGTTGTCTCTAGGCTCCGTCTAGACATAACGTTAAAGATTACAATCAAGGGCTGGGGTTGCAGCTCAGTGGTAGAGCACTTGCCTTGCATGCGTGAGGCACTGGGTTCGATCCTCAGCACCACATAAAAATAAAGATATTGTGTCCATCTACTACTAAAAAATATTTTTAAAAAGATTACAATCAAAACTAGTTAATTTACCAGGTGTCAGAATGTGCCCAGAGTTGGGTTAGTGCTGGCAATTCTGGACATTTGGGGTTTAAGTTGTTTCAAACAACAATGGAATGTTTTAATGTTTCTATGAAAAGAAATGCTTAGAAGCAATTTGGTCACACTATGACTGTCTGAATTATAAAATTTAAAAAATCCTTAGCTAAAAGTTAGATAGACCAGGTTTAAGTATAGGAGAATATGAAAGGAGAAAGCCATATGAATGCAAACAAAAGTGGATATAAACTTCCTGGACTAATATTTCTTTTTTTTTTTTTAAAATATTTATTTTTTAGTTGTAGGTGGACACAATAGCTTTATTTTATTTTTATGTGGTGCTGAGGATCGAACCCAGTGCCTCCCGCGTGCTAGGCGAGCACACTACCACTGCGCCATAACCCCAGCCCCCTGGACTAATATTTCAAAAGTAACTTCATTTATGAACATTGCTTCCCCAAACTATATAGTCTGGCTAGCTTTTGTTGTCATCCTACTAATCTCATGAACCTGTCTTACTAAAAGTTACACCTTAGAGGCAAATTAAGGACCTTAAGTTATTTTCTGAGTCCAGGTTTTGACTGACTTCTTTACTTTTGGTGGCAGTGATTTTCTAATTTCTGGATTCACCTGCATAAGAGTTGTTTATATTATTCTAGTTGTATTTAATTAGAATTCTGAATTTTTATTTTAGACATTTCAGATACCAGGTGTTTAATTTGGAGTTCCATCTGACTTCTTATTGAAGCATCATTATTCTCCTTTAAGAGCTCTGAATTTTTTGAAACTTTTGCTTGTGTCTAAAGAAAATTAAAAGAACATACTTTTTTTTTGGTGCCAGGGATTGAACCCAGAGGTGCTTAACCACTGAGCAACACCACACCCCCAGCCCTTTTTATTTTTTACTTTGAGCAGGGTCTCTTTAAGTTGCTTAGGGTCTCACTAAGTTGTGGAGGCTGGCTTTGAACTTGCAATTCTCCTGCCTCAGCCTCCCTAGCCCCTGGGATTACAGGCATGCACCACCCTGCCCAGTTAAAGGGACATACTTTAAAATAATTATAATCCAAATAAATACTGTGTATTTATTTTCTTTAGGTGTAAGCCAATAATTCAGAGAGCAATTTTAAATATGTGAGGCTGGAGTTTGAATTTTTATCATCAATATCAATTGCATTAAATCTGAAGTATAAAAAATTAATCCATTCTTCTTCCACTTTTTTTCCTATTGGGAATGGAACTCAGGGCCTCACACAGGTTAGGCAAGCACTGTCCCATTTAACTACAGCCTCAGTCATGAATCATTCTCATGTTAATACTCAGATAATCTGATAACCCAAAGAATAATAGAATCAATTCAAAATTGAAAAATGTAACAATTCAAAGAGTATTTTATAATTCTACACTTTTTTTTCTTTTTCTCCTAATAGTCTTATTTATGCTAACTGCTGAACTCGGGTTCTTTACCCCTGAGCTGCATCTCCCGGCCTTTTTATATTGAGACAACTTCTTACTAAGTTGCTGAGAGTCTTGCTAAATTTCTGAGGTTGAGAACCTGTGATCCTCCTGCCTCAGCCTCCCCTGTTGCTGGGATTACAAGAGTGCCCACCAAGCCCAACTCTACCATAAGTAGGCAACCTCTCTACAGCTAGGATGTCCAGACGTAGCAAAAGTTTTCTTGAAAAAGTTTGGAAGGAAAGTTGAAATCCACTTTTTCATATTATACACGCAGACCTTCTACAAATGACCAGTTAATTTTCCCAAAGGGTAATGGTCATGTCCAATTGGTCAAATGTGCATCAAGCTACGGTTTCTGGTAGGAGGTGGACCAAATACCAGGGACCCTTAAGGTGGTTGTCCAGCTGTTGTGGGGACAAGGTGAGGGCTCATCCAAACAACACAGAGGGGTAACCCCAGGGCCCTGATCTGCGTGGCCCCATGACTAAGCCTGGCAGAGCTTTCTTGTGTCCACCTGTGCCTTCTTGGGCCCTCGAAGCCCCTGATAGCCTCTGCAGCATTGGGGAGGCTGCTGCCACCCAAACATCTCAGCCCGGATTTTGGTCCGGGCTCCAGCAGGCCCTTGCAGCCACTGGGTCGTGGAGACAGGACGGTGGAGAGGCTCAGTGGCTCTTCACCACTTGGACCCCTCCAGTGGGCAGCTGCAACTGGGGCGCCAGGTGTCTGCGGGGCGGAGGCAGAGGCCTGCCCCAGAAGGCCCCCAGGGCACGCTGTGCTCCATTTCTTACCAAGCTCTGTGCCGGAACTCGCCTTATTTTTAATTTGCTGCTCATTAAGAGGGCCTGGGCACTAAGCCGCTCCAAGGTCTGCAGGTCCCAGGGGCGGAGGAGCCTGTGGGGCCATGAAAGCCAAGCCTTCTGGTGAAAAGAGAGCTGGTCTCCTTTCTGCTCCCCTCTCCCTGGGTCCAAAGGAGAAGATGTAGACTTCTGCCGCATAGGCCCCACGTTCCCCTAGGGCCTATGGGCTCCCTGACCCTATTACCTGTTCTTTTTGTATATGTCGTTCACACAACTTTCCCCACGAGAAAGGAGACTGTCAGGGCTTCATCTTCATCCCTTGCTGCCTCGTGGATCTTTTTTTTTTTTTTTTTTTTGGTACTGGGGATTGAACTCAGGGGTACTCGACCACTGAGCCACATCCCCAGCCCTATTTTGTGTTTTATGTAGAGACAGGGTCTCACTGAGTTGCTTAGTGCCTCGCCGCTGCTGAGGCTGGCTTTGAACTCACAATTCTCCTGTCTCAGCCTCCCTGAGTGCTTGCCTCGTGGATCTTGCCGACTGGATTGTATCCTACCACCTTGCTCCCAAATCCAAAGGCAACAAACCTCTCAAACTTCTTCTAGGTGTAATCACTCCATTGTTGGGCGTCAGAGGCAACTTCCTTCCCCCTGTTGGGCTTTCCTCCGCCTCCCGAAACCAACGTTGGAGTTAGATATATATTAGCCAATTTGTGTTTCTACAGCACCCCAGCAGGTAGGCATCTGTCAACCGCAGAAGAGGAGGCGCCAAGCCACACCGTTAAACACAAGTGCACATGCTCAGAGCGAGGTGCTGCTGCGCTCTGCTCTTCCGCTTAGCGCAGGAGCCAACTGTGCTCAGTGCGCGCATGGAAGGGGCCTGATGCCTCAACTCTCAGCTTCAGAGTAGTCCTGTTCCCTTCAAATGATTGCAGTGGCAACACAAACACAAGTAACAACTATGTCGGGGACATTGCCTGAGAGTCAAATCAAGGAACTGATGACCAATGAAGCGAGATCAAGCTAAATTGCACCCAAACTCCTCATTGTTTTGAGCACCCTTAAAGTGACTCCAAACCTCTGAAGTTGAAAGTTTTAGCTTGTAAATATGGTCATTAGCACAGAGATATAATACCACGTGACTGCCAGGAAATCATTAATGTTTACGAACTCACAGTTGTTTTTGAAGAAGATGAACCTCATGATGCACTTCATAGCCAGACTATGAAGATAGCTTGTTATCCAGCTCCAGTCATGGTCATCCAGGCTGCCATTAGGTAGCATGCTGGCCACAGAACCACTGTGTACAGAATCAGGACCCTCCCTCCGCCAGCACCCCACACACTTACACACACATGCCAGGATCTGCCTAGCCTGCAGTGACTGGGTTCCTGGGTGGCCCGACTGCTGCCTGTGCCTAGCCAGTGGCAGACTTCTCTGCCCAGTGGTAGGTAGAGTTTGGGACATGCAGTCCTAGAGGCAGTGCTGGAAGCTGAACTGGAGGTATGCACCTCCAGGTCCCATCAGATGATCCCATTGTAGAAGGAGAGCTCGTCTCCTGGGTAAAATACAGCTTTCCTGGGCCCAGGTGGAGGTGGACAGAGTCAAAACCTCTTAGTGCCAGTCCAAGAAGTACTGAGCACTGTACAAAAAGTCCTTCCTAAGCCCCTGGAAGGCCAGCATCAGGAACCTTCCAGGTTCTGCACTACCGAGACTTCCCTCACTGCACATAGCTGACCCTGTAGGGTCTCTTGGCTCCAGAGCTGGTCATAATATTACGGAGCATGGGGCCTTCTGCAAAACTGAGGCAGCTGCAAAGGCTCCCTTCACCCTGGTTCTTGCGATCAGGCCAGAAAGATTTCAGACATAGTGCTCAGAATAAGAGGCAAGAATTTATTAGAAAGGTTAGGAAAGGGGGAAAGGGAGACACTCCCCTGCCCATCAGTTGTTTGGGGAGTACCAGGGAAGTCTCCAGAGAGTCTCACCCAGGTTCGTCTCTTGACTTTTGACTGAGGACAGAATGACATCAGACTTTCAAGTCCTCATTATCATGACAACTCTGGTCACCTTGGCCCATGCTGACCAATTCCAATTGGAACCTGTTCTTATAGATTTTTTGGTGAGGGGGGAATTTTCTCCCCGGTTCTGGGATCTGGCTTGTGCAAGGGTCACAAACCCCCCCTCTTCAGAGTAACTTGTGTTTGTCTTATCAGCATTTCGGGGCCTGCATTTCTCCTGCAGATAACAGGTTGTTTGCTGAGGAAGGTAACATATCCTGTGGACTTAAGCCTGGCACGGCCACTGGGTAAATTATTTTTTAAAAGTGAAAGTATGTGGGGAGTCAGCGTAGTGGGCTCATTTTATAGAATTATTCCCTTAACCTCATGTTTTACCACTCACATCTGTCTGTCCCCTATCAATCAACAGGAACCAGTGTGCCTTGTGCAGACAGGAGAGAGAGCTGTCAAGGCCTGCTCTCCCTTTTGGCTCTGATCTTGCCATTCACTGGTTCTGGACCCTGGGCTCTATTATCCTGGGCAGCCCCGAGTCATTGCTACAGATGCTCCATCCATGTGGCACTACCTGTCCAAATGTTACAGGCCATGGGCAGCCCATCAGAGGCAGCCAACGCGGTCCTTTCTTGCCTGACCATGCTAGAAAGATTTCAGACATTTCTCTCAGAGTAGCAGGCATGAGTTGTTTGAAGGGATAGGAAAAGGGGACACACTCAAGGGAAGGTGGGTTCTCCAGTCCTGCCCAGATCTACCTCTTGACTGACAGCAAAATGATATCAGATTTTCAAGATCCATTGCATATGACAACTCTAGCTCACTTTGGCCTATGCTGGCCTATGCTAATTTCTGTTTTTATCTGCATTTTGGGCCTGCATTTCTCCTGAAGAAGACAGATTGCTTGCTGAGGAATGTAACAGGGCACCAGGGGTCCACTTCATGCTTTGAACACAACCCTTGCTATCCTGCATAGCTGCTTAAAACTGACTTTTTTTTTCTTCTTCTCCTTCTTCTCATCCCTAACCTTGAGGGAAGCAAGATTACCCTTGTGCCAAATTATCTGTCCTTAAGTACACATACCACAGGAATGAAGCAATTCAGATTTCGGGAAGCATCCAGAAGACCCTAAAAAATGACTATCTTTCAAGGATAAAAGTGAATTATGACCCCCTGATAAGACACAGTTGGAATGTAGACTTTGAATCATTCCTTTAAAAGCCCTTTCTTTCCTCTGATGGTCAGAATCATAGCCTCTGGGAGAAGAGACTCCTGTGTTTCTCCTTTGTTAGCAAAGCAATAAAACTTGTTTTTCCTTTTTCTCAAAATTCTGTCATCATTATTGGATTGGCATGGGATGGGGAGGGAAAGGACCACAGTAACAACTTATTCTGTTGACTTAAGCCAGATCTTTGCTAGCTGACAGATTTTTCATCAGTTTGTTAGCTTACTTGCACATTTTTCTGGACAAATGAGAGGATCAGGTAGAAGTGCTTCAGAGTCATGAAACTGGATGACCACCGCATGCCTATAATCCTAGCACTTTGGGAGGCTGAGACAGGAGAATCGCGAGTTCAAAGCCAGCCTCAGCAATGGTGAGGCGCTAAGCAACTCAGTGAGACCCTGTCTCTACATAAAACACAAAATAGGGCTGGGGATGTGGTTCAGTGGTTGAGTGCCCATGAGTTCAATCCCCGGTACCAAAAAAAAAAAAAAAAAAAAAATTGGATGACCATGTACAAAAAGAGAATGAAAGTAGATCATTAAGCATGATGCAAAAACAAGACATTCTCATTAGTTTTTTTTTTTAGTTGTAGATGGACACAATATCTTTTATTTTATTTATTTTTATGTGGTGCTGAGGATTGAACCCAGTGCCTCATGCATGCGAGGCAAGCGCTCTACCACTGAGCCACAATCCCAGCCCCTTCTCATTAGCTCTTTTTTTTTAAAAAAATATTTATTTTTTTTTAGTTGTAGGTGGACACAATATCTTTATTTTATTTTTATGTGGTGCTGAGGATCGAACCCAGTGCCTCTCGCGTGCTAGGCGAGCACGCTACCACTGCGCCATGACCCCAGCCCCCTCATTAGCTCTTAACAGAAAAGCCATGTAACATTGTTGGACACAACGATGATGAGTTAAGTGTGTAAACACAATACAATGCAAAGAAAGATTTTTGGGGGCAACTATTTTATCTTAATTTCTGGAGGACAAAAAGGTGTTTATTTTTTACTACTTATGCATGGGTTGAAGAATAGTGTATTTAAAGCTCATTTAGAATTTCCAAGGTATACATATTTTCCTTGTGAAGCATTAGTTTTCCAGATCATGCTAGCCTTAGTAAGAGAGTTTAAGAAGCACTCTTTTATCAAGATACAAAGACGTGTCTCCTTAATCACTGCAGAATGACTTCAAAGGGTTCTCATACTGCTGGCATTTACAAAATTCTTTTTTAAAAATATTTTTTGTTGTAGATGGACACAGTACCCTTATTTTATTTAGTTTTTTAATGCAGTGCTAGGGATCGAACCAAATGCCTCATGCATGCTAGGCAAGCACACTACCACTGAGCCACAACTCCAGCCCCACAAAATCTTTATAGAAAGGAGTCTTCTAGAGGTAGAAAGAATTTGATTATTTCTTCTAGGAAAATAAATGCTACGGGCTAGGGTTGCCTAGCATGCGTGAGGCACTGGATTCTATCCTCAGCACTACATAAAAATAAAAATATGTAAAGGTATCATGTCCATCTACAACCAAAAAAAAAAAAAGAAAAGAAAGAAAGAAAAGAAAACAAATGCTACAAGAGGTGGTAACATACTGTCTAAGTTGATAGAAAAGGGTAGGTTTGAATAAAGGTGGGTTTGAATAAGGCATTAAAAAAACATCAGACTGGGGCTGGGGTTATGGCGCAGTGGTAGCGTGCTCGCCTAGCACGCGGGAGGCACTGGGTTCGATCCTCAGCACCACATAAAAATAAAATAAAGATATTGTGTCCACCTACAACTAAAAAATAAATATAAAAAAAACCCAAACATCAGACTTTTGAAAAATTGTAGCTAGGATCCCAGAAAGTAAAATATTCAAATGAGCATTAATAGTGAATATCTATCTCCCTCACATATTGTGAAGTTTTTTCATACCAGCATTTTTCTCCTAAGTTTAAGGAAAAATAATTATATTAAATGATGACTCTAGTGATTTCAGTTGTACTGTTTACTGTAACAAGTTGTCTACATGTTCATATTAGCTAATATTTATTGTATGTCTTACCATAACATGAAATTTAGCCTTCCACTTAAAATTATAGTGAAAATAGATTAATATATACATGTTTTGTTAGTTTTGATTTTGTTTTTACTTTCTGATTTAATCCTGGGATGCTTTGTTGTAATTATACAGTTTTATTAACTACTAATTTGCTTTTATTATTATAAAATACAAAACTTAAAATTAATCTCAGCAGATAGATCACTATTTAGATTTCTTTTGTACATAAAATTCTTTTCTGATAATTGAATGTTTTTTGTAGTCCTAGTATTCATCCCAGGGCCTTATGCATGCTAAGCACATGCTCTACCTCTGAGCTATAGCTATAGCTATAGCTATAGCTATAGCCCCCTGCCCTTTAAATGTTTTTAGTAGGAAGGAGATATGTGTATGTGTATGTGTATATATATGTGTGTATGTATATATGTGTGTATGTATGTGTGTATATACATATATATATACACACACACAATAACAGAGGTCCGCTTCATGCTTTGAACATAACCCGTGCTGCCTTCCACAGCTACTTATTTTAAAACTGACAGTTTTTGTTTTCTTTCTCTTCTCCCTCTCCCCCTCCCTAACCTTGGGAGAAGCAAGATTATCTTTCATCCCACCCTAGGACGAGTTTTCTGTCCTTAAGCACACATACCACAGAAGTGAAGTAGTTCAGACTCTGAGATAGCACCAGAGACCCAAGAAACAGCTACCTCTCAAGTCTGTAAGTGAATTATGACCCCTGACAAGACACAGCTGGAATGTAGCCTTTGAATTACCTCTTTAAAAGCCCTCTGTTTACCCTAATAAGGAGAATCACAGCCTCTGGGACAGGAGTCCCATGTGTTTCTCCTTTGTTAGCAAAGCAATAAAACTTGGTTTTCCGTTTTCTTAAAACTGTGTCCTCATATTGGATTGACATCAAGGACAAGAACAGAGCTTTCTGTAATAATGTCTCCCAATGTGGAGCCCGAGAGCAATCCCTGCTTCAGCTTTCTTGGGCAGGTGGCATGCCCAGCAACTCTTATCCTGTGGATGCAAGGTGGCTGGTGAACTTGTTGAGAGCTGACTACTAAAGAATTGGGAGGCGAGGTGAATTTATGTAGGGTGGAACTGAAGGAATTGTTCCTATAAGTAAAGAGAGGAACTGAGAGACTGTCCCAGCAGCTGCCAAGTCTCTTTTGCTTCAGGAAACTCCCACCTTCTCTCCCTGAATTGTACCCCAGTTGCTTCATCAATTGGTCTATGTGCAATAAAGTCGTGACACCTTGGCCATCTGGATAAGCTCCCTCAGTGTGTGTTGGGACCCTTGATTACAAATATCTGGTATATGGAATATATGGTATGTATCTATTCCATGTATATTCCATATATTTGTAAGAACATCTGGTCCCTCTTTGTGGGGACATCTGTGGTGCCAGTGGTGTAGCAGTCATGACTGAGTGAGCATAGGGAGATAGATGTTTTTCCCCCTATATAGTCTGTTTTAAAGGTTTCCATCTGTTGGTTTTCATCTGGCTTTTGGTTTATCTCCTCTGGTTGTCTCTCTGTGTTTTTGTTTGTATCTGTTCTTGGCCCTTTTAAGACAGGGGCAATGCTGTGTTGATCCTACCAGTGTCTCTTGGGAAAGATCTTGGCTGAAAGAGCCACCCATAGGTACAAGCCTGTCCAAGAAAATGTTTTACTATAACACAATCTGACCTTTGAATGGTTTTCTAAATTATACAGTCTTGCAGTTGGAGTTGGTCTGTTAGAGATAAAGTAGTGGAAAAAATTCTGTATGTGTAGTCATTTATGCAGTTGCATGACAAAAAGTTCTGAATAGCTAGAAACTAAGTTGATGGTTCAAAAAGCCACTGCCTCTGGTGTGCAGGGATAGAGGGAAACTGGAAGAAAGGGGTAAAAGATGTTAACTCCTTTAAACCCAGTGCTGTCAGTTCCAGCACTGTTTCTTAGCCTGGCCCCAGGCAACCACAGATCATTCCCCATGGGTCAGGAACAGCAGACCTGGGCTGGGGAGAAAAATCCCAGGAAAGTTGCCTGGGCTATAGAGAAATGGGCAAAGAGGACCTGGTTTCCACCCTGCCTTCCAACCCCTATTGCCTATGGTGGGTGGAGGCTGCCAGCCATAAAGGATGTGGCAGTGAGTTTCAGCGCTGGAAGATTTTGACCCGGGGACAGGAATGGGTCTCCTTTTTAAGATCTGACAGGACACCCCATTTGGTCAGGTGAAACCCATTGCTGAAAAAGAAATTCTTGCTATGACAGTATCCCATCAACCTAAATGCATGAGGAGACTGACAGAATAAATAACTGCATGCAGAGAACAAAACAAAAAAAAAGAGCTATGACTTGAAAGCAGATGGCTAGAGTAGAGAAAAACAAAACAAAACAGCAACCTTTTGATTTCTGGACAACAGCAGCTGTGAAAATTGGGTCAAGCAACTGTAAGGTCCTAAGGGTCTGGCCGAAAAACCCAAAGGCCCTGGGTTGCTGGGGTACTGCAGCACCATAAGCAGCAAGGGCCAAGCTCACAAATAGATAAGAGGAACTACTTGTCTGGCCTCAGCACTGGGGACAAAGCCCTGACTAACCTGAGGCCAAAGCAGCCACAGAAAGGCAAGTCCTCCTGTGCATGCTCCCTACCTTGCATGCCCTGAACCAGCCACTGAGCTCTTTCACCTACAGGTGGACACTTCTGAGTGGCCTCCTGGACTCCCCAAGTAAGCAGCACCTGCCTCTTGTCCCTGCTGGTTTCTGCAGAGAAATTCCTAACAACCTCTGTATGGTCAATATGACCTTCATTGGATAGAGTGGCCTGGACATAAGGAAAAAAGCTTCAGTGGATAGAGGGGGCAAACTGACACAAACCTGTCACAGCTGGTTGCTATTGCCTTCATGATATATAAATGCCTGATGGGAACAGAAACTAAACCAGCCTGTGTTTTTGACAGCCCCTGCAAAGAGATCTTCAAGAAAGTCTAAAGAAAAGGATGGAAAGGACCTCCCTCCACTGAATATCAATATGCTTACTATAGGAAAAAGGGAACCAAGGGGAGATGCAGAGTTGATAGCATTGTGATAATGGTAAGAGTGACAGGTCAGGCTCAACAATATCCTGTGCTCTAATCCCTTGAATGCAACCTGAGAGGAAAAAGATTAAGGCATTTGTTTTTGTTTGTTTGCTTTTTGTATATGCTGGATTGTCCAATTCCTCTCCTGGGATAAGATTTGATGTGAAAATTAAATACTCATTTAACTTTATTATCCAAAAAGCAATGACTCCATTTACAAGTCTCACCAGAACGCAGGCTGTGGTTCTAGCTTTTACTTGCCATCCAGGTAAAGGAAACTAAGCCTGCTCACTGACAGTCTAATAAAAAGTGAGTAAGGCTGTTTGGACTGAAGAGACCTCGGGAAGGGTGATCAATGTTATCCCAACCAAGACTTTGTTTAAGGAGGAGGTAACTTGCCTCAGGAAAAAACAATATCACCTTTAGAAGAGAAGTATTGATGGGAATCCAAACTTTTCTGGACAAAGGTTTAAAACACGGATTTAATTGGCTTTGCCAGATACTCTACAATGTCTATTCTGCCTGTTAAGAAACCTCACACTGATGAGTACTGATTTGTGCAAGACTTGAGAGCCATGAATATTATTTAGAATATTCACCCCATGATACCAAATCCGTATGTCCTATTGCTTGCAATGCCAGGTAACTCTGGCTGGTTCACAGTGCTAGATTTAAAGGATGCATTCTTTTGCATCCCCTTAGAAAGGAAGTTCCAATTACTATTTGCTTTTGAGTGGCAGGACCTTGATACCAAAGTAACTATCCAGTATTGTTGGACTGTCACCCCTCATGGATTTAAAACCTGGCTGACCATGTGTAATGAGAGTATAGCAAAAGACTTGTGAGAATTGCAACTGGATTAAGGAATCCCTTTGCAATATGTGGATGATCTGCTTATAGCCATCCAGTCCTGACTATGAACACTGCCTTTCAAACACTTGCTGCACTAACCCGTCCAGCCTCCTTTGGATATGTGGTGGTCACTAAAAAGGTTCAGTTTTGTAAACAAATCATCAGCTGGGATTCCAGATTAGCCAATGGACTGGAAGTTTGATGTCAAATCAGAAGCAGGCTATCTTGAGCCAGGAACCAATAATAGTTATATGGGTTCCTGGGAATGTCAGGCCAAATTTGAGTCCTAAGTTTGCACTAATAACTAAATCCCTGTATGAAGCCTTAAGTGGAATTTAAATAGAACCTTGAGGGGTTGGGGTTGTGGCTCATTGGTAGAGCACTTGCCTAGCAGGTGTGAGGCATTGGGTTTGATCCTCAGCACCACATACAAAAAAATAAATAAATTTATTAAATAAAAAATAAAACCTTGACTTGGACCCCAGAATGTCAAGCTGCCTTGAAAAGTTAAAACAGAGCCTCATGAGAGCCCCTGCCAGACTACATATGCATGAGAAACAAGGTACACCTCTTACAGTTCTCTTACAGACATTGGGAGACATACTGTGACCAGTAGCCTCTTGGTCAAAACATCTTGACCACATAGTGAAAAGATGACGACTGGTTGACTGCTGGGAGGATGGGAGATAGCAGGCCATCCTATCAGACATTCCAAATGTCAATCATTGGGACTCTAACACTTCAGCCTGAATTGGACCAGTACGAGCCCTTTATACTGAGGAGGATGAAAAATGGGCCCCCCAAAATGGAATTTAGACTTTTGGGCTAGAACTGCCAGGTGTAGAAAAAATTCCCATGAGCTCATCCTTCTGGCTATGACTGTGAACACTGCCTTTCAGACACTATTGCTGCACCAACCCATCCCGCCCAAGGGCTGATCTGGCCTGTGTAAAGCACTACACGCACTATGGGAGGGATGCCTTGGTGAATTTCATCAGGCTCCACTTTCAAGGGCCATGCCTTCAACAGACTTTTCAGCAAGTGAGTCAGAACTGTATCTTGTGTACCTGAAATAGTCTGAAGACTATAAAAGTAGCTTACTATCAAAGGGACATAATATGTAAAAATACAGCTTCTGATAATTTTACCAAAATGCCCTGTGCCACAGGAGACTTCGAATATTTGCTTGTACTGGTAGGCACCTTCTCTAGGTGGATCAAGGCTTATCCTACCAGAACAGAATAGGGTTTAGAAATGCCTAGAGTCGGGCTGAGGTTGTGGCTCAGTGGTAGAGTGCTTGCCTCGCATGTGTGAGGCACTGCGTTCGATCCTCAGCACCACATAAAAATAAGTAAACAAAATAAAGACACAGTGTCCATGTGTAACTAAGAAATATTTAAAAAAAAAAAAAGAAATGCTTAGAGTCTTCTTTTTTTTTTTAGTTGTAGGTGGACAGAATATCTTTATTTTATTTTTATGTGGTGCTGAGGATCAAACCTAATGCCTCACACGTGCTAGGTGAGCACGCTACCACTGCACCATAACCCCAGCCCTAGAGTCTTCTTAAAGGTGAGGATCCCCAAATAAGGTTCCCTACCTCTATGCAAAGTGACAATACACCATATTTCATTGCAGAAGTGACCCAACAAGTAACCAAAGCGTTGGATAGCCAATGGAAGTTATGTGCATCCTGGAGACCCCACTCTACATGGAATGCAATAAGATGTTGCCAATTGCTTTCCTCATTAAGAGTTTCCCCAGAAGCAGGCTTAAATTTAGCCCATAAAGAAGTAGTGTATTAGAGAGAGATCTGTCCTGGTAACCCGAGAGAGCAAAAGAAACTAGATAAGAACAGTATGAACCACAGTCAAATACTGATTGCTGTACATGAGTGTGCTTCGTCCAGGTTGCCACCAAGGTTGGAGTCACCTCTTGTTATGGTTTGGATGTGAGGTGTCCCCTGAAAGCTCACATATAAGATAATGCAAGAAGGTTTGCAGAAGAAACTATTGGGTTATAGCCTTAGCCTAATCCGCATCAGGGATTCACTAAAGTGGAAGGGTGTGGTTGGAGGAGGTGAGAACTGGGGCATGGCTTTGGTGTGTATATTTGTGTCTAGTGAGTGGAGTCTCTGCTTTCTGGTCACCATGATGTGAGCTGCTTCCCTCTGACACACTCTCCTGCCATGATCTTCAGCCTCACCTCCAAGCCCTGAGGAATGGAGCTGGCTTTCTATGGACTAAGACCTCTGAAACCATGAGCCCTCAAATAAACTCTTCCTCCTTTATAATTGTGCTGGTCAGGTCCTTTAGTCACAGCAGTGAAAAAGCTGACTAAAACACCTCTCCATCCTTTGTGGTTGGTAAAAGTCCAAAGGAGAAAAGTGATAGCAGGTAAAAATCTTCTATTCTGAGACCCCCTTCCAGTTTTAGCAGGAAGTAACATGGAGATGTCATTGCCCATTTTCCCATATAAATGGAAGGTAGAAATTGAGAGTGGGGACTGTATTGTGTGCAAAAGCACCAAAGTATGCATCTGTACAGAGATACAGAATATTATGAAGACCATGAGCTCGGGGCTGGGGCTGTACCTCAGTGGTAGAGCGCTTGCCTAGCATGCGTGAAGCACTGGGCTCGATCCTCAGCACCACATACAAACAATAAATGAATAAAATAAAGATCCATCAACAACTAAAAAAAAAAAAAATACCATGAGCTCCCTGTGGCTTAAGGAGTTAATTTTATGGTAGGGCTAGTATGAATACCTTTAGAACTGTTTGCTGTTAAAACCAGATCCAAATGACTCCATTTTTGGACTACTAAACATTATTTATTGAATAGTTTTTTAAGATATACATGACAGTAGAGTGTTTTTTGACCTGTTATACATACATGGAGTATAACTTAGGATCCCATTCTTTTTTTTTTTTTTTAATATTTTTTTAGTTGTAGATGGACACAATGTCTTTATTTTATTGCTTTGTATGTGGTGCTGAGGATCGAACTCAGGGCCTCACGCATGCTAGGCAAGCGCTCTACCGCTGAGCTACAATCCCAGCCCAGGATCCCATTCTTGTGGTTATACATAATGTGGAGTTTCACTGGTCATGTATACATATATGATAATAAAGATATTCTGTTCACCTACAACTAAGAAAATAAAAAAAATATTTAAAATAAATAAATAAATTGAGCATATATAACTGCTACTAACACAAATATGATATTGGTTTGTATTCCTTTATTTTTACTTATAACTTTGGGATCAACAATTTATTAGAGAGCCACTCTTTTATGTTTCAGGCTTCAATACTATTGAGCTCCATGACAAAAATTGCATAATACATCATCTCTGAACTATATGTAAATATCTGCTTATCTTTTCTGGATATGAGAGATTATCTGCATAGAACTCCAGGCTCAGGAAGACCTAAAGACTATGAGATTATGTGACCTCAGTCAAACTATAACCTGTGTGAGCCTGTGTAGGCTCTCATGTGAAATTAGGGACTTTGTGGCTTTCATGCTTTTCTAAAAATCCTTTCAAATAGTAGAGCTTTAAAAAATATCTTTAGAATGAAACTATTATATAAAACAAACGGAAGCAGAACTCTCTGGCTAAAGACGGGGCCTCTGAACTGGGCTTCCTTATGCCTTCACCTTGCACCATGCTCTGTGGAAACTTTTGATTTCTGTGGACATGCTTTGAAAGCTATGCACCAAATGTGAAAGAATTCTTCTAATAAGCTAAAATTCATGGTAAATTTTTAAATTTACACACCTTCTTTTTTTAAAAAAATATTTTTTAGTTATAGATGAACTCAATATCTTTATTTGGTTTTATTTTATTTTTATGTGGTGCTAAGGATCGAACCCAGTGCTTCACATGTGTGAGGCAAGTGCTCTGCCACTGAGCCACAATCCTAGCCCCAATTTTACACACCTTCTTATGGTTTGGAAAAATGGAAAAGTATAAATGAAGTTACAAATGTGCTCTTCTTACCAAGGTTGGACTTCAAGCTCCCTCTACAAGCTGAAACACAATCCAGGCCACTCCTCTATAGCTTCTATTTCTAGGAGGAGTGTTTTTATTTAAAATATGCATTGACTCCTTAAGGAGCTAAAATCACTTTCAATTTAGTATTAACATAAATTGAAGATTAGGAATGTGTTAAGCTTTTTTGTTTCTTGCAGTAACATTCAGTTTCTCCAAAATTATTGGTTTATATACTTTGATGGCATTCTTTTTTTTTGGTACTGAGGATTGAACTCAGGGGCACTCGACCACTGAGCCACATCCTCAGCCCTATTTTGTGTTTTTTTTTTGGTACTGGGGATTGAACTCAGGGGCACTTGACCACTGAGCCACATCCTCAGCCCTATTTTGTGTTTTATGTAGAGACAGGGTCTCACTGAGTTGCTTAGCGCCTCGCCATTGCTGAGGCTGGCTTTGAACTCGCGATTCTCCTGTCTCAGCCTCCCTAAGTGCTGGGATTACAGGCTTGAGCCACCGCG
>CM053404.1:45116281-45132524 GCA_028644305.1 Xerus rutilus | reverse complement strand
TTTTTTTTTTGGTACTGGGGATTGAACTCAGGGGCACTTGACCACTGAGCCACATCCTCAGCCCTATTTTGTGTTTTATGTAGAGACAGGGTCTCACTGAGTTGCTTAGCGCCTCGCCATTGCTGAGGCTGGCTTTGAACTCGCGATTCTCCTGTCTCAGCCTCCCTAAGTGCTGGGATTACAGGCTTGAGCCACCGCGCCCGGCTGATGATGGCATTCTTTTTAAAAAAAATATTTTTTTAGTTGTAGATGGACACAATGTCTTTATTTTATTTATTTATTTTTATGTGGTGCTGAGGGCCAAACCCAGTGCCTCACATGTGTGAGGCAAGCGCTCTGCCACTGAACCACAACCCCAGCCCTTGATGGCATTCTTATGTAACAAAATAGGACAATGATTAATGTCACAATGATTGCTTCCTGTGTCTAGCATCATCTTAAGTCATTCAACTTTGGGACAACAATTCCAAATTTCTAGTAAGGGAAATATGAATAAATAGTGTGACTAAAGGTGAAAGTAAGGATTAAATGAAAGGGATTTTTTCAAAGTCATTTAATATTCATCAGGTTTTACATGTGAGCTAAACTTCCCCAACTTCTCATCAGCCAGGACAAAACTGGAGCCTTCAGTCTCAGGACTTTTAAGTAAGCTTTTTGGTGCCTCTTTCCACAGCTCCCTCCCTGTGACCAGAGATTGTCCTTTGTCTCTCTCAAAGTTCATCTCTTCCTTGCTCTCTCCATCCCAAAACAGTTGTCATTAGTAGTCACTTAATTTGTAAAGTACTCAAGTGTCAGTGAAAGGCTGGAAGAGTATTTATGGTGGGAGAGAGCAACTCCATGGCTGCAATCAAGGGAACTAAATATACCAGGTGTTGAGAGTTAGGAGAAAAAATTAACCTCTACTCAAATTTGATATCCCACAAGTATTCTCTATGGAGAGAGTTAATTTTTGTTTGTTTGTTTGTTTTTGTTTTTAGTACAGGGAGGCTTGGGGAGTGTAGCTTAGTGCTGGACGTAAAGTGTAGCATATACGAGGCCCTGGATTCAATCCCAAGCATGAACATGCAAACACACACACACATACACATACACATGCACACAAAGAAAAAAGATAAGGAAGCAAAAGGAAAAGAAGGAAGAAAAGAGGAAGTGTGTTTCCTCAACACAAAAGTAAACAAACTTTTGAGAGGTGTATTTAATTTTTAAGTAAGCAGAATTTCTATACTATTAAAGTATTTGTGGATTGGGTATAAAGACATAGTAAGATTAATTATCTATAGGAAGTCAGTATTAGGAGATGAGTTTTTTGGGGAAGATAATGACATTGATAATTTTTTCTATTTCAAGTCATAAAAGTGTCATATTTTACAGTGTTTATTGAAGGCAATATAAGATTCTGTCAATAAAGTCTCCTTCTTCCAATTTTGAGCTATCCCCTTCCCTGGTATTTATCCAAAAGAACCAGAATCAGCATACTATGATAATACATGCATACCAATGTTTGTAGAGACACAATTCACAAGAACCAAGTTATAGAACCAGCCTCAATCTCAGTACTCATCTACAGACAACTCAATAAAGAAAATGTGGCATATATACACAATGGATTTTTATCCAACCATAAAGAAGAACAAAATTATGTCATTTGCTGGCAAATGGATAGAACCTGAAAACATCATGCTAACTAAAATAAGCCAGACCCAGAAAGTCAAAGGTCAAATGTTTTCTTTTATGTGTGGAAAAGAAAAAAAAAGAAAATGAATAGAAAAAGAAATCTCACAAGAATAGAAGTGAAACAATTCAGTTAAGGAAGGGGGTTGAGAGGGAGCCAAAAGGAAAGGGCAGGGGGAAGTACTGGGAATGAAATCTACCAATTATACTATGTCCATGTATGAATATAGCACAATAAATATTATTTATATATAATTATAATGCACTAATTAAAATAATAATAATAGAAAGGAAATCAGTAGAGTAGAGCAAGGAGGTCAGGGGAAGGAAAGAGGGGAGGGAAATAGAAGACACTGGAGAGTGATCAAATTATGTCATGTGCATGTTTAAATTGTCATAATGAATTCCACAATTATGTATAATTATAATGCACCAATAAAAATTAAAGATTAAAAAATTACATTTAGAAAAAGAAAACACTGAGGAAATGTTGAGTCAAATCAATTTGTCTTAACATCCAAAATGTGTAAAGGTATTGAACATCACATAATTGTTACCACTGCAAAGTATTTATTATGTTCAGTATTCTATGTTAGACCCTGATTAGGGAATTAGTAAGAGCATAGCTTTTATACAAAGAACACTCTAGATGGGGTCATTTGCAATAGAGTCTGAAGTATTTCCCCACATTTCTAATTAAGTACATAATTATAATTAGTCAAATGTTTGGAAAACTTTGGTTCTAATTTCTGAGAAGAAATCAGAGTTATGGTTCAAGAGCTATTTATTGTTTCCAAGTCTGGAAAATCACAAATCAAAGAAGCTTAAGTTTAAAACTGGCCCCAACTATTATTTATACTGCTTTTCCCTGCCTTTTTTGGTACTATAATTGAACTCAGGGGTGTTCTACCACTGAACTACATACTGATCCCTTTTAATTTTTGTTTTGAGGCAGGGTCTTATTAAGTTCCAGGCTGGCTTTGGATTTGCCGTCCTCCTCAGTCTCCAAGTCACTAGGATTATAGGCACGTGTCCCAGCACCTGGCTTTATCAGCACCTGGCTATATCCTGCTTTGTTCCTGATCCAAATTTTCTGAAATCTTTGAAACCATGTTAATACAGAAAAGTTTGGCAATAATCCACATAATAATATTTTCAATCTTTTGCTAGTAGAATTTTCCTATAATATTATGAAAATACAACTTTCTTCATTTATGTATTTAAGATAATGGATCGAAAAATTAATGGCATAGAATACACGTAAAATGCTTAATTTTCCAAAAGTAGAGAATGAAAAGTTCATTTTAAGGAAACATTCATTAAAGAGAAAAAACTGGGGCTGGGGTTGTGGCTCAGTGGTAGGGTGCTTGCTTTGCATGTGTGAGGCAATAAATAAAATAAATAAATTAAATAAATAAAGGTATTGTGTCCATCTACAACTAAAAAAATTTTTTAAATAAAAATAAAAAGAGAAAAAACGGATTAAACGTTTCTAAAAAGCAGAGTTTTGCTAAGAAGCACACTGTAATGCAGTCAGTATAAAGTAGAAATTGAATTGCTTAAATTTGCATTGATAAGAAAAAGGTGTACTCTTCTGAAATGATCTATATTTCATAGACATTTTAATTGTACTTTTTATTCATTTAACAGCATTGCATATGTGTGTGTGTGTGTGTATCATCCCTATAATAATATCTCTTGCCTCAAACAATATAAATGATATTTGCCTCATTTCAGATGAAGCAGGACAGGGACAAAAGCTTAGCTGGAGAACTAAAAAAAAATGTGTTGCTAAAACTTATTAAATTTAGATTTGTTAATTAATTTCTGAAATAAACTACAAATAGCTAATGGTATGCCTTTCCCTAGACTGGTTAATAGATTCTATATTAAATATTTTTTCTTGCACTTATCAAATGAAAGATATGAAGAATTCCTAATGAAGAATATATTTGCTAGGCGCAGTGGTTCATGCCTGTAATCCCAGTGGCTCAGGAACCTGAGGCAGGAGGATTGCGAGTTCAAAGCCAGCCTCAGCAAAAGCAAGGTGCTAAGCAACTCAGAGAGACCTTGTCTCTAAATAAAATACAAAACAGGGCTGGAGATGTGGCTCAGTGGTCGAGTGCCCCTGATACCCCTCTAATATGTATGTGTTATGTATTTATTCATTGTTTATTCATGTCCCATAGCTTTTAAAAGCTCAATATCTCTTTTTCTGGATCGACAACTTTTTCACTTTTGCCGTCACTAATAAACTATCAGCTTCACATGAAACTGTTCTTGGAAAACAAAGCATCTCCACTTCTCTCTGGTTTAGGTGAAAACCCCAGACTCACCTAGTCAAGCATTTCAGATCTCCTGTCACTGACTTTGCCATTGGTTTATCTTTTGCCCCAGGAATATTCCAGAATCCTTAGCAAGGAACTAAAATACCCCAACCACCTGGATTCTCATAAAGTTACTCAGTCTTCTCTCTTGCTCTCAGCCCTGTCTGCCCCTTCGCTCCAGCTTCTAGCTGCACTGGACCACTTGGAATTCCACATGTGTCCTTTCCCACCTCTTGGTGCTGCCTGCATCTCTTCCCTCTCTCTGTCCTCCTTTCTCCTCGTCCTTCAGGTGTCGACACCTTCACTGCACAGAAATCCTTCTCTGTGTTCCAGCAGTGCCCTGTTGTGCACCCGTCAGAGCACCCATGACTGCATGGCAACTATCTCTCACCTGTTTCTCAAGTTATGCATATGGTTGTTGAGGGGTGGCTTCATCATCTGCATTTGTCATCCCAGTGCTTGTCATAGTACCTTAGTGTGTGGCTGTTGAATTAATGAATGAGGGGTGGAAAACCTGCAGCTCGGATCCCCAGCCACAGTAATAATTCAGTGTGCCACTCTGGGCAAATATATTCCATAGTAATTTTGTATTGTGGTCATACATATGTATTTTTCATTCTTATAAACACCAAAAAGTTTTCAACTTGTTGTTTATTGACTCATGTTTGTTAGATATGAGATCTTTGAGATAAAGAACATAATTCTTTTTCTTTCCATTTGCTGCAGAATTTGAATCCAGATCCACAGAACTTCTGCCCTAAGATCTTCTAATAAGCCAATACAAGATATATTTTTGGAAGCATCACAAGAATACAGAGATTTTAAGAGGAAAAAATATGATTTGAAAGATAACATTGTATTTATCAGACTGTCAACATGACATTTTGTTTCCCATTAAATGTATCTTGTAAAAACTTTAAGGAAAATGTATCATATACCTATGATGAAATTCATAAACTATTTGAAACTGTTTCTTAGCATCTATAACCAAATTTGAAGTGCAAGTACAAACCTGAATTATTGAGTTTTATGTATTCAAACTACCCAAATACCAGCTGTTTAAACAAGTGGTTAGTACTACCTTGGTGGATTTAATTATTACATTAATAATAAATTATTTGTATTATACCAACTTTACCACCAAATATGGATGTAGAGATTTAGACAGATATTATTTTGATATGCTCATACTGTGATCATTACCAATGTTTAATGTATTACAATTATTATAGTGCCATCAAACTTCTGTATAAATTAATTTTTTATAATTTTAGGTACTGACTTATAGTCCATGTGAGGATAAGTTGCTGACGTATGCCCTCATTCATGATTACTTTAGTATTTCCTATATGTGAGAACATGCTGCATAACTATATCACAACCTTGAAAATGAAAAGAATGTGCCTCGGATGGGTTTTTCTGCTTTCTTTATGATTGAAACCTTACCACACATTTTTTTTTGGCAAGAGTATCACAGAAGTTGTTTCATGCTTTTTTCTTTGAATCCCATCATATGACTTATAATTTTAATTTCCCCATCACTGATGATGTTAACATTGCTCATTAACAGTGCTATTTGTGACTCCACTAGTCACAAGAACTGTGTCTGGCTCCCTGCTCAGCTCTGATTCTGACCTGGCTCCAACACCGGTAACACCTTATGCTACTACTCTGACACTAGGCTTGATTTAGGTTTTACCTCTGCTTATACTCAGGGCCCAGTTCATAGCTGGGATCCAGCCCCTGCCCTCTGCATGCTTTTGTCCTCAAGAGCTACACTAACCCTTGCCTTGACCATCTCAATCACTCTGACCTCTGTATTGATGCCCACTGGCAAGCCCTTTGTGGGCTATAGGCAGGCCCTGTCCCCTTCCACAAGTGCAGCTGGCTTCTGGCTGCAAGCTTCATGCTGATGGGAGATCTGCTTCCAATTTGCATCCTGCCTAGGAATCTGCTTGAGCCTTAGGTTCTGCCTGTGGAGTCACCTTAGAGAAGACAGGAGAATTTCCAGGAAGCACAGGCAAAGTTCTCACATGGGAGAGCAAGTTAAAAAGTAGCTGGTACAGGGACTGGGATTGTAGCTCAGTGGTAGAGCGCTTGCCTCGCACGCATGAGGCCCTGGGTTCGTTCCTCAGCACCACATACAAAGCAATAAAATAAAGACATTGCGTCCATCTACAACTAAAAAAATATTTAAAAAAAAAAAAAAAGTAGCTGGTACAACAGAGCTCCCATCACCACCCCACCCCATGGTTTCCTAGAGAAATTCCAGGAAGTCTGAGCTTAGGCCTCTCTCTCCTAAATCCTGGAGGCATAGTTGGAGAGCACTTGGTCTGATGCCTAAGTGGCTTAAGCTTTGTGTAAGTTCTTTCAGGAGGTTGGTAAATACCAGAAATTCTTCTCAAAGGTAAACAGATGTGTGCCCATCCTATAGAACTCACATTTATTGGGAGAATTTGGCTGGTTCACAGGCATGAGTGTGCACACTCTCTCTCTCTCTCACACTCACACACACACACACACACACACACACACACACACACACGGCACAAACATTACATGTCTCCCAAGTGGCAGTCTTTACCTTTACTGGGGTTCATCTAGTAGCACAGTTCTCAGGTGAGGCTGTTGGTAGGAGCACTCCCCATATCTTCAACCCCTATCCTCCTTTTCCCACCCTATGCTAATTGACTGCACACCTGACACAGAGCAATACCCCATTGGCTGTAACCTCGGGGCCACGATTGGTCTGAGGACTGTTACACTTCCTGGAATAAACAGGTTCTGCATCTCGCTAGGCAGAGCAGTCTTACCAGCTCCCAGAGTCTGGGGTGAGTGACTCCATGACCGTCCACCCCATACCTCGTCCTGCGGGATTCCATTTTGTCCTTCCTAAGGACTCCTTACTTTTGTCCCCCGGGACCCCAGCTCATTGGTAGACCCACGCAAGGCATGACATAAAACAACAGCTGTTAATCTGACACTCTTAATATGGTTACTATTTTTATTCTTTGACTACAAGTGTAACAGGTACATGCATTGCCCTCATAAAAAGAAAAGAAATACATGGAATGGAAAGTGCCAAAATCTAAACCTTTCTCTCCCACTCTTCTTCTCAAAGGTAGTGTTAAAAGTGGGTCTTTATGGGCTAGGGTTGTGGCTTAGTGGTATAGCACTTGCCTAGCATGTGTGAGGCACTGGGTTTGATTCTCAGCACTGCATATAAACAAATAAAGCCCATTGATGACTAAAAAAATTTTTTAAAAATAAATAAAAAGTGGGTCTTTATACTTACAATTGTGCATTTACATGCACATTACTTACAAGTATATTTTTCATATTATTGCACTATTTGTTAAGTAGATTATATTTTTCATCTAATATGTCAGAGAATCTTAACATGTCAGTACCTGTAGTTTTATCTTAATTCTCTTGGGCTGCTCTACTTTTCCCATGTTATATGAATTAAATATAAATTAGAACAGAACTCTATTGAACGACCCATAGGTTGTTTAGAATCATTTGCTCTTATAAACTGTGCTCAGTGAATGAATGCTATTAGCCAATATACAGCAACAATATCTGTGAGGTAATTTTAAGAATGGATTTACTAGGTCAAAGGATAGGTTCTTTCTATTGCTTAGTATCATCGTACTTCCTTTTTAGGTGAACAATTGTATCTTTTCCTAGTTTTTTTTTTTTTTTAAATGGGACTGCTGGTTTCTTCTTGATTTAAAGGAACTATTCAGATATTAATTAAATGAATACCTTTCCTGTGATTACAGTTATATATCACTTCCTCTCCAATTTTGTTGGTTGTCATGATTTATTTTTGTGGTTGAATTAACTAATGCCTTCCTTCTATGAGTTCTGAATTTTATGTCATAAGAGGTGGACTTTTCCATTTTTGTGATTATAATTATCTATGCTTAATTGGCTGTGCATTGGCCTATTTGGATTTATTTTAGTGTAATATCAGAGGTCAAGAATTAATGATAAGGGGCTGGGGTTGTGGCTCAGTGGTAGAGCGCTTGCCTAGCACATGTGAGGCACTGGGTTCTATCCTTAGCACCACATTAAATAAATAAAGGTACTGTGTCCATCCACAACTAAAAATATTTTTTAAAAAAGAATCAATGAGGGGCTGGGATTGTGGCTCAGTGGTAGAAGGCTTGCCTCGTATGTGTGAGGCACTGGGTTCGATCCTCAGCACCACATAAAAATAAATAAAATATTGTGTTCATCTACAACTAAAAAATTAAAAAAAAAAAAAAAAAAAGAATCAATGATGACTGCTTGCTGTCAACCAAAACTTGTGCTACCATTTCCATAATATGGAATTGCAACTGAAACTTGGCTGCCTCACCAAAGATTGCATTTTCTAGTCCTTTGTTTCCTTATGTGATCATGTGACCAATAAAGCTACAGAAGATAAATGGAAGTGACGTGTGACACTTTCAGGTCAAGACCTTTAAGAAGTTCTCCATCCCATCCCATTACCTAGACGCAGGCAGCATAGGAGCTCATTTGAAATGTGGCATTATAAGTTGGCAGGGACCTGAGTTCCTGAATCACACTGAGCAAGGTAACTATGCACCAAGAACATCTATAGTAATTTTTATGTTAGTAAGAAATATGTTGTTTGCAATAAGCCAGCAAAATGTTGGGACTTATTTACTAAAGTGGCTGGTGTATCTTTTTTTTTTTTGGCACTGGGGATTGAACTCATGGTTACTCAGCCACTGAGCCACATCCCCAGCCCTATTTTGTGTTTTATTTAGAGATAGGGTTTCACTGAGTTGCTTAGTGCCTTGCCGTTGCTGAGGCTGGCTTTGAACTCACAATTCTCCTGTCTCAGCCTCCCAAAGTGCTGGCATTACAGGTGTGTGCCACCGTGCCCGGCTGGTGTGTCTTTATTAACAAAGGATCCGGTGAAATCATAGCTGTTCCTAACCATATATATCTGAGTACATTTCATTTTATTTAGTGAGCACTCTGCACACTGACATTGAAAGGGACATGTTAGTTACATAGCATTTGTAAAGGAACAGGAAGAAAGGTGGTTTTTCAGTGAGTGATTTTCAGAGTCAACCACTAGTAAAGGAGAATTCTACTCAGTGCCCTGGTGTCATCTACATCATTAGATTAGACCTTGACAGAATCTGACAGTAAAAAGCAGAGATACATCAAACCAATCCAGGCTTATTTTAATTCAACAATTACTTAAAACACTTCATTTAAAATAAGAAATCCAGAAAAATTTTAAATTACATGATTTACCAGGATACCAGTAGAATATCAGTTTGGGCTGCTGAAGAGTTAACAATTGCATAAGAAACTTATCAGTGACCTATGTTAAGTAGAAAAGCCCTTCATTTTAAAATATGAATGCATACGAAAGATTATATCTGAGGAACCCACGCAAGGCATGACATAAAACAACAGCTGTTAATCTGATACTCTTAATATGGTTACTATTAAGCAGGAGGAGGAAGATGAGCTAATGTCATACTTGGAAGTACTAAACTACTAGTATTTGGGGATTAACTTGATTTTGAATTAAAAAATATTCAAGTCTGGCAGCATTCATTTTTTATTTTTAGTTTCTTACAGATTTTAGCAATGCTTGACCCTTTGAGGAACCACTTTGCAAATCAATCTTGTCTTAAAATAGATTTGAATGTTTTTGCAAAATGAGTCTTCTTTTATTTTTTGTAGGAACTTTTTTGATACCTTCTACAGAAGGTATCAATAACTCAAAAACAGCTATGAGGGGCTGGGATTGTAGCTCAGCAGTAGAGCGCTTGCCTCGCATGCGTGAGGCCCTGGGTTTGATCCTCAGCACCACATACAAAGCAATAAAATAAAGACATTGTGTTCATCTACAACTAAAAAAAAAAAAAGCTATGAATCTTCAAAGTATTCAATGAAGGAAACACCAAACTTAAAAGATTTGAAGTCTTCAGTAAATTGGGATCATGGAAAACACATTCTCTTTAAATTATCACTACACTGAGAGAGGTAGTGAACAATTAATTAAACAAGGAGAGCTTAAACACTGTATATGATTGAATTTTGAAATTTTATAATTGTGTCTTATAAATACTCAACTTTACTTTTTTTTTTTTGGTACCAAGGATGAAACCCAGGGGTGCTTAGCCACTGAGCCACATATCCAGCCCTTTATATTATTTTTTAAGTTTTGAGACAAGGTCTTTCTAAGTTGCTTAGGGCTTCACTAATTTGCTAAGGCTAGCTCTGAACTTGCGATGCTCCTGTCTCAGCCTCTGAAGCCACTGGTATTACAGGCATGTGCTCTCACACACGGCTAAATTCTCAACTTCTATGAAGAGCTCTTTTGATGAGTTTCTACTTTGGGGGATAAATTTATATTCTGCACTGGAAGGGAAATGAAATATAAAAGTCCTATTTTTTTTTGGCAATTCCTCCATTTGATTTGGTAAAGTGTTCAAGATAACCAGAAACAGAAATTATGTGATGAGTCTTGCCTTATAAAATATTTTTCAAATATGATAAAATGATAAAATGATAATCCTAATGAAATAAAGATAGTAATGATGAAAATATTTGGAATGAAATATTTAAGTATTTTAATGCATAAAAACATAATTAATAACCTTCATATAGTAGAATTTGCCTAAGCTTATCAGGAATCTTACCACATATACAAAGTTATTTTTTTCAATAAAATATGAGCCACAACAAGGAGTCTACAGAAGGTATCAATAACTCAAATTTATTAACAATGCAAACTTGAAGAATATTATAATTCCTAAATCAACTAAAAATAACAAGAACATATTCCTAATTAGAGGTCCAGAATGACAGGAAAGAAAGAATGTGATAGAAAAACATTTAAATAAATTAAAAAAGATATTTCTAGATATAATAGAAATTATCAATCCAGAAAAGGCAATATTTGGGGCACAAGAGAAGAGAGCCTGTGAAATTTGTACTGAAGAACCATTTTTACTGAATGAGTAATTAAAACTAGAAATGAACACACTCAGACTCATTATTTTAAAGAGAGAAAAGAGAAGCTAGATATGCTGGTTAATCTTGGCCTGGCTTACTTGTGGCTTGGTTATCAGTGTTGTCAGGCAGCTGCACTCCCATGCTCTGTAAGAGGTTGGAAGCAGGTCCTGCCAGTCCAGCTTGGGAACTGTAGGATTCCAAAATATTTGAAACCAGGTTCAGGTCTACATCCACTGGTTCCATAACAGAATCTCCTGCACCAGAATCTTCCTCATCTGAATTGTTACTGGCAGTCTGGGATGGAGGTTTTTTATTCTAGAGGGAAAAGAAAATCACAGAATAATATCCCCTGAGGCTGAATGTTGATTATAGTAAAAGGCTACACAAAGCAACTATGTGTATTTGAATTTTAAATTTAAAATGTAATTTCATATGTTCTGTGATATAAAGTAAAAATGAAGTCTAATAATCTATATGATTTAACATACATTAACTTGATTTTAAAGATTATGACATTTTTTTCCTAGGAAAAATTTCTTTTCTTTTTTTTAGTACTAGGAATTGAACCCCAGGCATATAACCACTGAGCCACATTTTTTATTTATTCATTTTTATTTTGACACAGGATCTTACTAAGTTGCTTAGGACCTTGCTAAATTGCTGAGGCTGGCTTTGAACTTACTATCCTCCTGCCTCAGCCTCCAGAGTCACTGGGATTATATGAGTGCACCACCACACCCACCTCTAACAAAAATTTCTACAAATTGAATGATTTTTGTCTCTATTTTCAAATAGCCTGCCAGGTGCCATGACATACACCTGTAATTCCAACAACTAGGGAGGCTAAAGCAGGAGGATCACAAGTTTGAGGCCAGCCTCAGCACTTTACCAAGGTTCTGTGCAACTTAACGAGACCCTGTCTCAAAAAAAGAAAAATAAAAAAATGAATAACCCAAAGAAGATAACTAGAATTAAGATGGTACATTCATAGCTTGCCTAAGAGTTTTAAAAGAAAGAAACTGGGTGTGGTGGCTTATGCCTCTAATCCCAGCTACTAGGGAGGCTATAGCAGGAGGATCACAAGTTCAAGGCCAGACTGGATAACTTAGCAAGAACTCCTCTCAAAATAAATTTTTTTTTTTTTGGGTACCAGGGATTGAACTCAGGGGTACTCGACCCCTGAACCACATCCCCAGCCCTATTTTGTGTTTTATGTAGAGACAATGTCTCACTGAGTTGCTTAGCGCCTCGCCAATGCTGAGGCTGGCTTTGACCTCGAGATTCTCCTGTCTCAGCCTCCCAAAGTGCTGGGATTACAAGTGTGAGCCATCAAGGCCGGCTTCAAAATAAAATTTTAAAAAGGCTGAGGATTTAGCTAAGTGGTTAAGTATCCCTGGGTTCAATCACCAGTATTACAAAAAAAGAGAAATAAACATTACAAAAAAAGAGAAATAAACATTAAAATGAATATTGAAAAAGACAAAGAACTCCCATGAAAATAGAAGGGAGATCAGTGGAGTAGGAGAAGGAATGGGGGTGGGGAGACGAGGGGCAGAAAAAGAAAAACGGAGGAATAGTGGAATAAAATTGACCAAACTATGCTATGTAATATATGAATATGACACAGTGAATTTTACCTTTATGTACATCTATAAAGCAGTCACTTAAAAAATTACAAATAAATAGAAAGGAGATTAGCAGAGTAGAGGCAGGGAATGGGAAAGGATGAGAAGAGAGGGAGAGAAAGTACTGGGGATTGAAATGGAGCAAATTATATTCCATGCTTGTATTATTATGTCAAAAGGAACTCCAATATTATGTATAACTATAATACCTAATTTAAAAAAGACAAGAATCTAAATTTTATCCTAAATGAAAGAAGCTAGATTTTCTTTTATTTCTTCAATAACAAAGCTTACAGTAAAAACCTAAGGCTTTGTGGAGTCCAGCCACAAAGACTCTGAATTGCTACTCGGTCTCTGATTTTACAGGCTGGGGAAAAGATTTGAAAGATTGGACTTTGCGACTCATTGTGTTGTCCACATAACAGCACCTGTATAAACTCATCGCTTGCTAGAAACAGAAAATTTCAGGTCTCATCCCACATCAGTTTAATCAAAATCCAAACTGTAATAAGATCCTTAGGTGGTTTATATTCACAACGAAATTTAAGTACTGCTTTAGATAAATCTCATGTATGGTTTCTATTAGGGTTTGGCAATACTGAAAGTAATTAGAGCTTTAAATGTAGTTTACATGATCAAAGCAAAGGAAATTAACTTTAGTTAGATGCCTATTATGGGCTTTACTGTTGTCTCTTTTGGTTCGAGTTAATTCTATGACATGAGGATTACTGGTTAATGGATACATTCACAGTGGATGGTTGAGCTGGATTTCACTTCTGATCCATGAGACTCCAGGTCCACACTCTTTCCATAATGTCTCCTAAGACTAGACAGTGCTAGCATAAAAACTAGGATGAAAATGTGAATGGAACATGATTCTAAATTTGGCTTTAAATTAGGGGAACATAGAAAACAAGATTTGAAATTGTTTAGATATTTAAGCTCATCTCTCTCTTTTATAAAATCCATTTATTATGGCAGTAGTAGTACACAACCACATATTCATTTGAGCATATTATATGACTATTTCATAGACAGCACAGAATAAGTAATATTATGTTCAGAAAATAAAATTTATAGTCTTTACTTTTTGGTACTGAAGACTGAACAGGGGGCCTTGTGTGTGCTAAGTACAGACTCTACCACTGAGCTACAACCCCGGGCTTTTAAAGACAGGATCTCACTATTTTGTCTACACTAGCCTCAAACTCCTGGGTTCAAGCAATTCTCTTGCCTCAGTCTCCCAAGCAGCTGGGAATAGAAGCACCAGCTACATGTATACACCATGACTAGTTTATATAATCTTTCATCTTATCAGAGTTAGGAAAAAATGCACATTCTTGGGGCTGGGGTATAGCTCAGTGGTACTGTGTGTGCTTAGCCTGGGTTTGATCCCCAGCACCCTTCACTCCATATTAGTATTCTTCTTTATTTTAAATATCACAAATCAGAAGAAAAGAAAAACTAAAAATATGACTTTAGCAATCCTACATAACAGACTTAGGAAGGGAAAGAGGTTAAAAATACACTTACCATCTGTTTCTGGGTGGTAAAACTTTTGCCAATGTTGGTATGTGCCAGTTCCTGGTCCATCTGGGCCATGTATGACTTGAGATTATCAAGAGTTCCTTTCAGAGATGCCTCTTCACCAGCTTCTTGTGTTTCTAGGTCCACGTCATCATCACTGTCTAAATACTCAAAGTCTTCCTCATCTAGATCATCAGAATCTGATTCATGAGGTCTTGGCCCTATTTAGACCCCAACATAAAATGAGCCACTAGAAAAATTTTTTGAGTGATTACACTTCTCAAAAGAATTATAATTTTACACATAGAACAGGATCAATATAGATAGGCAAACTACTTCACAAAAATCCCTTCCAGAAATAGGAAGGAATGCTATTAGATATTTACAGGAAAACAGGCTGAGCCAACTAAGCTTTTTAAATTTTTTTAAAAGTGAACTCAATTAAAAAATTTTTTCTTAATTAAAACCCTAGGCTGGGACTGTAGCTCAGTGGTAGAGCATTCACCTAGCATAAGTGAGGCCCTGGTTTCATTCCCCAGCATGGCAAAATTAAAAATAGTAACAAAAATTTAAAAACTACATATATCTTGATGTAAGCATTCAAGCCATAGTATTGTCTCACTGCTCACTCTCTTTGTGTGTGTGTGTGTGTGATGTGATACTGAAGATGGAAACCAGGGCCTTGTAATGCTAGGCAAGTACTCTACCACTGAGCTATATGCCCAGTTCCCTCTCTTCTCAGAGACTTTAAAAAAAATCTTTTTGTTGTTGTTGTAGATGAAAATAATACTTTTATTTTATTTATTTATTTTTATGTTGTGCTGAGGATCGAACCCAGTACCTTACACATGCTAGGCAAGTGTTCTACCATTGATCTACAACCCCAGCCCCTCTGAGACTTTTTTTGGGTACCATGGATTGAACCCAGGGGCACTTAACCACTGAGTCACATCCCCAGCCCTTTTTAATTTTTTTTTTATTTTCAGACAGGGTCTCACTACGTTGCTTAGGGCCTCACTAAATTGCTGAGGCTGGCTTTGAACTTGTGTTCCTCCTGTCTCAAAGACATCTTTTAACAGTTTGGCCAGATTTCATCTTTTAACAGTTCTGCACAAATTAAGGTTTGGATACTGACCAAACTGTTATAGATGTATATAAACATACTTTTCTTTTTCACATATGTCATAGTGTTCATATTGAACCGAGGTTTGCTCTTCCACTTATTTAAGTGTCTTAGAGGACTTCCTCTGTCAGAACATACGAATAACTTCATTTTCATTATGGCTGGGGAGATTTTATAATATAGACATGCAATGATTTACTTAACCATTCCCTCTTGTTAGACATTTTTTGGTGGATATTTTGGATATTTCAATATTTTGCTACTATAATTATGCAGTGACCATCTTAGCACATTTATATTTATATTTTTTGGTACTGGGGATTGAACTCAGGGGTACTCGACCACTGAGCCACATCCCCAGCCCTATTTTGTGTTTTATGTAGAGACAGGGTCTCACTGAGTTGCTTAGCGCCTCGCCATTGCTGAGGCTGGCTTTGAACTCGCGAGTCTCCTGTCTCAGCCTCCCTTAGTGCTGGGATTACAGGCTTAAGCTACCGCACCCGCCTAGCACATTTATATTTTTCATAGAGTAAATTCATGAAAGCAAAATTTCTAAGTCAAAAGTGATGAACATTCTACAGTGCCAAACTTCCCTGTGAAAAGACAACTTACACTTCTACCGCTAGAGTTTGACAACATTCATTTTTCCAACCCTTAAAATAAACTGGTGGGGCCGGGGTTACAGCTCAGTGGTGGAGTGCTTGTCTTGCATGGGTGAGACAATGGGTTTGATCTTCAGCACCACATAAAAATAAATCAATAAAAAAATTGTGGGTTTTTTTTTTTTTTTTGGTACCGGGGATTGAACTCAGGGGCACTCGACCCCTGAGCCACATCCCCAGCCCTATTTTGTGTTTTATGTAGAGACAGGGTCTCACTGAGTTGCTTAGTGCTTCGCCATTGCTGAGGCTGGCTTTGAACTCGCGATTCTCCTGTCTCAGCCTCCCTAAGTGCTGGGATTACAAGCGTGAGCC
>CM053404.1:45054852-45116181 GCA_028644305.1 Xerus rutilus | reverse complement strand
AAAAATTGTGGTTTTTAATAAATAAATAAACTGGTTATTATAAATCTCAAAATTTTTCTCCACTGTGATGGGCAAAAAAGTTCATACTTTTTTATGCATTCGCTTGCTTACTAGGAAGAATTAACTATTTTCAAACATTCACTAAGTATATTTCTTCTTCACTGAACTGCCTATTCATATTCTGTGTTGGTTTTCTATTGGGCTGTTTGCTATTTTCTTTCTTTCTTTTTTTTTTTTTTAAATAATTTTTTAGATGTTGATGGACCTTTATTTTATTCATTTATTTATATGTGGTGCTGAGAATCGAACCCAGTGCCTCTCACACGCTAGGCAAGTGCTCTAGCACTGGGCCACAACTCCAGCCCGTTTGCTATTTTCTTATTGGTTCGTAAATATAGTAAGTCTGAAAGAGAAAAAAAAAAAAACAGTATAATATAGAAGCTAAGGTAAAACCCTATCTAAACATGTAAACTTATTCACTCAAATATTTCATGAGCAGCTACTATGTCAGGCACTCACTAGGCAGCCTCTGTAAAATCACTAAACAAGGGAGTGATTTACGGTTGAAAACAACTCAAAACAATGAAGAAATGCAGATGTTTTGACTTCTGAGTGATCTAATGCTCCAATTCTCTAGCAATAGCCATACTCCTCATGGTTTCAAAATGAGTAAACATCACAGTGTAACTCACCTAAAATTTTATCAAAATAATTAAGAAAGGAATCTGCATCAAAAGTGATTGGCGCCTCAGAAGGTTCTCTGTAAGATAAAGGGAAAAGACAATTTATTCTGAATACAAGTCTTTGAGACTTTTGCTAAAGTGGTGCCATTGTTAGGAAAAATATATCAAAGAGGGATAGAAAAACAATGGTAGTTTTAATGTCTTAATCTAAAAAAAATTCTTGTGTTTACTGGCCTTGCAGAACAATAAAAATAGGAAAGTCTGATGAAAGAAAAGTAAAAATTGCACCTCATCTGTGAAAGTTTATGCATTCAGGGACCCATACACTCCGTGTCCTCTACAAGGTATTTCTAGCATTAGTCAAAGAATGTATTTATCTGAGTTCATTTACATAAAATTTATTCCTTTAAAAACTAAAGCTTGAGGGCTGAGGTTATGGCGCAGTGGTAGCGTGCTCGCCTAGCACGCGGGAGGCACTGGGTTCGATCCTCAGCACCACATAAAAGTAAAATAAAGCTATTGTGTCCACCTACAACTAAAAAATAAATATTTAAAAAAAAAAAAAAAAAAAAAAAAAAAACTAAAGCTTGAAAAATAAGAACATACTTTCCTTCATCTCTGCCTTCTTAAAGAGAAAACGAATAACAATTTTAATCTTTCCAGAAGGCTTAAGAGCATCTGCATTAATAAAGATATATTTGTTGTCTAAGGAACAATTCTACCTTTTCTCTTTATTACCTGCCAAAATAATTTCACATTTCTTATTATTTCTGCCTCAGATGAGCCCTTCTGTCCCCTTTTGAGTTTGCACTTTCCAGTCTGCTTGTGGAGTAGGAGATCAGAAGTCTAAATAGATGCTAAGAATCCATAGGCTCTGAATAAAGTCTAAAGAGTAAAGGGCATGGTTTCTGCCATGGTTCTTAAATCTGTTAGGGAGTCTTTCTGGCTTCTTCAAGGACTGTAAGGGATCAGGCTACTAGAACTCTTACTTCCTATAAGTAAATTATCACCAATACCAGGCACCAAAAGAAAGGGAAAAGAAGTACAAATCATTTACTGAAAAAAGAAAAAAAGAAAAGGAAATGGCATTTCCCATTGACTAGATGACTTCAATATCTGGCTTACAACTATTCAGATATTTATACTTTAACACAAATTACTGAGGTAGCTCTGCTCCCTTGTGGGTTGAGACTTTGGATATGAAAGCTTTCATGCTCTTAGAGACTTGAGTTAAATCATAGTCCTGATCTTCCTTCTTGGAAATGGGCTGTGATTCTTTTTTGCCAGTAGCTTCTTGCAGTAGCTGGTCCAGCTGATCTGGTGAGAGATCTAACCAATGGTCATCTGAAAAAGAAGCAAGCATGATATTGCCATACTAAAGTTGCCTGAGAAGTAGTCTTAGGAAAGATCCTGTGAGACTTAGTGGGATGCTTTAATTCTTTCAAACCTTCTTTTTGATCCATCACTTACCATCCTCTGGGTGAAGATCAGTTTCTTCTTTCTTAAGCTCTTCTATATCAAATGGTATTGTCTGTAACAGGGTTAAGATTTCTTCACCTGGGCTCATAGCAAGAGAACTATTAAAAAAAAAGACATTAGTATTTCTTTATAAGAAAGCCTAGAAGAGCAATCATAAATTCACAATATTATGGGCTGGGGTTGTAGCTCAGTGGTAGAACACTTGACTAGCATGAGTGAAGCACTGGGTTCAATCCTCAGCACCACAACATTAAAAATAAATAAAATAAAATAAAAACCCACAGTATTTAAAAATTAGTAGTCCATTTTGTTTTAAATATTTTTCTTTAGGATGCAGAGCCCTTTTTCTCAAATAAAATTTTACTAGGAGCCGGGCGCGGTGGCTCAAGCCTGTAATCCCAGCACTTAGGGAGGCTGAGACAGGAGAATCGCGAGTTCAAAGCCAGCCTCAGCAATGGCGAGGCGCTAAGCAACTCAGTGAGACCCTGTCTCTACATAAAACACAAAATAGGGCTGAGGATGTGGCTCAGTGGCCGAGTGCCCCTGAGTTCAATCCTCAGTACCAAAAAAAAAAAAAAAATTTTACTAGGAACCATAAAATATAGAAAAGCTTGAGAAAAATGGCTTTGATTAAAGCAGAGAATGGAGGCTCAGGGATCTACTCATTTTTGCCTTCCCCTTTGGTTCTGCAGCAGGCTCCATGGAACACCACTATAAAGTTGTTGATCTAACACAACCTGTTCAATTTGTATATTTTATATATAAATATATCTTATATATTTTATATATATTAATCGCCCATGTATAAAATGCTATGCTAAAACTTAAAATACATTTTCCTTTTTTGGTCCTCTAATTACTATTTTGAGGAGATAACAATTCTGTTTTACAGATGAGACTACCAGAGCCTAGAGAAGTTCTATAACTTTTGCAAGCTCATTTTTTTTAAAAATATTTATTTTTTAGTTGTAAGCGGACAGAATATCTTTATTTTATTTTTATGTGGTGCTGAGGATCGAACCCAGTGCCTCACGCATGCTAGGCGAGCACGCTACCACTGCGCCATAACCCCAGCCCTATAACTTTTGCAAGCTCATTTAACTGGACAGAGGAAAATCTGGAAATCAAGTCTCATGATACTATTTTGTGCTCTGCTGAGAAAATATGCATAGAGATTGTTTATATGATGAGTAAGTTACTATATTTTAATGACATGGCTTGTTATATAAATTGATGGAACCCTGTCTAAATTATTTAGAATGGAACAAATCAAGTTGTAGAAAGAATCTGCATTAATTTAATAAACATCTGCATGCTATGCAAAATCACGTGGGTAATGGGAAATTGCCCCTATTCCATACTATGTAAACATTACCAAGAGAGTAAAAAAAAACATACAAATAATCATAACCAATGGCCAAATACATAGTCATTCAGGAATAGCAAATGCTAAGGAGAGAAATAGAGGAAGGTAACTACTTTCATTGTGGTGGGACAGAGAAGTTAAAAAGAGATAATGGAAGGCTTCAGGGTGGAGGTATTTGAGTTAGGTCTTAAAGAATGAAGAGGATTTGTTTTTAATGCACAAAGATGTTCTCTGTAACATTGTTGTAACAATAAATTCAAAACAAATGTTGACAATGTAGAGAATTAAATTATAGCATACTCTGGTAATACCATTTAGCTATATATTTTTTAATGAGGCAAATTTATTTTATAACAACTTTTCAAGCTTTTCAAGTAATAGTAAGTAAACTGCTTATCAATATGTTTAGTATCATTCCATTTTATTATATTTCTGCATATTTATTTTTATTTATTTTCTAACTGACAAAAATTGTACACATATCATGTACAACATGATGTTTTGGAATATGTATAACTTGTGGTATGACTAGATAAAACTAATTAACATGCATTATCTTACAGAGTTATTTACTTTTGTGGTAAGGACACTTAATATCCACTTTCTGCATCTTTGAAGAATACAATATATTGTCAAATTATGTGAGGTAATGCATATTTTCACTAGATTTAACTATTCTGCAATGTATATATACTTCAAAACATCATGAAATACATGATAAGTACATGTAATATCACCAGTCAATTTAAAACAAATAAATAAATCTGAAGAAAATATACTGCAATTCATTTATCCTTTTATTGATGGGTATTTTGGATGCTTACAATTACAGTCTCTAGGGCTGGGGCTATAGCTTAGTGATGACTACCTGTCCCAGTATGTGTGAAGCCCTAGGTTTGATCCCCAGTACTGGGATGGGGAAAACAATCCCCAATAATTTTTAGGACTAGGGAAGTGGCATGATTGGAGTTATAATATTTTAAGCAGGTTTTCCTGGTTCTAATGGTTGAATTGGAAGAGAAGAGTCACTAGAGGTTGAGAAATAAGTTTAAGTAATAACATAGTTCAAAAAATAAGTAACTGAAATGGCAGGGAGGTAACAGACAATGCAAGACACAAGATAATAATAAACAGGAGCTATACACTAAATCCAAGAATAGTCAGGGCTCTGAGTAAAGAGGAAGATGGTGGTACTACTAAAAGACCTTGGGGGGAAAAATCCATAATATTAATTCAGTTGTTCAAAAAAACTCTAAACATTGGGAATTCAAGAATAGGTCTAAAGGGAGATGAGTTTGGTTTAAACTGTTGAAAAATTATCCTAGTGTGGAGAATGGGAATCTCTCCTGCAACATTAATTAAAATGTTAGTTATTTAAGCTACTTTCAATTTTTCCTCCACAGTACAATAATGGAGTAAATTATGGTGTAGCCATTTGTTCAAATACTGTGCAACTATTTAAAATTATGTTTATAAAGATTTTTAATGCCATAGAAAAATGTAAGGTTATAATGAATAAAAATTAAGTACAAAAATATAAAATTTCTTTAAGTACAAAAAACAAGTGGAATAAAAACTTGGAAGGCAATAAATCAAGATTAATACTAGTAGTCAACTCTGGTATGAATTTTTTCCTTTTCACAACTTTATTTACTAGAATGAATGACTACGTTACTTTTAAAATAACAATCAACTAACTTACCAGCCTATCATACTCTGTGGTAGATGTCCTAATTATAACTCACCTTTTTAAAAAAAAAATTTTTTTTTTTTGTAGTGGTAGATGGACAGCATGCCTTTATTTTGTTTTTTTATTTTTGTTTTTTAATGTGGTGCTGAGGATCAAACCCAGGGCTTTACATGTGCTATAACTCACCTTTCAGGACGGTTTACTGAGAGTTGGAAGTAGTTCTTTGCCATTTCTAGCCTTTCCTGGTACTGAGCAGAGCCTTCTATCAGTCCCTTAAAAAAATAATAATGGGGTGTTGGAATATTACTTACAAAGTATCATTAAAATATCACTAGCAATTTTCAGGGAAGCAGTGTAAGATGTGTTGTTTAGGAATCATGAGGCCAAAGTCCCAGTTTCTATTTTGTCATTAATGTACCTTTTTGGACTCTAGTTTCTTTAAATGAATAAAGGGAGTAGGTCAGATGTAGTGGTTTCTAATCCTGTTCACTAGAGACTCTTTCCAGTTTGGAAGGTTTTCTACCAATTTCTATTACTTAATTATTTATTAAGATATAATTGAGCCAGGTGCTGTGGTGCTTGCTTGTAATCCCAGTGGCTCAGGAGGCTGAGGCAGGAGGATTGTGAGTTCAAAGCCAGCCTCAGCAAAAGTGAAGCACTAAGCAACTCAGTGAGACTCTGTCTCTAAAATAAAAATACAAAATAGGGCTGGGGATGTGGCTCAGTGGTCGAGTGTCCCTGAGTTCAATCCCCGGTACCAAAAAACAAATAAATAAATAAATATTAAAAAAATATTTATATATAATATATAAATATGTATATAAATATATATAAATATATATATAATTGATTAACTAGAAAGTAATTTATAAAACAAAGTTCAGAAAGTTTGCCAAACTGAATCAAAAGTAGCCTAATCCCACTATAACATATCACTTCTATTTTCTACATGCATATTTATTTATTTTTTTTTTTATTTTTTATTTTTTTTAAATATTTTTTTAGTTATAGATGGACACAATGTCTTTATTTTATTGCTTTGTATGTGGTGCTGAGGATCGAACCCAGGGCCTCACGCATGCGAGGCAAGCGCTCTACCACTGAGCTACAATCCCAGCCCCTACATGCATATTTATTCAAAAAATGTACTATAATAGCTTATATACTTTTTCAAACTGCTTCACAATCTTTATAATCATAACAATTATTCAAATGAAGGTTCTGAGTTTGAACCTTTCTCTAGCTTTTGGAACATACTATCAAATTATTCTCAATCAATTTACAATGTACAGAAGTACTAATTTTACCATACTCTTGATTGTACTAAATATCACTCATATCACTTTATACATACACAAAAAATTGTCTTCCCTATTGTATTCATATATTTATCTTTATACCTGTGATGCTGTATATTTTGAGAGACATTTTCTAGTTGTCTTATTACAATATTTTATCCACATCTTTGCTAATTTTCCTAACTGGTATCTTCATGTTTGCTTATAAATTTTTACAAATTGTTCATCTCATACAAATAATAACTTTCATCACTTAATACAAATAGTATTAGATTTCTCTAACACTGGAAAAAATCAAAACACCCTCTCATTACCCCATTCCAAGATCTTGGGTACCATTAAACTACAAAGATCCCCTTTAACTCAAGCTTCTATAACTATTTTACACATTTAAATATGGCTCATACGGCTAAAGTCACTGCCTTGATTTTCCTTGGTTTATATACTTTAAAAAATGTTACAAGTCCTACCTTAAAGTAATCGTTCTTTTTCAGGCTTTCAAGGAAACTGGCCCAGAGTGGTGAGTTAGTCACAAGGGATTTCTTGGAGTCAGAAAAGTGCGGACTACATTTGGAGCATAAGATCTCAAATCCATGAGCCTACATGAAATAGGCAGAATTTTTATTTATATAAGTTACTGTTTTCCCATATTATCTTATTAAGTTACTTAGCCATACTAAGTAACTTAGCCATACTTCAAGAATTAGGTGACTGGACACATGGGGATATGGACATATATAACACTTTTTCAATTTTATGAAAAATATGAATTTTGGCTTGGGTTGTGGCTCAATGATAGAGCGCTTGCCTAGCATGTGTGAGGCACTGGGTTTGATTTTCAGCACTGAATATAAATAAATGAAAAAAAAAAAGGTCCATCAACAACTGAAAAATATATTAAAAAAAGAGAAAGATAAAAATTTATTTCCAAGTTTCTGATTCTCTTTAGAATTATAAAGGCAAAGAAAACTTTAAAAAATAGATACTTGTTCTCTTTAAAGAAATTCTTTTTCCTGCTGATTACAAAAACCAGAAATTTAAAACATTTTCTCATTTGACTGTAAAAAGGCTTACAAAAGTTTTTCTGTAACAGAAATTGTAAATGAATTGGGAATGGTCTCAGACATAGGAAAGGGAGGAAATTGTTTCATTTTAAGCCTTTTTATTTAAAAATAAAATAAATGGGTATGACAAAATAATTCAATCACAGAGCTTCCCTGGTCACTCTAGAGGAGACTGTTACTTGCCAATCTAATGGTAAAAAACACAATTTTGTAGCTTTAAATTGAATTTGTTTAGTATGGAGAAGGTTAACATTTTTCACATTTAATTTAAAAGTTATTTCTGTTTCCTTTTCTGTGAACAATCTGTTCAGTTTCTAAACAATTTTAAATTAATTGATTAGTATTACCTTTTTCATGACTTACAGGAACACTTCATATATTAGACAAGTCAGTTCTCTTTCTTTTCTTTTTTTTTTTTTAAATATTTATTTTTTAGTTGTAGGTGGACAGAATATCTTTATTTTATTTTTATGTGGTGCTGAGGATCGAACCCAGTGCCTCCCGCATGCTAGACGAGCACACTACCACTGCGCCATAACCCCAGCCCCAGTTCTCTTTCATTTAGGTTGCAGATAATACTTTCTCCAAGTTTGTTCTCTTTTGACATTATGGGATTTTTCTTTCTCAAGTAGAAATTCTTACATAATCAAATTTTTTGATCTTTCTTTTATTGCTCCTGGTTTTAAATCATATTAAAAAAGATCTTTCTTATTCAGGTCATAAAATTATTCTCCTGTGTTTTCTTTCAAGTTTTTTATGGTTTTAAATTTTACATTTAAATATTTTATCTGATTGGAATTTTATAAATAAATATAAATTTATAAATTTTATTTATTCTGGTATAGGTGTGAGGGATTCAACTTTAATTTTGCAGATGGCTTTACAGTTGTCCTATCATCATTTATTGAATAATCCATTATTTTCTTCCAATTTGAAGTACCACATTTTACTACATTCTTACATAACATGGTGTATTTCTGGACTTTCTGTACTGTGTCTTTATTCTGTCAATAAACCATTTACATAAAAGGAGAAAAATAATTCTGGTTTCAACATTACCAACTTCATGCCCAATTCATGGGCTCGATACTGAGGATGAGATGGAGGAGGCAGCTCATATCCACTCCGTCGATCTGGCACAAATCTCTGTTGTACTAGTTGTGCATACAGACATTTAGTGAAAGTGACCTGGGCATTGGGACACAAAATACACAAGTCTCTTTGTGAAATTAAAAATTTGAGTATCATTTTACAGTTAAATCTAACAATCAGTCCACTTATGAGCTTCATACTCATATATTCCCAGGGGAAATGAAAAGACTACCCAACCTATTATTCACTGTCTACTTGTTTTCAATAACATCTTTATGAGAGATAATTCACATACCATAAAATTTACCCTACTGCCTACTTTTTATTTATCAGAAGAAATCTTTTATTTATTTGTTTATTTATTTTGGTGGTGCTAGGAATTGAGTCCTGGAGTCTTGCTCATGATAGGCAAGCACTCTGCACTGAGCTCCACCTCCAGCCCTCAGTAATGGAATTCTTATCATTAATTACATTTTATGGCAGTTTGGGGATAGAAAGCAAAAGAATAATTCCTAATTTTATGGGAGAGATTACATGTTTTATTATTAAGAAGGAATAATTCTAGAAATAGAAAAATATGGTCAAAAATAGCCAGGGAACAGAGAGATATAAAATGGGTAGTCAGGTCTCTTGAAAACTTCCTCCATTGGGTGGGAAAAAAGAAAGAAGAAAGAAATGTGTGTTAACTTGCTATTAGGTAACAGAATATTTCCAACTTTTTCTAGAGAACAACTAAAATAATGTTTTAATTCTTCAAAGACAGAAACTAAATGACCAGACACATATCTTACCAATGTCATTATCCGTGTTTCAGGCAAGAATGTCTTGAAAATACGACAGGCTCTCAGGTCAACGGGGTCCCTCAAATAAAATGCCTGAACTGCAGCAGCCACCAATCTGGGCTGCTGCTTTAGTACTGCTACAATGCCAGCTGGAAGGAAGCAGTGTGCTCGATGAAGGGAGGCTTGAATTTTTTCTGGGTACCTATGACAGGTAACATAATTGCTTTTATTTTAATGTAAATATCTACAATTTTCATACCATTTACTTCCCCCTTAACATCTTATTTTGTCATGGTTCATCAAGAATAGAAAGTGAGGAGAGGTGAAAAGAAAGATACTATACATATTCTAAGACCGTAGGAAAGAAGAGAGGAAAAATAAAAAGTGGGAAGAAATGGAAAACAAAGAAGAGATTATGGTAGCTCAAAAAAAAAAAAAATCAAACACATAAAACCTACTATACTTTGGAATAAGGATAAGATCAGACTTTATTTTTCCAAAACAAGTAGTAAACATCGAAACAAAGCTAAGAGATTTTTAATATAATTAAGATCTGAATGGTATTAAACATGTAATAGGTATTCAAATTTAAATGGCTGAACTAAAATGTTAGTATGGTGATACCTTCTTTCTCTTCTGAATGAAACTTAAAGCATTTCACATACATCAAAGAATACACATATAGCTCCAGAACCACAGGAAAAAACTTAAGCACATCATATTTCCTTAAGTTTTCATGTAAAGATCTAACTTTTTTTTTATCCAGGGATAGAGGATTACAGCCATGATACCTAAGACAAATAAATGAAAAAATATTGGAGCCAGATTATAACACTTTTGAATGGGAAGTAAAAGATGCATCTAAACCAGGCATAAAGACACACACCTGAAGTACCAGTTACATAGTAGACTGAAGCAGGAGGATCACTTGAGACCAATAGTTCAACCCTAGCTTGGGCAACATAATGAGAAACTGTCTCAAACAACAACAACAAAACAACAAAAAAAAGGAAAAAAAAACACCTCTGTTTCTTAGGTTTAAAAATCCATAAATTTAGGGGCTCGGATTGTAGCTCAGTGGTAAAGCGTTTGCCCCGCATGTGTGAGGCACTGGGTTTGATCTTCAGCACCACATAAAAATAAATAAATAAAATAAAGATATTATGTCTATCTACAATTTAAAAAAAAATTTTAAAAATCCATAAATTTAACTTGCTAGTCAATTTCATGAACAGGAGTATCTGTAATTCAGGTGAAAGTCATTCCACATTCAGTGAAAGACTTGTGTTCTACTAAACCAAAAGGCACCTCAATGAACAAAAACAGTTATTTTTCTTACCCTATAATACGCCTATTAACAGCAGCTCGTATTAATTCTGAAGCCAAAACTTTTTCTGGATGTGCTGAGATTATATTCAATGCTTGTGGGATTGTTGGGGGTGTAGTGAGTAACCAGGATTCAGCTTCAGGTTTTCTTGGTGCAGGAATAATGCACAGCTCACCCTGGTGGAAAAAGACCTGCAAAATGGCACATTTTTTTTTAAATTTTTTTTTTTTAATATTTTTTTAGTTGTAGATTGACACAATGTCTTTATTTTATTGCTTTGTATGTGGTGCTGAGGATCGAACCCAGGGCGTCACGCATGCGAGGCAAGCGCTCTACCGCTGAGCTACATTCCCAGCCCTTAAATATTTTTTTAGTTGCAGATGAATACAATATCTTTATTTATTTATTTATATGTGGTGCTGAGGATCAAACCCAGTGCTTCACACATGCAAGGCAAGCGCTCTACCACTGAGCCCCAGCCCCAAAATGGCAGATTTTTTTTTTTTTTTTTAAATATTTTTTTAGTTGTAGATGGACACAATGTCTTTATTTATTTTTTATTGCTTTGTACGTGGTGCTGAGGATCGAACCCAGGGCCCCACGCATGCGAGGCAAGCGCTCTACCGCTGAGCTACAATCCCAGCCCCCAAAATGGCAGATTTTAATTTTCACAGCAGGCAGTAGCAAACTCTAAGGTACATGTAAAAACAATGCAGCATAATCTTATCTCTATAAACATTCTAAACTTTTGCATACTTACCCTATTGGCACTATTATCAGGATCCAACCATTTAGGGAGGAAGTCGGCAGCTTCTATTAACAAGAATTCACCATCATTGTCTTCAATTCTAATAAAATATAAGATTCAATTTTGCATTCAAAAAGCACATATTTGAGCTGAGAGCAGTGGCTCAAGCCTGTAATCCCAGCACTTTGGGAGGATGAGACAGGAGAATTACGAGTTCAAAGCCAGCCTCAGCAACGGCGAGGTGCTAAGCAACTCAGTGAGACCCTGTCTCTACATAAAACACAAAATAAGGCTGTGGATGTGACTCAGTGGTTGAGTACCCCTGAGTTCAGTCCCCGGTACCAAAAAAAGAAAAAGGAAAAAAAAAAAAAGCACATATTTGCTAGTTTTCAAAATAGCTTTAGTCTAATAATTTTTTCCTTCATCTTAGTAGATAAATATATACTTTGTATAGATTACAATAAGAAAGCAAAATATTTAAGATACCACTAAGATTATAAGGAGGAGTTAAAGAGAGATAAGGAGAGAAAACAAGAAAAGCAAGTAACATGAGACAAAAATTTGAAATTATGCAAGGTAATATATGTTTCCAAAAGAAAAAAATCACATACAGCCAAGATAAGGAAAGCCTTTATATAGGAAGTGTTACTTGGGTCTTGAGAGAGATGTGTATATGTATGTATATATATATACATCTATAATACACACAAATTTATGTATCAGTATACACACACATACATACATATGTATGTTTTAGGCCTCACTCACATTATTTTTATTTAATTTTTGAATATATTCACATGGTTAACATCTCTTTTAAAGACATAAAAATTTACAGAATGAAAAAAGTCTCCCTCTGACTTTTGTTCCTATCTGCACAATTCCTGCCCTCCTCCCTATTGTTTTTTGTATATACTGGCAGAGCTTGCTTATGTATAATGTAGTGAACATGCTATTGTACAATACCTTGCCAGTAGTTAATAACAGTGTATTGCATTCTTGGAAATTGTTGAGAGATTTTAAGTGTTCTAACCACAAAAAACTAAGGGAAGTAATGCATTTTTTAATTAGCTCAACTTAGTCATTTCACAATATATAAAATATATTGAAATATGAAATATGTTGCTTATGATATATAATTTTTATTTACCAATTAGAGAAACAAAATAATGTTCAAAACCAAAAATCAACTACATACAGTGGCTAATGCATGTAATCCTAGCTGCTTGGGAAGCTGAAGTGGGAGGATTGCTTGAACTCATGAGTTCCAGACCAGCACGGACAACATAGAGATTTCATCTCAATAAATTAATTTTTAAAAGCTTAAAAATAAAAAATAAAATAAAGAGATCTTATTTCTTGGACTTACTTCCTGAATTAAGAATCAAATTTATTTTGCTTTTATTTTATTTTTAATTTTTTAAAAGATCTGCTTTTATTTTATTTTTAATTTTTTTTAGTTGTTGATAGACCTTTATTTTTTTCATTTATCTATATATATATTTTTTCTGGTGCTGAGAATCGAACCCAGTGCCTCACATGTGCCAGGCAAGCACTCCACCACTGAGCCACAACCCCAGCCCCTGCTTTTAAATAATCTTTCTATATAATGGAGGAGTAGGGGAAAGTATAAATGAAATAATAATGACCATAAATTGGTAATTGTTGAAGATGGATGATGGCTACAGGTGGGTTCATTCTCTCTTCTTTTATGTGTTCTTAAAATTTCAATAGTAAAAAGTTTTCAAATTATTCCCCCCTTCTCTTTTGTTCTGTTGGGGAAGAAATTGAGTTGGTTGAAAAAGATCCGATTTGGGGGGCTGACTAGAAAAACTAGGAAAAAATGTAATAGTGGGTGAAACGCCCTCTGCTGGCACAGGCTGGGAAATTATAGAGAATAATCAGTTCCATTTTTAAAAACTGAATTATACGGCAATTTTACCTACTTTACTTCCTATGCTGATTTCTGCTTATATTTCTTCTATGTATGACTTCTTCAAAAAATATAGCAATGGTCTCATAGAGGGATTCTATTAAAAAATAGAACTTAAAATAAGTACGTTTTGTTTCCAATATTTTGGAAGTTGAACTCTCTAATAATAATTTCCCAAGAAAAGGATGTCACAAGAGGAGGGGAAGAAAACATTGAGGTCACTTTTCAGATATGCCCAAATTTGTACAATTTCAACCAGAGTTCAGAAAAATAACTGCTAAATGTTTAAAAATGTACTGACTTAGTTTTTAAAAAATAGAATTCCTTTACAATAATTAAAATAACCTACAATACCTTGCTATTAACTCTGGAAATTCCTTTGTAATTTGTTTTATTACATAAACGATAAACCATTCATCCTCAATGTTATCCCCAAACTTTGTCACGCCATACAAATGAGCAGGAACACCTCCTAGAAGTATAAAAAAAAGCAACCATATGACCAGATAAATTTGTCACTGTAAATAAAAACATACACAATCATCTAATCAAACAACATTCACTGAGTATGATCCAAGTACTGTTCTGAGAGCTGCGGTTGCAATTCTGAACAAGATACAAGATGCCTATTCTTTTTTTTTTTTTTTAAATATTTTTTTAGTTGTAGATGGACACAATGTCTTTATTTTATTGCTTTGTATGTGGTGCTGAGGATCGAACCCAGGGCCTCATGCATGCCAGGCAAGCGCTCTACCACTGAGCTACAATCCCAGCCCCAAGATGCCTATTCTTGAGGAGCTCAGGGTCTAAAACAAGAGACAAGCAAACCATCTCAAAACAAGATGATGAACCTAGAACAGAGGCATGCACTAAAGGTTATATGAGCATAAAGGAAGCGATGCCTTTATGGTGATGCTTCCTTTATTATTGAAGGAATGGTATCTGGAGGAATGACCAGAGGTGGACTTCCCAGAAAAAGGAACAGGATGCACAAAGGCCCAGAAATGTAAAAGACAATAGCATTCTGGAATTGTCAGGAAGTTGAATTTAGAGAAGCTGAAAATTTCATAGAAGCGTACTATACAAAAATATATGGGAATTAACACACTTTTAAATAACCAATGAGTCAACGATGCAATCACAAGGGAAATTAGAAAACTTGAGACAAATGAAAATGAAAGCACAACATACCAAATCCAAAACTTGGGATTCAGTTAAAGTAGTGCTAAAAGAAAAGCTTTATAGTTGTGAAATACTTCAAATCAGTAATCTAGCTTTACACCCCGAAGAACCAAAAAAAGAAGTACAAACTACACCTAAAGTTAAGAAAGGAAACAATAAAGATAAATGAAACAAAGTATAGAAAAATAATATAAAAGCAACAAAACTGAATAGGTTTTTTAGAAAATATCAACAAAATCGTTAACCCACTAACTAAATTACTAAGAATAAAAAAGAAAAGACTCAAATTAAAATCAGAAATGAAAGAGACATTACCACCTAGCCACAAAAATCATAATGATTATAAGAGAATAGTATGAACAATAGCACACCAATTAATTGGGAAATCTATATGAAAAGGAAAAAATCTTAAAAATACACAGTTTAATAATCCAGGTCTTGACTGAATTATGAAGAAACAGAAAACTTGAACAGACCTATAACTAGCAGAGAGATTGAATCAGTAGTCAAAAACTTTATAACATAGAAAAACCCAGGACCAGATGACTTCACTAAAGAATCCTATCAAATATGTAAAGAAGAATCTAAGACCAATCCTCCTCAAAGTCTTCCCCAAAAATGTAGGGGAGTGAACAGTCCCAGACTCTGTAGCCAGTATTATCCCAAAACTGAAGCTAGCAAAGATAATATGACACAAGAAATCTACAGACCAATATTCTAAATGAATATGGATGCAGAAATCCTCAACAAAATACTAGCAATCAAATTCAACAGCACATTAAAAGGATTAGAAATCACAACCAAGTGGGATTTATTACTGGTTTGCAAGGACAGTTTAACATAAAAAATTCAATCACTGTACTACACCACATTAACAGAATGAATGTCAAACATACAATGCAGGGGCTGGGGCTGTAGCTCAGTGGTAAAGTGTTTGCCTTGCATGCGTGAGTCACTGGATTCCATCCTCAGCACCACATATAAATAAATAAATAAAATAAAGATATTTAAAAAAAAAACATACAATGCAGATTGTCTCCAAGCCTGCCACAGCAAAAAAAAAAAAAAAAAAAAAAAAACAGGTAAGAAGAATATCCTACTCAACTCTTCTTCTCCCTACTCAGGATCTCTTAAGTTTTTAAAATTATAACAGCTCCAATTAGAGTACATCTTCCTTGTATATTGGACTTTAATTTAAACCTTTTCCAGAAGCAATGGGGAACTGTTGGAGGATGTTTAGCAGGAATGTGACATGACCAAAGTTGTGTTCAACAAAGGTAACTGGCAACAGTGTGAGAAATTGGTAAGACCGGAACCACAGAGGTAAGTTAGGAGGCTACTATAATTTTTGAGATGAAGGAATAAGAAGGGCCTACATTGAAGTCACACAGATGTAGAAAAAGGGTCATATTTAGAAGTAATCACACCAGGATTTAGTGCCCAAGTGAACATGACAGAGTGAGAAGTTGAGTATGATTGTGAAATACTAACTTGGATGATGAGGAAGATGGCAATGACATTAAATAAGATGAGCAAACACAGGGTAAAGACGATTTTCTAGAAAACAGATAAGGGGTTGGTTTTAGATGTACTATGGTAATGGGACAGCAATCTTGCAAAAAGAAAAAATCACATGTATTCCAGGTATAGAAGAGAAAACATTTAGCAACTGCTAGCTAACGCTAACAGTTAAGTACCAGATTGTGTGTCAGATTCATGGTATCACAAGATATCAGGCTCCAAGTAGAGCCTTGGTCATCTATCTATGATTCATTTTCATAAAGCTGTAAGAAATGATAGGACAGAGTGCTATATTTTGTCAGAGGTCAGATCTTAAGCACCAACAACACAGGAAAGCAGTGAAGGAAACTCAAATGCTTCTGAATTGAGCCATCAATTAGTGGTGTGTGCCTACAGTCCCAGGTACTCGGGAGGCTGAGGCAGAAAGACTGCTTGAGCTCAGGAGTTTGTGTGACTGGCCTGGACAACACAGCAAGACCTTATCTCAAAACAAAAACAAAAACAAAAACAATAACACTTATGAATGGCAAATGATGATCATAAAGCTCAAAAAGCCAGGCAAAGTCAATCTCTGATCCTTATCAAAACAACTATGCAAAACAAGACAGCCTACTAAACACATTATCATGGTAGGAACAGAGTAAAAGCAAAAGGAACCATGATTAAGGAAGCCAGACACCTGCACCTGTTCCTGTTCTGCACCTATATATGGGTCAGATATATTATGGCATAGTAAAGTAATTAAAGTTCAGAACAACAGCCATGAATTTAATGTTTACTACAAGCTAGCTCCTAGGCATTGACTATTGGAAAGTTTTTATCAATATTAATTTTTTTTAAACAAGTCCGATTGCAGTGGCTTAACTGAATATAGGCAAGCTTTGCTAACCTAAAAAGTTGAGGATATAAATCTGACAACATTGAAGGAAGAATGGATTACTTTACCTTTCCCAGGTTTATATTTGAGATTAAAAGGTTGATTCTGCCAGATATAGGGGACTAGGATAGGTGCAAACTGGGTCATTATTCTCTCAATATATTTCTGAAGAATTTCTTTTTGTTTCTCTGGGTCCCTGGATTCATCTGGTATCAGGAACAGGTGGTACTCCACAGTGTCCTCCACTGTAGCAAGCTTCATATTTTCCTCCATTTTTCCTTGAAAAGTACATTTAAAATTTCAATAGTATAAACCACATAGAACAATGTAGAAAGACATCTCACTTCCTAAACCCTTCTAGATGACTGCATTCACACTGTTTTCCAAAATTCTGTTATTCACTATCGTCATGATTTTTGTCTTGACTATATACCATTTATAGTAATGTTTACTTCATATTATTTTTAATGACTTTTATACTTAAAACTATGTTTATTACATTTAAAAATAGATGAAAAGGAAAACTCAATATTATACAGTGAATGGAAACCCACTATCACATTTCCACACTAATAAGCTTGTAGGAACAAAAATTTAAATGTGGTTGGGCACAATGGGCATGCCTATAGTCCCAGCTACTGGGTAGGCAGAGGCAGAAGCATCAGGAGAGTCCAGAAGTTAGGGACCACCCTGGGAAATATGGCAAGACCCCACCTCTTAAAAATAAATAAATGTCTGTCCTTGGGCTAGCAGTGGTGTGTGTAACACACTTTGAGAAACACTACACTAACATCCACTGTTTAAATACTATTAAAAGTCCCACTTATGCCACTAATTAGTTGCATTACTTTAGGCACTTCATTTCCCCTTTCTGGAGCTTCCTCCTTAATTGTAGAATGGGAGTATTACTTTACCATCTCTACAATCTCTCCTGCTTTGAATTGGTGCCATTTATAAGCTCTAAGGAACGATCTCCCTTACTCTACAGAATTTAAAACTTTCCTTTTTAGGAACATTGCATAGCATAGTAGAATAAAAAACTGCAATACATGTCCCCTCATCTCACCCCAAAATAATTTACCCATGGTTCTTGATAACTATCTGTCCTAAATTTGCCTCCTTTTTCAAATCTCGGGGATATACCGCTGTTAAACTAAGAGGTAGTAGGCACCTCTATCTTCCCTCCCTCCCTCCCTCCCTCCCTTCCTTCCTTTCCTTCCTTTCCTTCCGTACTCAAGATTGAACTCAGGAGCACTCGACCACTGAGCTACATCCCCAGCCCTATTTTGTGTTTTATGCAGAGACAGGGTCTCACTGAGTTGCTTAGCTCCTCGCCGTTGCTGAGGCTGGCTTTGAACTCGGGATCCTCCCGTCTCAGCCTCCCTAAGTGCTGAGATGATAGGCTTGCGCCACCGCGCCCGGCTCACCTCTATCTTTTCTAAAAGGTTTCCTTACAAAAATGAGGATTAGTTTACTATTGCTGTCACGTGATGCTCAGTAAACAAAGTCACCGCACTGGATGGACCACCCTAACACAGCGATTCGATTCTTAAGCTTACTCGGCTTTCTATTGAATTCATGAAGAACTGCATTTTCTGTTTTCACACCCACTCACTGCAATCAGCCCACATCATCATTTTGCCTTTCAGCCTAGAGGGACAATCCATTCTACCTACCCACCTCTTAACTCCAAGCACCCACCTTTATACAGAATTGACAGTGTTAGAACTGGACTTGAGATCACTCAGGTTAACACCTCACTGAGCAAATGAGAAAACCCGGAGCCCTGAAAGACGAGAGCAAGCAGCATGGGCCAGATGGTGTCTAGCGCTGTTTACTCAAACTAGGTTCCTCACTTCCATCAATTCTCCTCTTACGGTTCTAGGCCCTCTCCTGCGCAGTCCTGCTGTGGGACCTTTCCTCGTCCCCCTCTTCCACTTCAAGAGCTGCGAATGCTTGGCCCAGGATAGGTCTCCACAGTCTTCAGACTAGCGGAAACCCCAAGAGAAAGCCTGAAACCCGTCAGTTTCCGGAACGTTGGGTGTCGTTCCTGCTGCGCTTCAGCCGGAGCATTTGGCAGGTGCCTGAGTATTCGTCACTTCCGCCCCCGCGAGGAAGCAGGGAGGACGGAGGACTGGAGAGGTGGGAACCCTAGGGAGGTGGTGATCCGGAGTCTAGGCGACGGGGCGAGACGGGGCGGGTAGGTGGTGGGAGGGGGCCCAGCCGGAGCCGGCTGGAGGGCCAGGCCCGGAGGCCCCCACCCTGGCGTACCTGCCCCGGCCGCGGCTAAGGAGGAGGCGGAGAAGGAGGATGATCTCCAGATACACTCGGAAGGCCGTGCCACAGACCTTCGAGCTGTGAGTGGACTGCTCAGCCACCCTAGCCCGGCCCGGGGGAGGCTGAGGCGGGTCGTGGGCTCCCTGGGGACCCTCCGTAACCACTCCTTTGTACGTTTCCTTTCCTGGGGCTGGAGGAAATAAATATTCTTTGGAATTCTCTCTTCCCAGCCCCGGTGGACACTGGTCCTTCTGCCTGCTATTCAGGGCATGTCATGAGACCTGTAGCCTAAGACTTGACTTCTTCAGCCGTACTGATTATAAGGACTGGGACTCTTAAGGCATTTATAGTTCCTACAGTGCTTCAGGCCCCACTGCCAATCGTCATTGACAGCTGGAGAACTTATTAATAGTCGAGTGCTACAGTAAAGTTGAATACCTCCAGTGCCAGACACCAATGCAAATCTGTTTACATGCATTATATCACATAATCTTTCCATCAAGGATATCAGATTGAGAATTTTATTTTGCACAATCTACAGATAAAGGTCCCACATTTCAAGATTGTAGCATGCTAAAGGTTACACACAGTCAGGAGGTAGTGGACCTGAGAGGTACAAACCCTATGTGATCTCACTCTGAAGTCTGTGGTCACAATCATTACACATACTGCCTTCCCACTTCTACAGTTAAGCATCAGAACTTGTAAGAATCAATTTTGCTTTTTAAACAAAATTTTTTTTTAGATGTTGATAGGCCTTTTTTTTTTTTTTAACTTATTTTTTTGGCACCCGGAGATTGAACTCAACCACTGAGCTACATTCCCAGCCCTATTTTGTGTTTTATTTAGAGACAGGGTTTCACTGAGTTGCTTAGGGCCTCGCCCATGGCTGACACTGGCTTTGAACGTGATTCTCCTGTCTCAGCCTCCCAAAGTACTGGGATTACAGGTGTGAACCACCACACCCGGCTGAACCTTTATTGTATTCATTTATTTATATGTGGTGCTGAGGATCAAACCCAGTTCCTAACACATGCTAGGCAAGTGCTGTACCACAGAGCCACAACCCCAGCCCTCAATTTTGCTTTGGAGACATTAAAAAGCAAGTATTTCTAACTTAAAGACCCTTTCATAACCTTAGCAAGTAATGCTAATGTCTTTACACTTTCAAAAAGACCTTCACTTTATGATCCTTCTAACAACTCTGTAAGGGGGGATTTGATCATCTTCAGTTCTTCAGAAGATGAAATTATATGAGAAGGGTTACACATTTTAAGATTATATAGCCAATAGAGTCAAGATTTAGGCCTGGGCTTTTAAAAATTTCCCCCCTTCATTGAGCTCTGTTATTTTAGCAGCCATATGTTATTTACTAAATATTAACTACACGTGGCAATAGCAAGTATATTTTAAGTATCAACTGAGTTTCTGGCTGGGCTCTTTTCTAGTTATGTAATTTTTTGGCAAATTACAAAATCTCTCATTATCTAAAAGTACGTCTAAAGTGTTGGCATAAGACTTCTCACAAAGTAAGTGTGTCCTCAGTAAATAGTAAATTCCTTGTACCTATCCATCTTTACTTGGTACAAAAGACGTACAAAAAAAAAAGTCTAAAATCTCTCTTTCAAAAGCTTATTATCTATTAAGGAATAGGATATCTACACAGTAGCAATTCAGATAATAAGGAACTGGAATGAAAAACAGTCATTTTCACAGTAAAGTGAACAGCACTTAGCATAAAATCTACATTTATAATTAATTCCAACATATTGAAGAGTAAAAAAAATCTTGTGTGAAAAAAATATGGATAAGCAGATAAGAGCTGAATGGACTGAAGGTTATTGTCCCAGTGTAATTACACTCCTTGTTCTTGGTTGTTAATTTGATACTACCAAAAGGTGATTCTGCAGCTGAAATCACAATGAAGAGAATAATGAAGATAAAATGTGTATAAAACACAGTGAACTAAAAGGGATTTTTAATTAAGATGCTGCATATTGTCCTTTGAAGCAGGAACTATAACTTTCTTCCTAACAGTTACAGATTGTAGATGTTGAAAAGAGTTTGGGAAAAAGTGATTTTCAACACATAGCATAACTTTTTTACATGAAACATTTTAAACATAAATATATTGAGAATAATATAATGAGCCACCCATTACCCCACACAACAGTTATCAAAGTATTAATGTATTTGCTTCATCTATCTTTATCTCCTTGTAGCTTCTCTCTGAAAGTAGGAAAGCAAAACCCCACTGTCATTTTATCTGTATACATGTCATTTGCATCTCTAAAAGTAAGGATATTTTCTCATATAATCAAAATGCTATTTTAAAATTTAATAATATTTCTTTGTTCTTTTTTGTCACTTCATAGTCAGATTTCCTTGACTTAAAAACTCTTAAGTCTTGGGGCTGGGGTGTGGCTCAGTGGTAACGTGCTCGCCTAGCATGCGTGAGGCACTGGGTTCGATCCTCAGCACCACATATAAATAAAATAAAGATATTCTGTCTGCCTACAACTAAAAAATAAAAAAAAAACTCTTAAGTCTTTATTTCATAGCTAGAATCAATATTTCAGATCCCTACCATTTTCTCAAAGACAGTCTCTTAGTTTTAGGATCACTGAATGACAGGAGTACAATGGCTCTGCACAAATCCATTTCTACCATTAGAGAAAATTTAAAGGGAAAGTTCCATGATTGGGTCCTTTGCTTTAAATTTATGTACAAAAAATGGTACAAGTCAGAAAATCTCAAACTTCATTTGTTCTTAGAGGCCTTGGAACCAGACTACTTGGATTTGAATCCTGACTCCATTTACTAATTATATAACCATAAGCAGATTACTTAATCCCTCTGGGCTTCAGTTTTCTTTCCTGTGAAATGTACTTAAGATTTATAATATAAATTTCCATATTAAAGGCTCTGGGAAGACCTTTGTGTAATTTTGTTTAACCAGCCAGTCTTTTAAATTTATTTGCAGAATTTTATGAGGAAGGAAAGTACTGTAGATAATTAGGATTTGACCCGATAGTTTATTCCAGTGCACATGTCCAATAAAAAATAGAAATTCCAGATAAGCATTGTCCGATAGAAATATGATATAAGCCACATATGATATTTTTAATTTTCAGGTGGTTACAACAAAAAAAGAAAAAGGTGAAATCATTATAGACTCACAGAAAGTTGCAAAAATAGTATATGGAACTCCATGAACCCTTCGCTCAGCTTTCCTCCATCGATGACATCTTAGGTTGCTTTAGTATAATTTCAAAGTCAGGACACTGACATTGGTACAATAAAGTTAACTAAACTACAGACCTTATTCAGTTTTCACCCATTTTTAAAAATTTTTTTTAGTTGTTGATGGATCTTTATTTTATTCATTTATTATTTATATGTGGTGCTGAGGATCGAACCCAGTGCCTCACGCATGCTAGGCAAGTGCTCTACCACTGAGCTACAGCCCCAGCCCCAGTTTTCACCCATTTTATATCCAGTCATCTGTATGTGCACTATGTTCTCTATCTCTATAGTTTTGTTATTTGTGAATGTTACATAAATGGAATCATAGAGTATATATAATTATGATTGGCTTTGGCTTTATTCACTTAAGTATGATACATTTGAGATCCATTCAGGTTGTTGCATGTATCAATAGTTAATTTCTTTTAATCGCTGAGTTATTCCATTGTGTGAATATACCAAAGTTTAACCATTTACACATTGGACATTTGCATTGTTTTCAGTTCTTTTTCAACTATAACTAAAACTGCTATGAACATTTTATGTACAGTTCTTTTGTGTGTGTGAATGTAAGTTTTAATTTCTCTGAACTCAAATACAGAAGAGTTTAACTGCTAGGTCTTTTGGTAAATGTTATGTGTTTTGTTTTGTAGGAAACTATTGAACTATTCTAGCATGGGTGTACCATTTCACATTCTTTTTTTTTAATTTTTTTTAATCGTAGATGGACACAAATATCTATTTTATTTATTTATTTTTATGCGGTGCTGAGGATCGAACTCAGTGCCTGCCGCATGCAAGGCAAGCGCTCTACCGCTGAGCTACAATCCCAGCCCCATTTCACATTCTTGCCAGTAAAGTATTACATGACATCCAGTTTACTCCATATTCTCACCTGCATTTAGTGTTATCACTGTTTTTTATTTTAGCCGTTCTAATAGGTGTGTAGTGATATCTTACTGTATTTTCAATTTTTAGTGAAATTTCAAGGATATATTTTGTTTAACCTAATATATCCAAAATATTTTAATATATAACCAAGATTAAAAATTCATAAGATTGCATATTATTTATGTACTAAGACTTTGGAATCTAATGTGTTGTACACTTAAAAAACAATCAGGGTGTCTCACACTTGAGTAGCTTGAGTTTTCCCTTGAATGTATGCCTACTTCCTAAATAAACCTCTGTGTGTTTGTCATACAAACAAACAAAAAACCATAGTCAGTTACATTGAGCCTCATTTTTAACTGCTGTTTGCTGGTGTGTACTGCATTGGACATCACAGTTCCAGAGTGGCAGGAAGTCAGTGACTAACTTTTAGATCAAGTTACTAAAATATATTTATGCTCTCTTTATAGGAAATATAACTTTGTTGTATCTTTAACAGGAAAGGAGTAACAAAACATGCTCTTAATCATCATCCCCTTCCAGAGCAACTAGATGAAATTTCCTCTACTAATGACAGCCATGAAAAAGATACAAGTTCCCAGAGGTAATAACACAAAGTGCACTTGTCTGCTTATTGCATTTGCTAATGGCAGAGGTTTTGTTTTTTGGTATCAAAGCTTTTTTAATGAAATAAGAATTTTTATCACCTTAGGAGGCTGAGGCAATATGACTGCTTGCATCCAAGAGTTTGAGGCCAGGGGCTGGGTTGTAGCCCAATGGTAAAGTGCTTTCCTAGCATGCGTGAGGCACTGGGTTCGATCCTCAGCACCACATAAAAATAAATAAATAAAAAGTATTGTGTCCATCTACAACTAAAAAAAAAAAAAAAAAAGAGTTTGAGTCAGCCTGGGCAACATAGTAAGAGCTTGTTTATAAAAAGAAAAAAAAAAGGCTGGGCGGGGTAGCACATGCCTGTAATCCCACCAGCCTCAGCAAAAGTAAGGTGCTAAGCAACTCAGTGAGACCCTACTGTCTCTAAATAAAATACAAAATACTGCTGGGGATGTGGCTTAGTGGCCAAGTGTCCCCAAGTTTAATCCCCAGTACCGCCCCTGCCCAGAAAAAATCATCAGCTTTCACTGTAGAATAGTTAACAGCAACAACATCATACTTATTTTTATAACCTTTATGATGTAGTTAAGAACATGAACTCAGGGAGGAGTCTTTAATCCTAATCCTGCCACTTATTACTTGAGTAATACTGGGCAAGTTACTTGATAATGTCTCTCTTATAAACTTATATTGTGAGTGTAAATGAGATAAAGTACGTAAAACCTGACACACTGTTTTATAGTACTCAGTAGATATTAGCTGGCGTTGTTATTTAAAGAAATAGAATAGAAGAGACTATGACTTTAAAGAGTTCTGAGAAGCAATGTGTTATCAAGATTAAAACCTGGAACTAAACTTTAGATTTTTTGTTTTTTAAATGGAGTTCCTGGAACTCTGCATCACCAGGTAGTAGCAAGGATAAAATGAGATTAACATCTGTAAAAGCACTTGATAAAGTTCAGATATTACTATTAACATTTCTGAAATATCTTTAGTTGTCAAGAATATATTTTATAGGTAGCATATTAAAGTATTCATTGTAAGCTCTGACTAGAACTATTTGGAAGGACTGCCATTGGTTTTATAGAAATTTATACACATCCTTGTCACCTAAGTTGCTAGGTAGTCAATGCTGCAGAAACTTAAGGAAATGTGAAGATCTTACTTTTATCTCTCTCCTTCTCAAATTGTGCATTTAGTGAATCTGACATCACACAAGAATCACCTTTTACATCAGGCAACACTGGGAATTCAAGATCTGCTTTTCCAAGTTATACTGGCACAGGGATCTCTACAGAAGGCAGCTCAGACTTCTCCTGGGGATATGGTGTGAGTTGTATGTTATCAGTCTAATGGAGTTCTTGGGAGACTATCCTGGGAGTTAGGATTTGTTGGTATATTTCATTCATTTATGCTCCTGTATTGTTTCTTTACATGTTATTTCCTAAATTTAAAACACTTTACAATAATTTACAGTAATAACTTTCTTACAATAAGAAATATCAATCTTTATCTTCTTTCAGTATGTGATGGATAGTGTTTGACTTGTATATATTACAAAAGAGGACTAAATGTATTTACCCTTAATGTTATTCAGTCATTATTAATTAGGTGATAAAATGAGTGACTTTTGCTTACATTTATCAATCTCTCATTATACAAAATTATTTTTTAAAAGACTAATAACCTTCAAAGAAAAATTTATGAAAGAAATTTTATGCATAATTTTACCATCTTGATTCAATAAGTATTTTCATTTCTATGTCTTCTTTCAATTTGTAATTTGGCCTAGTTATAATGATGGTGTACAAAACAGGATCATGCTCTACTTTTCATTTAATATTACTTTGTAAGCACTATTCCACAATGTTTATTTTATACATTATTATAGTTAGCAACATGCTTTCTTTATAAAAAGCCATTGTTAAAACCTATTATTATTACCATGAAATTTTTTCCAATCATTTTAATGTATATATACTTTCTTTACATATCTCTATGGTATATGCACATATACTCTGTGTATGTGTGTGTGTATACACATGTATATATACTGTTTTGTGGTCTACTTCTTTCATTTATCATAATTTTGTGTAGATGTTTCATCCTTCAAGCCTATCCATTTGAATTGTTATATTTCTTGGTGTTAATGTATTGTAATTGGAATTTTCCCTTAATATCTGATATTTGGGTTTTAATTTTTTATTCATTTATTCAAGAACATTTGTTTTCACTGTACCTTATTGAACACATTTGTTTTTACTATACTCACTGGTTGGGGGGATATGGGGCCAAGTGAGATTTCTAATATTTAATAAGTCTTATGAGGGAGATTGCCAAAAGGAAGTAAGATACAAAGGTAGTAAGAGCTCTAAGGAAGATAACAGGGTGCTGAAATAGAACAGTATAGGGGGATTCACTTTATGTAGATTATCAGGTAGGATAGATCTGAGTGAGACTTAAATATTGAAGAGTTAGCCATGAGAAAAGTGAGAAAAAGAGCTTTCTGCTCCAAGGAGAACTTCATATTTGCAAGGCAAAGTATATGGCATGTTCTTGAAACTGAAGAAAACATCAGTGTGGATGGGAGATGGTGAACTAAAGGGAGAAAAGCACAAAAATGAGATCAGAGAGGTAAGCAGAAGTACATCATGTGGGGCTTTACAGACCATGGGAAGAATTTAAATTTTCTTCTGAGGGATTGAAGTTGTTGCCCTAAGAAGGATTTAGTGCACTGACTATATATTTCCATCATTTTCTATATTGTGATAGGTATCTCTTTTTGAGTTATAAATGGCATACAGATGTATCTATTTCCTTGCTTTTTAATTTAATTTTATTTATTATGTAACAAATTTTTTTAAAAATTTTTTTTAGTTGTTGATGGATCTTTATTTTATTCATTTATTATTTATATGTGGTGCTGAGGATCGAACCCAGTGCCTCACGCATGCTAGACAAGCACTCTACCACTGAGCCACAACTCCAGCCCTGTAACAAATTTTTTGAAATTTACATATAATCATCTCACTTTCTACCTTCATTTCTTCACTAGTCAGGATTTTTTATTTAGGAAAAGTGGAATATTATAAGATTTTTCAGAGGTTTTTAACAGAACTTTTCATGTTTAGCTTTTTAATTCACTGGATTTTTTTTTTTTTTTAAGATCAAGGGTGTGTGCATTTGTCTTTAAAGAGCTACATAGTAAATACTTTAGGTTTTGTAGACTCTATTGGGACCTTCATCCCTCACTGAAGTGAGAAAACAGCTATAGACAATGTATACATAAAGAGGTTGAATGTGTTCCAGTAAAACTTTATTTGTAAACAGATGATGGGCTGGATTTGTCCTACCAACCATAGTTTGCTTACCTTATTCCAGATACTTATAACAGAGCCTTAGATTTTGCTATTATATCTACTCTCCATATAGAGCTATAGAACTTTGGACATTGGACCCAGTGGAAAATTATATTTCCCAGTCTCTGTTACATAGAAGTCAGGAGGTGTGGCTTTCTGGAGTGCTATTTTTTCCTAGTTATCCCTGTTCTAATTCCTGCCTGAAACATGGAAATATGGCTAAAAATATAGCAGCTATCTCAGACCATGAAGCATTATTGAAAATGGAAATGATAGGAGAAACTGGGTCCTTGATATCCTTGGAGCCTCCATATCAACTTTTTAATTCCTACCTCTAGACTTATTTTCTTAATGAGAGAAAATTAAGTTTAATTTTTTTAAGCCACTGTTATTGTTAGTAGTAACCAAATGCAATTCATGACTGATATACTCATCCTTTGTTAAATATATTGCAAATATCTTTTTCTAGTATGGAATTTTTATAATTTTCACATTTAGCTCTTTAGTCCACCCAGAATTGTCTTTTATCATATGTAGCAGAGGCATAATCCTATTTTTTCCATATGCATAATGAATTGTTTCAGTATCATTTATTTACTAGGTCAGGATTTCTAAGCAGGGACACCTTTGGCATTTTGGGCATGGTTACTGTATAGAAATGTCCCAAATAGACTGTTTAGTATACATGATTCCTTCCCATTAAATATTGGTAGCACTCCATCAATAGGTTCTCTAAAATTTTACAAATGAATTTTTACCTTCTTCTATATGTATACATAAGTGATATTATTCCAGTGGAACTGTTTATCCTTTCCCCACTGATCTGCCATTCTACCTCTATTATAGATCAAATTTTAAAATATGAAAAGGTCTGTTTCCAGGCCTTCTAAATTGTTCTAAACTTATTGGTTTTAATTATAACTATATAACAATTATATATAACTATAGCTGTATAATAATCCATATTGTCTGGTAGTATTACTGAATTGTTCAGTAACACCATATTGTTCATAATTATCTTTTTTTTATTTTTTATTTTTTTTAGTTGTAGGTGACAGAATATCTTTATTTTATTTTTATGTGGTGCTGAGGATCGAACCCAGTGCCTTATGCGTGCTAGGCGAGCACGCTACCACTGCGCCATAATCCCAGCCCCTGTTCATAATTATCTTGACCAATATTTTTATATAAAGAGTAGAAAGTTTTTTAAATTGCGTAAGTCAATTTGAAAAAAACTGCCATCTTTATTATATTGAGTTCTGAACATGACCTTGGTATATTAATCTTTCAGCTTAATAAAAACTATTTAGATCTTGTTTAATATATTTTAATAAGATTTTCATAATTGTATCAATAAAGGTATACTATACATTTGTTAGAGATTAGTTTCTAGGTACTTTGGTATAATGTTTTAAAATTATAACTTAAGACTATTTGTTACTTCTATTTCTCATCTATTTAATAACATTCAATTTTTATTAACTTTATTATTTCTATTTATTCATACCCTATAAAATTCACCCTTTAAAGTATATGAGTGTTTTTTAGTATATTCACACAGTTGTGCAACCATCATTATATCTAATCTCACTATGTTTTTATCATTCCAGAAAGAAGTTCTGTACCCTTAGCTGTCATTCCCCAGACCCAGGCAAACACTTATCTGTTCTTTGTCTCTGAATAGGAATGGCTTATTCTGGTATTTTCATATAAATAAATTATACTGTAGCTTTTTGTATCTGGCGTCTTTCAATTAGCACAATATTTTCAAGGTTCATTCATGTTATAAATTAGTCAGTACTTCATCCTTTTTCTTGCTGATTGCAGGGCTGAGGCTGTAGCTAAGTGGCAGAACACTTGCCTAGCATGTGTGAGGCACTGGGTCCCATCCTTAGCACCACATAACAATAAACAGAATAAGGCATGCTGACAATCTACAACTACCAAAAAAAAAAAACCCCAATGCTAGGGATGTAGCTCAGTTGTCCAGTGCTCCTAGGTTCAATCCCCAGTACCAAAAAAATTATTTAAAAAATTTTTTATTGCATAGATTACCAAATTTTGTCTGTTTTTCAGCTAATGGGTTTCTACTTTCTGACTTTTATCAATAATGCTAGTATAAACATTTGTGCACAGGTAGTTTTGGTGTGCCTATATTTTGAATAATCTTAGGTATATAACAAGGATAATTGCTAGGTCATATGAAAATTATGTGTTTAATTCTTTGAAAAATAGATTTATTTTTGATATTTATTATAATAATTATGATTTTCAAGATTCCTGGTTAGTATGTAAATAATAAGGATATTTTCCTTGCATTATGCAAAGACTTCACTGCAGATGTAATCATATGAATGTCATGGTAGAAAATTCCTTTGAAATGCATTATTTTATATGTAAAGTTATATCATAATTAATGAAATCCAGATTTCAAATTGAAGTTGTAATTCTTAATACAGTGTTTTTAAAATTTTAAAGTAATTTCAGACTTACAGAAGAGTTAATGATATAGTAAAGAGAACCACTGTTCCTGAACAATATGGCTGACATGATACCCTGCTTCCTCCAGATATTTTAACATGTATTTCTTATGAATAAGGAAATAATGTGTACAAATATGGACATTCTTCTACTAGAATGCAACTACCCAAATCAGGAAAGTTATGATATATTACTACTATCTAATCCTCAGACCCCATTCTAGTGTTACCAATTATACTAATAATATCCTTTATAACAAAAGTTCAGTTCACATTATCATCTCTTGTCTCCTTTAATCTAGAATCATTCTTTAAAATGTGATACACAGAAATGAGCATATTTTTCTTATAGTATTCTAGAAGGTGACACACAATGCCTTTTATCACATTATTTACGGTATTCACTTTGGTTACTTCATTAAAAGTGATATTTTCCAACTTGCTCATTTGCATTTACATTTAAAGGTTTTTTATGAGGAGTTATTTTGAAATTATGTTGCTATTCTGTTTCTCATCAAACTTTCAACTTATTTATTTATATCACTGGGACTCATGAATTCCCATTTTAATCAGTGAGTAACACATCATTATTATTTATCTTGAAGTTCGAATTATCCCAGATTTGGCCAATGAAAACCCTTTCAAACTGGCTTCTGTGCCATTATGGCCTATATCCATCCTTCTTTGAGTATTTACTTTCTGGCACAAGATATTTCAGGCTTATTTTATACTTAGTCTTTGCCCCAGATTTGGGATATTTAGAAAACAAGAGTTATGTACTGGATATGCATACTATTTTTCACATGTCATGGATGCCCAGTCCTTCTTAGTGGACAGAACTAGGGAATACTTGTATCCCTCTTATTCTAATTTTACATGATAAAATTTATGCCAGTTTTCCCCTTTTCATATTTGTAGCTGCTTTAACAGAAACCTGGCCCCCATCATCCTTAATACATTTACCTATTTGATTAATCTCCCTCAATGTAACTAACCAGTTTCCCACTATTGCCAGTGTCTCCTACTCTCTGCAAGTGCCCTTTTCACCCTGCACTGGGTCACTCCCTCCTGTATCCTCTTACCATTTGGATTTTCTCATCCTGCTTGGACTCAGACACTTAATAGTGGCTTGGCTCCCTTTTAGGCACCCTCTTTGTCCTTCTTGGCCTCTCTCAGCCAGCCTACTCCCTATGTGGTAGCCTTCTAAATCTCTTATTCTAATTCCAGCATTACAAGCTGACTTCCTTCCCATTTGGGACATCTTGATTCTCAATAGTGCTCATTCTGCAACAACTTATTCCCCAGTATAAATACCCATTCTGGGTAGATTATATTTTCAAAAGCCATGTTCTTTCTTCTAGAACCTGGATGTCCCCAACTGCCTCAGTCAATAGAACAGTGAAAGTGATGCTGCTGACTTTCTGGGTTAGAAGGCACTGCAGCTTCTGCTTTGCTACTTCTGTCTCTGTCTTTAAGTGATAGATCTCAGAATTCAACCACCATTTGTAAGGAAGTTCATATCACATGGAAAAGCTCTATGCAAAGGAATTAAAACCTGCAGTTGCAAGCCAGCCTCAGCTGCCGTTGTGTGAGTGAATGAGCCTTCAGATGATTTCAGCTTCTAGCCTTTTAGTCTTTTGACTGAGGCCCCAGATGATACAGAGCAGACATAAGCCATTCTTGTTGTGATCTATACAAATTCCTGACCCATATAAACCTGGACAGATAAGTGATTTTTGCTGTTTTAAGCCATTGAGTTTTGGAGTAATTTGCTACACTGCCAAAGTAACTGAATTACCCTCTTAACATGTTCAGGGCCTCTGAGCCCTCTCAGTCTCATATTGCCCAGCAGGCCATCCTCCTACTCGGGCTCCCTCTTATTTTCCTTGGTTCCCTACCTGGGGACAATTTTCTGACTATGCAATAGTAAGCCAGAGTCTAAGCAAAGCAGTGATGGTCCCACTGTACTGAGGAGCAGATACCAGAGTTTAGGGCAGATGAAGCAGCTGGAATCTGCCAGGGAGGGAAAGAAGAGTACCAGAAACTGTAAATAAATGGGTAAATGTCAAAGTCTTTATTTATGTGATTTCTTTAAAAGATACTGATTAAAGCAAAAAATGCTTATATTTAATGTGCATATGATGTATAAGGTATGTGTTTATAATGCATATAAAATGTATAAAGATGGGGCTTATAGAAGTAATTATAGCTCAAAGGATGGGTGACTGTAATACAAATATACCTTTTTAAGGTTATTACAATTGTGAGTTGTTATAAAAATACTAAAGAAATTAAATCAAACAACTCTTACACCAAGAAAGCTTTAGGCTCAGTTGAATTCTATCCATTTGTGGTAAAAATAACAGTAGCACAGACTTTTTCCAAAAAATAGAAGGAATACTTCTCAACTAATTTTATGAGGTCGGCATAATCTTGATGCTAAAACCTGATGAAGACAATATAATAAGAGAAAATTATGATAGGGAACTTCTAATATCAGAGTAGTAGTTTAACAAATCCTCTCCCCCAAAGACAATACTAAAATTAGACTAAAGTGGTCAAATGCAGCTATTTAAGGACTTTGAAAGTTCACCAAAAGTATACAACTAAAAAATAAACAACTATTCATGAAAATCAATAGGGTTTTGGGTTAAGAATAGACGAGAGTCTGTTCCTCTAGAGAGACAAATTATGAAAGATAGCAGCTTTACTGCCAGAGAAGGATCTACAGTAGAGCTTGGACGAATTCTATGCTTAATAGCATTGTCAATAACAGTAGAAAAGTTGGGAAGAACAGTGGCTCAGAGAGGCTGAGGTTACAGAAAATGGATTGGCACATTAATCAGAAGTAAAGAGGATCTGGAAATAAGATGCATGCAAGTGCAGAAGATAGAAGGCATCCAGGAATTAAAAGCTGGGGCAGCTGTGAATGGAGGTGCCTACTTCTAATCCTAGCTACTCAGGAGGCTGAGGCAGGAGGATTGCAGAAGTGCAAGTGCAAGGCCAGCTAGGACAACTTAACAAGACCTCATCTCAAAAGTTAAAAAGTTGGGGTTGGGGGCTGGGGTTGTGGCTCAGTGGTAGAGCTCTTGCCTAGCACATGTGAGGCACTGGTTTCGATCCTCAGCCCCACATATAAATAAATAAATAAAATAAAGGTATTGTGTCCATCTACAACTAAAAAAAATTTTAAAAAAAAGGGATGGGTTGTAGCTCAGTAGTAAAGCACCCCAGGTTTCAATCCTTAGTACCTTAAAAAAAAAAAAGTAAGCACTACTTGAATTGGAACTCAGAGAAGATAAACTTTAAGACAAGAAAGACCACTCGAAACAAGGAACATTTTGTAATGATAAAATGTTTCAGTCATTAGGAAAATATAGCAATTATAAATTATACATACTCAACAACTTAGGCTTAAAGTTCATGAAGCATAAATGAACAGAATTCAAAGGAGAAATAAGCACAATTATAGCTAGAAACTCAATATCCTACTCTTCGTACTTAAATAACAAACTAGACAGAAAATTAGCAAAGATTACTGAAGAGTTGAGCAACACTGTCACCCAATTTGACCTAAATGACTGCAGAATATATACTCTATAGTCTTCAAACACACCGTTTAAAAAGTGTCATCAATCTAAAAGGTTTTAAAGTATACAACAAGGTATGTTCTCCAATACCAATGGAATTCACTTGGAAATCAACAACAGAAATGTGGAATATCCCCCAAATGTTTCGTAGTTAAACAAAATTCTTCTAAATGCTGTTTGGAAGGGAAATCTGCAAGGGAAAACTAGAAAATATTTTTAACTGAATGAAAAGGAAAAAGCAAAATATCAAAATTTATGGGATGCAGCTAAAGTGGTGCTTAGAAATAAATTAATGGACTGTCACGTGTATCTAAAAAAATCTAAAAATTTTAAAAAGAAATGATGGTTTTAAATGCCTACAGGAAAAAAAAAGAGGATCTGAAATCAATAACATAAGTTTCCACCTTAAGAAACTAAAAATGGACAAACTAAATCTAAAGCAAGCAGAAGAAAGGAAATATCGATTAAAGTGGAGATTAAGAACATGAAAAAATAGAGAAAATTAACATGTGGTCAAAAGTTCTCTGAAAAATTGTCAGTAAAATAGACAAATCTTTAGTTGGTCTATCCAAGTGAGAAAAAAATAATAACAAAACCAGAAATGAAAGAGAGGACATAACCTTACAGAAAATAAAAGTATCAAAGGAATACAGTAAAATTCAGCCAAGAAATTAGATACTTTAGATGTAATGGACAAATTCCTAGAAAGGCACATGTTACCAAATTGACTCAATGAGTAATTAAAATCCAAATAAACCTATAATAAAAGAAATTAAATTAGCAATTTAAAAATCTTCCAACAAAGAAAAGCCAAGCTGCAGTGATATAGTAAATTCTATCGAATATTTAAAGAAGAAATAATCTTTCATAAACTCAGAAAATAGAGGAAGAAATATTCCCCAATTGATTCTGTTAAGCTAGTAATACCCTATATCAAAACCAGACTAAGATATCACAAGAAAAGAATTCTGAGTGTAAAAGATTCTAAAGAGTAATTCTGTACAGAGAGAAAATAGATTAGTGGTGACCAGGGGCTGAGGATTTCTTTTGGGGGTGATGAAAATGTTATAGAATTACATAGTGGTAATAACTGTATAAGTAAAGAACCCTGGGTTGGGCACTTACTTAAAAGAATGAATTTCATAGAATGTAAATTACATCTAAATTTTAAAATCTTTTGTAATTCTACAAAAGATTCTTAGCAGTAAGAAATAGCAATACATTTCTTACAGAAGTTTTAGAAAGAATGCAAAAGAGGCAGTATTCAAAGAAATACTCAGTGACATACACGCATGCGTTTGAGAATTGAAGAATGATATTGAAAAAGTATATCAAATGAAGGACAGAATTTTTTGGGGGGTGGGTGGGTACTGGGGATTGAACTCAGGGGCACTCGACCACTGAGTCACATCCCCAGCCCTATTTTGTATTTTATTTAGAGATAGGGTCTCACTGAGTTGCTTAGCACCTCACTTTTGCTGAGGCTGGCTTTGAACTCGTGATCCTCCTGCCTCAGCTTCCTGAATTGTTGGGATTACAAACTTGCGCCACTGTGCCTGGCCAGAATTTTTAAAAAAATTATTCCCAGATAGATATATTTCTACTGAGAAGAGACTGATTTTAATTCTTAGAGTGAAAATACATAGTTCTCACTTTATACATTTAGAAGGAATAACTTTTCTTCCAGTGAAATGTAAAAGGGCACATAATAAATATAGCAGCAGCAGAAGTTGGAAATCAACCTGATAACATGATCAGATCCACATTTTTTTTAAACCCTCCTTACTTTCTTTTCTTTACTATTTTTTAGTTGTCAATGAACTTTTAGTTGTCAATAAAACCTTTATTTTATTGGTTTATTTATATGTGGTGCTGAGAATCGAACCCAGTGCCTCACGCATGATAGGCAGGCGCTCTACCACTGAGCCATACCCCAGCCCCTCAGATCCACATTTTATAGCCTTCCCTCTGTTCTCTTTTTTTTTTTTTTGGTGGTAGCGGGGACAGATTTTTACTGGGGATTAAACCCAGGGACACTACCTCTGAGCCACATCCAGTCCTTTTTTGAGACAGGGTCTCACTACATTGCTAAGGGTCTTGCTGTGTTGCTGAGGCTGGCCTTGAACTTGTGATCCTCCTGCCTCAACCTTCCAAATTGCTGAGATTACAGGCATGTGCCACAGTGCCTGGCTCCTCTGACAGATTACAGGTGTCAAGGATATAACAAATTATCAAGTGAAAGATGCAGAATACTAAGTAATATATACAGGATTTTTTGTTTAAAAAATACTAGAACTAAGCAACTATACTAAAAGTAGCAGTCATTAAAGCCAGGTATGGTGGCACACACTGGTACTCAGGAGGCTGAGGCAGGAAGATTGCCTGAGCCCAGGAGTTTAGGGAGACACCATCTCAATAATAATAATAAAATTAATAATCATTAAATTTGGGGAATTGTAGTGAAATAGGACAGAAGAGGCTGGACACCCAAGGACTTTTCAAGAAGCAGGTTTATTGACTGTAGGGTCCAGAGAGGCTATTGGATAGCCTAAAATATTCTCTGGATCAAGATTTTAGAAATTCTTTGAACTTTATACTCAGTGGAGGGGTGAGAGGGAGGTGAAGGCTTAGAGGTTTTCATGCAGAAGGAGTCTACATAAAATATTTTTTTTTCTTAAGTTCTAAGAAAGTGCCTTTTAAACCAGACATAGGTCTTATAAGTTATTGCCAAAAAAAGAAATAATATCTTTTGTACAAGAAGCTTGCAGACTCAGTCACACCTTTTGTGTGCAAACCTGGCATTTGCAAGAAAGAGGACACTACCAACCACAACAGTTTCTACTGACATCCTGGTGATCTGACAAGAAGAGAAACTTAATTATGGCAAAGGTCTTTTAGGTGGGGGTACCTGGTCTGCTTCATTAGATAATTTTAAAATTTCCTTTATACTTTTCTGTACTTTTAAAAATGTTTACCATAAAATTTGTATGAAGAAGAAATTGTTACTTTTTAAAACATATTTCTGAAATTTTATTTAAACAGGAATAGAAAAGACATCTGAAAATTTCATGAGTCCTGAAAATTCCATAACTTTATTTTTCTTTCATGTAAATACGATAGTATTTCAAATGAACTAAATATTTAAGACAAAAGAAAATCTGATCGCTTTCAATCTTTACCTTTTTCTTTTTTTTTCCGGTACCGGGGATTAAACTCAGGGGCACTCGACCACTGAGCCACATTCCCAGCCCTATTTTGTGTTTTATGTAGAGACAGGGTCTCACTGAGTTGCTTAGCGCCTCGCCATTGCTGAGGCTGACTTTGAACTCGCGATTCTCCTGTCTCAGCCTCCCAGAGTGCTGGGATTACAGGCATGCACCACTGTGCCCAACTTTTACATTTTTAACAGAGGTGAAGATCACCTAAATATTTTGGGGGGGGGGGTATTTTCTTCTAGGAACTTGATCAAAATGCCACCGAAAAAGTCCAGGCCATGTTCACAGCCATTGACGAGCTCTTGTATGAACAGAAGTCAAGTGTGCATACAAAGAGTCTACAAGAAGAGTGCCAACAGTGGACATCTACCTTTCCTCACCTCAGGTATTAAGGCCCTACCATTGACTTGTATTCATGACTAAGACTAAAATTAAAAGGTGCATTTCCAAAAAATCTTGTATTCTGAAATCTCTGTGGACATGATCTTAATAAATGTAAACAAGGCTATGTGGTGTAAAGCCTCAGCTGAGAGAATGAATATTCAAGTTGATGGAAGCATCCTAGAGTTTCCATAACCACCAATATGCTATTATAATTGAGTAAAACTATTTCTGTACCAATAGCTGAGATCTGGGTGTCAGGAGTTTCCAAAGAACCCTACTTTTGAACAAGATAGTCAGAAAATAAATTTGTTTATTCAGATTATTATAAAGGATAAAGGGCAAATTCCAGAAGTTTGCTCAGTTTCCTTGGATTGATTTTTTCTATTTTTTTCCCTTTGTGTATTTATTTTTCCTTAGAGTTTTTAAAAACTCCCAGGCTGCTGCTTTATCTTTTTTTTTTTTTAGTTGTAGGTTGACAGAATATCTTTTTTTTAAATAATGTTATTGTATTTTTTATACCTTTATTTTATTTGTTTATATTTATGTGGTGCTGAAGATCGAACCCAGTGCCTTACACATGCTAGGCAAGCGCTATACCACTGAGCTACAGCCCCAGCCCCAGACAGAATATATTTTATTTTTATGTGGTGCTGAGGATCAAACCCAGTGCCCCATGCGTGCTAGGCGAGCACGCTACCACTGTGCCATAGCCCCAGCCCCTACTGCTTTATCTTTTCTATCTCTATTTTGTTGAAGAGAGAGATATACCTGTAGTAAGGATTCATATTTTCTCAAGAATTTTCTTAATCAGTATCAAACTAATATGTACTGGACTTCTGTGTAGAGCCATCAAATTTGTTTCAGAAATGCCTAGTTTTTGTATGTATGCCAAGTGAAGGTGTTTAATGGTCTATATGTCTTCATTCTGAAGGATTCTGGGTAAACAGATAATTACTCCAAGTGAAGGTTATGGATTATATCCTAGATCCCCTCCTGCTATTTCAGCTTCACATGAAGCAGCCTTGTCTCAAGAAAGAGATTCTACGATGTAAGTATTCTATTATGTACATATTTCAGTATCCTGACACGCAGATATTATTTTCTACTAATTTAAGAGATTAAGATAATTATTTGTATTTAATAAAGCACAGAAAATTCTGTAAGATTGGTCATAGTCTTTGTGTATATTAAAATTTTGTTATATATTTTTGTTCAAAAAGTTGAAGCATTTCCTGCAGTTTAAGCATATATTTGTTATTCAGATCTATTTATTTGTATCTATATATCTCTCTATCTACACCTATTTATGAATATAAGCATTTCTCTCTGGAATAAATGTGTAGATAGAATAGTTTTTAAAAATTTAGGGTTCAGACTTTAAATTTTTTTTTGAAAAATGTATTTTAAAAGTGATTTAAAAAAACTAGTTAGTTATAACTTAATCCCTTTACAGAATCAGAATTAAACTTCAAAATAATTTTCAAGTGGCTAAATGTTTTCAATGCCTCAAACCCTATAGTAGAAATATTCAAATAGGATTATTTCTAAACCTATACTTGTACTTAAATATATTATAAAATGTGATATTATAGTTTTAATTCATTTAAAAATTATTCCTATACTTTTTTCTACTTATTTGATACCTTCCAAGACTAGAACTTGCTTTTTTGCCTTTTGGGCTTTCAGTTAAACATAACTTGTCACAGACCAGTCAAAATTATGGGATCTGAATTGTCAACTGATTTTTGGTCACAGAATGAAATTTGTTTGCTTTTCTCAAAGTAACATAAACGCAAGCTGCTGGTTTTCTTTTTAAATTAAACCTCATATATTATATCAACACTTTTTTAAGTTTACTCCTTTCATATAAATTTAATTTTTTTATAACCTAATGTCTCCCATAGATATGATTTATTCTTTAATTCCTCTGACAAAAATTGTGTTGTCATTAGGATATATTTTCCTCAAATGTTAGTATAAACTTCTTTATGTGCCTTATAATTGGAAGCAGCAGGTCCACTTAAGAGATTTCTTCTCCAAAAATATAAAGAATCGGGGCTGGGATTGTAGCTCAGCGGTAGAGCGCTTGCCTTGCATGCGTGAGGCCCTGGGTTCGATCCTCAGCACCATATACAAAGCAATAAAATAAAGACATTGTGTCCATCTATTAAAAAAAAAAAATATATATATATATATATATATATATATATAAAGAATCAAGTGTGAGCAGGTAACTTCCCCTTTTTAGGATATCTGATTAACTCATCATTCTTCAACCTGCTACTATCACCCTTTCTTTCCTTTCTACCTGCTACCACTACTGCTAACTGGTCTTCTTAATTTTGGATCTACTTTGTCTAGGCTATTAGACTCACAGTTCTCAATAATTACTTACATAGATAAAACAAAATACCTATGTATACTTTATTCACAGACATACATAGATGAAATAAATTATCCAACTACATTATCATGCCACTACTCATTGAAAGAAATAAAAATTAAACAAAATCCACATTTACTTTTTTCATGTAACAACTACTCTGTCTATACTTAATACTTCATCTATTCTTGAGTACATTATGAACTCATAGCATTTCAAAATACTTACATATTTTATTTAACCATAATTATTATTAATGCTCTAATTGTTACAACTTGACCACTTCAAGCTAGTACCTTGTTTTGTTTTGACTTGCTTTCTGGTTACAGTAAGATGTTCCAGGCCCATCCGTAATTTTTTTCTCCTTTAAGACATGGAATCAGCTGAACTTCAAGGAGCCCTGATTCCTTCAAGATGCTAATAGGATTAAAGAACAAAATTTGGGTGGTGAGGATGTGTAAGTTGGTGGTACTACTGCTATTTTGCCACTTTTCATTGTGAGAGTTGTGGGGAAAATATGTTATGAATTTGTTTTTATTTTTTCAGGTTGCCCAAAAAATATGAGGTTTATCAACCATAGGACTTTCTACAGAAATAACATTTCATATTATATTCATTTTTGCCACACTATGTCAGGTTTTTAAAATTCAGAGTAGAATTTTTCTATTTAAAACTTTAAATAGCTTACCATTGAATTTAAGAGAAAATCTAAAATGATATCATAAGCTGACCCCTTCCTACTTCTCTACTTTTATCTTCTATCACTTTCTCAAAACTCTCATTTAGTAAGTCTCCAAACACTGGTTTTCTTTCATATTTCATACACAAACTAAATGAGGTATTTGGTTCAGTTTTTATTTTTGAGACATTCTTAGGCAACACAGTAATATAAAACCTTGCTCTCTAACACCTAGCACAGTGCCTGAACATGGTTAGCATTGTTTTCTTTTTTCTTTTTTTTTTTTTACTAAATAAAAAGCAGGCTGTATTTAAATGATTATAAAACATGCAAAGATGGTATATAAATTAAAATTATGGTTGCAAAACAGACTTACCAATTAAAACAAATAGTGTCTAGGTCAAAATGAAATTCTAGGAAGTTATAGCTTTGGAATATGGTGGCAGTATATAGGGGAAACAGGCTAAAAAAAAAAAAAAAAGGACTCTAAAGGAAATGAACTTGAAGATATTTCCACTTGAGAAAAAAATCTATGCATTCTGCTGCTTCTAGTTAGCTTAAGGGGCTTGTCTATACTTAGTTTAAATATATATCTCAACAGATACATCTCAATATCTAATAAGTTGCTAAAATGCATGACTATAGGTAAAATTATAACCCTTAAAAATCATTAATAGAGAGCTCTGAAATAAACCCTTGAATATATGATTAGATGATTTTCAATGAGAGTACCAAGACCAATGGTGAAAGGACAGTTGTCTTCAACAGATGGTATTGGGGAAACTAGATGTCCACATCCAAAAGAATGAAGTCAAACCCTTACCTCTCTTACCTTACACAAATACAAAATATTAACCCATTTTCTTTTTTTAAGGCTGCATAATATTCCATTATGGGGCTGGGGTTGTAGCTCAGTGGCAGAGCAATTGCCTCATATGTGTGAGGCATTGGGTTCAATGCTCAGCACCACATAAAAATAAATAAAGATATTGTGTCTACAACTAAATATGATTAATGATTAAAGACCTAAATATAAGACCTACAAGTATAGGTAAGACCCTTTAATGATTAAAGACCTAAATATAAGACCTACAAGTATAAAATTCCTATAATAAAACAGGGGGAAGGCTTCAAGACGTTGGATTTGACAGTGATTTCTTGGATATAACATCAAAAGGACAGACCAAAGCAAAAATAGACAAATGGGACTATATCACATATAAATACTTTCATGCATCAAAGAAACAGAAGAATGCAAAAGCAACACATGGAATGGGAGAAAATATTGGCAAATTTATATCTGATAAAAAGTTAATATCCAGAATATGTAAGGAACTTCTACAACTCACACACACACACACACACACACACACACACACACACACACACACACAAACTGGTAACCCAATTGAAAAATGAACAAAAGACTTGCATCTTGAACAGTTCTCCAAAGATATGCAAATGACCATCAAGCATGTGAAATGCAAATCAAAACTTGGCAGTATCACACCTCATGTCCGTCAGGATGGCCACTATCAAAGGAATAGAAAATAGTGTGACAAGGATGCAGAGAAATTGGAAACTTGGTTCACTATTTATAGGAATATAAAATGGTACAACCAGTATGGAAAACAGTATGGAGACTCCTTAAAAAATTTAAAATAGAATTACCATATAAATCTAGGAATCCCTTTTCTGGGTATATATCCAAAAGAATTGAAAACAAGATCTCAAATAGATATTTGCACATTCATATTCATTCTGGTATCACTCAGAATAGCCAAGGGGTGGAAACAACCCAAATATGTATTAACAGAAGAATGGATTTAAAAAAAAAAAAGGCAGTATATACATATAATGGAATTTTTTAAAAATATGTTTTTAGTTGAAGACACAATATCTTTATTTTATTTATTTTTATGTGGTGCTGAGCATTGAACCCAATGCCTCACACATATGAGGCAATTGCTCTGCCACTGAGCTACAACCCCAGCCTCATATAATGGAATATTATGCAGCCTTAAAAAAAGAAAATCCTGTCACATCATACAATTTGGACTTAACACTAAGACATTATGCTAAGTGAAATAAGCAGTTATAGAAGGAAAAATAGTGTATGAGTTCCTTCATGTGAAGTTTCTAAAGTAGTCAGAATCCTACAAAGTAGAAAGATGTTCATCAAGGGTTGGGGAGCAAGAAGAGGGCATGTTAGAGTTTAGTGTAGGTATTAGAATTTCAGTTTTCAAGATGAGTTATAGAGATCTGTTGTACAGCAATGTGAATATACTTAATACTACTGGACCATACACTTTTTTTTTTAAACATTTTTTTAGTTGTAGATGGACACAATGTCTTTATTTTATTGCTTTGTATGTGGTGCTGAGGATTGAACCCAGGGCCTCACGCATGCGAGGCAAGTGCTCTACCACTGAGCTACAATCCTAGCCCCTGGACCATACACTTAAATACGGTTAGGATGATAAATCTTATGTCATGTGGTGTTAACCCCAAGTCATTCAAGTAGTAAGGTATAGCTGCTAATATTTGTCTTAGTCCTCCTCCTTCATGTTACTCATTACAAATTAATAGATTTTGCTTTCATTTTCTTTGATATTTTTTACAACGGTTCTAAATGCAAGAGCCAATCAAACTAATTGTAAGTCAGATTTTTTTTTTAAATGTAAAGCACTTTCTGAAACTCTCTAAAGCCATGGAGATGTTCTATTTCAGTTCTTCTGTGTAGAGCCATCCACAGTCATATTTCCTGTCAAGGGTTATGTTTTCTTCCTTTTAGCATCATAAATCCACCTTCATGTAAATTTCCTCTATTGCAGTCATTTCTAGAGTTCCACTGGGAGATAAGGTTGGTCTAAAACAGAGCTGAGAGTGGCCAGCTGTACTTTTCACATACTAGGCAGGAAGGAGAGCTTTTGGCCACTTGTACCATCCAACCACCCTGGGGCACAGTAAATCTTCAGAGTCCAGTGATTTAAAAAATGCCTTTGTTAGAGAAGACATTTGTAAGACAGGTTTATGAGAGAATTCTAACTTGTTTTTTTGTTGCAACTTTAGAGGAAATGGAAACTTTCCCTTCTTATCTAGCTGAAATTTCCTTTTTTAACATAAAGGCTTGTAACTGGTTAGATATACTTGTCTTTCTTTTTTCCAAAGCAAAGAATTCCATTAGTAAACACTAAATATGATTAGTTATTAATATAAATGGAATAATAATACAATAACATCTGTAATGTTGGGTACTCAATGTTTGACAACCTTCAATCTTATGTTACAGTAAAAAGCACCTATTATCATCACTGTACAATAGAAAAGAAATAGTGCAAAAAATCTTGTACATAATCTGAAAATAAGGAAAGTCCTTTTCAAGAAAGGCTATTTGGTAGTCTTCCTGGTCATTATCCTTATTTTACTTATTTTTGTTTAGATAAATAAAAATTTTGTCATAAATTAGCATAAATCTATTGACTAGAATTTGGGAACCACTGTTTTAGATTTTTGAAACAGACTTAACCTTAAATCTCAGACTTAAAAACTCTTATAAATTGTAATGCCAGCTAGTTTAGATGTATTAGTTCTCCAGACTGTTCCCCTTAGCCCTTACATGCAGATGGCTGCATGCCTCCAGCTATTCTAGGCTCTTGTCAGCTTACCTGCTCTAGCTCCATCTTTTTAGTAGTCTCCTAAGCTCATCTTCACCACCACCACCACAGTGATATTCCTAATGCAAGAATTGTGATACTCCCCTTCTTTAAAACTTTGATTACTCTCCATTGCTATAAATTACCAAATTAATATACAAAGTGATACCTAGAAGGAAAGACTTTACCACTAGTCACATTCCACTAAAGCTCAGGAGGCAGGCTGGCTAGAAAACAGATTTTATTCAAAGCTGGCTCTCAGGAAGATAGAAGAGACTTTTCTCTATCTCAAATCTCCATCTTCAAGTGCTCAGGGGCATAGTAGGCTTTTATGAGAATAGAGGGGGAACAATGAGACAAAAAGCAGGGAATAAACATGTAGATTCAGCTATGCTGTGTTAATCAGAAGCATGTCACAATCTGTTTCTCCAGTGCCCATCTGGGCCAGGAGGGCAGCCCCTCAGCTTTGAACTGTATGAGATGTTCAGGAGCTAAAACAATTCTGAGTTTGCATTTATTCATTTATTTAGGTACTAGCGATTGAACCCAGGGGCACTTTACCACTGAGTTACATCTCCAGTCCTTATATTTTTATTTTGAGACAGAGTTTTGGGTAAGTTGCTGGGGCTGGCCTCAAACTTGTTATCCTCTTGCCTCAGCCTCCTGAATTTCTGGTATTTTAGGCATGTACCACCGCACTTGGTCAATTCTGAGCTTTTTTTTTTTTTTTTTTTTGGTACTGGAGATTGAACTCAAGGGCACTCGAGCACTGAGCCACATCCCCAGCCCAATTTTTGTGTTTTATGTAGAGACAGGGTCTCACTGAGTTACTTAGCGCCTCGCCGTTGCTGAGGCTGGCTTTGAACTCGCAATTCTCCTGTCTCAGCCTCCCTAAGTGCTGGGATTACAGGCTTGCGCCACCATGCCCGGCTCAATTCTGAGCTTTCGATATCAGCCAAATTTTTTAAATTGTGGGCTGTTTCAAAAGTACTTCACAATCTGGCTTCACCAGACAATAAACCACTTCTGTGAATCCTACACTCTGTTTAATGGTGTAGGAAAGAATTTTATTTCTCTTCGTGTAAAAGAAGTCTGGAGGAAGGTAATATAAATATAGTATAGTGATAACATGGTGTCTTCAGGGGCTTAAACTCCTTTCATCTTTCTGCTACACCATCCTACTCACAGTGTTTTCCTTGAAGTTTTCTTTATGGTCCAAGATGGGTGATAGGGCTTCAAGCATGACATTGACTGTCTAGGTAGCAGAAAGGAGAAAAGAAGTGCAAAAGGGTACCTTTTATAGTCGTGCCAGTTCCCTTTATGCATCCTTTCCAGAGTCCCAAATAATAATTTTGCTTATATCTCACTGACTACATCTAGCTGCAAGGTAGCTGGGAAGTGTAGTCTTTGAGGGTATATTGCCTGCTTGAATTAAATTAGGATTAATTATATTTTACTAGGAAAAGGAGGAAAAAATGAATATTGAAGGGTATATAGCATTCTCTGCCACATATATATGTAGTTTTTATGAAATTACTATAAAAATTTTGCAATCTTTTTATACTGAACATTTTATTGTGTGTATTTTTCATTTTCTTCAACATTAAAAACTTCATAGCTCAGTGAGACCCTGTCTCTACATAAAACAAAATAGGGCTGGGGATGTGGCTCAGTGGTTGAGTGCCCCTGAGTTCAATCCCTGGTACCAAAAACAAACAAAAAAAAACTTCATAGTATTTCATTCACCAAAAAAAAAAAAAACACACAAAACATTATTAAGCAACCCGTTTTCCAAGTCCTCTATTTTTCCCCCCTTTTTTTTTCATTACAAAATGAAGAACTTTATTTAGGTGCTTATATTCTTTTTTTTTTTTTTGGTACTGGAGATTGAACTCAGGGGCACTCGACCACTGAGACACATCCCCAGCCCTATTTTGTGTTTTATGTAGAGACAGGGTCTCACTGAGTTTGCTTAGCGCCTCGCTGTTGTTAGGCTGGCTTTGAACTCGCGATCCTCCTGTCTCAGCCTCCCTAAGTGCTGGGATTACAGGCTTGCGCCACTGCGCCCGGCTAGGTGCTTATATTCTTAATGCACTGTATTGCACATGACCTGAATTTAGAACATAATTTATGTATAGTACATTACTACCTACAATTCTGAACATCATGAGGGGGATAACTGGCACATTATGGTTGAACAATTCATGCAGATTCTATGCTAAGCAAAGATAGATCTACCTCAAATAAGTTATTTCTTTGGAATTGCAATAAATTTCCAAATCCTCTATTTTGAAACAGTTGGAGCTAATTTTGATTTTGGGCAATTATAAACAAGTCAGTGATGATAAACTTGGGATTGAACCCAGGGCCTTCAGCATGCTAAGAATAAACTCTACCACTGTGTTACACCCCCAACCCCTCTGAGATGATAGTTCTTATAGCTAGATCTTATAATTCATGTCCTTAAATGATATCCCTGCAAATGAAACCACTGAATCAAAGGGTATGTTATTTTAAGGCTTCTAATACATAATTCCAAAACGTCTTCCAGAAGATAGGCTTGTTGAAAAATGTCGTAGGTTTCTTCTTTTTCCCATTTAAAAAGAAATACTTAAGGCACAAAAAAGAATAGAGAGTAACACGGAGTTTAAATTGGGTATATTTACTATTTGGTTAAACTGAGAACCATTTTTAAAAGTTGTATTGCTCACATTTAGTTTGACTTTCTCCAAAAGTAAACCTGCTTAAATAAATTGAGTCCACCTATTTACTGAGTGTTTGGATATGAATGGAAATGTGAATATTATCAAGATCCTTGCCTGTAACAAGCATGCATTTTTGAGCAATGATGAGATTATTGAAATAGGCATGTTGTAAGGTTCCTCTGGAGGTTTTGTTAAAAACTTAATTTATAGCTGTAGCTGTTTGCACCTGAGAAGACAGCAAGCCATATTAGATAGTGTATAGTGCTCCTAAGCAGAATAGGTCTGTGGACATTATTTAATCTTCCTGTTCTGTGAATTAATAGATTTAAGATTCAGAATAGTCCAAGAAGGGGTTCTCCAGAGCAAGGGGGTTTGAACTAAAGGTCATGTGACTTGTGAGAAATGTTTATATTGTACATAACTAATATTTGATTTTTCCCCTATTCCTAGATTTGGCATAAGGGGAAAGAAGTTACATTTTTCATCTTCTTATGCTCAAAAAGTATCTTCCATTGCCAAATCCCCTGGCTTGTGTGCTGTGGAAAGAGAAGAAGACTGTATAATCTTCTCAGAAGGAATAATCGAGGAATACCTAGCTTTCGACCATACAGATACGTGAGTATTGTTTAAGCTTTTTTACTGCTTTTCTGGTTTGTATAGTAATATCTATTTGTTTTAAACTGAGCTAACAATATTACCTGTAATTAGATCTATACCAGTGTGTTGTGTTTCAGTTTGCTCAAGTATCTAGACTTCGTGTTTTTAGCTATTGCTTCCACATACTAGGCTTCCTTGGTAGTTTTTTCCTTCACACATCATTTGCTTTTTCCTGAGATCACAGACTTTTTTTTTCTTTTTTTTTTTAAGAAGTTTTTAATGAAGGAACTCTTTTTTTTTTTTTTTTGGATGGGTCTTTATTTTATTCATTTATTATTTATATGTGGTGCTGAGGATGAAACCCAGGGCCTCACGCATGCTAGGCAAGCACTCTACCACTGAGCCATAACCCAGCCCCCTTTTTTTTTCTTTTAAATTTTTTTTTTAGTTATAGAGGGGAACAATACCTTTACCTTATTTATTTATGTGATACTGAGGATTGAACCCAGTGCCCCATGCATGTGAGGCAAGTGCTCTACCCCTGAGCCATAATCCCAGCCTTATTTTTTAATTTATTTATTTATGTTGCAGTACTGGGAATTGAAACCAGGGCTTTACACATGCTGTTAGTCAGCTTTCATCAACATGTCCAAAATACCTGTCAGGACTAACTTAGAGGAGGAAAGATTTATTTTGGCTCATGGTTAGCCAGCTCCATCGCTTTGGGCCTGAGGCAAAGCAGGACATCATAGCAGAAGGACATAGCAGAGGGAAACAGTTCAGCTCATGGCAGCTGGAAAGCAGAGAAAGAGAGGAAGGGACTAGTAATGAGATACAGTCCCCCAAGAGCACATCCCCAGTGACCTAATTCTTCCAACCATGCCCCACCACCTCCCAGTGGATTAATGGATTAATCCACTGATGAGAGCTGAACCTTCATGACTGAATCACTTCCCAAAAGCCATACCTCTGAACATTGCTGCATTGGGGATTATTCCTTCAACACATGAGACTTGGGGGACATTCTAGATTCAAACCATAACACTAGACAAATTGCTGTATCACTGAGCTACATTCCCAACCCTTTTTTTTTTTTTTTTTGGTACCAGGGATTGAACTCAGGGGCACTCAACCACTGAGCTATATCCCCAGCTCTATTTTGTGTTTTCTTTAGGTCTCACTGAGTTGCTTAGTGCCTTGCTGTTGGCTGAGGCTGGCTTTGAACTCGCGATTCTCCTGTCTCAGCCTCCCAAAGTGCTGGGATTACAGGCATGTGCCACTGCACCTGGCTCCAACCCTTTTTTAAAAAAATTATTTATTCTTTTTAGTTATACATAATAGAATGTATTTTGACATATACATACAGGAAGTAAAACATTCTTGTACATGATGTGGAGTTACACTGGTCGAGTATTCATATATGAACATAGGAAAGTTATGTCCAATTCATTCTACTGTCTTTCCTATTCCCATCTGCTCTCCCTTCCCTTCATTGCCCATTGTCTAATCCAGTGAACTTCTATTCTTCTCTCCTACCCTGTTAGCATCTGCATATCAGAGAGAACATTTGGCTTTTGGTTTTTTTGGATTGGCTTATTTCATTTAGCATGATAGTCTCCAGTTACATCCATTTATTGGCAAATGCCATAATTTCATTCTGAGTAATGTTCCATTGTGTATATATACCACATATTCTTTATACATTCATCTGTTGAAGGTCCCAACTCTTTTTAATTCTATTTTGAGACAAGGTCTTGCTACATTGCCTTGGTTGGCCTCAAACTTGTGACCATCCTACCTCTGCATCTTTCTACAATTTCCTATTTAATTTTTTTGAGAGTTCTGCTGCCTCAGGATAACCTCCAGTATAAAGTCCTGGAGATAGTTCTCCCAATCCCAAGTCAGTTCCAGAATTTGCTTTGTCTTCATTTATTATTTATCTATAATAGACAAACATGTTTAATTTGGGAGACATGACTAATTGGGAGTTTCTGGGTCATAGATAAAAGTCTCCAGAAAAGCCTCAAAGGAGCTTCTATGCATTTAGCTCCCCTCCTTTTTAGCAGAGTAGTGGGGAAGGGTGGAGGTTAAAAAAAAAAAAGGAAATGCAGTCTTCTCTGTTGAGAACTCCCTTAGTTCACAAGGCGTCTTTATACTGTGTGCTACATATGCTGAGCAAGGAGGACAGTGGAATGGGTATCACCAGTCACATTGCTAAGAAGCATAAAGGACAATGGTGGACACTCAGTGAAGAATAATCATCAAATTTTTCCATCTTGCTTCCATTCCAGGGAAGAGGGATTTCATGAAAACAAATCAGAAGCAGCTACAGAGAAACAGAAATTAGGGTACCCTCCCATTGCTCCATTTTACTGCATGAAAGAGGACGTTCTTGCTTATGTGTTTGACAACGTGTGGAGCAAAGTTGTGGGCTGTATGGAGCAGCTGACACGTAGTCACTGGGAGGGATTTGCGTCTGGTAAGAATGTTTGTGAAAACATTGTCAAAAATGATTGTTTGATTTCCAAAGCCTAATCAGTCCATTAGATTTATTAGTGAAAGGGGGATGTATGAGAGGTAGGAAAACCAAAATGTTTTTTCCTACTTTCATACACTGCAACAGTTCTGATACCTGATACGTAAAGGATTTTCCACAAACACCCACCAGATTCTCTAGCAGATACCACCTGGGGGTCTTATGATTCAGATCAATTTTGGTACTATCAACATGGAGCTAACATCAGATCCCAAGGTTAAGGGGCTCAGTTCCACAAGACTGCCTCATTTCAGCACAGTTATAAGCCTCAGGTTGTGACCTGGGCTTCTGACCAACCAAATATAAATCAGGATTCCTGTGACACAAGCCCCTCTCCCCTACAGATTTGATTAACTAATTTGCTGAGATCGTTCAGAACTCACGGCAAGAGTCCCTTATGTTTACTGGTTTATTATAAAGAATATTCCAAGGATACAGATGAATAGCCAGGTGAAGAGATGCACAGGGCAAAGGGAGGAGGAGTGTAAAGTTCTCATGCCTTCTCTGGACACACCACCTTCTAGGCTTCTCCACATTTTCAGCAATCTGGAAGCTCTCTGAACCAGTCCTTTTGGGTTTTTATGGAGGTTTCATTACATAGACATTGAGTAATTCAGTGACCATTGGTGATCTTCTCAACCTTCAGCCCCTCTGCCCTCCAGAGGTCAGAAGGGTGAGGCAAGGCTGAAAATTCCAAGGCTTCTGATCATTTGGTTGTTTTCCCCTGGCAGTCAGCACCCCCATCCAGGATATTGCTTTGGAGATGCCAAGGATTTTAGGAGTTAAGTACCAGATATCAGGGAAGATAACCAAATATATTTTTATTATTATATCACAGTATCACAGTGGGTCTGATTCATGTTTGTATATCCCACAGAAACTAACCAGTATTTTGAAAATATTTGAGAATGGGTAGATGAACAATAAGGCCTAGTCTGTAACGATCAGACAGACCTTGTTTCTCCTTGAATATAATGATTGGTGAGGAAAAACCACATGCAAGTACCACATACTTTTTCAAACTGCTTGACTAAAAAGTAATTGGCATATAATCAACTGCGTATATATAAAACATACAATTTAATAAGTTCTATCTATAAACCCATGAAACCATCACATCAAACCCAGAAATTCATATGCTCTGTAATCTCTCCCTCCTGAGGTTATCTGCCTCACACCATCCCCAGAAGATCATTATGCTGAGAGAAAGCAGCCAGACAAAAGGAGTTGTCTGCTTTCTATTACCATAGATTAGTTTGTATTTTGTGGAGTCCTTGTGAATGGAGTCTTATTGTATGTACTGTTCTTATCCTGCGTTTCACTCAGCATGATTTTGAGATTCCTCCATTTCATTGTGTGTATAATTTCTTCCTTTTATTGCTGAGTAGTAGTTAATTGTACCAGTTTGTTTTATCCATTCATCTACTGATGGACATTTGGATTGTTCTGCTTTGAGCTATTCCATGTGAAGCTGTTGTGAACAGTACTGTAGAAGAATTTAGTGGCATATATTTCCATTTCTCTTAGATAAATTCCTAGTAGTAGAAATGGCTGAGTTATGTGGTTAAATATATATTTAACTTGGGAATTATTATATACGGGCTTTTCTATGCTGCTCAACAAACTTAACAGTTTTAAACAACATATATTTATCTCATACTTGTAAGTCAGAAGTCCTAGAACAGCTCAGCTAGTCCTTTGCATAGGGTTTCACAAGGCTGCAATCAATATGGGCTGGGTTCCAATGTATAGGCTTAACTAGGAAAATATCCGCTTCTTTTGTGTGTTCTCAGAGCATACAGGTCCTGTGGCTGTGGTATTCATAGCAACTTTAGTTTTCAAAACCAGCAAGGCCAACCTCTCTAATAAGAAATTAAGAAAATAATTCATGTACAATGGCATCAAAAATAATAAGATACTTAATCAAGGAAGAGTTTTATACTGAAAATAAGAGTTTATACTGAAAATAAGAGTTTTATACTGAAAATTACAAAACACTATAGAAAAAATTAGAGAACTAAAGACTTGGAAATACATCCTGTGTTCATGGACTGGAAGAGGTAACATTAAGATGACAGTACTCCCCAAATACATCTTACAGGTTTAGTGCGATACCTGTCAAATATCTAACTATCTGGTTGGGGGATGTGGCTCAGTTGTGGAGCATTTGCCTAGCATGTGAAAGGCTCTGGGCTTAATCTCCAGAATCACAGGAAATGAAAGGGGAAGGAGGGAAGGAAAAAAGGAAGGAAGGAAAATCCAAACTGCCTTTTTTGTAGAAATGGGGAAGAATGTTGACCCTGAAATTCATATGAAAATGCAAGGGATCTTGAACAACCAAAACAATACTAAAAAAGGACAAATTAGAATACTCATACTTTCTGATTTTAAAACTTAATATAAAGGTACAGTAATCAAAAAAAGTGTGGAACCAGCAATGAGAACAGATCAATGAAATAAAATCAAAGTCCCCAAATAAATCCACATATCTATGGCCAACTGTTTTTCAACAAGGATGCCAAAATTATTCAATGAGTAAATAGACTCTTAAACAAATGGTGCTGGAATGACTGGATATCCACATAGAAAACAGTGAACTTGGACCCTGACCTTATACCTCATATAAAAATCAACTCAGAATTGGTCAAAGAACTAAATTTAAGAGCTAAAATTATAAAACTCTTAAAAGAAAGCAGGAATAAACCTTCATAACCTTAGATTTTTTAAAAATATTTTTTAGTTGTAGGTGGACAGAATATTTTTATTTTATTTTTATGTGGTGCTGAGGATCAAACCCAGTGCCTACCGCGTGCTAGGTGAGCACGCTACCACTGCGCCATAACCCCAGCCTCATAACCTTAGATTTAACAATGGATTTTTATTTGACACCAAGAGCATGAGCAAGAAAAGAAAAAAGTAGATAAATTGGGTTTCATTGAAATTTAAAACTTTCTGTTAGGCATGCTGGTATATCCCTATAATCTCAGTAATGGGAAGCTGAGGCAGGAGGATTGCAAGCTAGAGCCAGCCTGAGCAACTTAGCAAGGCCCTGTCTCAAAATAAAAAATAAAAAGGGCTCGGGATGTAACTCAGTAGCTCAGTAGTAGCATGCCCCTGAGTTCAATCCCTAGTACCACAAAAAAAAAAAAAAAAAAAAAGGAACATTGAGAAGGAAGCAAAAGACAACCCACAAAATGGGAGAAAATGTTTCTAAATTGTTACCTGACAAAAGTCTAGTATCCAGAGTAGATAAAGAACTGTTATTTAATAATAAAAAGGACAAACAACCCAATTTTTTAAATGGGCAAATGACCTGAATAGGTATTTCTCCAAAGATGATATATAAATGGCCAGTAAGCACATAAAAAGATCCTGTATTGCATTAGGTAAATACAAATCAAAACTACATTGAGATACCACTTCATACCCACCATGATGGATGGGTATATATATATAACATATGTATAATATACATATGATTTAAATTTATATAACATTTTAAAATTTTTAGTTGTAGATGGACACAATACCTTTGTTTCATTTATTTAAAGGAAAGTAACAAATAGTGAGGATTGGCAAAAATTAGAACCCTCATACATTACTGGTGGTAATGTAAAATGGTGCAGTAATTGTGGAAAGTTTGGAAGCTCCTCAAAATACTAAATATAAAATTACCATATGACCCAGAAAATTTCACTCCTAAGTATATAGCCAAGAGAACTGAAAACATATGTCCTCAAAAAAACTTGTCTATGAATGCTCATAGCAGGATTAATAATTATAGCCAAAAGTGGAAACAACTCAAATGTCTATCAATTAATGAATGGATAAACAAAATTTAGTAGATATTCAGTTATGGGCTGAATTGTTTCCCCTCTTAAAATTATGTTGAAGCCCTGACCCTCAATGTGATTGTATTTGGGAACAGGGCCTTTTAGAAGCTAATTAGGATTAACTAAGGCCACAGGATGGGCTCCTAATCCTTAATCCTTAATGGACCTTCTTATCCTTAGAAGAGACATAGTGAACTCTCCATGTACACCCAGCAAAAAGGTAGCCGGGAAGGAAGACTTTACCAGACCAGCCCTAATGGCATCTTTTTTTTTTTTTTTTTTTAAAATATTTTTTAGTTGTAGATGGACACAGTACCTCCATTCCATTTATTCATTTTTTTTTTTTAAATGTGGTGCTGAGGATCGAATCCAGTGCTTCACACATGGAAGGCACTGTACCACTGAGCCACAACTCCAACCCCTAATGGCACCCCTAATGGCATTTTTTTTTTTTGGTACCAGGGATTGAACTTGGGGATGCTCGACCACTGAGCCACATCCCCAGCTCTATTTTGCATTTTACGTAGAGACAGGATCTCACTGAGTTGCTTGGCACCTCGCCATTGCTGAGGCTGGCTTTGTACTTGCAATTCTCCTGTCTCTGCCTCCCAAAGTGCTGTGATTACCGTGCCCAGCTCCCTAGTGGCATCTTGATCTTGATCTCCAGACTGTGAGAAAATAAATGTCTACTGTGTATAACACCTGATCTGTATAATTTCATTCTGGCAGCCCTTGCTGACCAATACACCATGCAATGGAAATATTATTCAGACATTAAAAGGATTTAAGTACTGAATACATGTTACAACCTGGATGAACCTTGTCATAATCCCACCCCTTCCCAGTTGCTTTTAGGATTTTCTCTTTATTATTGGTTTTAAGCAATTTGATATGACGTACCTTGATGTAGTTCTTCTCATGTTTCTTCTGCTTAGAATTTGAACTTCCAGGATCTATAGATTTGTTTGGAAAGTTCTCCACCATTATTTCCTCAGATATTTTGTCACCCATCATTTATTAGGAAGCCAGTTACTCACAAATTAGTCTATATGATCACTGATCCTTCAGATAACTGATGCTTTAAAAAATATATTTTTTTGTATTTTTTATTTGTCATTTTTGGTAATTCTATTATTGTGCCATCACATACATTCATCTTTCCTTCTGCAATGTTAAATCTATTAAAAGTCATCCAGTTCCATCTCAGACATTGTCATTTTCATCTCAAGGTATGATTTGGCTGATGTAATGTCTTCCATATTTCTATTTATTTTTTGAAAATATCACATAATTTGGACATCTGTGTTAATTTGAGTTTGGTTTCACTTATTTAGATTTTCTTCATTATCTTTCCTGCCTGGTAATCCTCAAGTTTCCGGCATTGTGAATTTATTTCTTACCCACTTTATTCCTGAAGATCTTCTTGAGCTTTGTTCTAGAATACAGTTAAGTTTAAACTGTGGTTCTTTCTGGTCTTGCTCTTATTCTCCACCTACTAAGGGAGATTTTACTCTGCCCAGTGCCTTGTGAATTATGAGTTTTTCTGGTCTAATTGGTGGGAGCAGGCATCATTCCTGGTTCCATGTGAGTAGCAGGTACTATTTGCTTTCTTTCAGTTGGCTCTTTTTCCTCAGGTAGTTTTTCCTCACACACGCACTGATCAGTACACTTTGAATACTCAAAGGACATAACATGTTCTCCCAGATATCCTGGGTTCTTTGTGCAATTCTTCTCTTCTCTGGTACTCTGTCCTGTGAATCCTAACTGCCTTCCTCTTTCTGGACTCTCAGCTCAGAGTCCACCACTCTCTGCCTTAGTTCTCCCTCCTTGTGCTGTATCTTGGAAACTTGTTTTAGGCAATACAGGACATTGTCTCATTTGTTTCTCATCTCAGGGTTCACTGTCTTTTATTACCTGTTGTCTAGTGTCTTAAAAGCCATTGTTTTATGGGCTGTTTTAAGCAATAAAATAGTCCTTATTAATCCCCCTTGGCTGTAAGCAGAATTCCAGCAAATCTATTTTTTATGGTGATTTCACCTTTCACAATTTTTCAATGTTGGGCTATGATTTATATCCTTTTATTTTTCTATGCACCCATAAATTTAGGTTATTTTACTGTATAATTGTGATTTTGAGGCTTAAAATCTTAAAAAAAAAAAAAAAAGACACTATCTTGAAATAAAGCTGGAGGATTCCAAATAGTTTAGTGGGTTGATTGAAATACTCTAAAACAGAAGTTAGCAAACTGTCTATACTGAGCCACATAGTAATATGTCTTTCCCAGCCAGCTATTCTCTGATTACTCATCTCTGTTCTTGTTACAGAAAAGCAGCTATAAACAATATGTAAATGACTGGGCATGGCTACATACTATCCTATGTACTATTTATATTCTCCAAAAAAAATTACACATGAAGGTTCATAATGTACTGTGTGCAAGAAAACACACTGGAAACTATTCAAATGTACATTAGCAGAGGAGTGTAATATATTCATATACTGGAATACAACACAGCAATGAGAATTAACTATTATTACAACTGCATTTACAAAAACAGACTATGGTAATAAGTATGGGTTTCTGTGTGGCATGATGAAAAGGTCTGGAACTAGTTCATAGTAATGATTGTACATCATGAATGTAATTAATGCCACTGAATCGTATATTTTAAAATGGTAAGGTGAATTTTATGTTACATGTATTTTATCATCATAGGTGAAAATACAAGTAGCAGGCCAGATTTGGCCCATGGGCCTTAATTTTTCAACTCCTGCTCATGAGCAGGGTAGTGCAATGGTTAAAAGCACAGACTTTGTTACCAACAACCTGGATTTCATTCCTAACACTAACTGTAGATTCCTAGCAGTTTGCTTAACTTGTGCCTCAGTTTCTTTATGAGTATACTAATACCTATCTCATATGGTACTTAAGAAATAAATATAATTACATTAAAGTATACAGAACAGTTCCTGGAATATGTAAAAGTGCAACAGACTATTACTTTTTTGTCATACTACCTAGAAGTATGAAAAGAGAATTCCTTCATTTTTGGCTTTGGTCTGGACCAGTTGGTTAGTTGTTGTGAAAGCCAACTTTTAGGCACTAGCACAAATCAATTCCTACTACTAGAGCAACATTTTCTACCCACGTGAGGAAGAAAGCCAAACTGCATGCTAGTCATATGCAACAGAACCATGTGACAACTTGGTATTTTAAGGTTAATTTGTCAACTATAACTCAAAATTACACAAAACTCCAAACACCAGAAGAATTCATATTGGTTTTAATTAGATGATTTCTCTTCATTGTTGTAGCCAAATTTATGGTGAGAAGAGCTAAAAATCCCACTGTTTTAGAAATATTAAAATGCAGTGTTTGGCAATTATGACCAATAATGCTATGAACATTTTTGAATATTTCTCCTAGTACATATGTGGAAAAGTTTCTCTAGGGTATGTACTATGGAGTGAAATTGGTGGGTCCCAAGGAATATGCATCTTCAGCTTTTACAAGTTCCTGTGCTCAGTCTCATCAGTATTTACCATCCTCCAATTTTAATTTTTTGTCGGTGTATAATGGGCATTTTCTTGTACTTTTATTTAAAAAATAAAGGTATGATTTACATACAGTAAAATCCACCCATTTTAGTATTCAGTTCATATTTTCTATCTCCTAGTTTCTCTGAATTCAGGATAATGTCTTGAAATCTTTTTCTTCTGCTTCACTATTTCCCATTAACCTGCTGAGTTTTTAACTTTAATAATCTTAGTTTAGTTCTCTTATAGCTTTATTGTGTCCTTTTTAAAATCTGCTTGGTCATTTTATGTCTTGCTTTTATTCATATTTTCAATTGCTTCTTTGTTTTACATTCTGATCCATTCATTCCAGTTTCTGAAGTCTTTTGCAGATCTGGTTGTTTGCTGCCCTCTTTTTCAAGGAATCTTATTTCCTTATAGACGTGATTTTTAACAGTAGTTTCTAATTTCATATTTCATCTGTGGGAACTGAGGTCTAGATTAGTGATCTGTGTTCCCCTAGAGTTACACTGTCCAATAGAGTGATCACTGGCAACGTGTGATTATTCAAATTCAAATTAAATGAAATAAATTCAACTCCTCAGTCACAGTAGCAATATTTCAAGTGCTCTGTAACTACATGTGGCTTGTCCACAGGACAGCAAATGTAGAACAATTCTATCAATTCCAGAAATTCTGACACATCACTTTGCTTTAGAAATCTTTGCTTTTCCTTTTGCATTGTGCCACAAGCATCGCCAACATGAACAACCACTTTAAATTGAACTCTTGGTTTGAGGGTTTGTTTTTTGTTTTTTGTTTTTTTAACTGTGCAGGTTTGAAATTGGGCTACAGAGATTATGAATTATCATGGGAGATTTTTTTTTCATACTGTTGCTGTGGGTCAGAAGATACCTATGGATAATAGATTCTGTTCTTTGTTCAGATGATGAGAGTAATGTTGCAGTCACCAGGCCAGATTCAGAAAGTCCCTGTGTGCTGAGTGAACCACATCCTTTGGTGTTACCTCGAGTGCCACAGTCCAAGGTGCTATCCGTCACCTCAAATCTGGTAAGCCTCAGAAGGAATATGTTAGGGAGCCTTGGACTGCTCTCATTGGAGGAAATTTATTCAGAGTTGTTTAACTGTTTATGTAAGAGTCCATATTCTTCAGTACAGTTGTATTTATCATAAAAACCCAGTGACTCCTTGTATTGATCAGATTCAGTTTAAAAAATTAGTAGCAAATTAGGATTAATAAGTAATTCTCTTTTTTGAAGAGACATCTGTGAGTTGTACAATTTAGAATCAACTATGTGGTCAGGTTTCATCTAGGTTGATTGGGCATCCTTGACCTGCTATCATTTAGGAATGGAGAGGAAAGAAAAGGGCCCTGTCCTCTTCAGAATACACTTTGGGCTTCAGTTAGGGCTATTGGCCAAGATGTAAAAGTTAAGTCACAGGGAAAATGTACAAATGACCTAAGTGGAAATATTAATGTTTGGCAAAGTTGTGAAATCAAGCAGGTACCTTCACCAACTGATAAAGAGTAATGTTGTCTTTTGCCATGTAGATGAGTCTCTGTCAAGCAAGTGGTCATCAGCCAAATGCGAATGGTCTCTTGATTCATGGGATGCCTCTACAGCCAAGAAACCTCTCCCTAATGGACAAGCTCCTGTAAGAAGTATAACATTTTAATAGAGTTTAAGTAGATCACTGAGAAATAAAGGGATAGGTAAGTCAGTCAGTCAACATGCCTTTTTGAATACCTACCCAGCAACCACAGCGACACCCGGGGAGTAACCTAAGGCACAAGGTCTCCACCTGCAGGGAGCTGATAACTGGAAAGGGAAGACACACATGGGTAGAGAGACCTAATCATATAGGGCATTTTTGTGACTGAATGCTACCCAGAATGCATGCTACGGCAAGCCAGAGGAGGCAGCATTTTGGTGGGTAAATTTAAGTGGGGGTTTGGATAAGCTGAGAAAAGGAACAAGGCCATTCTAGGCAGGAAAACTTGGAGATGGCAAAATGCAAGACATTTAGGAAAGAGAAAAGAACAGTTTTACTATAGGACAGGAAGAGAGGGATCAGAATTTTAATGCTTCCAAAGATCACTGGCAGTCTTCTAGATTTAAAATAGACCATGGTATGATCAGTGGGAAAGACACTATGAAACTAATGAACACTGGGACCAAATTGTGGATGGTTTTGAATACCAGGCTTTTGAGATTCATCATGTTGCACATGACCTCTATTGCTGAGTAGTATTCCATTGTAAAAATATGTCATGAGTTATTTACATTCCTGTTACCACTTCGTTTGTTTTCAGATGCAGACTATTACACATAAAGGCATTATAAATACTCTTGCATAGGTCTTTTTTGTGGACTTATGGTCACATTTCTCTTGGGTCAATACCTATAAATAGAAGGATGATAGGTATATGTTTAATCTTAGAAGGAATTGTCATGCTATTTCCCAAAGTAGTTGTACCATTTTACACTCCTACCAGTTATGTTAGTTTCAGCTAGGGGGCACATATATTAAATCAGGAATTTGAAGACAGATGTTATAGCAGGGGAAAACAGATTGGATTGCAGCAGGAAGAAATGAATGGAGTCTACAGTAGAGTGCCAGCATGAACTGTAAGGGTCTGCACTCAAGCAGTAGCACAGGATAAGAAAGGAATGAACTGTTCTAAGAGATACTATAAAAAATGAAATTCTGGAGAAACAGAGGAATCAAAATCAGTTCTGAGATTTCAAGCTTAGAAACTTGTTTTACATGAAAAGATGTGTTTCTTTTAGGCTGTGTGAAGTTTACAATGATGGGCCATCTCATGGGCAATGTCAGGATCTTAGATTTGGACATGAATCTAAGAAAGTCACCTGTCTAAAGATGATAAATTGAACCCGGAACCATGAATGAGAAGTCCACAGAAAATAAAAATGAACACAGGGCAGCTTAAGTCCAAACCTTTTGTATAATGAAAAAGCAGTGAGGGCCAGCGGTGCACGCCTGTAATCCCAGTGGCTCAGGAGCCTGAGGCAGGAGATCACGAGTTCAAAGCCAGCCTCAGCAAAAGCAAGGCACTAAGCAACTCAGTTAGACCCTGTCTCTAAATAAAATACAAAATAGGGCTAGGGATGTGGCTCAGTGGCTAAGTGCCCGAGTTCAAGCCCTGGTACCCAAAACAAAAGCAACAACAACAAAAAGGCAGTGAGTTATGTATTTTTTTTTAAAAAGAAAAAGCCATGAGCAAGTGAATGACAACAGGACAACCAGAAAGATCTCTTGAAATCCTCAAGATTCAGACCTATTCCTTAATGGTCATTCTCCCTTCAAAATCTTCCAAACTCAGGCATATTTTGCAATAAGGGACAAAAAAGTGTCCTGAAAGGTTGAGGAACTTGCTGAGACAAGTGGCAGAATTTGGCTGTTTTATTCTTACACTTTGCTTCCATTTCACTGCACAAATACTGTCTCTTGAATATCTTAGAATAATCAAAACTCCTCTCATCTGCTTTAAAACAAAAAGAAACTGTGGTATATATACACAATAGAATATTACTCAGCAATAAGAGAATAAAATTATGGCATTTGCAGGTAAATGGATAGAGTTGGAGAACATCATGCTAAGTAAAGCCAATCTCAGAAAACCAAATGCCGGAATGTACTCGTTGATAAGTGGACGCTGATCCATAATGTGGGGGAGGACACAGGAAGAATAGAGGAACTCTGTTCACAGGGATGGGAAGGGGGAGGGGGCAGGGAGACAGTAAAAATGGTGGAATATGATGGACATCATAGCCCTAGCTCTATGTATGACTGCATGTATTTTTTTTTTTAAATATTTTTTTAGTTGTAGATGGACACAATGTCTTTATTTTATTGCTTTTTGTATGTGGTGCTGAAGATCAAACCCAGGGCCTCACACATGCAAGGCAAGCGCTCTACCGTTGAGCTACAATCCCAGCCCTGCATGTATGTTTTGATTCTACATCACATACAACCAGAAAAATGAAAAGTTGTGCTCCATCTGCGTACAATGAATCACATGCTATCATGTAAACCTAAGGAGAACAAATTAATTAATTAAAAAAAAAAAACAAAAAGGGAGAAAACCAGCCGGGCGCGGTGGCTCACGCCTGTAATCCCAGCACTTAGGGAGGCTGAGACAGGAGGATCGCGAGTTCAAAGCCAGCCTCAGCAACAGCGAGGTGCTAAGTGACTCAGTGAGACCCTGTCTCTACATAAAACACAAAATAGGGCTGGGGATGTGGCTCAGTGGTCGAGTGCCCCTGAGTTCAGTCCCTGGTGCC
>CM053404.1:44932822-45054752 GCA_028644305.1 Xerus rutilus | reverse complement strand
GGAGAAAACCCCTAAATCCGTAGGGCAGCATTTAAGCCACCACACTGTTTGGGCATGGTATTTCATTTATCAGAGAACTTAAGAGTTATATTTCTCAATTTTTTGTAAATGAGGGTCCACAACTGTCCCCTGCCCTATGCAGCACAAGGCCTGGAACCTTTGCCTGCTTCCAGCTTTCCAACGATCCCAAATCTCTACCCCTATAGGCTCCAACTAGTTAGCACTTTAATCTCTGCAGTGGGTGCCACACTGGTGCCATAACTACTCCCAAGCAGTAATATTTGCCTTTCATTTATCTTTCTGCTGACATTTTCACAGCTAAAAAGGGGAGAAAGGCCTCAAATATAAGACTCTTAGCAGAGGGCAGACTTTTGGAAAGCACTGTGATGGCAGGTGAATAATGTACCTGCTTTCCCAAATTTCCATTCTAGTAAATTATGTTTGATTGAGTTGGGAGTGGTGGTGCACGCCTGTAATCCCAACAGCTCAGTAGCCTGAGGCAGAAGGATCATGAGTTCAAAGCCAGCCTCAGCAAAAGCAAGGTGCTAAGCAACTCAGTGAGACCCTGTCTCTAAAATACAAAATAGATCTGGGATGTGACTCAGTAGTCAAGTGCCCAAGTTTAATCCCTGGTACCCCCAAAAAAATTGTTTATAATTTTAAATTATGTTGAAATAGTGTCCTCCTTTTAACATAAAATATTCATGCCTTCATTCTAGATTACCTTCTGGAAACTTAACTGAAAGGTTTCTGTTTTGTTCTTTTTCTCCCCTGAATGTTTTACAATAAGACTTTATTAAAAACAAAAACAACAAAACAAAACAAAACAAAACACCACCACCACCTTGACAGTCTATTCTTCCTCTACATGGTGACCTTTATTCATTGTGGGTTTCTGATTTGGCCACTAGAGATCTTGATGACAAGCTACTTATGAGGCCTGGGTCCAGTACCATCCTTTCAACCCGAAATTGGCCAAACCGAGCCTTGGAGCTTAGTACCTCATCTCTGTCATATACAGTGCAGTCTGCCAGGAGACGTAATCCCCCACCACGTACCCTTCATCCAATCGGCACAAGCCATTCACGCACCGGAACACCGAGACCTGTGGAAGAAATCCTCAGAGGATCACGAGTGTAGGTTTCAAAAGTAGAATTTGTGGAATCTGTGGTAAAATTAATCAATTTTACATAGAGAATGAATCTAAATATACGACCAAAATCTGTCCCTAGAAACGAACCATTATTTATTCACATGACAGACTGTCCATTTATCTAAATCTCATACAAAAGTTTTAAAGAGTTGCATTTTGATGAAATAGACACTGGATCTTTGTTGATTTAGCTAAAACTTTAGAGTAATGGGGGGAGGGTGAACTCTTCCCCTGTAATCCCAGCAACTTGGGAGGCTGAAGCAGCAGGGTCACAAGTTTAATGCCAGCCTCAGCAACTTAGGGAGACTGTGTAAAAGTGGGGGCTGGGGGTGTGGTTCAGTGATTAAGTGCCCCTAGGTCAATCCCCAGTACCAAAAGAAACCCAGAAAACTAATTTTCAAATCTTTTGAGATACTTACGTAAAATACATGGGCAGCTTAAAGTTCTGTTTCATTAATTTTATTTCTCATCAATTTGCTCATCTCATTAACAACTTTGTACTTTCGCATCTTGGTCTTCACCGGTGGGATCTTCAGTCCATTGGCAGCTGACTCGCTCTCCTCTCCCTCACCAATGCCCCTGAGTAGAAATAATCTGCTGCCACCTATTGGCACAACTGAAGTGGAACACCTGAGCCCTGTGGGGCCACAAAGGCAAATGGTATGTCTCTTTCACATTGCCTTTCTGTGTACTGATAATGAAACCTCATGGGCAGTAGTTCTGCACGATTTGTGCTGTGGTCTTAGTTTATATCATATTCTACTAAAAGTACAACTGAATTCTAATTTATGACAGTGGAATTGGAGCTGCTTGGCCTAAAGTTACCGTACCTGCATGGGTTGATGTGATCTGCAGCCCTCATTAGAGTTTTAAGTTTGTGTAATTTTTATTTCCTCTGCAGAAACCCCATGGTGATTCCAGTCGAGCTCGAAGTGCAGTGGTGGATGAGCCTAACCATCAGCAGCCTCAAGAGAGGCTCCTTTTACCTGACTTCTTCTCCAGGCCCAATACAACTCAGTCATTTTTGGTAGAGTGACATGCTTCCTATTTGTTCATGAGGGAGAGAACTGAGGAAAAAAAATACTAGTTTGTCCAACTTAACAATTCTAAAGGATCTAGATATTTCTTGAGCACAAGCACAAAACCCCAGTATATACCAGATCAGCCTAACTTCTTTGTCTTCCCTGCTTTTGTAGAATTACACCAAAGTGGTATCAGAATGAGGTGGATGAGTGTGTCAGGACTTTTTGCCATTGGTATTTTAAATGCTGACACTGCCTTACCATTTACTATATATTTACTACCCCTTTTAAACAATAACAAAAAACTGTCAGATTGGGGGACGTGCACTGACCTTGCCCATTTGCAAGTTGGGAGTGCAACCCCACCTCATCTGCTTTGCAGCAAAAGGGCTTGAAGAGCCTAAGAAAGTGACTGGCATCACATGCACTGCATGTGATGGGGGTGCCCAATAGTGAGGCCCCCCACATCATGTACCAGTTATCAGGATGATGGTTTGCAGCCCACTGATCCCAACTCATGACCCTTGAACTGTATCAGCCTAAGGCACTGCAGTCTTCTACTAAAGTGATAAGAATAATAAGTGAGTGGGACGTTAGTGTATTCAAGTGTTGGCAGAGTCCTGCTCCCTCTGGAAGCTCAAAAGAATCCTTCCTCGCCTCTTACTAGCTTCTGGCAATCCTTGGTGTTCGTTGGATTGCAGTTTCACTGCTCTGATTTTTGCCTCCATCATTAATGTGGCCTTCTCTTCCCTGTCTGTCCAAGTTTCCCTCTTTAAGATACCCGTCATTGAATTTAGGGCCCATCCTAATCTGGTATAACTCCACCTTAACTTGATAAAATCTGCGAAGATCCTATTCCCAAATACATTCTCATTCACAAGTTCCAGATGGACATTAACTTGAGGGAGACAATGTTCAACCTAGTAGACCTCAGGAGACTTGCTTTAGGGGGAAACTCACTAAAAACAAGGGCAAAAAGGAAATGCTCACATTTCTTATTCTTAGGGTTTAATGTAAACCCCATAAAGTGTGAGAATATCTTGAATTGGTCGTCTCATAACTTAACCCAGAACATTTGTTAAGCTTACATTCTAGAGCTATATTCTTTCCTGTCAAAATTTAACTTTGCCTCAGGAATAAAACAGTGAAAACACTTCAGGTCTCTTTTTTTTTGGTACTGGAGATTGAACTCAGAGGCACTTGACCACTGAGCCACATCCCCAGCCCTATTTTTTGTGTTTTATATAGAGACAGGGTCCCACTGAGTTGCTTAAGCGCCTCGCAGTTGCTGAGGCTGGCTTTCAGGTCTCTTTTTTAACAAAGTCAAAAATTATCTTAGCCATTTCTCTCCCCATTTGCTGTCATAAAAGGAAGATGTAATTGAAAGACACCATCTGACCCTATAGAATCTTAACATCTAGAATATGGGAGCTTCACAGGGGAGGGGGATTCCTTAAATCTCTCAATTCAGCTCTTGACAGGGAACTAAAGGATGTTTTTTCATTCCAGAAGCCCCAACAGATGTTATAATTACATCTTTATAATTTAAATTCCTTGAGATGTCTGAAATGTCTTCCTAAAACTAAATGTCTTCCTTGAGATGTCTTCGTAAAACTAAAAAAGAAAATGTAAAGTTAAATTTCAATGTGATAAAGCCACGGGTATTTCAATATTATTGAAAAAGCACATTGTTTTAAAAAGTCAGCATGCAAGCAGGGCACAGTGGCTCAAGCCTATAATCCCAGCACTTAGGGAGGCTGAGACAGGAGAATCATGAGTTCAAAGCCAGCCTCAGCAACAGCAAGGTGCTAAGCAACTCAGTGAGACCCTGTCTCTACATAAAACACAAAATAGGGCTGGGGATGTGGCTCAGTGGTTGAGTGCCCCTGAGTTCAATCCCCAGAACCAAAAAAAAAAAAAAAAAAAAAGTCAGCATGCAATAGAGAAATCAGATTAAACTCTCTTGAAGCTGATTAAAACATTAAATCGTGGATTTATAATTGCTAAGATATTTTTAGAGTCTAATAAAGTTGCAGAATGTGCAGTTTTTACAAGTCAACAAAGGGCTTTTGGGGCATCTGGCTTGGGATTTTCTAATAGGAATTCAACACAGGTTGGCAGGTGTTGTCTTTTGCATTGTTGTCAATTTCAAGATCTTCCCTTGTAAACCTGCTAAAGTATTATCCTTTGGGAAAAACTGCATAGTAAGATGTGTCTCATCTTTTCTTTTAGCCAGATACACAGTATCGTCGTTCATGTGCACTTGAGTATCCTCATCAAACCCGACCTGGTAGGGGATCTGCAGGTATGGTGGGGCTGCAGGTCTTATTTGCTACAGTATGGATGTCTTGTCTTCCCTTTCTCCAGATTTTTTTGTATTTAGTTTTCCTACATCTTGTAAACCCCCTTAAAATTCCATTTTGGAAGATGGGGTATAATAAAAACAGTTCAACTGCTCAAGGCCAAAAAGTTCCAGATTGGTTTTTTTTTCATATCACATAAATTAACCTTTCACTACTCTAGCAAACTACTTTATGATCTTTTTTAATCTAAAAAGTTAAGCCAAATGAGTCCTTTTCATAACACTGAAAACATTCTTTAAGAACACAGCATGGGTTTTATTATGTAGGCAAAATTCATATTCCAATGGATTAAACTGCTTTTTTAAAAAAAAGTTTACCTATTAAACCAAAGAAAGAAAAGAAATCCTAAATGTCAGAATATGAGTAGTCTGATTTTATCTCATTAACCTTTTATCTCAAAATTATACTCTATATTAACAAAAGAGTCATGGGAGAAAATTTCAGGATATCTCAATTCTTCTCATAAGAGTCTTCACCATGATCAGGGTCATTTCATTGTTATAGGTGAAATTTAGAAGTACTGATCCAAGTTGAAATGTTTCCTGTTAATAATAAATCAGCAAGTAACAATAAAAACTAATTTAGTTCCAGTCTCCAAATCAAAGTCTGACTGATAAGTGGAACAAAAAGCCCTAGGATACAAACTTTGATATTTATTACCAAATCTAGACTATTTACTGTTATTCTGTGATGTCATCTGTGTCTGACAGGTCCTCAATTACATGCGTCTACAAAATCTCAAAGCAGAGGTGGACCAATCTCTAGAACCAGGCAAGGACCATAGGGCAAATGAAGAACCTATCAGGCTGCAGCGAACATGTGGGAAGATTTCACTAATTGAACACTGGTTCAACCATCGAATGATGGAGAGCTTGTATACAAGATCAACTAGATCTTGAAGAGTTATTTTGGTACAACTGACTGAGAAAAACAGAGTATCCACCAAAAGACTGACTGCACGGGTACTGTTTCTATCTCCAATTACTGTCTTCTTTCAGCATAAGTTAACCTATTCCACTGAACAGTAAAGACTGTACCCAAAGATGTAACAATGAATAATTGCCCCCAAATCACTGCTCATGTTGTCTGTTAACAATGATCAGTACATTTATAGGATTCTATGAGATTATATATACAATAAGTAGCAAATGATTTGATAACAGTATCACTGGCTTCAGAATATTTTAGCTTGTATTAATTTCTGGAGAGTTGTACTCAGTTAAGTCATTTTTAGGAGATAATACTATAAAAAAATCTGCGTTACTCATCAAATAAACATCATTCCTAAAGCTTTCTCATTAGATTTATAATCCTATCAATAGAATGAAATGGAAGGGCTGAGTAATTTAAAGGCCTGAGCATTGGTATAAAGTAACCCATATAACAAATTATATTGCATATTTTTTCAGATAGAACAGCTCAACCTAATGGAATGCCTGCGTGATGTCAGCTTATGCTAATTTTCTTCTTAAAGTATTTTTCTGGTCCTAATTTTTTCCCAAATATTTAACTCACCTTGTAAGCTTTTCTCCTAAAGCTCTAGAGTATTATTTTAAAAATAATTTATAGAATCTGTTTTTGAGCCACCAAGTCACAATTCCTTAGGAATCTAAGAAACTGTGGACTAAGAAATTAACCCAATATAAACATATCCTAACAGCAGAAGTAAAGAACTTTGGCATTCTTCTGATTTTACCATGGATGTTTTCCTGAAGGTACCCATAAATACAGCAATGGTTTTAACTATAGCTTAAATGTATTTAAATTTCATTGAATATTAACCTTAATTATCATTACCAGTGTTAGATCTTATTAATTTCAGAGTGGATAAATTCAAATGATCATAATTTGAGGTGACTATACCAATGTAATGCTATATCACATGAGGACAGATGCTTCAAACAACTTGCACTGAATTTATATTTTTAATACAATTAAAAGAGTATTTTTTAACTTGTTTGTAATCACAAACTGAAAACTGTGTCATGTGCTTACTTTTTAGATAAATTATAATGTTCAATAGCAATAGGCTTGTTTTATGCATATAGTATATTGAATGAGTCTACAAATCAGATTTTAAACTGAACAGTCCTTCTTAAAAATCCATATATTCTAATGAATACATACCACCAACTCATAAAAATATCAATGAAAATGTGTTGTTTTCACAAATCAGTCTGCTGACTGCTCTATAACAAACCACTGGATCCATACAGCTTGCTTTGAAAGAGTTAGAAGTTATCTCTAAGAGGTTGTTTAGCCCAATACCCTCATTCTTGTGTGTGTGTGCTTGTGTGTATTCAAGCCAGTGCAATTTTTCTTTTACAAGAAAAACTGGATATATTTAATAAATAGAATTTAACGACTTTAGATCTTACTTTTACAGCAGAGGGAAAAAGTTCAGATCAGCTCAGTGACCTACAGATACCAAGTAGCAATCAGACAGGACTACAATATATATCTTTATGCTACTGAAACCAGGTTGTAATGCTATTGTAATGCTAACTAGGATTATTTTTTGTCCTCTTCTTTATCCAGAATACCATTCGTATTTTATCTAGATCACATTTTAAATGATCAATGGGATCATTTAAAAAGCCACCAGAACTTAATAATTTTTAACTTATTTAATCACATACAAGTCTTCCAAAATTGTTTGAAGTAATCCAAGTACTTGTTTCTTCTATACCTCAAGAATAAGAGTACAGGGGCTGGGGCTATAGCTCAGTGGTACAGCACTTGCCTAGCATGCGTGAGGCACTGGGTTCAAGCCTGAGCACCACGTATAAGTAACAAGTGAATAAAATAAAAATCCATCAACAACTGAAAAAATATTAAAAAAAAAAAATAAGAGTACAAAACCTGCCTGAATAAAACAAAAAGGAGAGAAGGTCTTATTAAGATCATTAAGACCAAAAGCAAACCGGCAATTATTTGGAAGACAGCTGTTCGGCAAGTGTTCTCAGTGTTCTAACTAGGTCTAATACACCTCGATGAAATCATTACAGAAAATCCACATTTTCCCCCGCAGTGCTGGAGATTAACCCAGCTAGGCAAGTGCTGACCCATGTCCTCAGACCCACATTCTAGATAGGGATCCCTGGATAAAATGAACCACAGAAGTGCTGTCAGAAGCATACCACCTTCCCAACTATCACTATCACATTCCTTTGCATGAGGACATTACAGTGTCAGGTAATTTCTAGGAAACACTAAAAATAGGTTGAGAATTTCTGCTTGGTTTAGTCAATCTGAATAATTTAGGCTGGAAAGACAACTTCTCTCAAGAGTTAGGTTACCTTACTTCCTTTAAGTCTTGACTACACCTTGCCTCCAATGGCACTGATTAAAGCTTAAGGACTTTTGAAAAGAAAAATTCCATTATTTCTTTTCTTTCTTGAGAGTTGATCTTTTCCCTCCTCCTTTGGAAGGCTTGCAGTATTTTGCTTCCATCTGAGCCAGAAAATTGTCCATTTCCTTTTGCCGATCCTTTTGTCTACTCTGTTTGAAAAGTTAAAATATGGCTGTCAAAATGCAAAACTATCCATAGAAACAAAGTATTTCATGGTTACCAGGGATTGGGGGCAAAAGAGAATGGCGGGAATACATGGGGCTTCTTTCTTTATTTTAAAATAATGTTATTGTATTTTTTATATACCTTTATTTATTTTTATGTGGTGCTGAGTTTTGAACCCAGTGCCTCACACATGCTAGGCAAGTGCTCTACCACTGAGCCACAACTGCAATCCCTACATGGGGTTTCTTTTAGAAAGTGATGAAAATGTTCTACAATTAGACAGTGGTGGTATGAGTCATGTCTTAAAAGCAGAAAATAAAAACAATACCACATATACATTTCTGAAAAGCACCTTAACAATAGGAGTCAGAACAGGAAACATGAAGTAGCAACAAACCTGCCCAATTTACCTGAATGAGTGCTTTCAAGTTATCCGCTCCTTCATCAAGCCCCAGCTCCTTCCTGCTCACTTCTGCTTCTTTAGCTTCTTCTTGAGCCTGAAGCAGAAACTCTCATGAGACTTCAGGGCAACCAGGAAATGCTTACAATAACACTTTCTTTCCAAAAAGAAATCCTTGATCATTTGAGAATTTTATCAAGAGATAAAATGAGTAAAATTATATAAATGTCATTCACTAGATGAAAACAAACATATCAAGCAATACATTCTCTAACTCAAAATAAGCATTTGGTTTTTTCTCATTTCTACTTGCTAGAAGTAGCAAGTACTCTGGCATCCTAAACCACATGGTTATAGAAAGGTGCAGTGGTGCACACCTGTAATCTGGGGAGACTGAGGCAGGAGGATCGCAAGTTCAAAGCCAGCCTCAGCAACATAGACCCTGTCTCAAAATAAAATATGAAAAAGAGCAGGGGATGTGGCTCAGTGGTTAAGCACCCCTGGGCTCAATCCCAAGTACAAAGAAAAACATGATGGGAGAGTCAGGAAAGGTCACTTAACCAAAGATGTCCTTAAAAGGATGCCAGGACACAGGTACTTTGGGATTTTCCACTGGAAACTCAATTTACTACATGAGACTGGTGACAGTCTGGTGAACAACCCTGGTTAAAATAAATTCTCATGAGTAGTCATAAGAAACATTTATAAATTTTGTTTTGATCTTTATATCTGATTTCAAAGCTGCCTTTATCCAATTTTCCAAAATACCACAATACCTTAGGCAACTATTAAAATAAATGAGTACACCCTCTGGTGAATTTTCCAAGTAGCAAAAAATGCTATTAATACTAGAAATGATGATAAATTAGAATCTTATTATGCCAATAAACAGTTTCCTTGTATTCAAATTCTCTTGAAATTTAGCATCCCTCTCTCCCTAGTTTGCTGGATAGTCTCCCAAAACTATGCCATTTTCTGTTTGAATCAGACCCAGTGAATCAACAACTTCATCCTGACCTACGGGGGAGGGGTTGCCATTTTCCCCTCAAACTCTAGGGATTTTCCTCAAGCTAATAGCTTATTATTGAATACAGGTGTACTCAATTTAACCTGAGGAAATGATAAACTGTGAGCCTACATCTAGGCAGATGTAGCCAATGAAGCAAAACAATGATCTTCTTATACATTCCACTTCTCTGCTTAATTCAACAGAAATGGCACTGGCCTTTTATCTAGGCAAAACAGACCCTTTAAATTTGCACCAAAACCAGAAAGGTCAGCTTTCTCTCTGCATGCTATCTTGTACCTAGAAGAACTCTTCCCACCTGAATCAGCCACATAAAATGAATCTCAAGTACCCACCAAGTATCTAAAATCTTTGTCTGCTCTCCATGGTGCTCCAATTATGAAAACCAAGCTGAGGTAATGTTTACTTTGATGAGTCCAAAGGAACTTTTCCAGAAGACCAGAGGTAGAGGTGGCTACCCTGAATTCACTCCCTCCCTATACTCCATCTATCCTTAAGCACCCTTCCTCTGCTATCATTCCCTGGCCCCACCCCAGTTTAATATGAGTGTAAAGATACTCAGGCCATAATATTTATTCTTAACAATCAAGTGTTCCTCAAAGTGTGGCCAGAAAAACACCCTCACCAAAATAAACCATTCATTTGAAAAAATGTACATTGTGGATCCAACTCAAGAATCAATCCCTGGATTAAGGCCCAAGAACCTGCATTTTTGCATTGTGAATTTTATTTAAGAAAAAAAAATTTGACATATGCTAATTATACAAATTTATGAGGTAAGGAATCTGCTCTGCTCTTCTCCCCCTTCCCCACTGAGCACTAAAAATTGACCCAGGGCCTTGCATGTGAGATTAAGTGGTCTAACACTAAGATTAAATGGTCTAACACTAAGCTACACTCCTGGGCTTTTTTTTGAAGACAAGTTCTCACTAAATTGCCCAGACTGGTCTCAGAGTTGTGATCCTCCTGCCTCAGTCTCCTGAATAACTGGGATTATAGGCAGATGCTACAGCATCCAGTTTTTGTGTGTGTCTATGGTTCTGGGGAATAAGTGCTCTACCACTGAGCTATACCACACCCCAGGCTGCATTTTGGGAGGGGGGGTACTGGGGATTGAACTCAGGGGTACTCGACCACTGAGCCACATCCCCAGCCCTAATTTGTGTTTTATGTAGAGACAGGGTCTCACTGAGTTGCTTAGCGCCTTGCCGTTGCTGAGGCTGGCTTTGAACTCGTTATACTCCTGTCTCAACCTCCCAAAGTGCTAGGATTACAGGTGTGCACCACTGCACCCAACAGCCTGCATTTTTTTGGGGGGGTACTGGGGATTGAACTCAGGGGTACTCAACCACTGAGCCACATTCCCAGCCCTATTTTGTGTTTTATGTAGAGACAGAGTCTCACTGAGTTGCTTAGCACCTCACCGTTGCTGAGGCTGGCTTTGAACTCGCGATTCTCCTGTCTCAGCCTAAGTGCTGGGATTACAAGCGTAAGCCACCGCGCCCAGCTACCAGCCTGCATTTTTTTTTTTTGGTACTGGAGATTGAACTCAGGGGCACTCGACCACTGAGCCACATCCCCAGCCCTATTTTGTGTTTTATGTAGAGACAGGGTCTCACTGAGTTGCTCAGTGCCTTGCCGTTGCTGAGGCTGGCTTTGAACTCGCGATTCTCCTGTCTCAGCCTTCCTAAGTGCTGGGATTACAGGCTTGCGCCACCATGCCCGGCTCAGCCTGCATTTTTAACAAGATACAATCTCTTGCGTCCTCTCCCTGTTCATCAACCAAGTAAGAACTAGTGTCTATGTTATGTACCTTGGCTCCATATCACTTCATCTGAGAAGTGCTTCAGCAAAGTCATAAGAATTGGCACATATGAAAAATATTTCAGTATAACCTTAAGATGATACTAAACGATTCATACAATAAAATCATTTTGAGCACCACATACCAAAATAAAGGTTTTTCTTGATGAACTTATAAGCTCATTTAATTAGATGAAAGCTATAAAGCAACCTAATCCTAAGCCTTGTCAGTAGTAGTCTTTTATTTCCATCACTGTAAATACTCTCAAAATCCTATTTGTAGGAAGTTAAGATATAAATCATCAATAGCATTCAAACTCTTACCCTCCTTTTCCTTGCATTCATCTTTTGCTTAGATTCTTTAACAAAGGCATTATAGGATGGGACCTCTTTGGCATCAATAGCTTGCTGAATGATGTTCCTTATCCTGGGTTCCTCTGTGTACTGCACACAAAGCACAGACTCCATGATCTGATCCATGTCCCCCTTGAAGTCCAGATAGGCCTGCTTAATATCAGCCAGTTCTTCTTCAGAACCTTTGTAGGTCTTTTCAAAAGCTTGAATGTCTTCTAGAGATATCTGATGAAAAAAGAGATAGCTGTAACTTCAAGAATCGTATTTTAAATAAAAAGTACACTAGTAAAACTACAGATTTAAGTGCTTCTCCCCAAACACACCAGTTCTCTGAGTAAAAGTTGTGTCAAGTAACCAAATTTCCCATGCCTAAGATTTTTCAAAGTTCTCCCTAATCCAACAGTTACAACTGCTAAACTAGGAAGCAGAGAAGAGAAATTCAGGTTTCCAAACGGATGAGAAGAAACCCATATAAACATTCAGGGCTTGCAACTGAATACACAAGGTATATCCTGAACACACACAACCACTCCAGCCTTCACTGCACAATTGCACCGTGTCAGCATGAAATAGGCCTGCTTCACTTGAGTGTGTTGTGTATATTTAAACACTAAACTCAAGTTCCTCAGTTTCTACAAAATTCAAGACCTCCGAGGCATTTAATGAACGTTTGTTGATTAAATGATGGGAATAATCAAAGAAACCTTCAAAGCCTCCCCCTACCTTTTTATTTTATTTTTTTGGAGGGTACTTGAAAATTGAACTCAGGGGCACTCGACCACTGAGCCACATCCCCAGCCCTATTTTGTGTTTTATGTAGAGACGGTCTCACTGAGTTGCTTAGTGCCTCGCTGTTGCTGAGGCTGGCTTTGAACTCGCGCTTCTCCGGTCTCAGCCCCCCAAAGTGCTGGGATTTCAGGCGTGCGCCACCGCGCCCGACTCCCCCCTACCTTTTTAAAGAGTAACCTCCAATAGGCCTCCCAGTCCCGGTCTTGGTTGAGCACCGCAGAGTCCTCGTCCACTGTTCCCTGCTCATCGTACACTGTTCTCTGCTCTTTGTCACTTAGAACCGCATAAACTCTCCCCAGGATCTAAGAGGAAAGAGCATCCAAAAGTTACCCCTGCAACTATCTCTGAAATCGCACCGCGAAAAATAAAGGTAGAAAATGCCAGGTCAAGATCAGCGCACTTCCCCGAAGCGGTTCCAAGTGGTTGGAAGCCCAAATGACTGAATCCTGGCGTAGGTGCACATACCTGGAAACGGAGGGTGGCGTCTTTTTTGTCTCCCTCCTCCACCCGGTCGGGGTGCACCTGCAGGGACACCTTGTGGTAGCCGCGTCGGACTTCGCCGTCTGAGGCCTCGCGCCTTACGCCCAGCACCCGGTAAAGGTCGGCGGTACCGAACACCTGTTCGCACAGGGCCAGCAGCCCCATATTGGGAAGCAGAAGGCCTCCGCGAAAGAAGCGAGTCTCAGCAACACCCGGGCGGCGTTTGCCTGCCTTCCTTTTCCCGCTCAAAAAGCCCAGGGCGCCTGCGTCACAAAATACGCGGAAGGGGCGGGACCGCGCCAAGTAGATGCAACTTACGGCAGCCGTAAAGCGGGCGTGGCTAGGCCGTCCCTGGCGTTGGAAAAATCACACCCGGAAGTTCAGCGGGCGTCTGGATCGGCTAGAGCCCCGACCCTGCAGGGTTCAACGTTCTCTCACGTGCCCGGTCTTCCTCTTGCTATAGAAATATAACACCTATATTGCTCCCAGTGTCCCAGCAGGCACGCACTTATTCACTGATAGGAATATCCGTGTATTAGGTTGTATTTATAAATCGAAGATTTTTTTACAATGGTAATTGGTCAATATCAGCATTCAGCAATTTCACATGGCTCAACCTAACAGTTAAATAGGTTTCTTTTTTCCAAGATGATCCTCAAAGCAGTAAAGCAGTGCCAGGGTACTTTCCTTCAAGCCCTACAGCAAAAAGGCTATTTGAACAAATGTGCAAAACACTAGTTTTACTATTTAAAAAAAAAACTTTGACAGGATTTATGGATTTGACATAATAGAAATCAACCCCACTCACCTTACTGTCCCAGAGTCACCTTATACACTGGTGGAGGTAAGATGACCCAACCTTTCATTTTAGTAAAGACTGAAGCTGCTGAAGCAAAAACTATTTAATGCTTTGTAAAGTTCATAGCTGGGTTTGAGGCTGGAGAAAACTTTGTAAATAAATATAAGCCCACACAAGAAATATGTGTATACAGATCTCAGAAAAAGGATAAACCAGAATAGAAAATGAGTACTTGAGTTAAAAAATTCAGTGCGGCTCAAAATAATAACCCACTTCACATCAGTTCTCCTCACTGATCACGAATTTCCAGAATCACATTATCCTCTGCCAGAAGTTACTGCAAAGCCTCAAATTCTCCAAGGTATGTTCATATCTTTCAAACATCCAGAATTGCCAGGGTTTTCAAAAGCATTTCTCAGATTTAAGGTCAGATCAAGTCGATTCCTCTGTCTATCCTAAGTCTTTTCAAAGCAAGTGGAAACTAACCAAGAACAATACTTGGGGAGTTTCCAAGACTCCAGAATTTGAGATGACCATTAATTGTTCTCAGAATATAGTCCCCAGAGAGTATGTTGTAATATTGGTGGGGTTCTAGAACACTTTATAAATCTCTTGTATTAGTCTTTTTAATTTTTATACTGGGGATTGAACTCTGGGGCACTCGGCCACTGAGCCACATCCCCAGCCCTATTTTGTTTTATTTACAGACAGGGTCTCATTGAGTTGCTTAGCACCTGACTGTTGCTGAGGCTGGCTTTGAACTCACAATTCTCCTGTCTCAGCCTCCCAAAGTGCTGGGATTACAGGCATGCGCCACCATGCTTAGCTGTTTTTTTTCTTGGTACCAGGGATTGAATCCAGGAGCACCTAGCCACTGAGCCACATCCTCAGCCCTTTTTATTTATTTATTTTTTTGAGACAAGGTCTTGCTAAGTTGCTGAGGTTGGCTTTGAACTTGCAACCTTCCTGCCTTAGCCTCCCAAGCCACTAGGATTACAGGCGTGTGCCAATGCACCTGGCTGTATCTTAGTCTTATGCCAAAATTTGAAATATATATTATCCAGAATGCACTAAAACCATGTAATTCATGCTTACAGTTGAGAAATTCTGCAACTGTGGGGGGAAAGAACTGTGACATTTTGTTTTGGCAATCAATCATTTATGTTACTAGACTCATGACACCTAAACATGATCCTATTGCAGACTTTCTAAAAAGCACCCTATCTTTATTTTTTCCCTATATAGACAAAATATGTTGGACAAGACTTTCCAGGTAGGCACACTGGGGTGCGTTACAATATTAGCCTTCTTCTAATTTCTCATCCTTAAAAGGTAGGCTATTACAGCCCAAAAGCAATTTTCATCACCAATCTATAAAGTTAAAATTACATGTCAAGTAAAACAATACAAATCTATAATTACAAAAAAGAATAAGTAAGGGACCTATGTTCTTGAGCTTGTGGGATGACCATGAATGACTAAGGAAACATTTGGATAGGCCAAGATCACTCTGGTTGGGGGTTTTTGAAGCAGGAAAGTCTTAAATGGCAGCTAATTATAAAGTAGCACAAATGATCCAGGGACCAACCCAAAGTCCAATCTTCCCTACAGCCACGATTTTTCTCCAAATGACATCCAAAAATGCTTAGCATGTAGACCCAGTTCTTAATACAAAAACAATCTGAGTGGGCCCTGCTTAAGCCAGGCCAGAACAACATGGTAACTTTGAAAACTCCATTTATTGACCTCCAAATCCAACAAATTTATGAGCTCCGCACAGTTGTTTTAGGAGACCTTGACTTTGTAACCACTGTTATGTTCACTGAAGTCAACTTGCTTCTGTTTCTGTAACTTCTGTATCTGTTTTCTGAGAAGCTAAGAGAAGTTCACGAGCCCGTTTTCTTCTCAGTCTCTCCGCATTTGTGATCATCATGGGATGCAGAGGGAAAAAGCCAGAAAGACCTAAAAACAACAGGATATTCATTTATTTTTTTTTTTAATTTTTTTGTAGATGGACCATGTCTTTGTTTTATTGCTCTGTATGTGGTGCTGAGGATTGAACCCAGGGCCTCACGCATGGGCGGCAAGCGCTCTACTGCTGAGCTACAATCCCAGCCCCAGGATATTCATTTATTATAATAGAGTACAAGCCAATGTTTCCCTCAGAAGTTTGCCTCACAGAATTGAGGTCTGAGATCAGACCTAGAACATGGATGTAAAATATGCTTCTCACCTGCCAAACTCTCTCCTTCCTCTTTCTCCAACCTCCTCCCTCCATTTACTGCAAGGAGGGAGTCAGTGGATGATGTCTATTTCCTAACACTATTCTCCCTTCTTGAAAAAAAGGGTAAACTAACAGATGGCCATTCAAGATATGCTATTCCCATTTTTAGCATAAAATCCCAGCCACTTATAAAGTCTCATAAAGGAGCCCATAAAAAGAATCTCCAGATTCAAAATGACAATTAGATCACAACTTCAGTTTCCACTCCAGTCTTGAGCAGCCTGGAGGGAATGAAAAACATTCTTCATTCTCATCATTTAGGAGCTGACCTCAGTGTAAAATCCCCTCAATGAGGGCTTGGGTTATGGCGCAGTGATAGCGTGCCCGCCTAGCACGCGTGAGGCACTGGGTTCAATCCTCAGCACCACATAAAAATAAAATAAAGATATTCTGTCCACCTACAACTAAAATAAATATTTAAAAAAAAAAAAATCCCCTCAATGAGTTAAGACCACAGCTGAGTTACCCAGAAGCTTCTCCACAGGCTTAGAGAGGTGGGCCCCACAGCCAATCCAATGCCGGATCCTGTCCAGGTTGAGAGCAACGAGTTTTTCTCCATGACTGTTGGGCAGTGGATCATAGGAGCCCACCTGCTCCACGAAACGGCCATCCCTGGGACATTTGTTGTGAGCAGCCACAATGCGGTAAAAGGGCCGATTGGTGCAGCCACCCAGAGCAAGGCGGATGGTTAAATGGCCCCCATGATAGGCTTTGCAGAGGAGGGTAGCTACAGAGAAATAATTGGTTAGGGCACAAGATCAGAGGGCACAAAGCAGGCAAAAATGAGATAGGTGGAGGAAATGTCCTCACTTCCAATTTATTCTAGTTAATGTGGCTTAGCTACCATCTTCTTTGTGAAACTTCCCTTAACCACTCCAGCCAGAAATGATCTCCTCCTCATGCCCAAATCCACTCCGCATAGGCCTACTACCATTTACAAACTCTTTGACTTTGTCGTAGCCGTAACTGCCTCATCTGTAAAATGCAAGGATTTAAGTGGGGAAATTTTGAGAAGATCAACTGTAACGCCCTGTGGCTGATCCAGGTTCGGGAGGCCTCCAGCGCGCCTAGGAGAGCCCTGCTTCCTCTGGTCCTGGACACCTCAGCTCCCGCTCCCGCTCGGAAGATCCCGCGGGCCGCAATGACTCACTGAGGTGTACCATAGTGCGGTCCACGAGCGGCTCCTCCGATAGTCTGCTGCTACTGACCGGCTGGTACAGTCTCGGGGGCACTGGAAGAGTAGGTGCAACCTGATGCTAGGACACCAGGGAGCTTCCGAAACTGGAACGCCTCGGTCCCGGAAGCGAGCGTCCTCTCGCCCCGCCTCTTCCGCTTTCCCTCTCTTCTTTTCCCCACCTCGTGACCGAGCGCGGCCGCAGGCGGCGTTCCTGTCGGTGTCCGAGGGAGTTCACTCTGTGCGGAGTACCCGCTGGATTGAGGAGCGGGGGATAGTGTCCGGCATGTTCAGAGGAGTCCTAAGTGCTCTGCAAATCCATACATCCTGCAAACGTTTTTGGCGCACCCATTAGTGCCGAGCCGCTGTCCTGAGAACCTAAATACAAAAGGGTGCCGTCCTCTGCCCTCGGAGAGCGCTATCTAGTAGGGAGACGGTGAGAGCGCACCAGAAAAAAGCCAAGGGCGGTCGGTGCACAGTGCGGGAGTCAGTAGAGAAGGCGAAGCCGGTACTCTCTCCGGAGACTTCATAAAGGAGGCAGCGTTTGGGCCCAGACAAGGAGAGGTATATTATAAATGACTAGAATTTATCCTTCTGTTTACTAATTTGCCTCTCACTTTGGTAAGGTAGAAACAGCCCTCCCTTCTCTAAAGTCCCTGCCCCGGGCAGTTTCCCAACGGGAGTTTCCCGCCCAAGCTAACAAAGCCTAACTGCCCGAGTTAACCTTCAACTGCCTCAGGGGTGCTCACAACTAAGACCACCAATCCTTACCTGACACACTGGCCTGAAATGACCAATCCGTAGTCCACAATGGGTTTACCGCAGGCCCTATACATCCCATGCCCCACACCCGCCCCCCTCTCTCCGAGCATCCTCCTGCACTGACCCGCATGAATAAAGATCCCTTAGTTATATGGAGTGGGTTGTGTCCACTTCGGAACGAACCTTACAACTTTCCCTTCTACTCTTTTCCCACCCCCAGAAGCAGTCACATCATATCATTAAGGGAAACCTTATTCCTGCTTTTGCTGTACTGTGATCCAAGAGGGCAGAAGTGGAGTATGATTTGTCATCTCGAGTGAGGAGTCTGGCATTTCTTATAGGGTTGTCTTCATGGAGCCCTTGTGGTTTAGATCCATGAAGATATTCCTGGTTCGTTAGGAGTTAGAACCTCGAACTGCAGCAAAGCTTCTTTTTTCATCGTTGGTTCCAAAGGTCCTGGCCAAAACTAATATGCTCTTTGCTCTAATAAGGTGACCCAGAATACGAGTCTTCTAGGCCCACCTTTGAAGATGACAGCTTAATTCCAAGTTCCAGTAATGAACCTGGCCATGGACCTTCGCAGCTGACTTCCTCCGAGTGACCCCATAAGCTTTCATCAGAAACAAGAGTGCCTCCACTGTACCTTAATTTTACTTAACATATGTTATATAATGATTTATACATTTATATGCTATATATGTACATACTACTTATACTTTAGTATAACCTAACTCCAGAAACACACCAATGAATTGTCTCTTATTTACATTTTTATTGTGATCCAGTTTACTGTCAATCAGTAAAACACCCAGTAACAGCCAATAGAAATACATGAATGAATTTCTCTTCATGGAAAATAAACATGCTTTGGTTCTCCAACTCCAGGCTTCATCTGGTAAAATTTTCTCTGGAAAAGAAAGGCACTCAGAGTCTCACACAGAAAATTCTTCAGTTGTGAGGATGTCAGAAAGATGGATTTCCAAAGCCAACCATCTCCTGTACTGTGTGGATCTCTGCAAGCAAAGCCTCATCTTTCAGTTTCAGCTACAGGAACAAGGAAAAGAAGTACACATCATATCTGATACACCTATGTGTCTTTGAAGATGACCCCTTGTTTGTAGGGCCATAGTAAAGAGCAAAGTTCCTTGGAATTGGATTGGCTTTCCCTATATTCTTTATTTCATGGAAGCTCTATTAAAAGACTTTAGAGCATTATGTTGGTTATATGGGTACCTTTACTTTGTGAAAATGAATCAGGGGCTATGAGCTCTTGTGATTTATTCATTTTTTGTAAGACCACTTTATTAAACTTTATTTTTAAAAGTGTTCACATTATTACCAACATCTCTTGGCTAATGTGTAGTATTCCCATTTGGCAGTTGACAATAAGTATTCAAAGCTACATGAATCACAGACTTAATTTCAGAATCTAAGTATGTAGTAGAACCATCTAGTAACCTGCTGAATACCCATTCCCTTACTAACAAAACCTTAATTTCTTCCCAGGGCAGCAATACAGTCAGCTCAAAAGCTACATTCCGGCTTCCTGGGCAGCTGAAGGTAGTCAGATGACCTACTGTGGCCAATGAAATTTAAGCTAAAGTCATTGGGTGGGACACCTGGGAAAGCCCTGGAGGTAAAATAGCTATAGCATGGTTCTTTGTTTCTTTTCTCAGTTTTGTTGTTTAGTTTGAATGAACCATGGACATGGACACGGTGGCAATTTCTTAAAGTCACTGTCTTTCAAATCAAATTGCTTGCAATTCATAACTAATGGAATAGACCAGAGGTTGTTCATGAGCCAAATCCAGTCTACTACCTATTTTTTGTAAATTAAATGTTACTGAAACAAAGCCATTCACCTGTGTAAATCTCTAGCTGCTTTTGCACTTGCAAAAGCAGACTTTAGTAGAAACAAACTGGCCTACAAGCCCTAAAATATTTCCTGTTTTGTCTTTTAGAAAAAAAGTTTGCAACACTTGGACTAGTGTCAAAACCAGAACCATAATTTAGGTTGACTGAGTGGCATCTTCCCATTAAGCTATATTTTAAAACAGTGGAAAGATGATCACCCTTGACAACATGTAGGTCACTGTTAAAAACCTAGCAGACCCATGGTGATGACAAAGATGGTAAGAAAAGTCTCAAAATGTTCACATCATTAAATGCTCTGAAGTACTGAATTAAATCAGCACCTTCCTCCTGGTTTCCCAACCTCAGCAAGATGCAGGCAAAATGACAGGCATCTGCGTCATACCTTTAGTGTGTACTTGTAAGCCTGCTCTGCTTCCAGTTGCCGTCCAGCCTGAAAAAAGTGCAGCAGCTGGTGATGACATGTCATACACATGGTGAGAAATATACATTGCTCCAAATGTTTCTACCTAACAGAGGATAACACCTTCCCAGTTAAGAAATGGAATTCAAAGGGGAAGCAGAAAAATGAAAGGTGGTAGTTAAAAGCCAATATTTTTTAAAATCTCTTCTTTAGCCAAGAAAAATTTAGAAACAATTTGGTCTCATTTTTTTCTGAAAGCTCCATGAGTCATTTATTCCTCTTAGGATTGAAGCCATTTTGTTGGTAACTACAACATTTTACAGTGCTTATTATGTGATTTACATTGTTTTCATCATGTTTTAAGTGCTTTATATATGTTCATTCTTACTCCCTATAACCTAGATGATGATGATTATTGTTGTTATTATTATTATTTTTAGTAGTAGTACCAAAGAAGAACCCAGGGGCTCTTAACCAATGAGCCACATCCTCGGCCCTTTTTTTAAAAAATATTTTCAGTTGTAGATCTCCTGTACTGTATTACTGTAGATCTCCTGTACTGATACAATATTTTTATTTTTTTAAGTATGTTTTTAGTTGTGGATGGACCTTTATTATTTTATTTATTATTTTTATTTATTTTATTATTTTTGCTGAGAATCAAACCCAGTGCTTCACACATGCTAGGCAAGTGTTCTACCACTGAGCCATAACCCCTGCCCCTTTATTTATTTATTTATTTATTTTTAAAATTTTTTTTTAGTTGTTGATGGATCTTTATTTTATTCATTTATTATTTATATGTGGTGCTGAGGATCGAACCCAGTGACTCACGCATGCTAGGCAAGTGCTCTACCACTGAGCTACAACCCCAGTCCCCCAGCCCTTTGTATATTTTATTTTGAGACAGGGTCTTGCTAAGTTGCTTAGAACCTTGCTAAGTTGGTGATCCTCCTGCCTCAGCCTCCTGAGCCACTGGGATTACAGGCTTGCGCCACCAACTTAGCAGATAATTATTATTTATCATTCCAGGTTAACAGAGAGAAACTGAAAGCACAGAGATTATAAATAACTTGCCAGGGTTATTAAACTAGTAAGTGTAAGGTAAAGAACAGCCCTTTTGTACTCAGTTCTAGCATCCCTTCCCTAAAAGCCTAAAGCAGCCCCTGCCCTAGGCGATTCCTCTCCGGAATCTTCCACAGGGGAGAACAAAGCCTGGCCGCTCAGGTTACCTTTTCAGCCACATCAAAGAAGATCACTGCCACTTATCTATCACGCCAGTTTTAAAGTGACCAATCCATAGTTTGCCAGGCATTTGTAGCAGGGGCCTGATAAAATCCATGCCCCACATCCCTTCCTCCCTTTTTCCTCCTTCCTCCTCCTGGGTGCCCACCCCGTGAATAAAGATCTCCTGGCTGCATGAGGTGTGTCGTGTATGGCTGGCTGGTACCATAACAGTAAGTGGAAGATCTAGGTTGTTTTTTTCAAAAAATATCTTTATTTATTTTTATGTGGTGCTGAGGATCGAACCCAGTGCCTCACACGTGTGAGGAAAGCGCTCTACCACTGAGCCACAATCCCAGCCGCAAGATCTAGGTTTTAAAACAATGAACTCTTGGCTCCAGCATCCAAGTTTTTGCCTACTACACTTTATCCTATCTCTATATATTATAAAAAGTAAATGTTAGGATTCCTTCCTTGCAGGCCTGGATATGAGATGAGAAAACTAACTACTCTGCCAAGTTGATATTATTTCCTGCATGAAGCTCCCCTCTAGGAGTTAAATGAGATGACATGTATTCACTATTATAATTCACAAGTTAGAATATAGCAAGTTATAGTATGTAAAGTCACTAAGGAAAGCTTATTTAAAAAAAAAGAATATTTGCACTTGGAAGGGAACTTAGGATGTCTAATCCAATCTTCTGATCAGTGCTAGGCCATGTGGAATTTTTACTAGTTCACAGAATTTGGATATACCCAAAACCTACTTCCTACAATATCTACCCTCTGAAATATTACCACATGAAGTTCACTGAATTGCTAGTGGTGTTTTCCAGTATACCTGCTCTTTCTACTACTACCACCTTTGACTCCCTCCTGATGAAAGGAGGCAGAAGCCCAAATGATATGAGCATCCAGAATAGTCAAAGTAGTTTTGAAAAATAACTTTCTTACTATTCTAAACATCACTGCAGTGATGTTTAGTACACTTCCATGAAATAAAGATACATATTCTTATGTGTATCTTGTGTATTTTTCTTAGAAATGTACTAGATATGGCATTGACAGATTATACACAGGAATGTGAGTTAAGTCACATTGCACTTAAAAGTTTATAGTGTGGTACTGATTTATATCCACTAGCAATTATAAGAATCCTCATCAATGCTGTTAATACATACTTTAATTTTTGCCCTGAGAGGTGTGAATTTGTACATTATTTTTTTAATATTTTTTTTAGTTTTAGATGAACACAATGTCTTTTATTTATTTTTATGTGGTGCTGAGGATCGAACCTAGTACCTCACACATGCGAGGCCAAGTGTTCTACCATTGAGCCACAACTCTAGCCCCTTGTCACATTATTTTGAATTGCAGTTTCATGCTTACTAGTGAGCTTCTTTTCATGCATGTATTGACTTTTTTTTAAAATATTTATTTTTTAGTTGTAGGCGGACAGAATATCTTTATTTTATTTTTATGTGGTGCTGAGGATCGAACCCAGTGCCTCACGCATGCTAGGCGAGCACGCTACCACTGTGCCATAACCCCAGCCCATGTATTGACTTTTATAATCTCTGCTTTAGTGAGCTGCAAATTCCTATCCTGTGCCTATTTTGTAAATCAGATTGTTGATAGGGTTTTTTCCTTATTATAGGAGCTATTTATATAACTTGGATACTAATTTTATATCAGTGGGTTTTTTGTTGTTATATATATGAATGTCCAACAGCTTTTGCTTTTACAGCCCTAAGAAACCTTTCATATCCCAAGAGTATAGGCATATCCTCTATATTTCTTCTAGATGTTCTACAATTTTGCTTTTAAGATTTGGGTCTTTAAACCAGCTGGAATTGTGTTTGTGTGGGTGTGTGGGGGGGTATGAGATAAGGAACTATTTTTTTTTTTCAAATGGGTAGGAGCCAGTTGCACCACCACTATTTATTGAATATCTACTTGCTCCTCATTTTCAGGGACTATATTTTTTTTAGTGGCTTACATTAAAACTTACTTAATATACCACAGAATTCACTACTTTCAAGTAAGTGAACAAGTAAGTTGTTCAACCGTCACCATGATCCAGTTTTAAAAGACTTCTGTTATCCTGAAAAGTTCTTTCATGAGTCAGTCAAGGTAGTGCACACCTATAATCCCAGCAGATCAGGACACTGAGGCAGGAGGATCACAAATTCAAAGCCAGCCTCAGTAACTTAGCGAGGTCCTAGGCAACTCAGGGAGACCCTGTCTCTAAATAAAATATTAAAAAGGGATGGGTATATGGCTCAGTGGCTCAGTGCCCCTGGGTTCAATCCCCGGTACCAAAAAAAAAAAAATCTTCCATGCCTATTTTGCAGTCCTCATTCCCACCCCACCCTTGCCTCCATACAACTATTAATCTATTTTCATTCTCTATAGTTTTCCTAATTTCAAATAAATGGAATCTTATCTCATGTAGTCTTTTGCCTTTTTTCTTTCACTTACTTTAATGTTTTTGAGGCTCATCTACATTGTTAATATGCATCAGAATTGCATTGTAATTGCGTAGTAGTGCTCTATTGTGTAAATATATCTCATTTTGTTTTCTCATTTACTGATGGACATTTAAAATGTTTCCCGTTTTGAGCTATTAGGAAATACTACGATGAAAATTTACATACAAACCTCTGTGTTGACAGATGCTTTCATTTTTCTTAGCTAGATACAGAGAAATGGAGACACACACTAATTTTTTAGAATCTGCCAAATGTTTTCCAAAGTGATTGTACCAATTTACAACCCTATCAGCAATGTATGAGAGTTTCAGTTTATCCACATTCTTATTAATAGTTGGTATTGTCTGTCTTTTTTATTTAAGCTATTCTAATGAATTATAGTGTAGAACAAATTCCCATTATTTTATTTGTTTGTTTGTTTTTAGTACTGGAGATTGAATTGAGCCACATCCCCAGCCCTATTTTGTGTTTTATGTAGAGACAGGGTCTCACTGAGTTGCTTAGCACCTCGCCGTTGCTGAGGCTGGCTTTGAACTCGCAATTCTCCTGTCTCAGCCTCCCTAAGTGCTGGGATTACAGGCTTGCACCACCGCGCCCGCTAAATTCCCATTATTTTAATGAATATCTTTTCAAATATTTTTACAGAATTACATATTTCAGTTATAAGAACAGTTTTCTTTTGCTATATATTCATTTTACATGTGCATACATATATACACACACACACGTGTGTGTGTGTGTGTGTGTAATTTTTCCCAAACATTTGAGAGCAAATTGCAAACATGGAGCAATTTTCATACTTAGGTATGAAAAAAAAAGGTATTTCTAAAAAAAAATCAAAGATATTATCTTATAAATATAGCCACAGTGTAATTATCAATATGATACTATTATCTAATCTACAAACCATATTCAGATTTTTCCAATTATCTCAATAATGTCCTTTGCAGCAAGATTAAATCCAGGATCATTTACTGTATTTAGTATTTATATTTTCAGTTTCTTTTAATCTAGAATAGTTTCTGAGTCTGTGTTTTAAGGCACTGGAATTTTATTTTAAAGCACAGCACAGCTATTTAAAGTGTTCCTCAACTTGTGTTGTCTGATGTTTCCTCATAGTTACCTCAGGGTATCACATCAGGAACCACATGATGTTTATCTCAATACCAGTGATACTAACTTTGATCATTTATTTAGATTGTTTTCTGTCAGCTTTCTCTACCATATTGTTACTGTTTATTTCTTGAATTATATCACTGTTGAATTTAGTCTTTGTATCTATAGAAAGGTCCCTACCTATTTTGTTGCTGGATCCCAAAGAGGGGCTGCTGTTCTGTTCTAGAGGCCATTCACATTCCTTGTGGTCCTTGTCCATCTTCAAGCCAATTATGCTGAGTGGAATGACTTCTCTTTCTGCCCCCTTCCAGAGAAAACTCTGCTTTTAGATTTGTTTGATTGGGTCAGATCCTCCTAGATACTCTGTATTTTAAGGTCAACTGATTGGGGCTTTACATACATCTGCAAAATCCTTTCACAGCAGTACCTAGCTTAGTGTTCAAAGGTATAATCTGCAGGGATAGGGGGCACATCTTGGGAATTCTGTCTTTCACAAGACCTCATATTTGAAAGTGTCAGATGATTCTCTCTTTGATCCATGAAAATTACAAGCATGTTTTTTAAGTTTCCAAAGAATATGTGGTTTTTGGCCTATATTTTAGTTGTTGATTTATAATTTTGCTGTAATGTGATCTGTATGTATTTGCTGCACATCTCTTTGTGGTCTATTTTGTATTCAACTATTATGAATGACTCATTTGCGCTTGAAAAGAATGTATCCTGTAATTGTTAAGTGCAGAATTCTACATTGGGGTTTGAACACAGTCCAGTTAATTGGGCAATATATCCATACACATCCTTTTATTTATTTATTTTTGCCCTATTTGATTCTTCAGTTTCTGAGAGAAAATTGACCCTTAGTTTAAATATGAGGAATCTGTTTAATAACCTGTTTAATAAATCTGTTTATTTAATCTATTAGTTTAAATATGAGGAATCTGAGGCCCAGTAAGGTTAAGTGACTTGCATTGGATCCCATAGCTACTTGGGGAAGATCTGGGATAAGAATCCAGGTTTTTGTTTTTTCTTTTTCATTACTGGGTATTGAACTCAGAGTCTCATACATACTGGACAAGTGCTCTGCTGCTGATCTACATCCCCATGTCTGTTTTAAATTTCATTATGAGCCAGGTACGGTGGCACATGAGTTCAGTCCCTAGGACCAAAACCAAAAAAAATTATGAGACAAGTTCTCACTAAGTTGCCCAGGCTGGCCTCAAATTTGTGATCCTTCTGCTTCAACCTCCCAACTAGCTGAGATTACAGGTGTATTCCATCATGCTCAGTTAGAACCTGCAGATTTCTTACGTTGATATTTGGAATATTTACTCCTAAGAGAAAATCCAGTAATTTTTATTTTGTTCATGTCTCTTATAACACTCCCTCTTTGGTGTCATATTGGCCAATGAAAACCTGAGGGTGGGACTGGGATTGTATCTCAGTGGTAGAGCGCTTGCCTAGCACATGTGAGGCACTGGGTTCGATCCTCAGCACCATAAAAACAAAACAAAAAAACAGAAGGTGACTCTCATTATTCCCAATTTGGCCTTAGACTAATGTGCAAGTTATTTAAGTCTCACTATAGGAGAGTTATTTAATAGTTAAAGTACCTATCAGGAACTCCCACAATACCTTCTCCTATTTCCCATCTGAATCAAGGACAAGCACCCTCAGCCAGCAAGTCAAGAGGAAGAAATGATTCAGAAAGACTCAGAGAGCATCTCCTTCACTGATCTTTAACCTGGTTTATGTTCTAATAGAACAATGCTCCCATTTTTAGAACTCTCAACTAGAAAATCACATCTGAATATGAGTTTTACACACATTGCAAGCAGAGGATTCTCAGGCTTGGCCTCTCCTTTGTCCTCAATATAATAAGCAAATCTAGATCTAATTAAACTACAACTATTATGCATTAATAGTCATCTTCTGTCTCTCATTTGATCCCTAAACTCTGTTCCCTAAAAGGTATTGCATAATAAGGATACTTACTTTCAGGCAGACCAGAGCCAGATATGCCCATACTTCAGCATTGTAGTTGTTTAACACATTAGCTTCAGAGAGAGCATCCTCAGCTTCTATGAGCTCCTCCAGCTTGACGGCAAAGGGAGACATATGAGTTGTAAGGTAAAGTAGTCTTCACTTAAGCAACTGGAGTCAGCTTAGCTGAAACCACTATGTCCATGACCTCTACCAGTGGTTTTCAATGTTTTATATTTTTAGCATCCAAACTTTATTCAAGCAAAACGTTATGTAGTGGTAAAATATATAAACCAAATTAAAAGTAGAACTGCTCTGTCCAAAAAGTGAGATAGTAGAATCTGGAGCCCTGCCCGATGCTCTCAATTCATGCTCCTCTTCCTCCTTCCCTCTACAGCAGTGCCACAGGTCTTCTGTGAACCATGAAGCTTTAAGTGCCGGGGTTGGAAAGTTATAAATACTCATTATCATGTGTGCATCTTTCAGTGATTTCCCCATATACAGTGGACTATCAGATACATTGTTAGGTTTTTTTCTTTGCACTTTACTTTTCTTTTTTGAGGCTAAAGTCTGTCAAAATACCAATGTCCAGAAGGCATCCTTTGTCCTAATGTTATTTGCAGCCTGATCCTGAGCCATCAATATAGTATTCAGGATTTCTAGGGTACCTCTTAAGCTCTAGACACAAAATCATTACTTCTTCCTCAAACTATGAGTTTGCTTTGTAAATTTCAAAAGGTCACCTAAGGAAAGAATAAGGTTGTTCTCCCCTCCTCCAATAAAGTAACTCACTCTACACTTTGTTTTAAAAGAAGTAAAAAAGCCAGGCACGGTGGCTCAAGCCTGTAATCCCAGCACTTTGGGAGGCTGAAACAGGAGAATCGCGAGTTCAAAGCCAGCCTCAGCAAGGGTGAGGCACTAAGCAACTCAGTGAGACCCTGTCTCTACATAAAACACAAAATAGGGCTGGGGTTGTGGCTCAGTGGTCGAGTGCCCCTGACTGCAATCTCTAGTACCAAAAAAATAAATAAAGTAAAAAATGAGTTTCTCTGCACAAGAAAATGGATAATAGCCTTTCAGTCATGCTCATACTTTAAATGTCTTTGAGACACTGATTTCATTATTTACTCAACTTATATGTGCTGAGGATTCACTCTGTGCCAAGTTGCATGCAAGATGCCTAGCGTAAAAATATAAAAATAAATTTTGCCCTCACTGTCAGATATGTTTTAAAAAGCATAATGAAAAATAAAACATATAAATATTTCAATTACAGACTAAATGTTTCTATAATAAAAGTATACATATAATCCAGTAGAAAGACGCAGGAAAGCAGGATTAATTCTACTGAGAATAAAGGACAGCCTCAGAAGAAACACTACAAAAATGAATCTTGAAAAATAAGTAGGATGTGTTAGTTGTTCAAGGCGAAAGACAAGCATTCCAGATAAAAGGAATAAGGCATTGAGGCATGAGAAAGTATAGTATGTTCAGGAAACTCTCTAAGTATGCTGTGTGGTTGGAGAAAATAGAGAATGAGTGGGTAGAAGAAAAGAGGGAGGAAGGTAGGAAGGAAGAGGGGGAAATGAAGCAATAATATGAGAGATGGAAAGCTAATAGAACATTTGTACTGTTTGAAGGAATTTTAATTTTATTCTGAAACGAGGTAGCCATTAAAGTAGGAAAAGTAACATGGTATTTGCATATTTTAAAGATCATTTTGATAACAAATTTGGAAATTAGTTGAGGGAGGACAGGAAACCACATTAACAGATAAAAGGGGATGAGGTATAAATTAGGGTAGTAAAATAGAAATATGAAGAGTCAACAGACTTAAACATTTAGGAGACAAAATCAATAGGATATATATATATATATAAAATTTTTTTTTTTTGGTACTGGGGATTGAACTCAGGGGTACTCGACCACTGAGCCACATCCCCAGCCCTATTTTGTGTTTTATGTAGAGACAGGGTCTCAATGAGTTGCTTAGCTGAGGCTAGCTTTGAACTCGCGATTCTCCTGTCTCAGCCTCCCAAAGTGCTAGGATTACAGACGTGTGCCACCACGCCCGGCTCAATAGGATATTTGATGCCTAATTAAAGTTAATGGGACTATAATAAGATACCTCTTTGTTTTCTGGATTGGTTGATTTGGTTCATCATCATTCCATTCGCTAAGATAAGAGAACACAAGAGAAGCTCTAGGCTTAAGGAATGTGAGAATGCTCCCAGGTTACAAATGCTTAACCCATCCCTTAAGCTTATAAATGTTTTATATATGGGCATTTTGAGGCATCTGGTGAACCATTAAATGGAGCTGTTTAATATAAGGGCCAGCCAGAACTTGAAGAGTATTAAAAGCTAAAGGTATAGGATTCATTAGGTCACAAGTGGTAGTTAAGACCACTGGGGTAGATGATACTTCTTAGGGAAAACAAGTAAGGTGACATAGAGAAGGGCTCACCATAGAACCCAGGAGGGCCCAGAAACTGGGGATAAGATGAGGATTCAGCAAAAAGGGCTGAAAAAGAAATATCAGAGATGAAGGTACAGATTTGGCAGGACGTGAATGCATGGTTGTGGAAGCTAAGGGAAGAGACCACTTCAGGAAGTAATGGTCAACGGAGTTAAGTGCCACAGGGATTTCACCTAAGTGACAAGTTCATCTTAGTGTCTGCATTTGGCAATTAGGATGTCATAGGGGACTTTTTTTGTTAGAGAAATTCATCAAAATGAAAAGAGGTATGTAAGTTTGAAATTATATAATTTCAAACTTACATGTACTAAAACTGCAAATTAAGATAACTCTCAGATTGAGTTAATAGTAAAATGGACTCTCACACCTTTCTGGTAGAGAATAAATCAGTATATAGCCCTTATAGGAGGCAAGACTTTAAAAATATACAGTCTTTTAGAAATATATCCTGAAGAAATAATCAGTTAATTTGAGTACAAAGATTTATGTCCAAAAATGTTTATTTCAGCTTCACGTATAAAAGTATAATTGTATAAACTAACATGACCAACAATAACTGGTAAAATAAATTATTGTATATCCACATACAGGCATAGTATGACTAAAATATTGATGGAGGGATTACTTGGACATGTTAGTGGTAGTTTTTTTGTTTCTTGTTTCTTTTTCGGGGAGTATTAGGGATTGAACCCAGGGGTCTTCTATCACTGAACTGTATACCCCAGCCCCCATTTTTTTTTAAGTTTAAAAATTTTTGAGTTTCACAAGTTGCCTAGGCTGGCTTTGAACTTGCAATCCTCCTGCCTCAGCCTCCAGAGTAGCTGAAATTTACAGGCATGCACCACTGTGCCTGGCTGTTCCTATCTTTTTTTTTTTTTTTTTTGTTACTGGGGATTGAACTCAAGGGCACTCGACCACTGAGCCACATCCCCAGCCCTATTTTGTGTTTTATGTAGAGACAGGGTCTCACTGAATTGCTTAGCACCTCGTCGTTGCTGAAGCTGGCTTTGAAGGCTGTTCCTATCTTAATGAAAATACTTTTAATAATACTCAGAACAAACAGAATCATGACTATACTGAATAGCTTGTGTAGTGGATTTCTTTTACTTTTGAGAATGCTGCCAGTTTTCTAATAGATACAGATGGTTTATATACTTTCTGGGATGGTATTGCAGGGGGCACATGGCTTATGTAAAGACCATAAGTTCAGATTCCCAGTAAGCCATACACCTGTATCCCTGTGTAATTATAACATCACCCTTTTTCAGTCTCACAATTGTCCTGGCTTGTATGATACAAAGTACAGAGTTATCCTACTTACGTATCCATACCATAGAACATGCAGGCATTCGAACTCATGTTTTAGACTATTTGGTGATGTGAAAAGATAGTAATGTTATATTTAGTAGGAAAAAGATTATAAGGAAAAATATATATGTATGTATGTATATATTCCAAGGCTATATATAATATACACATATATAAATCTATATTATATAAAGATCACAAGGCAATATAATATATATGTTAATATATCATTATATATAATATACATTACATAATACTTATAATGCAATATGTATATATTACATATATTGGAATATATATTATGCATATATAATAATATATATTGCCTTGTAATCTTTATATATGATATATATATTAGGCATTAAAATTGTTTTCATAGTTGGATGCAGCAGTGCCTGCCTATAATCTCAGCTATACAAAAGCTGAGGCAGTAGTATCATTTGAATCCAGGAATTTTGGGCTAGTTTGGCAACATAGCAAGATCCTTCTCAAAAAAAAAAGGCTTTCAACTATATATGTAAAACAGAGTGAAGGAAAATATATTCACATGGTAACAGTGGTTTATCACTGAGTAGTGTGGATACTTTTTTCTTCGTATTTTGTATCTTCCAAATTTTCCATGATGAATATAATACCAATGAGGAAGAGGAAACAAGGAACGGAGATAACTCTTTTGTTAAGGGTAACAATCAAGTGGTGGTAGTTCAATAAAAGAGGAAATGTGTGGGGAAGGATAAAAGTTTAGAAAGAAAAATTGGTGAGTAGATATTAGGAGAACAGGAGAGAAATGGGATTAAGAATACAGGTGAAGAAATTAGACAAAGATCATAAGATATATGCCTCTTTTAAAGACTGGAGGACAGTAGGGAAGGGCAAATAGTGAATTTTTAGGAGAGAGGAAGCAGAATCTTCTACTGGAAGTTGCAATAGCTCCTACAGCAAACAGGTCACAATGCTTAATAAGTATAAATCAATTTTTTCTTTTTATTTTTTTTGGTACCAAGGATTGAACTCAGGGGCACTTGCCCATTGAGCCATATCCCCAGCCCTATTTTTGTATTTTATTTAGAAACAGGATTTCACTGAGTTGCTTAGTTGCCTCTCTGTTGCTGAGGCTGGCTTTGAACACGAGATCCTCCTGTCTCAGCCTCCCAAGCCGCCGGGATTACAGGTGTGCAACATTGCACCTAGCTATCAATCGATTTTTTAATTGAGTAGATTCTTCATTTCCCATATTATCTTTTTCTCACAGATAATGGCACAAAAGAATACCTAAACCAAATAATGTTAAATACTTTATATAGCTTCCTGGTTCAGGTTTTTGTAGGATTTTTAAGGATATTTTCTTTTTCTACTTTAGAATGATCTTCAGTTCATGAATAGCTTTGAAAAGTAGCTCCTCATTATGGCAGACTGCTGCGATTGCTACCCTGCTGTCATCACAGACCCCAGTGTGTTGGAAGACCAAGAAATCAAGGTGATTCCTGTGCATAGGCCTGGTCTCAAGACCTCATTCTCTTACCCGATAACAGGCGATTCCCACTCCTAGCCAGGTTAGGCATGATGGTGACCTTTTACAGGCTTGCAGGTAGGTTTTCTTTGCCTTTTCATACTATAGAAAGAAAATACCACTAAGGTACAGTTCTGGAAGCTTCACACACTACACTTCTAGGATAATCATGGTGAGTCAGGGACTATCCCATGGAAAAATAGGATATCCTTAAGATTAAGGAGTAAAATTTCTTGGGAGTAGGGATAATGAGATAGGCAAACTAGCTCTTGGTTTTATGGCATTAATGACATACCAGAAAATTAGGAGTTAAAAAGTGGACCTGTCTTTACCTTGGATATAAAAGCCTCATTATCATAGTACAGTTTTTAGGATAGATGTAAATGTTTGAACTATATCAAGTCTCAGATCATGGCCTGAGTTCCATGGTTACTCTCCATCCTTTATACCTTACCTCCTTCTCTTCCAGATAGATGAGCCCCAGTCGCAGGAATATGAAGTGCATCTCAGAAGCATCCACTACAAAACTGATGGTTCTCTCATAGCATGCCTTGGCCTCAGCATGATCTCCTCTCAGAAAATATAGATGGCCTTTCATGCCCCAGACATTAGGGTTCTGAGAAAGTAAACAAGTAGTAAATAGGAAGAGGTGATATTTAAAAGTACACTATGAGCCAGGCATGGTGGCGCAAGCCTGTAATCCCAGCACTTAGGGAGGCTGAGACAGGAGAATCGGGAGTTCAAAGCCAGCCTCAGCAATGGCGAGGCGCTAAGTAACTCAGTGAGACCCTGTCTCTACATAAAACACAAAATAGGGCTGGGGATGTGGCTCAGTGGTCGAGTGCCCCTGAGTTCAATCTCCAGTACCAAAAAAAAAAAAAAAAGTACATTTTGACCTATGTTTAACATTGTGTGAACACTCAGAAAGAAGCATTTCACAGCACTGAGAAGTATTTTTCTAGGTCTGTCCTCTCATTTTTTCTTGTATTCTTCAAAACCATTTTGTCTTTGGGGTAAATAGTAAGAAAAACATTCAAGTACAACCAAGCAGAAAGCAAAAGTCTAAAAAACTCGACATAGGTAAACACTATTTGTGAAAGAGCTATTTTTCTCTTTTTCTCTGCCCTCAGCAAAACTCATGATTACTTAAGAAAACAAATGGAAGAGTATATATAGATGAGTTTACTAACAGCCAATGGCTCCACCCCTGGTCACCAAAAATCTACCTATGATATGTCACTACTAATATATATATGTATGTACATATATATATATATACATATATATATTAGTACCGGGGGTCAGAATTAGGGGTATTCGACCACTGAGCCACATCTCCAGCCCTATTTTGTGTTTTATTTTGAGACAAGGTCTCATTGAGTTGCTTAGCACCTTGCCGTTGCTGAGGCTGGCTTTGAACTCGTGATTCTCCTGTCTCAGCCTCCCAAAGTGCTGGGATTACAAGCACGTGCCACCACACCTGGCTGTCACCACTATTTTTTGAGATTAGGTCTCGCTATGTTGCCCCAACTGGCCTAGAACCTCTGGTCTTTTTTTTTTTTTTTTAATATTTATTTATTTTTTTAGTTGTAGGTAGACAGAATATCTTTATTTTTATGTGGTGCTGAGGATCGAACATAGTGCCTCACACATGCTAGGCGAGCACGCTACCACTGCGCCATAACCCCAACCCCGAACCTCTGGTCTTAACTGATCTTCCTGCCCTCAGGCTTCCAAGTAGCTGGGACCACAGGCATGTGCAACAATGCCATCAGGCACCGTTACCTTTAATAAGGCCTGCTCACCCTTTCTCCCACTCAAGGGCTTCATGCAAAAGTCATTACCAGGGGGCTGGGATTGTAGCTCAGTGGTAGAGCGCTTGCCTCGCATTCATGGGGCCCTGGGTTCGATCCTCAGCACCACATATAAAGCAATAAAATAAAAACATTGTGGCCATCTACAAGTAAAAAAATATTTTAAAAAAAAAAAGTCATTACCAGGTAGTCCAGCCGGACTGCTTGTTGAAGGCATTCCTCTGCCTTGGTAAAGTCCTTCTTCAGAAGGTGTGTCTGGGCCAGTACCAAGTAATACTCACAGCTGGGGCCTCCTTGAGGGCATAACAGCTCATGTGCAAGTACTCTGTGCACATACTGCAATGAAATCAGACTATAAGGAACATGTACATGGTGCACTGCATGAGTGCCATAGCTTTCATGGTTGAATGATTCTGTCTTTGATAATAACCAATAAGGAACATTTCAAAGAATGAAATGATTATCCTCAACTTCAAAGGGTTAGGGGTGAGTTACAAGAATTCAGTATATTTCATGTTCCATTATCAGCTACTCAATTAGTCACCAAATGGAGACATTTCCAAGTGAATAACCTGCAATATCACACAAATCTGGTCTTGCTAGCCATGATACTAGGTGAGTTTTAGAATGTATTTATTCAGCAGACAAAGGCATTGCCTCAGCTATCCCATTTACACACAAAATAACATATTCGGACATCTGTCACCATAAGGAAACTTACAGTGAGGCAAATCTTGCCTTACTGATTCTAGACTCTAGACCTTGAAAACAAATTATCTGTTTCTGCCACACCTTGTATTTGGAGCTATATGTTTTTTAAACTTCAGAAGGGTTGCAAATTTGACAAGTCAGATGTTAAACAGAGGGAAACCCTTCTTTTATTTTCAATCTATTCCCATTCAGCCTATAATGTAGAAACCTCCACTAATACTTTTACCTTCTTAGGAAAATACTGGGGGAGGATAGTGGCTGCAGTTCTCTCTACCTGCCTTCTGGCTTTCTGATCTGGGGGAGATAATGATTTATTTAATTGGGAAAAAAGGGAGTCTGTTTCTATTGTGAAGGATTAATGTCCTAAGGATTAATGTGCTAAGATCAGGGCCAACTCCTGGATCTTGTTGTCTTTCATACTGCTTGCTCATGAATATGCTTCTCGTTTGACATGTGGTAGGGTAGACCTCATAGGATGTGCTGTTTCTTTAGAAGGAGGCTGCAGTTCTCCAGCTGCTCCACCTGTGACTGCATGGGTAAGTTTAATGTGGGAACACTTACATTCTTGAGCCCAGTTTTATCAATAAAAATAATTTAATATTTTAACCCCCTCCCATATAGCACTATGTGTCTGTTTTCAGTTGCTCAGAACTAAAAAGGAAAAAAGGTATGATTAGGTTCCTATGAACCCTCAACACTCACATGAATTCCCAAAAGAAAGTGACATTAGGCTGCAAATGACAAGAGTCTGACTTGGCTCTACAGTAAGGAGGAGACTTGAAGTGGGATTTGCTAGTGCCATCTGCAGAGAGTGGTTCATGTTTGGACGTTTTTCCTATTGGGCTTAAGGTGTGCTCTTGAAAGTATATTTGAAGGGTTGGTTGTATAGCTCAATAGGAGAGTGTATGCCTAGCATGCACCAGGACTAGCATGTACCCAGGGGGTTCTATTTCCAGCACCCTTCCCAAAAAATTTATTTGATTTCTGCTTCACACATGTTTAAGCTTGCAAAGAAACCACTATAAATATAAAAAGTAGTTCACTAAGGGGCTGGGGTTGTGGCTTAGTGGTAGAGAGCTTGCCTGGCATGTGTGAGGCACTGGGTTCAATTCTGAGCACCACAAAAAAAACAAATAAAAGAAAGGTACTGTGTCCATTTACAATGAAAAATATTTTTTAAAAAAAGTAGTTCACTAAAGCCTTTCCACCTAATGTCCTTTTCCAAATAGTCTGACCTGCACAGCATTGACTTTCATCAAGAAGCGTATGGTCTCCATGAAAATCGTGGTAGGAGTTTGGGAAACGCCAGAATAAGGAACAGGTTGCAGAAAAGCTGATGAATCTTGACATTTTGGTGCTTCTGAAAATATTATATTAAAAGGATAGAAGATCAGATGTAAATGGAAAATGTCAGAAGTTCAGACCCACTAACATAATAGGGAAAATATTCTTATCTAATAGTACATGAGAAAGATCATAATTTAAAAAGCAGTAGACTGTCTCCAGCAATGGTCCCTAAAGAAGAGAACACAAAAGTTCTCAATATAAATCACTGTTGGTTCCAAGAACAAGTCACAATCAAATGAAGGGGTGTAAAAAAAAAAAAAGTATTAGGATCTCCTTGAATGTGAAACACAATTTGTAGATATTCTAAAAATGAAGACTCATAAGAAAGTCAAAGGTCTTTAATGTACTACTTCAGTGAGCTTAAAATCCTTGCTTACTAAAGGAGTTACACCACTGTTTTTGAACTTCAGAGCTTAGACTAATCTGAAAGAATGTAGGCAATATTAATTTCTTTCTTTCTTTCTTTTTTTTTGGTACTGGGGATTGAACTCAGGGGCACTCCACCACTGAGCCACATCCCCAGCCCTATTTTGTGTTTTATGTAGAGACAGGGTCTCACTGAGTTGCTTAGCTCCTCGCCATTGCTGAGGCTAGCTTTGAACTCGCGATTCTCCTATCTCAGCCTCCCTAAGTGCTGGGATTATAAGCGTGAGCTACCGCACCCGGCTGGCAATATTAATTTCAAACAAGTCAGGATTGCTGCTTGTATAATCATGAGAGTTTTCATCCTTGCCTAGTTTGTTAATGCCCCTATTTCAAATGTAAATCTTAATTCCAAGTTACCTTTTTTTTCTGGTATCTCCTTGAAAAACAGGTTGGATTGTTTGGGGCCAATATTTGAATCCTGAAATTGTGTACACAATATGGGTTCTCCTGACTCAGAGGGCATTTTGGAAGATTCTTCAAGAAATTCATCTAGAATGGATAATGCAGCTCCTGCTCCTAAATAGATTACATTTTGATTTAAAAAGCACTTCCTATCTTGGGTATTAAAAGGTTATTACAGAAGATAAAATTTGTAAAATATGAGAAACATACTCCCTAAATACTGCATGGACAGACTTTGATAGACTTGTTTACATTTCTGAATAACTTAAAGAGACAATCTAAACTGATAACACAAGTTTTGTCACTATGATCACACCCCATCCCTATACAACCTTGCTACAAATTCCAAATCATGATAATATCAAATTGTGATTGTAAAAGTTACTTACTAAATCCAGAACAGAATCTTGAGAATCCAGATGAGAAGACAAATATATTTTTTATTAACATTTAAGCCCCCAGAGAACAGGAACTCTATATTCATCTTATTTCACTATTCAAAAAATAATAATAATCACAGAATAGCTACATTTGAATATGTCTATGCCAGGTATTGTGCTAAGGTCATTGAAAGTATGCCCTCAAAGGGGGCCAACACAGATAATCCAAAATAATTACCTGTTTCAAAATCTAACTTTATCACACCTGAAAAGTCCTGTTTGCCATATAAGGTAATAGTCATAGATCCCAGGGACTAGAAAAGGGACATCTTTGAGGAGCCATTATTCAGTTTACTCGAGTAATTACTTATATGATAGGATTTAAGTTTGCCATTTCATCGTCTTCTCTGCTTTTTATTCTAATATTTCCTTTTCCCCTGCTTCCCTATAGGTTATGTGAACAGTCTTTAGCATTCCATTTTGACTTGTCTGTAGTATATTATAGTGTATCTATTTGATTGGGGTTGCTCTAAGACAGAAATATGTAAGCTATGGCCTATTGGCCTCATCTGGCTTGCCCTTTTTTTCTTTTTTGGGGAGGGTGGGTACCAGGTGAAGAATATGGAAAATGACAACCTTCTAAGACAATGTGACCCAGGAGGGAGGGAGGGAGGAAGAAGGCAAAACATTGATCCTTCCCCAATAAATCCTTTCCCAGTAACAAGACAATTCCTGGGAAGGAGGCAAACCAATCCTAAAATGCCAGTCCCTGGGAAGAGGACAAATGTTGATCCTTTCCCAGTAAATTCTTTCCCAGTGACAATAGACCCTGGAGGAAGAAGCCAAACATTAATCCTTTTCCAGTGACAGTATAATGACCTCTGGAGGAAAAATATAAACACTGGAACCTCCATCCTTGCCCAGTAAAAATAAGTTTCAAATTCTCACAACCTGTTTCTTGAGTGCCCAAACTGACACGCTCTCTCAATAATTAAGTCACCTCTCAGTGTAACCTATAAAAACCTAGGCCCAGCCAGGCGTGGTGGCTCACGCTTGTAATCCCAGCACTTTGGGAGGCTGAGACAGGAGAATCGAGAGTTCAAAGCCAGCCTCAGCAACGGTGAGGCACTAAGCAACTTAGTGAGACCCTGTCTCTAAATAAAATACAAAATAGGGTTGGGGATGTGGCTCAGTGGTCGAGTACCCCTGAGTTCAATCCCCAGTACCAAAAAAAACAAAAAAACAAAAAAAACCTAGGCCCCTCTGGTAACCTGCGGCCATTTTCTACCTAGAAAGTGAGCCCCTCCAATGCCAGACTCCACTGCTAAATAAAAGGCATAGCTGATCCAAGGAGTCTGCTCTCGTCCCAGTTATCTGTGCTTTCATTATGGTGCTGAAACCATTTTGGGCTTTTTTTGCTTACACTAGGGATTGAACCCAGGAGCACTTAACCACTGAGCCACATCCTAGCCCTTTTTATTTTTTTAGTAACAGGCATTGAACCCAGGGGCACCGAGCCACATCCTCACCCCTTTTTTATTAAGAGACAGGGTCTCGCTAAGTTGCTAGGACCTTGTTAAATTGCTGAGGCTGGTTTTGAATTTATGATCCTCCTGCCTCGGCCTCTTTCTGGGATTACAGGCATGTGCTACCACACTCAGCCTTTTTTCTTTTTTCTTTTGAGACAGACTATTGCTAAGTTAACTAGTGCCTCACTACATTGGTGAGGCTAGCTTTGAACTTGGGATCCTCCCTCTGCCTCCCAAGTCGCTGGGATTACAGGAAATGTGCCACTGCACCAAGCTGGCTTGCCACTTGTATGTATAAAGTTATTTTGGAACACAAATTTTTTAAAATATATTTTAGACACTGATGGGCCTTTATTTTATTCATTTATTTATATGCAGTGCTAAGAATTGAGCCCAGTGCCTCACACATGCTAGGTAAGTGCTCTACCACTGAGCCACAACCACAGTCCCCACAGTCAAATCTTTTTAAATGTAGTGCCTATATATTGCCTACAGTTGCTTTTACACTACAGTAGCAGAGTTGATTACCTATGACAGAGACCAGATGACCACTTTTCTTTTTTAGTTTCTTGTGCTTTTTTATTTATTTTAAATTTTTGAAAATAAAAATAAATCATCTAATCAGAAGAAAAATGCATCACTGAAACAAAGAGAAACACTCAGGGTAGGCCCTGAACTCCACCCCTGATTCCGCCCAGTCTAAGATTTCTGGCACAGGAACTTCTGGCTGGAGTGCCCTGCCCCTCCCAACTTCATCCTCCTCAAATTTCACACAGCAGGGAGGACAACTGAAGAGGCTCCTGTGGCCTACAAAGTGGCTCTTGTCCACATTAATCTCAGCCCACAAGCTATGACAAATGACTCATATTTACCTGCCAAAAAGCCAAACTGACACCTCTGGAGGATGTCATTCAGCCCTCCTACTTTCTGCTCCCTATTACGGTGTAAATGTCCATAATTTTATATTTTTAAAGACACTTTTAAATTAAGAATGGATTTTTAAAGCGTACAAACACGTTCCTCTCTTTTCAGGCGCTTGGAATATACAGTGGCTTCACTGCCTAATAAACCACTCAAGGTGGGATTATTTTAACACTGGTCTTGAGCAAAATCCTCCAGATTCCGAAATGTGGACATATCACATCAAGGCGGGGATAGCAAACATGTATAGTTCTCAGGAAACATGAGTTTGACTCAGATTTTTGCTAACTCGTGAATCAGAAGTATCCAAAACTAGATTCCTTTTGTTTAAGGAAAGAAGGTGACTATAAGAGCAACCATCTCTGCAAACTCAATCCGACATAAAAAACATAATGGAATTTAGAATCACTCAACCCAGCCTGGGGGCCAGAGTGGGCCTGCAGCATAATGGAAAGTCACAATGGGGTCTGGGAACCCGCATCTAGGGGGCAGCAGGGATGCTAGGCAAAAAGTGACCTTTTTTAACCCCCCTTTCTTGATTTTTAGACTAAAATGCAAAATTAGCTCTTAAGACTACAATTATAATCTATTTATTTGGTACTGGGGATTGAACACAAGGACAGTTCATCACTGAGCTACATCCTCAGCACTTTTTTTTTCATATTTATTTATTTTTAATTACCCAATAGAATCTATGTATATTATTTAAGAAAGAATGAGTAGAAACAATACAATGTAGGTCTGATAAAGTATAAACTATTCAATATATAAAACTACTCAATATATAAAAATTATATAAATTATTCCATATAAAGAAATTAAAGGGCTGGGGACATAGCTCAGTTGGTAGAGTGCTTGCCTCACATGCACAAGGCGCTGGGTTCAATCCCCAGAACCAAAAAAACTCCAAAAAACAAAAACAGTATACAGAAGATGTATAAGATTAAAAACATGAAATGGAATTAATCACATTGATTTTCTGTATTCAACAAAAGCATTTCCCAAATAAAATAGATGATAAAATGGAAAAAAAATCAGAGATGGAAAAAAGAATATAGAAATGGAAAGAATGAAAAAATTAAACAAGTTTTTAAACATTGTTTTAAAATTAAGAAACTGACTTCATGTTTCATCTCTGATATGTTAAGTAATCAAAAGTCATTTTATCCTTACAGTAACAAAAATGTCTGAAAATCAAATTACATTTCCTGGACCCAACAATATACTGCTAGAGCTGTCAATTGGTATATATAATCTTGAAGACTGGCTGGAGACAGAATATGGGCTAATTTGAGACTAAGGAAACCTTGGGGTCCTGTAGACTTAGGGAAACCCTCACAGTTCCAGAGTTTTCCTTTTAGATACCCCACCAGTTTCCCACTGAAGATTCCAGAAAGACCTCATGTCTCTGATAGGATTAGGTTGTGAATTAAAAACAAAGTCAATTAAGGACAAAGTTTCAAAGAAAAATATTGGGAAGGCTGTGGTCAGAGATGGGAGTAAGGGTGCCAGTGGAGGGGGTACACGGTCATAAAACACTTGTGAAAGTTGTAGTCCTCAGACCTAGACCTACTTAAAGACTGGATAAGATTAGAAAAAACTCCTTTGTCCCCTATCTGACCTGCACAACAGCAAGAATCTGGCATAATAACAATCAATTACAGCTGAAAGAGTTGTAATACACAGATTCTTTCTCCCTGAAGTAGTGTTTAAGAAAACTCAGTGAGATAAAAAAAAAAAAAGTACAGGATGAAAACTTAAAGCCTTTGCTATCTTTAGCTGCAAGCAAGCATTAAACACTAGAGAAGTCCTCACTAGGTAAAATAAATACTCCTGTCAGTGGCCTATTTACTTCATTTTTTATCATTCAATAAAACATGTCTGGCTTTCAAAAAAAAATTACAAGACAGGCCAGAAGATATGCTAAAATGTAGTCTGAAGATAAAAATTAGACTCAAACAAGCCGGGCGCGGTGGCTCACGCTTATAATCCCAGCACTTAGGGAGGCTGAGACAGGAGAATCATGAGTTCAAAGCCAGCCTCAGCAATGGCAAGGCGCTAAGCAACTCAGTGAGACCCTGTCTCTACATAAAACACAAAATAGGGCTGGGGATGTGGCTCAGTGGTCCAGTGCCCCTGAGTTCATTCTCCAGTACCAAAAAAAAAAAAAAAAAATTAGATTCAAACATATCATACATGTTTGAGTTGCCAAATTAAACAAAACTAAAGTAATTGTGATTAATATGTTAAATACTCTAATGGGAAAAAATATACAGCATGCAAAAACTTATAAACTATGTGAGGGAAAATGGAAATTTTAAGAATCAAAATAAGGGTTGGGGTTATGGCGCAGTGGTAGCATGCTCACCTAGCATGTGTGAGGCACTGGGTTCGATCCTCAGCACCACATAAAAATAAAATATTCTGTCTACCTACAACTAAAAATAAATATTAAAAAAAAGAATCAAAACAAAATTCTAGAAATCAAACATGCTGAAATAGGAAAACTGCCTTCTGATGCCATCAATTAAATAATGGCCAAGGAAAGAAACCATGATCTTGATGATAAGCTAATTAAAAATTTCCCAGATAAAAATACAAAGGAAATAAAATCAACCCAAGAACTGTGGGACAATATCAAAGAATAAAGGATGCATAATTAGAATATAAAAAGAAAAAAAACCGAGCAGAAAAAATATTTGAAGTAAAAATATCTGAAAATTTTCTAAAAACTGAGATAGTGCAGATTTTGAGAGATTATCAAGTAGGATAAGTACTAAATATAAATAGGTGAATAAATAAAGTAATACCTAGCCATCTCATCCAAATGACAGAAAACTACAAAGAAAAAAAAATTTTTTTTTTTGGGTACCAGGGATTGAACTCAGCGGCACTCGACCACTGAGCCACATCCCTAGCCCTATTTTGTGTTTTATGTAGAGACAGGGTCTCACTTAGCGCCTTGCCATTGCTGAGGCTGGCTTTGAACTCCTGATTCTCCTGTCTCAGCCTCGCTAAGTGCTGGGATTACAGGCTTGCGCCACTGCGCCTGGCTAAAAAAAAATTTTTAAAGAAGAAAGAAAAATAATTGCCTTACTTATACAGCTACAGAGGAATAATGATAAGAAATTCATTGGATAGCACAATAACCAATATTTATGTTCAGCTGAAGTTCCTAACACAGTCCTTTTCTCCACTGTAGGCATAGGCCTGAGCCAACATCAGTGTGAATTCCATAATCTAAGTCTTTTTTTAATCCAATCTGCCAGTCTGTCTTTTTTTTTTTTTTTGGTACTGGGGATGGAACTCAGGGGCATTCGACGACTGAGCCACATCCCCAGCCCTATTTTGTGTTTTATGTAGAGACAGGGTCTCATAGAGTTGCTTAGCACCTCGCCATGGCTGAGGCTGGATTTGAACTCGCGATTCTCCTGTCTCAGCCTCCCTAAGTGGGATTACAGGCTTGCGCCACTGTGCCTGGCTAGTCTGTCTTTTAATTGATGAGTTTAGGCCATTAACATTCAGGGTTTTCATTGAAATATGGTTTGTATTCCTGTTCATTTTAGTTTATTTTGGGGTTTTGACTTGACTTGGTTTCTCCTTTGATTGGCTTTTCCTTTAGTATATTTCCTTCCTTTGCCGATTTTCATTGTTGTTTTTCATTTCCTCCTTGTGGAATATTTTGCCAAGAACGCTCTCTACTGCAGGCTTTCTTGCTGTGAATTCTTTTGACTTTTGTTTATTATGGAAGGTTTTTATTTCATCATCAAATCAGAAGCTTAATTTTGCTGGATATAAGATTTTTGGCTGGCACCCATTGCTTTCAGAGCTTGGTATATGTTGTTCTAGGATTTCCTGCCTTTGAGGGTTTGGATTAAGAAATCTGCTGAAACCCAAATTGGGTTCCTCCTGTATGTAATCTGTACCTTCTCTCTTGCAGCTTTGAAAATTCTATCCTTATTGTATATGGTAGGTATTTTCATTATAATGCACCTTGGTGTGTGGATCTGTTGTAGTTTTGTATATTTGGTGTCCTGTAAGCCTCTTATATTTGATTTTCCAATGCATTCTTCATTTTGGGGAAAATTTTTTGATATTATTTCATTGAAGAGATTGTGCATTCCTTTGGTTTGTATCTCTGTACCTTCTTCTATCCCGATAATTCTTAGGTTTGGTCTTTTGATGTTATCCCATAATTCTTGGATGTTTTGTTCATGGTTTGTGACCACACATCTTCATTGTGTGGTCAATTTTATCTTCAAGATTATATATTTTGTTTTCATTGTCTGAGGTTCTGTCTTCCAAGTTCTCTAGTGTGTTGGTAGTGCTTTCTATTGAATTTTTTATTTTGTTTATTGTTTCCTTCATTTCAAGGATTTATGCTTGTTTTTTTTTTTTAATGTCTCTATTTCTTTCTTGAAGTAATCTTTTGCTCCCTGTATTTGCTCTCTTATCTCTTTGTTGGAGTGATCAATTGTTGCCTATAACTGCTCTTATGTTATTCTGTGTTTCACAGATCATTTTAATTATGTACATTCTGAACTCCTTCTCTGACATTTCATCTACTGTGCTGTCAATTGATTCTATTGTCTTCCTCTCTAGCAGTGCCAATCTGAGGTATAACAGTTTCTACCCTATAATCTTGTAGTGTCCCTGCAGGTTACCATTACCTAACCTCTAGTGTAACTGGGCCTGTAGGGACCTCGGAGATGGTCTTCCCAGTCCTGGCTGTTGTCTCTAGACGGAAGTAGGCCAGGACAGGCACTTGTTGGTTGATGGGGCACCACAGCTCAGTGGTCTCCTCCTCTGCCCAGATGACCACTTTCGAATAGTTTGTTTTGTTTTGTTTTTGTTTTTGTTTTTGGTGGCACTGAGGATTGAACCCAGGGCCTTGTGCATGCTAGGCAAGCACTCTACCAACTGATATATATCCCCAGCCCCCTCAAATAATTTTTTTTATTTTTTATTTTTTGTTGTAAATGGACACAATATATTTATTTTTATTTTTATGTGGTGCTGAGGATCAAACCTAGTGCCTCATGCATGCGAGGCAAGCGCTCTCCCACTGAGCTACAATCCCAGCCCCTCGAATAATTTTTTAAATGTTTTATGTAGATTGAACTCAAGGCCTTGGACATACTAAGCAAGCACTCTACCACTGAGTGAAACCTCCATCCCTAAATATTTTATATCTTATATTTGTTATTCCTAAAAGGATTTGCCATACCACTTCATGCTGCTGCCATTACTATAAATTGGACATTGAGTCTTATGAATAATAGAATGGAAACCGAATTGTCGGAGATGAATAAATTGGGAACATAATAAGTTGAGGCAAATCAACTGAAACACATGTACATTATTCTACTAGTAATAAATGGAATTAGAGAAATATAATAATAGTTAAATGGCTTAGTTTAAATTAAAATGGGGAAGAAATTGAGTTACTTTGGATCACCAACAGAAGAATGTGTTGGAGATGGACCATGGATCCAGTTTAAGAAGCTGGAGACTTCCAGGCAGAGTAGAAAGGCCATGTGTTTATATTTCTGTAGTCTTCCTTCCAAAATTGCATTAAAATGAATATAAATTTTAAATGTATAAACTTATAGAGTTTAAACAACATAGAAGAGGAAAAATGAATATAAGAAGCATCAACAAATCTTTGAAGATGGAAAAGATAGGTAGGAAGGACTTGTGAGTCTGATACTGATAGATTAGGCAATTCAGACCAGTCTTCCCCCTGAGGGTAATCAGAAAAATTTAACAAAGTCTATATTTTTAGCCTCAACTTTACTTTTTAAAACCTGCTTAAATGCATCAGAGAAAACCAGATAGAATTTCCAAAACAATATGTATAAGGAAATAGGCCCAGGATTTGAGGCCATCATTTGGAAATATATTTTCTTCTAGGATATATATTGGCTTTCTGGGGGAGACTGAGAATCTGATTGTCTCAACTTTGCTTTTGATTGACCTTCAAAGCTAAGTATGGCAGACACTGGTAGACAGTGACCCTCAAAAAAAAAAAATGGTGAAACTGAAGTAGGCCCTCACAGGAATTATAGTTTACCTTCAAATCATCTCAATCCCTCAAACTAGATTTGCTAATGGTGTGTCCTAAAAAAAAAAAAAAGCCAACAAGACATACAATGATACTTGAAAATATGAACAAAGATGACAGGAAATACAAATAATCTCACTGGAGCTCAGGACATGAACTTAACTATTGTCACCATATTCAATAAGATAAAAGTCAAGTTAAGAATTTAATCACGGCTGGGGCGGTAGGTAGCTCAGTGGTAGAGTGCTTGCCTCGCATGTGTGAGGCACTGGGTTCGATCTTCAGCACCACATAAAAATAAATAAAAAATAAAAAAAAATTTAATCAAGCCGGGCATGGTGGCGCAAGCCTGTAATCCCAGCACTTAGGGAGGCTGAGACAGGAGAATCGGGAGTTCAAAGCCAGCCTCAGCAAACGGCGAGGTGCTAAGCAACTCAGTGAGACCCTGTCTCTACATAAAACACAAAATAGGGCTGGGGATGTGGCTTAGTGGTCAAGTGCCCCTGAGTTCAATCTCCAGTACCAAAAAAAAAAAAAAAATTTAATCAGATGCTTGGTACAGTAGTGCATACCTATAATCCCAGCCACTTGGGAGGCTGAGGCAGGAAGGAGGATTACAAGTTTGAGGCCACCCTCAGCAACTTAGCAAGGCCCTAAGCAACTTAGAGACCATCTCAAAAAAAAAAAAAAAAAGAAAAAGTGCTGAAGATGTAGCTCAGTGGAAAGTGTTCCCAGATTTTAAAAAATCAGAAATGTCAGTTATAATAATAATGATGAAATAGAAATTTCAGAGCTTAAATATAACTAAAATTAAGAATCTATTAGGTTAGACATGGTGGCACATGCCTGTATCCCTTGCTTCTGGAGAGGCAGAATGAGGAGGATCATAAATTGAAGGCTAGCCTCCATGACTTAGTGAGATTGATTGTGCAATTGTACATGTATGGACATAGCATAGAAACTTTTTAATTTTATTTTTTATTTTTGGTACTGAGGATTGAACCTAGGGGCACTCAATCACTGAGCCACATTCCCAGCCTTTTCTTTTTTTTGAGTACTTGGGATTGAACTCAAGGGTACTCGACCACTGAGCCACATCCCCAGACCAATTTTGTGTTTTATGTAGAGAAAGGGTCTCACTGAGTTGCTTAGCGCCTTGTTGTTGCTGAGGCTGGCGTTGAACTCATGATTCTCCTGTCTCAGCCTCCCAAAGTGCTGGGATTACAGGTGTGCACCACCATGCCCGGCTATGTTAAAACTTTAATAAAGGACATGGAAGATGATCTGAATAAATGGAGAAATCTTCCACACAGTTGGATAGAATGACTTAGTAATATAAAATGTTAATTATCCCTAAATTAATCTAAATTTTCAATACTGTCCAAATAAATTTTTCAGTTAGATTTTTAAAAAAAAATTTTTTTTTTTAGTTATAGATGGACATAATGTCTTTATTTTATTGCTTTGTATGTGGTGCTGAGGATCGAACCCAGGGCCTCACGCATAGGAGGCAAGCGCTCTACCGCTGAGCTACAATCCCAGCCCCCATAGATTTTTTTTTTTTACTGGGGATTGAACTCAGGGGCACTTGACCACTGAGCACATCTCCAGCCCTATTTTGTGTTTTATTTAGAGACAGGGTCTCACTGAGTTGCACCTCGCTATTGCAGAGGCTGGCTTTGAACTCATGATCTTCCTGTCTCAGCCTCCCCAGCCACTGGGATTACAGGCATGCACCACTGCGCCCACCTTAGATTTTTAATATACTTAATAATCTCACTATAAAACCCATATAGACAAATAAAGATCCACAAATTGCTAAGTGAACTACAAAAAGGTAATGATATGGGGGAACCTGATATACCAAATATTAAGACACACTACAAAACCACAGCAACAAAATGAGCATAATATATTCACACTACAAAACCACAGCAATAAAAGGATGTATGTCATACTCTTTTTCATATTCATGTATATACATCAGACAAATATTACAGAATGAAGAGTTCTAAGATTATATATCTTAAATCAAACAGGAAATAACGATTATTTAGTAGATGATGTTGAAAAAATTAGATCTCTATATTAAAAAAAAGTAAAACTGAATGTCTACCTAGCATCTCAAAAAAAAAATGGAGTCACTGGGCTGAGGATATAGGTCAGTGGTAGGGCAATTGCCTAGCACATGCGAGGCCCTGAGTTCAATCCCCAGTACCTCAAAAAAAAAATAATTCTTATAGACTAAAAATCTACATGTGAAACAATTATAAGGTTAATTGAAGAAAATGTGGCCTGAAGAAGAAAAAAACTACTTAAAACAAAATTTCACAGGTACAAAACTAGGCTAACTAGACCTGACATTTATAGAACATTCTATTTGACAAGAGAATATTCTATTCTATTCAAATGTATATAAAATATTTACCAATATAGACCAAATGCTGGGCCATAAAGAAGTTTCAATAAGCATATTTTCTAACCACAGTGAAATTAAATTATAAATCAAAAACAAAGGTATCTGGGGAAAATCCCCAAATATTTAGAAAATAAAACAATGCTAAATAATCATAATCCCATGGGCTGAGGTTGTGGTTCAGTGGTAGAGCACTTGCCTAGCATGCTGAAGCACTGGGTTCGATCCCCAGCACCATATAAAAATGAACAAATAAAGGTATTGTGTCCATCTACAACTAAAAAAATATTTTAAAAAAATCATAGTCCCACCCATTCAACTCCTAAGTATTTACCCAAGAGAAATGAAAATATACATTCATACAAAAACTTGTAAATGTCCTAATAGCTTTATTTTAATAGTCCCAAATGGAAACAACCCAAATATCTATCAACAGGTAAACAGATAAGCAAATCGTGCTATCTCTATACAATGGGAACCAACTTAGCAATAAAAAGGCATAACTCGTGCTGGGATTGTGGCTCAGTGGTAGAGCACTTGCCCCGCATATGTGAGGCACTAGGTTCGATCCTCAGCACTGCATACAAATAAATCAATAAAATAAAGGTCCATCAACAACTAGAAAATGTGTTTTAAAAAAAGCATAACTCATAAACAATAGCATGGTTGAATCTCCATTATGCTCAGTGAAAAAAGTCAGACAACAAAGAGGACATGCTATGTAATTCTATATAATTCTAAATATTTAGGGAATTCTAGAATTTTAAAATTCTAGAAAATGTAAATTCATCCGTACTAACAGAAAGCAGGTCAGTGGTTGTCTGAAAATGAGAGCTGGAAAACAGATCACAGTTGGGCACAGGATGTTTTGATTACATTGACTGTGGTGATGTTTTCATATATCAAAGTTATCAAATATTTAAATAGTGCAGTTTATGAATTGTTAGTACCTCAGACATACTTAAAAAAAGGCATGCACAAAACATAATAATGCATATATGCAAGAAACACACAAAAACACATTTTAAATGTTAGAAAGACTGATTTCCTAAAGTAAAGGAAAAGAGATTATTAATGAAAAATGAAGTGCATAAATAAACATATAGCTTTAAAAGTCACAAGACAGGATCCTTACCCATGTAAGGGTAGGAAGGGAAGAAAGAAAAGAAAAAAATTTACTGTGCAAGAATGGAACCTCTACTGTGCAAGAATGGGACACTTATGAGAGTAGTAAATTTTGGAGAACTCAAAAAACAATGCTAACAGAAGCTTCAGACCATTAATCATCTAAATGAAGAAATATTTAGAAGTCTTTCCTAGTATCACTGAAATAACTAAAAACTACAATACACATTCATTTAACTAGCATATACTTAGTGCCTATTTTGTGCCAGGTGCTATTCGGAAGGTCAGTAAGTTTTCCAATAGCTACTCACCATCTCCATCCCCTGCTCCTACCTGCTGGGGCTTCCACCTTAATTGCTGCAGTAGAAGATTCATTTGTGGTTCCCCAAGGGCCTAAACTGGATTCTATATTCCCTCCTTCTTCAGTGTACTCTATATTTCCAGTGCTCTTTTGCTTTGTTACTTGTGCTTGAAGTGTTCTTGCCTGAAGCTGTTTGACAGCCTCGTGAAATGCCATTTCCATTCGAATATCATTGTTTTGAATTTCATAGTACAAACCTGAGGAAAGAAGGATATTGAAATAAATGTAATTTCCTATCATCATATAATGAAAAACTGAGACCTTTGACTTATTTCTCCCATATTTTTAGCAAAGTTTAGGAACTACGTGATGAGCCATCAAAGAGGAAAAAAGGAGAGATTCTTACAATGTAAACACACACACACACACACACACACACACACACACACACACATCAAAGACATACCAAGTAAAGTCCAGGCTACAACATTGGTTGGTTCTAAGCAAGTGGCATCTTCAAAGAAAATTTCTGCTTGCTCATAGTTTTCCATCAAGACAGCCAGGACACCACAGAGCAACAAGCTGAGAAAAGACCGCTAACATGGTTAACAGCATGGTTCCAGGTCACATGTATGGAATCAAGAAAATCTCATGTAGAAGTTCATTTATTCCTACTCATCCCTCATCTCCTTTCCATCTCTACCTCTGGATATGACTCTCATTTAGGGAAAGGGCTTTCCGAAAACACTCTTGTGCTTTGACATTGTCTTCAGTTAGGAGGCAGAAGGCACCATAGTCCAGCCAGTGATCCAGGTTCTGGGGCTCACGGACCAACCTCTAGGCACACAAAGCATTAGGAGGGCCAAGGTTATTTTAACACTTTGTCCAACTTTTTGTGCATATGACATCACATGGTAAGCACCCCATAAATATTGTAAGTTTTATAAAGTCATAGGTTATGACTACGTTTTTGCTTCCCATGGAATCCCAAATGCCCAGCAATAATTACTATTCTGGCTTTAGTAGGTAGCCAAAAAATATATTGTTGAAATAATGTAAAAATTGAATCCTCAAGCCATTTTTTCCCAGTATCTGATCACTTTAAGCTCATCTAATACCTTAAGAGCCTAAAGATTCATTTTATGGGATATCATCATAATCTTGATATAGCAAATGTAAATTCATCTAAACATCTGAGACAAAATGATGCCTCATAGGGCTAGAGTTGTAGCTCAGTGGTAGAGCACTTGCCTAGCATGTGTGAGACCCTGGGTTCAATTCTCAGCACCGCATATAAGTTAATAAATAAAATAAAGGTCCATCAACAACTAAAAAAATATTTTAAAAAATGATGCCTCATGAGTGAAAACCACAAATTTTGCTTAAAGAAATTTAAAAAGATATAAATAAATGGGAAGATACCCCATGTTTGTGTATTGGAAGGCTTTATATTGTTAAGATGTCAATACTACCACTATTGTAAGCAATCTACAGATACAGTGCAATTCCTATTAAAATTCTTAACAGTTAAACACAAAATTACCATACGTCCCAGCAATTTCATTCTTAAGTATATACCCAAAATAATTAAAAATAGGTACTCAAACCAATGCTTATACACAAATGTTGAGTTTGAGAGTTTTTTATATTCTAGATAACAATCTTTGCCAGATACATGTTTTACAAATATTTCCTCCTGATCTGTACTTTTCTTTCTCTTATATATTTCAAGGAGCAGAAGTTTTAAATTTTGATGAGGTTCCATTTATCTCATTTTTATTTGATTGATGGTACTTCAGTTTCATATCTCAGAACTCCTTACCTAAATTCTAGCCCAAGAATATTTTCTTCTGTTTCTTTTAAAAGCTTTATTGTTTTATGTTTTAAGTTTACATTCATCATCCATTTGGAGTTGAATTTTGTGCAATACTTACATTAGATCAAGTTTAATTTATCTTGCATATAGATAACCAATTGTTTTAACACTATTTGTTGAAAAGATTATTCTTTTTCCATGGAATTTCTTTTCTATCTTGTCAAAAATCAAACACCCTTCTAGGCAACTCAGTGAGACCCTGCTTCTAAGTAAAATACAAAGTAGGGCTGGGGATGTGGCTCAGTGGCTGAGTGCCCCTAAATTCAATCCCCAATACCCACCCCCAAAATCAAACACCCGTATTGTGGGGGCCTATTTTTGGACTCTGTTCTATTGATTTTTGTGTCTACCCTTCACTAATCAAGATTTATTTTTAGGGATGGGGTTATGGCGCAGTGGTAGCGTGCTCGCCTAGCACGCATGAGGCACTGGGTTTGATCCTCAGCACCACATAAAAATAAAATAAAGATATTCTGTCCACCTACAACTAAAAAATAAATACTTAAAAATATATATTTAAATAAATATTTTTTAAAAGAAGATTTATTTTTATTATTTGCAGTGCTGGGCACCAAACCCAGGGTCATGTACGTGCTAGGCAAAAGCTTTCTACCACTGAGCTATACCTCCTGCCCCACAAGTTTGGTTTTCAGTATTCAAAAAATACTATTCTTTATACCCATATTTTATAATAATAGTAATAAAAATCACTGAGAAGGATGTTTAATTACCTCTTTATAATACACTGCTGCCATTTCAAAGTTCTCATTGACCTCTGCTTCAAATGCAAAGAGTCGAAGCTGTTCACTGCTTGTTTGAATGGTTGAAACAGTGCTTTGGACATCATCTGGCATGGCCTTGTCAATATCAAGATGTTAAACAAAGAAAAAGAAGCAATTCCAAGTGGAGAGGGTTATGGGCATAACCAGATATAAGACACAGTTATAACATCTAAGATGATGTTGAGGTTTCTTACAGTCTTGCCAAGGCAGCAAGAGAATGAGAACCCAGAGACAAATATCAAGGGTGAAAAGGAAGCTCAAGTATCTGAATACCAACAGTCTGAGCTCATGGAAGTGAGTAAAAATTGCTTACAGCAAAAACAACTCTCCTGATCTCTCAGGGCAGGCAGTGTCCCTCCTCAAGTTACCTCTGACCTCAAACAGCTTCCTTTATTTTCCCTAGGACAAATATTATCATTATCATTTTTAGATGCCCTGATGTGAAAAAGGTCAGCAAGTGAGTAATAGCTAGAGTTTTTAAACATGAGGAAAACAGGAGACTAAGGGTAAAGCTTTGAAAGCCAGATCTATAACTTTAGGGGGATAATTAGACTGATAGATCCTACAAAGGAGGGAGACATTTTAGAATAGCCAATAAAGAAAGAAAACCAGAAAAAGAATATATCGTACATACCCAGGTTGGGAGACCAAGTCTGATGTAATTAATAATCTCCTGAATCAGAAGCCCAGAACCCTAAAACTCCTTAATTAAAAGTAAAAATGAGCCAGGCGCGGTGGTGCACGCCTGTAATCCCAGCACTTAGGGAGGCTAAGACAGGAGAATCGTGAGTTCAAAGCCAGCCTCAGCAACAGCAAAGTGCTAAGCAACTCAGTGAGACCCTGTCTCTACATAAAACATAAAACAAGGCTGGGGATGTGGCTCAGTGGTCGAGTGCCCCTGAGTTCAATCCTCGGTACCAAAAAAAAAAAAAAAAGTAAAAATGATAGCAGTGACTTTAACAAGTACAGTAGCTAAAAAATGTGAAGAGTAAAGCTAAGGCCAGGCAGGAGGATCACAAGTTCATAGACTAGCTTTAGCAACTTAGTGAGGCCCTAAGCAACTCAGCAAGACTCTGCCTCAAAATAAAAAATAAAAAATAAATGAGGGATTTGGTTAATGGTTAAGTGCCCCTGGGTTAAACCCTAGTCTAAATAAATAAATAGATGAATGCCAAATTTGAGATGAACCAAAGAGAGTTTCTGATCACTGATTAATGTTTCTGCTCTATCTTTTTTAGTTCTGATGATCATTATCTCCAAATCCTTCCAGAAACACACGTCTGTGTCCACACCTGAATCACTCTACCTCTAGTATCCCATTCCCAGAACCCACTTTCCAAGCCTTCCACCTTTTAATAATTTACTTCAAAGAGCTTCCTGACTTCATTTCCTTGACTTGCAATAAGCCCATCACTTCCCAAATGGATCAACCTGACCTCATGATTACCTACTTATACTCCTCTCTCACCAGCACACTCAAATCTCAAGCATCCTTGTCCCTTTCCTGCATTTGTCCTGAAAACTCCCAAATTAAATCAAGGCTACAACTGGGTGCCATAATCCCAGCACATGCCTGTAATCCCAGCGACTCAGGAGGCTGAGGCAGGGGGATCACAAGTTCAAGGCCGGCCTCAGCAACTTAGTGAAACCCTCAGGAACTTAGTGAGACCCTGCCTCCAAATAAAAAAATAAAAAGTACCAGGAATGTGGCTCAGTGGTTAAGTGCCCCTGGGTTCAACCTCTAATACTAAAATAAGTCAATAAATAAAAATAAAATTTAAAAAAAGCCTACAATCTGATTTCTTCATTTCTGGACAGGTGTGTTTAACTGATTCTAAGAAAAACTGAATAGGTCTGGAGTTGTAGCTCAGTGGTAGAACACCTGCCTTGAATATGTGGAACATTGGGTTTGATCCTAAGCACCATATTAAAAAATAAATAAATAAATAAAATAAAGGTTTAGTGTCCATCTACAACATTAAAAAAAAAAAAAAAGAGCCAGGCGCAGTGGCGCAAGCCTGTAATCCCAGCACTTAGGGAGGCTGAGACAGGAGGATCACGAGTTCAAAGCCAGCCTCAGCAATGGCGAGGCGCTAAGCAACTCAGTGAGACCCTGTCTCTACATAAAACACAAAATAGGGCTGGGGATGTGGCTCAGTGGTTGAGTGCCCCTGAGTTCATTCTAAGAAAGAAAGAAAGGAAAGAAAGAGAGAGAGAGAGAGAGAGAGAGAGAGAGAGAGAGAGAGAAAGAAAGAAAGAAAGAAAGAAAGAAAGAAAGAAAGAAAAACTGAATAGCTATAGAGATATCTGAGCCCTCCCAGATTCGTGGCATTCAGTCTTAGCTGAAGATCTTTAATACGCTCAGTAATTTCTATATTTGTCCTTGTTTAACAACAGATTTTTCTCTTCAACTTTTTCATTCAACCTGTATCCCCTTTACTTTCAATAAAGACCTTATCTCATGAGGTAATAGAAATAATTAGGCAAGAAACCCTCAATTTTTAACCCCACACCTAAGTTGTTTATTTCTGCATCAATTTTTTGTTTTGTTTTAGGTACTTGGGATTGAACCCAGTGGCACTTAACCAATGAGCCACAGCCCCAGCCCTTTTTTTTGTATTTTTAGAGACAGATTCTCACCGAGTTGCTTGGGCCTCATTAAATTGCTGAGGCTGGGGCTGGGATTGTGGCTTAGTGGTAGAGTGCTTGCCTCGCATGTGTGAGGCACTGGGTTCAATCCTCAGCACCACATAAAAATAAATAAAATAAAGATATTGTGCTCATCTACAACTAAAAAAATAAAATAGATTTTAAAAAAATATTGCTGAGGCTAACTTTGAACTCACAATCATCTTGCCTCAGCCTCCTGAGCTGCTGGGATTATAGGGAAGCACCACTTCGCGCAGCAATTTCCGCATCTATTTTTCTCTCTCTCCTTTCAGTCTCAGAGGAAGAAGCATTGAGTCCCTTCTGTTTCAAAGCAAATCCTTGGTCCTCTCCAGTTGTATAACCTGGCTTATCATCACTTTTCTCCTCTCCTTCCACAATTTTCAACTTCTCCCACTGTGCTGACTCCTTTTCCTAAATCTGTGGATATACTCAAGATTTTTCCATCTTAAAAAGAAAATTCCTATAATTCCTAGGAATTTTCCTTTTTTCCTTCACTATCCAACTTCTTGATTTTATATTAATCTATTTCCTAATCATACATTTACTCTTCAAATGCATTATAATTTTAATCCTCCCCATTAGCACAATAAAATTGCTATGTAAAGGTTAACAATTACCTCCTTATTGCCAAATCCAATGAAAACTTCTCAGGCTTTGTTTTCCTTGAATTCCTAGGAGTATTTTGACAATGTGGACCACTTGTTCTTAAAATTCTTTCCCCTTGGCTCAAGAACGCCACTATGTTCTGGCTCTTTTGCTTCCTTAACAATTCCACTTGTCTCCATCAATTCTTTCACTCAGCCATCCCTTAAATGTTTGTGTTTTCTTGGGTTCTACAATTAGTTTGCTCTCTTTCCTTCTGTTTTTCTCAGCATCCATATATCATGGCTCCCCAAATCTCATCTCTAGTTCAGATCTCTTATTTAGCAAAACCCCACTGGAGCCAATGTTTAAAACTAAATTCAATATCACTCGCATCTCACCAAATTTACTCATGTTGTATTCCTTGTCCTGGTTAATGTTCACATCGATACCCAGTCAATGAGCCTTAAACTTAAGAATATTTTACTCCTCTTCCTCTTGATTATGCAATAGTCATCTAACATTACCAGTTTTGTGACCTCTAACCCACCTCTACAACTGCTATCAGAATGGCTTTTATAAAAGGTGAACTGATCATATTGGAGTGTACTCCAGCATAAAGTAGTTTAATTTATTGCTCCCAGCTGCTAATGAGAAAAAAGTCACAAGTTCTTTGTATGGCATACAAGGTATCCCTTCACTCTCCCAAATTTCCCCAGAGGAACAGATAGATCCCTGGCTTCATCTCCTTCTTCCCTACCTCTTAACTACCTCAACCTCTGCTCTTAAACTCTGTAATTTCTGTATATACCATATTCTTTGCAGCTCCTAAGCCTTTGTGACATTCCTGTGACTCAATGCTGTCAGGCATCCAGCTAGAGAAATTCTTTTCAGCTTTTAAGGACCAGCTCAAGCCATAGCTACTCTGTGAATTCACTTATTCACCCTAATCTGCTCCCCAATGGACACATCCCTGAGACAGCACTTACCTCCCTCTACTGCAGTTATTGTATTTTATGGCAAACTCCTCCACGAGGTAAGAGTTCCTTAGGGACAAAAGGCAGCAGCAATTCCCATGCTTAACTGTCAATTGCTTTCCAAATCAAATCATCAATATCATCCATGCCCCCAAATTAAGGACTGTTCTTTTAATCCTACAATACTGGACTTTTCTCGTTCAAGAAGGCTGAACGAGGTCAAAGAAAAAGTGACAGTGGTAGGGAAGAAGAACAACAGAGAAGAATAAATAGAAAGAAGAGGCACAGCCAGATGTGGTGGTGCACGCCTGTAATCCCTGCACTTTGGGAGGCTGAGACAGGAGCATCATGAGTTCAAAGCCAGCGTCAGCAAAGCCAGCCAAGCAACTCAGCGAGACCCTGTCTCTACATAAAACACAAAACAGGGCTGGGGATGTGGCTCAGTGGTTGAGTACCCCTGAATTCAATCCGTGGGAATCAAGTAAATAAATAAATAAAGAGGCACAGCTAATAAGACTACCATGAGCACAAAACAACTTTGATTTTGTTGTTCCTTTCAAATAAACCACAACTGAATACATACAAAAAAGAACAAATGGGGCTGGGGTTGTGGTTCAATGGTAGAGCGCTTGCCTAGCATGTGTGAGGCACTGGGTTCAATTCCCAGCACCACATATAAACTTTAAATAAATAAATAAAATAAAGTCCATTGACAGCTAAAAAAATATTTTAAAAAATGAACAAATGAGCCAGGCGCGGTGGCGCAGGCCTATAATCCCAGCACTTAGGAAGGATGACACAGGAGAATCACGAGTTCAAAGCCAGCCTCAGCAATGGCAAGGCACTAAGCAACTCAGTGAGACCCTGTCTCTAAATAAAACACAAAACAGGGCTGGGGATGTGGCTCAGTGATCAAGTGCCCCTGAGTTCAATCTCTAGTACCAAAAAAAAAAAAAAAAGAACAAATGAAGGCAAGATGCAAGGTGTACAAATAAATATGCAAACAGACAATGGGTTGGAAAGTAGACTACCTGTCACAGAAAAGGCATATTTGAAGTGTCATTGCAATGTGCTAAAATATCTGAAAACTCAGTTTTTCTTTGTTTTTATTCTAAGAATTAAGAATTGTGAATAGTCACAAAACAAACAGAATGATAATTTTGTTTCACAATTTCCATCCTAATTTGTCTATTTTTGACAATTCTATTACATTTTTGAAAGTCATAGTTTGTTTTTCTAGAAAACTGAAAAAGTATATCCCTTGTTTTCCCTAAAATTAGCCTTATATTTTAGGCAGTTTCTTATTCATTTTTGTTTTTAGTGCCTAGGACAGAGTAGCCCACCTTAATAAATATTTGTTGAATAAGGAAGAAAAGAAGCAAAGTGGGAGTATTTTTTTTTTTTTTTGGTACTGGAGATTGAACTCAGGGGCACTCGACCACTGAGCCACATCCCCAGCCCTATTTTGTGTTTTATGTAGAGACAGGGTCTCACTGAGTTGCTCAGCAGTCTTGCCATTGCTGAGGCTGGCTTTGACCTTACAATTTTCCTGTCTCAGCCTCCCAAAGTGCTGGCATTACAGGCGTGCGCCACCATGCCCAGCTAAAGTGGGAATATTTAAAAGGTGATCTTGATGCTCTACAGAGAAAAGAAGAGCTCTCAGTGTTGACACCTACCTCATTTAGGGCCACATGCATCTGATCTACCAAGAACACATAAAGCTCACTGATAAATGTCTGCAGTTCCTCCTGGCTTTCAAATGATGTTGTCCTCAAATATTTCTCTCTCACAATCTTTACCACGGCATGCTGCAAGACATACACAATACCCTTCTAATAACATAGACCAGCACCGGGCTGATAGCACATCTCTCAAGGACTTTGGTCTAAAGTTCATCAAAACTTCAGATGGTGATTGGTTTCTCCCTGGGTAACCACTAGACTATCAGCTCTCTGATATTCCTCTGTATGACTTCTTTCCTTGACATCACCATTGTTACTAATAGGGACAATGCAGCACTCATACCATGTGAAGAGAGTTATATACCTGAAGAAAACCTTAGCATTTGGCTTATGTGTTATGTTTATCATAGTGGCCATATGATTCAAGGCAGAAAGTTGAGAAAGGCCTGGTCTGAGTCCAGAGAATGGAAATCTTGTTAAAATGCTTCCATGTACAAACTCATAAATTATTTTACACTTTGGCACCTAAGTTTACTCATTTGCTAAGTGGACATGTAGTTCTAGTATTATTTTCTGTAGAAGATGACTGAAAACTAGAGAGAGAAAAGAAGAAGTTAAAAACTTGTAAATATAGTGGTTCCCCCTTATACATAGTTTGAGTTCCCCATGGTCAACTGTGGTCTGAAAATATTAAATGGAGGCTGAGGCAGGAAGGTCAAGAGTTTAAAGCCAGCCTCAGCAATGGCAATACACTAAGCAACTCAGTGAGACTCTCTCTCTAAATAAAATGCCAAAAAAGGGCTGGGGATATGGTTCAGTGGGTGAGCACTCCTCAGATCAATCCCTGGTATCAAAAAAAAAAAAAAAAAAACCTTACTCACACTCAGAATGGACACTAAACCATTTTAAGACTGCAGAAGTGGAGCTTCTACTGATAGTCTATCACAGAGAAGTTATCTGAACATAATCAGAGAAAAAAAAGTTAAGTTCATAGAGAAGGTGCTCCATAATTACCTATAGACTAGTTAAATAAATGAATGTTTTACCTTGAGTTGTTCTTTGAAAGCAAAGTATTTTCCAGAGGAGTTAAATTCATAGTTGAGCTGGCACTTCTGCTCTTCTAAGGTTTCACTGTCTATGTTACTCCCCAACTGTTTTCCAAACATCCTATAGTATTCATCCAGAATGGCTTTTGAAATGTTCTTGATCTGCACGTGGTAATCACTCACTGCCTAGAAAAATGCAAAATGTCTGATAAAGTGGCCTAAAGAGGTCAAGACCATGGATTGAAAGTCTAAAACTGGATTTGGATTTATGTTCAGTAACACTATAAATATAAAATACCCTTTTATTCCCAACTCAGAGACCACCATCCAAAGGTTAAACAATGTATGCTATTCACTGTCTGCCACTGATCACAAATGGAACCAGAAATGAAAATATGTAAAGCTTCAAACAAGTTTTCACCCCTTTTGGAAGACACATGGAAGAGTCACACCATTTCTAATGTATGCAGTCAAGACTTTATGTTTTCATATCAGTTTTGGCACTTGCCTTCTGAGCACCTCCCGTCCAACGGGTAAGAGGAGGCCTTGCAGGAATCATTTCCTTGACCCTGTATCAGGAAAAATAAAATAAAAGAATTTATTATCTTGACTTTGTACAATGAAACAAATATTAGATTTCATTAGTAATCTTTACCTTGATTAAATGTTGAAATGACATTTTTACTTTAAATAAAATATATTATTAAAGTTTAAAAAACTTATTATCTGCAGGTTTATGTTCTCATATCTCACCTTCACAGACTTTGGGTAGAGGAGATCTAAGGTCTTTTTCCCCATTACCCTTGAACAATGTGCTTTTCTCTCATGTAAAAACCCTAGATGTGAGCCCCAGTATAGTAACTGATCTATGGACCAGACAGGAAGAAAGCAGCTACTCAGAGTGTCTAAGCGGTACATTTGGCTATCTGCATCCTGTATTTACCCTTACATACATTAAAAAATTGCTGCTTTGGGGCTGAGATTGTGGCTCAGTGGCAGAGCACTTGCCTTACAAGCGTGAGGCACTGGGTTTGATCCTCAGCATCACATAAAAATAAATAAAATAAAGATATTGTGTCCATCTACAACTAAAAAAAAATTTTTAAAAATTGCTATTTTGCACAAATAGCTGATTGAAGGTTAGAATGCAATGAATGTCATGATTTTAGTGATACTCAGTATAAGTCTATGAAAGCCCCAAAATTTAGAAATCTGGGTGGTACAGACTTCAGACAAGTAAAATCTTTTCTTTCTTCTCTAGAATAAAAAGTATATTATTTATCAAATTTAGAGAAGTACATGAGATTACAATAATGGTAACAGATTTTAAGCTAAGAAAACACATTTTGTCACTAGTTATGCCAAAACTTCTTACTTTCATTTTCAGAAGATCTTACAAGAATCTAAAAGGAATGTTACAGCATTTCTCCTGTGTAGTTTCAGACTCCTGAAGTATGTTGCATTGCTGTGAAGTCCTGCAATCAAACTCAGAAATTTTCCAGGTGTGGTGACACACACCTATAATCCCAGCAACTTGGGAGGCTGAGGCAGGAGGATTGCAAGTTTAAGGCCAGCTTCAGCAATTTAGCAAGGCCCTAAGCAACTTAGTGAAACTCTGTCTCAAAACAAAAAACAAAAAAGGGCTGGGTATGTGGCTCAGTGTAAAGTGTCCCTGGATTCAATGACTGGTACAAAACAAACAAACAAGACAACAACAACAACAAAAACACTCAAAAATTCAATTCTTCTTTAATAGAACCTTTGTATACTTCTGCTCATGATCACATAATTTTAATCTTTTTTTTTAAATTTTTTTTTAGTTGTAGATGGACACAGTATCTTTATTTATTGATTTTTATGTGGTGCTGAGGATCAAACCCAGTGCCTCACGCATGCGAGGCAAGTGCTCTACCGCTGAGCTACAATCCCCGCCACTAATTTTAATCTTATTTATTTTAATAGGTAATAGGTCCATATGATTCACATTTTTAAAGGTATGAAATAATACAAATATCTCCTTTCAACTTTGTTGTCCAGCCTCTTAATATCCTCTCCAAAGACAATGTTTTTTATTCATTCAAAATACACTGAGTTGGGGCTGGGGTAGTAGCTCAGTGGTAGAGCGCTTGCCTAGTATGTGTGAGGCATTGGGTTTGATCCTCAGTGCCACATATAAATAAATAAAAAATAAAGGTCCATCAACAACTAAAAAATATTTTTAAAAAATAAACCGAGTGCCTGTTGTCCATCATCTACTAGGTCTGGGCATGGAGTATTAACAAAATAGACAACAACACTTGCCTTTGGGGAACTTACATTCTAGTATGGAAAGAAAAATAATGAATAAAAAAAAATATGCTAGTACTATATGCCATGGTGAAAACTAATGCAGAAAGGCAAATAGACCATGTTCAGGCCTGAGAGATGTGGAGGAGGAGAGCACATTTCATCAAGGAAGGCCTCACTGAGATGATGACGAATCTGACTAAAGATGCAAGAGAAGTGAAGAAGCAATTTACGTAGATATCCAGGATAAGGATATTTCAGGCAAAAGATCAAGAAGTATAAAAGGCCTTCCTGTAAGAATGTCCCTGGCACATTTGAGCAACAGCAAAGTTACCAGCATGGAGGGACCAAAAAAGTGAGGGCAAAGTACATGAAGAACATGCCATCATAAGGGTTTTGACTTTCACTCAAGAGTGTGATGGAAGTCACTGGTAGTTTCTAAGTGGAGGAATTACATGAGTTGACGTCCATTTAAGATCATATTTAAATGCTATAATAAGAATGAAGCACTTAGGGAGGCTGAGACAGGAGAATCGCGAGTTCAAAGCCAGCCTCAGCAATGGCGAGGCACTAAGCAACTCAGTGAGACCCTGTCTCTACATAAAACACAAAATAGGGCTGGGGATGTGGCTCAGTGGTTGAGTGCCCCTGAGTTCAATCCCTGGCACCACAAAAAAAAAAAAAAAAAAAAAAAAGAATGAATTGGACTGGGGTATAACTCAGTGGCAGAGTGCTTGCCTAGCATGTGTGAGGCACTGAGTTCCATTCTCAGCACTACATATAAATAAATGAATAAAATAAAGGCATTCTGTCCATGCACAACTACAAAAAAAATGAACAATGAACTGTACAGTGCAATAGCTCAGGCCTGTAATCCCAGTGATCTGAGAGGCTGAGGCAGAAGGATCACATGTTCAAGGCCAGCCTTTAAGGAAGACTCTCTCAAAATGAAAAGCTTTTTTATAAAGGGATAGGTTTGTCGCTCAATAGTAAAGCACTCCTGGGCTCAATCCCAGTACTGCCAAAAAAGAGATGATGAGCCAGGCACAGTGGCGCAATCCTGTAATCCCAGCACTTAGGGAGGCTGAGACAGGAGAATCGCGAGTTCAAAGCCAGCCTCAGCAACGGCGAGAAGCTAAGCACTTCAGTGAGACCCTGTCTCTACATAAAACACAAAATAGGGCTGGGGATGTGGCTCAGTGGTCGAGTGTCCCTGAGTTCAATCTCCAGTACCAAAAAAAAAAAAAAGAGATGATGAACTGCTTACATGTTCATCAATTGATGAATTGAGAAACAAAAAGTAGTATATTCATACAAGAAAATATTTGGCAATGAATAAAGTATATACGGATGAAGCTTGACAACATCATGCTAAATGAAAGAAACCAGTCACAAAACCATATTTAGATACTGGAGAGAAAAGAAGGCCAGGGAGGAAAGAATACAACCAAAAGAGTACAGTGTCCTAAAAACCAGGTTTAAAAAGTCTCTCAAGGAGGACTGAGTAGTTAAATGCTGATTACAGCTAACCACTAGATTTAACAACGTGGAAGCAATTGATAACCTTGGTAAGAACATTTATTTCAAGATAAACATAGTAGTCAGCTTCCTATTATTGTAATAAATACCTGAGATAATCAACTTAAAAAAAGAAAAGGTTTGGGGCTGGGGTTATGGCGCAGTGGTAGCGTGCTCGCCTAGCATGCATGAGGCATTGGGTTCGATCCTCAGCACCACGTAAAAATAAAATATTCTGTCCACCTACAACTAAAAAAATAAATAAATACTTTAAAAAAAAAAAGAAAAGGTTTATTTTAGCTCAAAGTTTTGGAGTTTTCAGTCCACTGTTAAGCAGACTCATAACTTTTAGGTCTCTAGAGGAAGGGGGTTAAAATATTATGGCAGGAGCATATGATAAAGCAAAGCAGTTTACCTAATGGTTCCAGCTATCAAAGGAGATAAAGAGGAAGAATGCAGGGACACACAATCCCCTTTGAAACCTGAACCTCCTGTGACCTGAACCCTCTCACTAGGCCTCACCTCTTAAAGTTTATACAAACTTTCAATAGTCACACTGGGACTGAGTCTTTCACATGTGAACCTTTGAGGGACAATCTAGATCCAAACTGTAAAGATTACACGACCAGGAGAAGATGAATTAAGCCACTTGGCAAGGCGTTATTGGAATGTGCGCCCTCAGACCAAATCCCCCGTCCATCAGAGCGTTTTGGGAGAAATGGCACTGGATTGTCCGAGCACAGAGAATTTCAAGAAAAACCCGGTCAGGAAGGGGAGGGCTCGGGGACAGGAAGAGAAGGCCAGAGTCCTTCCTGGATAGGTCAGGAAAACTTGCTGATTGACAGGAGGCGTGTCTACTAGAGACGTCACATCTGGCTTGCAGCTCCGCTTCATAGCTGCTGACCGGTTCCCTTAATTGGGCATCTTAGACCCTGACCAGACCTAACACAAATCATAGCAATAAATTATTGGAAGCGAACTACCAGATAAAAGAGTTAAAAGATTCATCAATTTTTATTTAAATAACTATTACCAAATTGCTCTCCAATGGAGTTATACCAATTTACACTTCCCCAGTTTGCATGAGAGGGCCTGTTTCCAAACATCCTCATCAACAACAGCATGAATTACCAAGACTTTTCGATCTTCAGCAATTAAAAACACAAGGTATTTCAGGGTAAACTTAATTTCTGTTTCTTTTATTATAAAGTCATTGAGCTGTTATTTATTTATTTATTTATTTATTTATTTATTTTTGGTACTGGGGATTGAACTCAGAGGCACTTGACCACTGAGCCACATCTCTAGCCCTATTTGCTATTTTATTTAGAGACAGAGTCTCACTGAGTTGCTCAGCACCTTGCCATTGCTGAGGCTGGCTTTGAACTCACAATCTTCCTGTCTCAGCCTCCACAGCCGCTGGGATTACAGGTGAGTGCCAATGTGCTCAGCGTTTTTTGTTTTTTGTTTTAGCTTCTTTTCATACGTTGAAGACTACTTTACCCTTACACATATTCTTATACAGTGATATATTTTCAGCAGTTTGGTACATACAGCTAGCCCCCAAAGGCAAGTAATTTTCACATTATTTGGGGTAACTGGGTGTAATTTCTATCATTACTATTCTAATTAGTTTGTACACTATAATATTGTCATTTGGGACTTGGGTAAGGTAACTTGGAGGAGAAATTTGCCTTTTATCTCTCTATGACCAGGAAGAAAAAAAAGATTGCTAATAAGCATTTCTCACAAAAAGCTCAAGAATATTTAAATGTTGACATAAGCATAATTTTAAAAGTATGCTAAATGTGTAAAAAGTCATGGGACAAAAAAGTCATAGAAATAGTTTGCGCATTTGCTATAAAACTTTCATTAAGGATGCTATTATTCTTTTACTCTGGATTCCCTATGTAAGAGCTCAAAGGAGAAATCTGTTTTAGAAATTAATGCTAGGGAAACCAGGCACAGTGATGCATCCTGTAATCCCAGTGATTCGGGAGGCTGAGGCAGGAGGATCATGACTTCAAAGCCAGCCTCAGCAACTTAGCGAGGCCCTAAACAACTCAGTGAGACCCTGACTCTAATAAAATATGAAAAAGGGCTGGGGATGTGGCTTGGTGGGCACTCCCTGGGTTCAATCCCTGGTACAAAGAAAAAAGAAGAAAGAAAGAAAGAATGAATGAAATTAAGGCCAGGGTGAAAAAATGTGATCTTAAGACAGGATATAATTAAGATCAGAACTACAACTAATGAAGTTGAAAATTTTAAAAATACAAAGGATCAATGAAACAAAGAGTGGGTTCTTTGAAAAGATAAACAAGACTGATAAACCCTTAGCCGAACTAACCAAGAGAGAAGACCCAAATCAACAAAACTAGAGGTGAAAAAGGAGATATCACCACAGACACTTCTGAAATCCAAATGATCATTAGAAATTATATTGAAAATTTATATTCCAATAAACTAGAAAATCTTGAAGATACTGATGAATTTCTAGACGTAGATGAGATGTTTAAGGCATAGGTTCTTTGGCTCAATTACACGATCAATCATCTGACCACCAGACACTTTGAGGTAAGCTAACCCTACATATGAGAGCAGCCCTTCTAATGGGGAAACATGATCTTGTTTAATATTTCCCAATCCTAAAAGAAGTCCAGCCCCTATGGATCATATATATACCACCTAATTATATACCCTAATAAAAACCTAACTTATCCCTGGTAGCGCATCTTACTAAAGTTTGATTCTTGCACCCACCTCTGACATTTGTATATCCAACTTTTATTTTGAATAAAGCTCTTTCACTCTTTGCTAAAAATAGAATTATCCTTAAATTATTTTCTGCAGTGGAGTCAAAGACCTACAAATAGTGTGTTTTTTCATTTGTGAGTAGAATTTTACAGCTTATAGTTTCCCTTTTTATTAAATAGCTCAGATTTAATACTGCCTTCTTTTTTGTTCCCATGGCTTTGAGTTTTTAACTCTCTATTTCTAGATTATCATCATTATTTTTATATGTCATTTATGATAAATATGCTCAATTTATCTTTGGAAAGGAGCCAGATGCAAAGTTGTTGTTTTGTTTTGTTTTGTTTTTTTGGTACTGGGGATTGAACTCAGGGGCACTCCACCACTGAGCCACATCCTCAGCCCTATTTTGTGTTTTATGTAGAGACAGGGTCTCACTGAGTTGCTTAGCGCCTCGCCGTTGCTGAGGCTGGCTTTGAACTCGCGATTCTCCTGTCTCAGCCTCCCTAAGTGCTGGGATTACAGGCTTGAGCCACTGCGCCTGGCTAGATGCAAAGTTTTAAAAGGTTTAAGGACTCTCTGGTATAAAATATGATGTGTGTCACTATAAGCAGATAATTCTCCCTAAAAATTTCAAATTACTAATAAATATCTACAATATGGATTAAAGTTAAAAGGAGAAACTGTCTCCATCAAAATAGCAATTTTTTAAAAAAATTATGGTATTGGTGAATGTATGAAGAAACAGTAGTCTCATACATCACTGATGGAAGGCCACTAGAAATATTTATCAGAAGTTAAAAAATATGCATAATAGTCTACTGTCAGGCATGGTGGCACACACCTATAATCTTGGCTAATCAGGAGCAGGAGGATCACAAGTTCAAGGCCAGTTTTGGCAATTTAATGAGACCCTGTCCCAAAATAAAAAATAAAAAGGGCTGGGGATGGGGGGATGTTAGGTCAGTGGTAAAGCACCCCCAGTACTAGAAAAAAAAGTCCACAGGATAGTCCATTGTTTTTTTTTATCCTTCTTTGAGTATAGTGCTCCTCACATCAAGAGGTAAAGTCTGGATGTCAGAAAAACAACATAGTAGAAAACTTCAAAGTTCCACCTTTTCAAACAAACATGATAAAAACAACCAGAAACACTAGAAACCAACTTTGTCAGAATACTGGAAAACAAAGGTTTATAGCAACCAAGCAAATGCTGAATGAAGAAAAGAGCAACATAAAAACAGTAGGAAACGTTGTGATATTTCTACTTGCCTTTGCCCCACCAAATCCCCAGTACAGAAGCAGTCCTGAAGACGGCAGCCTTGGGTTTCAATGTGGCATACTGGTCCGTGATTCTGTAGGTGGTAGAGCAGACCTCATCCCCAAATTACTGTATTTGTTTTTTTTGTTTTTTTTTGTGGTACTGGGGATTGAACTCAGGGGCACTCGACCACTGAGCCACATCCCCAGCCCTATTTTGTGTTTTATGTAGAGACAGGGTCTCACTGAGTTGCTTAGCGCCTTGCCTTTGCTGAGGCTGGCTTTGAACTCGCGATTCTCCTGTCTCAGCCTCCCTAAGTGCTGGGATTACAGGCTTGAGCCACCGCGCCCGGCTCTGTATTTGTTTTAATATGTCTGGGACTCCCTGAAGAACTGATGCAAGACACTAGTCTATGTTTTTCCTAACTTAAGAGTAGAAAAGCACTGTTCAAAAACATTGTCAGGTTATAAAAAAGCAGGTACAAGGGGCAAAAAATTAGAGTCAAGATATACAATAGACAACTTAAATCCTAGGAGGAAAAGCTGGAGGGTACCTTTTAGAAATTAAACATTCAACAGTATTTGTGTTTACTGGGCAATTTAGAAAGCCACATGCATATCCAGGACAGAAAAGACTTGAGAAGCCCTCAGCTTTTCACCACTGATCAGTTATAGGCTCAATGCAAGTATTAAATAAAGGCTGAGGCAAAAATATAAATAGCATGATTAAGTACTAAAGGAATGCTTCCGCACAGAATCATCTGTAAGGATAAGCAGTAAGTGTTTTTTTTATTCATTTTGTTTTGTATTAATGTCCTAGCATTCAAGAAAAATTTAGTCAAAACACTGACTGAACACAAATTAATACTCAGAAATAAGAAACAGCAAACATAGGGGAAGGGAGAAACTTGACTTCTAAAGTTACTACAGTATAGTATTCAAATATTGAGTTTTCAATAAAAAAATCATAAACAAAATAAAGAAACAGAAACATGTGGCTCTATCAAAGGAAAATATAAGCAGAAACTCTCCCTGAAGAAGTCCAGACATGAGACTTACTATACAAAGATATTAAATCAAAATGTCTTAAATATACTCAAAGAGTTAAACCACACAAATAACTAGGAGAAACGAGTAAAACAATTTGTGAACAAAATTAGAATATCAATAGGGACAGAAATTATAAAAAGGACCTAAATAAAGAAGCTGGAGATGAAGCCAGGTGCAGTGGCACAACCCTGTAATACCAGCACTTAGGGAGGCTGAGACAGGAGAATCGTGAGTTCAAAGCCAGCCTCAGCAACAGCGAGGTGCTAAGCAACTCAGTGAGACCCTGTCTCTACATAAGACACAAAATAGGGCTGAGGATGTGGCTCAGTGGTCGAGTGCTCCTGAGTTCAATCTCCAGTACCAAAAAAAAAGAAAAGAAAAGAAAAGAAAAAGAATCTGGAGATGAAAAGTATAACTGATTTTAAAAAGTTCACTAAAAGGGTTCCATAGTAGATTTGATCAGGCAGAAGAATGAATCAATGAACTTGAAAACATGACAAATGAAATAATTAAATCTGAGGAACATTAAGAGTAAAGAAAAGACCCTCTGTCTCTCCTGATCAAGAGAGGCACAGATTTGGGACAGGAGTTCTCTGTGTTTCTCCTTTGCTAGAAGAGCAATAAACTTTCTTTCAAAAAAAAGAAAGAAAAATCCACAGAGCCTAAGATATGTGATATACTTTCAAGATAACTAACATATACATAACAGAAGTAACAGAAGAAGAGGAAAGAGGCAGAAATAATATTTAAAAAATAATGGCCTCCAAATTCCCAATTTTGATGAAAGACATGAATCTGCACATCCAAGAAGCTTAACAAACTACAAGCAGTAAAAAGCCAAAGGGATCCACAAAATGATACTTCATCTTCAAATTGTCAAAAGCAAAAACAAAGAGAGAATAACAAAAGCAAGGAGAACAGAGCAAATCATGGACAAAGGATCTTCAATAAGATTAACAGTTGATTTCTCATTAGAAACCATGAGGCCAGCAAGTTGTGATAGCAAACACTTATAATCCCAACTACTCAGGATGCTGAGGAAGGAGGATCACAAGTTTGAGGCCAATCTGTAAAACTCAGTGAGATTCTCTCAAAATAAAATTGAAAAAGGTTGGGAAGATAGCTCAATGGTAGAGAACTTGCAAAAATAAAATAAAATTTAAAAGGACAAAAGAAACCATGAGGACAGAAAACACTGGGATGATACTTTTAAAGTCTGACAGAAAAATATCGCCAAACAAGAATTCTATATTCAGCAAACTATCCTTCAAGAAGGAAAGAGAAAGTAAGACAATCTCAGATAAACAAGAGCTCAGACAAGAAATTTTAAAGAGTCCTTCAGGCTGAAATAAATGGATACTAGTCAAAAAATCTAAGTCAAATGAAGAAATAAAGGACACTAGTAAAGATAAATACAAGAGGAAATATTATTGTATTTTTGGTTTGTGACTCTTCTCTCTTCTTTTTAGAAGGCAAGTGTATAACATAACAATTATAAATATGTTAACAGACATATAATAAAGATATAATCTCTAATGGTAACAATATAAAAAATATAAAGGAGAGGAGTAGAGATGTATAGGGGCAGTGTGTATAGTATCAACATTAAGTTGGCATTATTCAAATTATATTGTTAACAAGTTTAAGATATCACTTGTAGTTCCCAAGGCAACCATTTAAGAAAAAAACTAAAAATATACAGAAAAGAACAGAGGACAGAAACTCGAATAATACACTGAAAAAAATCAACTAATTAAAAAAGGTGGTAATGAAGGAATAGAAGAAAAACATTTAAGATATGTAAAAAACAGATAAATGACAGAAGTAAATTCTTCTTAAATAATCACATTAATTATTAATGGATTAAAGTGTCCTACTAAAAGGCAGAGATTGGCAGGTTGAATTTTTTAAAAACATAGGATCTAATGACTTCAAGACACTCTCTTTAGATATAAGCACATAAACAGGTCAAAAGTAGAAAGATAAAATCAGATATTCCATGGAAATATCAACCAAAAAACTGGGGTAGCTACATTATTGTCAGGCAAAATAGATTGAAATCAAAAGTTCACAAGAGACAGGAAGGATATTATCTATTGATGAAAGGCTCAATACAGCAACAAAATATAAAAATTACATTCAACAGAGCCCCAAAATACATGAAATAAAATAAAAATTGACAGAACTGAAGGGGAAAACTGACAGTTCTAAAATAATAATTACAGACTTCAATACCCTACTTTCAATAATAGAACAAGACAGGAAATTAAAATATAATTATAGGATTCAAACGCTATGAATCAATTAGACCTAACAGGACCCTCTATCCAACAACTCTTCTCAAGTACATATGGAATATTATTCAGGATAGGTCATATGTCAGGCCACAAAACAAATCTCAAAAAGACTAAAACCATACAAAATATCTTTTATGATCACAATGGAATAAAACTGGAAATCAGTAAGAGAAAGAAGAATGGAAAATTCACAGCTATATGGAAATTGAGCAACACATTCAAACAACCAATGATTCAAAGAAAAAAATTACAGGGTAAGTTAAGGGGGGAAAAACCACCTTGTGATAAATGAAAACAAAACTACCATATGTCAAAATTTATCAGACGCAGTAAACACAGTGCTCAGAGGGAAATTCATAGTTTAAATATATACACTGAAAAATAAGAAAACTCTCAAATCTGCAACCTAACTGTACACCTTAAGGAAGTGGAAAAAAGAAGTGCAAACTACGCCCAAAGCTAGCAAAGGAAATTCCATCTGGAAAAACAAACAACACAAAACTCCTGATTAACCTGGGGAAATTACATTCATGGGAACAAACTGATTTCCTCCTATTTATACCTAAACTGCTTGTATTAAACAAGTATGAAAACCATTGCTACATACCTTCTGGCTAGCTCCTCTGGCATTCGCTTTGGAACCAAGGCTTTGTCCAGCTGAATCTCCAACACAATGTATGTCCCTGCTTCAAAATATTGCTGTAAAGACATTTTTTCTTATTTAAGAGAAAATTTTAGTAATGTAAGAGAATGCTTACAATATACTGAGTGAAAAAATGCATATATAATCACATATATAGCTTGATCTCAATTGTTAAAATTTTTCCTGCACAGAAAAATAACTGTAAAGGAATATAGTAATATAGTAATAGTGGTTATCTCATGGAGGAAAAGGTTTCACATTTATTCCTGGAAATTTCTACCTCAGTTGAAGACCCATTGAACTTGTTCATAACTTTTCTTGGAACTCTTTTAAGTAAATATTCTTTCTTCTAGCAATCTTCTTTTGTGTGTCCTGCAAAAATGTTATTTTCATGATCTTTTATATTCCCACTCACAATCTTCTCATCACCATTTATGAACTCTGACTGCTGAATACTTCTATCCAGATTTTTGCCAGCATCCTAAATACAACACATCCAAATTTATCATTTCTCTCCTGTCAACTTCTCTTGACTTTTCTCTTAATGGCATTTTCATCCTTCCAGAAAATAAGGCCCAAAACCTGAATTATCTTTATCTTTTCTTTGTCAATAAGCCCAAAGCTTCCCAGTTCCAAACATCTTGCCTCTCCAGGTTTCTGACTTCTTTTTAATATAAATCAAATTGTCATCAACACCATATTAAAAACCTGCAACCATAGGGAAATTTCTCAGTAAACTTGGAATGGAACCACCATTTGACCCAATTATCCCACTCCTTGGCATATACCCAAAGGACTTAAAATTAACATACTACAGTGACATGGCCACATCAATGTTTATAACAGCTCAATTCACAATGGTTAAGCTATGGAACCAACCTAGGTGTCCTTCAACAGATGAATGGATAAAGAAAATGTGGTACATATACACAATGGAATATTACTCAGCCATAAAGAAGAATGAAATTATGGCATTTGCCAATAAATGGATGGAACTAGAGGCTACCATGCTAAGTGAAATAAACCAATCCCCCAAAACAAAGGCCAAATCAAATGTTCTCTCTGATATGCAGATACTGACTCACAATAAGGGGCAGGTGTGAGTAGAAAAGAGTAGAAATTCACTGGATTAGGAAAAAAGGAATGAAGGGAAGGAGGTAAATGGGAATAGGAAAGATAGTAGAATGAATGAATTTGATATAACTTTCCTATGTTCATATATGAATACATGACCAGTGAAACTCCACATCATGTATAACCACAAAAATGGGAAGTTATACTCCATGTATGTTTGATATGTCAAAATAGATTCTACTGGGGCTGGGGTTGTAGCTAAGTGGTAAAGCGTTTGCCTAGCACGTGTGAGGCCCTGGGTTCAATCCTCAGCACCACATACAGATAAATAAATAAAATAAAGCTATTATGTCCATCTATAACTACAAAAATTTTTTTTAAAACTTTAAAACACTACATTCTACTGCTATGTCTAACTAAGAAGAACAAAAAAATTAAAAAAGAATTAAAGTCAACATAGTTTAGATATACATGCATATCCATGTTTTATCACAGCACAATTCACAATAGCCAAGTTATAGAATTGGTCTAGGTGTCTGTCAACAGATGAATCAATAAAGAAAATGTGGTACACATACAAAATACAGTTTTATTTAGCCATAAAGAAAACAAAATTATGCCATTTGCAGGAAAATGGATGTAACTGCAGAACACGATGTTAAGTAAAATGTCAAGACTCAGAAAGACAAGTATTAGCCGGGCGCGGTGGCTCAAGCCTGTAATCCCAGCACTTAGGGAGGCTGAGACAGGAGAATCGCGAGTTCAAAGCCAGCCTCAGCAACGGTGAGGCGCTAAGCAACTCAGTGAGACCCTGTCTCTACATAAAACACAAAATAGGGCTGGGGATATGGCTCAGTGGTCGAGTACCCCTGAGTTCAATCCCCAGTACCACAAAAAAAAAAAAAAAAAAAAGAAAGACAAGTATTATGTTTTCTCTCATATGTGGAAGCTAGTAGGGACAAAAAGGGAAAGAGAATGTCATGAAAATAGAAGGAAGAGGGCTGGGGTGTGGCTCAGCAGCAGAGCACTTGCCTAGCACTGGTGAGACACTGGGTTCAATCCTCAGCGCCACATATAAATAAATAAATAAAATAAAGGTTAAATTCTAAAGAAGGAGAAGAAGGAGAGAGAGGGGGAGAGGAGGGGGAGGAGAAGAAAATAAAGTAGAGGGAAGACCAATAGGATAGTGGAAGGAGACTAGGGGGAGGGTGGAACAGGAGGTAAGGAAAATTATTAGGGACTGAAAGTGAGCAAATAAAACACTACCCATATACCATGATGAAAACCACCATTCTACATAATATGCATGAATAAAAAGAAATGATTAAATAGATACAACAAAAACATTTAATGAGTCTCCAAGATGAGGTTCAAGAATTCCTCATTACCTACAGAATGAAGCTCAAACTTTTTAGCAAGCCTCAGTTTTCCATAACCTCACTCTGACTCTCTCTTCTGACCTCTTTCTAGAACCTGTCCTTTCTTTTCATTCCTCTTTACCAGACATAATCAACTGATATACTCTGAATTTTGTTCTTGTAGGTTTTCTTTGTTCTTTCACTCACGCTATTCCCTGGCCATGAAATGCCTCTTTGTTCATCTTTATCTGGCAAAGAGTTCTTTCTTTTACTACTTAGTTCAGATAATCACATCTTTGATGATACCTTCCTGAGATAATCCCATCCTAACAGATACTAATAGTATCTATTACTGCTTTTTGTCTCATTTGAGCCCACAAAGAACTTATATTTGTACCAGTCAGGTGAGTATTCCTGAGGGCAGAAGAATAAATGCTGCAGATGATATATCTTTGCATCCCTCATAGTGCTAAATATATTAGAATTAATGAAAAACAAAAAATGTTAATGCTAGAAAGGATCTTAAAGTTAATCTGATACCAACTCATTTTACAGATTCTTAATAAGACAAAGAGATTAACCCAAAGTCATAACCTAGCCATGGGCAAATGTAGGAGGTAGCTCAGATACCCTGTCCTGAGCCTTTTCCACTATAGCTGTCTTGCTCAGTAGAGGTCTGATGAATTTAAACTTAATTTTCCAAAATTTTATGCATAGTTACCTGTCCTTCTGCGTTGTGGCTTAGAAGAGGTTCACCTTCCAAAGGAGTATCTGAGCTCTGAGATTTTATACTAGGAGCCTGCTGAAAGAAAATGAGCACACTTCAAAAACTGAATTCTTACATGACCTTCATTATGACAGGGACAATGATCATTACAATACATCAAAATGCAAACTATATTGATACATTTCACCACATGAAAAATCAGTGCAAGCCTTTGGCAATAAGAAAACAGACAAAATAAACTTCTAAAGAACCTACCACATCCCCAGGCTTAATCTTTCCATCTACGTCTTTTTCTTTGACTGTTTTATCTTCTTTCAGATTCTTAGAAGCAACTGATTTGGTCAGTGGAGAATTAATTCCTCCTACTTTATTATTCTGAATCAAATGATGACCAGTATCTCGGAACAAGCTGAATGACAATTTGGTCTGAAAAGAAGACAAAAAATCCCACAATGAACCATGGGTAAATGAGATAAACTTGAAGGCATCATTTAGTGTTCCAGAAAATTCCAACATTACACACTAAGAGAAAGGACCTGAAAAACTCCACTGCATTTCCCTACTTCTAGAAGATGTAAGACCACCACAGAAAGTGAGCTGCCTATGACATTATTTAAAGTTTTAAGGGGAGACCTTATGAACCAACTCGATTCTAGTGTCTCATAACTCAGAAAGCATTTCATCTTCAACACATAATTTCAAGTTAAATGGTAGAATTAATTTTCATACAAAAATAGTATCTAATTACTGCTTATCTATCAGTTATATTAGAAGAATAAGGCAAGGTTAAAGTCTTAAGTAAAACCTTTGCATGGTTCAACTATTGCTAAATAAACTGAAAAAAATTTTACTACCATTTTAAAAAAATTTTTTGTAATTATAGATGAACAGAATGCCTTTATTTTATTTGTCATGTGGTGCTGAAGATCAAACCCAGTGCCTCACGTGTGCTAGGCAAGCACTCTGCTACTGAGCCTCACCTCAGCCCTTTACAACCATTTTTTAAAAATTAAACAACATGGATAGTTCTCAAAATAATTTAAGCTGAGTGAAGAAAGCCAGAACATCATGTCCCACGCTCTGGCAAAAGTGGACAGGAAGACAGAGGTGGGACAAAGGAATAACAAAGGGCATGAGAAAACTTTGAAGGATAATGTACCTATTTATTATCTTGATTGTAGTCATAGTTTCACAGATGTGTGTAAATGTGAAATATGTGTCAAAATTTTAAATTGTACACTTTAGAGATGTACAGTTTATTATTTGTCAATTATACCTTGATAATGCTATTAAAAATAAAATCTAATTATTAAAGAAAAATTGTAAATACTAAAAATCACCCATAATCCTATCACCACTACCATAATCATTATATTTCATAGATTCAAAGGTGCAAAGTTTTTCAAATTTTCTCAACTCCAGGTTATGTTGTACAATGAGACTGTTTCATGGAAGTGATACTATACAATATGTAGTCTTTTGTGTCTGCCTTCTTTCACTTAGTATAATATTTTTTCAGTTCATTTGTGTTATAGCATGTATCAGTGGTTTATTCTCTTATTTTTTATATTTATCTATTTAGTATTGGGGATTGAACCCAGGGGCACTTTACTACTAAGCCACATCCCCAGTTCTTTTTGTTTTTTATTTTGAGACACTTGACTGAATTGTTTAGGACCTCACTAAGTTGCTGAGGCTGGCCTCAAACTTGGAATCCTCCTGTCTCAACCTCCTGAGTTACTGGGATTACAGGCAGGTGCCACCACACCTGGTTCCCCCCCACACTCATTTTTTTAAGGAGCTTTCTTCAGATATATTTCACATTCCATACAATTTACTCATTTAAAGCACAAAATTCAGTAATTCGGGGATATTACATTATTAGTAGTTCTTTCCTTTTCATTGCTAAATAATATTGCCTTGCATAGGTATACCACATTTGTTTATCCATTTATAAGTTGCAGAAATTTTGGATTTTTATGAGTTTTTGACTATTATACATAATGTTACTATAAACATTCACATATATGTCTTTGTGTGAATACATGTTTTCATTCTCTTGGGTAGGCTTCTAAGACTGATTTGTTGGGCTGTATGGTAAGCATATGTTTAAAGATTTCCTGTGTAATTGTCCTACCAAGTATTGAGAGTAGAATATTGAAATCTCTAAATATTATTGGAAAATTTCCCATTTTTACTTCCAATTCTGTTGGTTTTACATCATGTATTAGGAGGTTACTATATCATTAGGTGTGCATACTTTTATAATTGTTCTACCTTCCTGATGAATTGACCCCTTAATCATTATGACGGTCTTCAGTAATATACCTTATTTTAAAGCTATTTTGTCTGCTAGTAATGTAGTCACTCAGCTCTGTTATGCTTCCTATTTGCATAGTATGTCTTTTCTATCTTTATACTTTAACCTATTTTTGTCTTTTACTCTAAGCTGTATATATTTTAGACAGCAATGTGGTTGAATCTTGATTTTTTTAATCCAGTCCTAAAATCTCTATCCTTTCATTGGTATGTTTGGACCACCCAAATATGTTAACTGTTGATTACTTAGATTTATGTTGGACATTCTGCTGTTTTCCACATGTCTTCTTTCTTTTTTGTTCCTTTGTTGTTTCTTCTTTGGCTTTCTTTTTCTTTCTTTCTTTTTTTTTTTTTTTTGTCTTCTTTTGGTGGTACCAGAGATTGAACCCAAAGGTGCTTAACTGCTGAGCCACATGCCTAGCCCTTTTTTCTACTTTATTTAGAGACTTGATGAGTTGCTTAGGGAGTCACTAAGTTGCTGAGCCTGGCTTTGAACTCACAATCCTCCTGCCTCAGCCTTCCCAGCCACTGAGATTACAGGTGTACATCACCACGCCTGGTGCCTAAGCTGATGTTGAACTCATAGGTTTAAGCAATCCTCCTGCCTCAGGCTCCAGAGTAGCTGGGACTACTGACATGCACCACCATGTCTGGCTGTTTTTGTTTGTTCATTTGAGATAAGGTCATGCTGTGGTACCCAGGCTGGTCTCAAATTCATGGGTTCAAGTGATCCTCTTACCTCAGCCTCTCAAGTAGCTAGGAGTACAGGTGTATGCCACAGTGCCCAGTTTATTTTAAACATTTGTGATGTCCCATTTAATTCCTGTTGATAGACATATACACATATGTGTATATGTATGCACATGCATATGTATGCATATATATGTACACATAAAATTTTCTTAGTAGTTGCTTTAGGGAATACAAAATGCACCCTAACTATTCTATTTCACATTAATACCAATTTAATCCTGGTAAAATATAGAAACTTTCCTTCTAACTACAGCTTCATCCTGTCTTCCCTCTTGTTATGGTTTGAATATGATGTATCCCCCAAAGGTTCATGATTATGAGAGCTGTAACCTAATCAGTGTATTCATCCATTTGATAGATTAATAATTTGAAAGGTCTACTGTACTGGGTGATAACTGCAGGCAGGTGGGATATGGCTGGAGGAAGTAGATCACTGGGGGTGTACCTTTGGGGTTTATATTTTGTCCTTACTATCTGTCTCTCTATGTCCCAGTTCTCAGAAACTTAGCAGCTTTCCTCCTCCACACCCTTTTGTCATAATGTTCTGCCATCACCTCAGGCCCAGAACAATGGAGTCAGTGGACCATGGACTAAGCCACTGAAACTTTTCCTCCTCTAAGTTGTTCTTTATCAGGTATTTTGGTCACAGCAATGAAAAACTGACATCCCTCTTTATGATATTATAGTATAAATTAAGTCTGTAGGCCCAACAATTAATGCTTTATCCAAACATGTCTTTGAAAGGGCAGAAATGAGAAACATGTATTTCTAAATTCTTTTCACACACAATCATTTCATGTGTACCTCAATTTCTATAAATTCAAGTTAGCAGTTGGTGTCCTTTCCTCTCAAGGTGAAAGACTTCCTTTACTATTTCTTTTTTTTTTTTTTTTTAAATATTTATTTATTTTTTTAGTTGTAGGTGGACAGAATATCTTTATTTTATCTTTTATGTGGTGCTGAGGATCGAACCCAGTGCCTCCCGCGTGCGAGGCGAGCACGCTACCACTGCGCCACAACCCCAGCCCCCTTTACTATTTCTTATAAAAAAAAAAAGTTTACTAGCAACACATTCTTTCAGCATTTATCTGGAGATGTCTTTATTTTGCGTTGGTTTGGGTTGACTAGGTTTTTGTTTTTTTCTTTTCTTCTTTTCTTTTTTTTGCTGGGTGCCGTGAACTTTATTGGTGGTATATGACAGCAGGGCTCCCCAAGCTCCTCCCCTTCTTCAAGGGGTCTGGGATGGAGATGTGGGGGTGAGATTCTCAGTGTGTTGAGGGACTGAGTTGGGACAGGGACTCCCCAGCAGCTGAGAGCCTCTCTCTTCCTCTGTGTTCTTGCTGGGGCAGGTGATCCAGGGGCTCTTACTCCTTGGAGGCCATGTGGACCACAAGGTCGACCACCCTGTTGCTGTAGCCGAATTCACTGTCATACCAGGAAATGAGCTTGACAAAGTGGTCGTTGAGGGCAATGCCGGCCCCATCATCAAAAGTAGAAGAGTGGGTATCACTGTTAAAGTTGCAGGAGACAACCTGGTCCTCTGTGTAGCCCAGGATGCCCTTGAGGGGGCCCTCTGATGCCTGCTTCACCACCTTCTTGATGTCATCATATTTGGCAGCTTTCTCCAGGCGACAGGTCAGATCCACAATGGACACGTTGGGGGTGGGCACACGGAAAGCCATGCCAGTGAGCTCTCCATTCAGTTCAGGGATGACCTTGCCAATGGCCTTGGCAGCACCAGTGGATGCAGGGGTGATATTCTGGGCAGCCCCACGGCCATCACGCCACAGTTTCCCAGAGGGGCCATCCACAGTCTTCTGAGTAGCAGTGATGGCATGGACTGTGGTCATGAGTCCTTCCACAATGCCAAAGTTGTCATGGATGACCTTGGCCAGGGGAGCTAAGCAGTTGGTGGTACAGGAGGCATTGCTGATGTTCTTTTTTTTTTTTCTTTAAATATTTATTTTTTAGTTGTAGGTGACAGAATATCCTTATTTTATTTTTATGTGGTGCTGAGGATCGAACCCAGTGCCTCACGCATGCTAGGCGAGCACGCTACCACTGCGCCATAACCCCAGCCCATTGCTGATGTTCTTGAAGGAGTTGTCATACTTCTCATGGTTCACACTCATCACAAACATGGGAGCATCAGCAGAAGGGGCAGAGATGATAACCCTTTTGGCACCACCCTTCAAATGAGCCCCAGGTTTCTCCATGGTAGTGAAGACACCAGTGGACTCCACAACATATTCAGCACTAGCATCACCCCATTTGATGTTGGCGGATCTCGCTCCTGGAAGATGGAGATGGACTTTCTGTTGATGACAAGCTTCCTGTTCTCAGCCTTGACTGTGCCATGGAATTTACCATGGGTAGAATCGTACTGGAACATGTGGACCATGTAGTCGAGGTCAATGAAGGGGTCACTGAGAACAACAATCTCCACTTTGCCAGAGTTGAAAGCAGCCCTGGTGACCAGGCGCCCAATATGGCCAAATCCGTTCACTCTGACCTTCACCATCGTGTCTCAGAGATGCGGCTGGCACTGCATGAGACAAGAAGATGCGGCTGTCTGTCCAACAGGGAGGAGCAGACAGCCATGTCTGTGTTGTTTTCATTCAGAACCTTGGTCATGTTATTCCACTGCTTCCTGGTCACCACTGTTTTAAATCAAGAGAAAAATCATATGGACCCTCCCCTGTAAGTGATGAGTTATTTTTCACCTGTTGGATTCAGGATCTTCTCTGTGTCTTTCTCTGTCAACACTTTGACCATAATGTCTACATTGTAGGGGTTTTTTTGTTTTGTTTTTGTTTTTTAAATTTTTTTTTTAGCTGTAGATGGACATAATGTCTTTATTTTATTGCTTTGTATGTGGTGCTGAGGATCGAACCCAGGGCCTCACGAATGCGAGGCAAGCGCTCTACCACTGAGCTACAATCCCAGCCCCCATTGTAGGGTTTTTTAAAATATTTTTTTTAGTTGTTGATGGGCCTTATTGTTTATTTATTTATTTATTTACTTACTTATTTATTTATTTAATTTTAATTTTTTTAAAGCATTATGTTTTGCTTAATTTTTTTTTTTTAGTTGTTGATGGACCTTTATTTAGTCATTTATTTATATGTGGTGCTGAGGATCGAACCCAGTGCCTCACACATGCAAGGCAAGTGCTCTACCACTGAGCTACAATCTCAGCCCCTTATTTACTTATTTATTTATTTATACATGATGCTCAGAGTCAAACTCAGTGCCTCACACATGCCAGGCAAGTGCTCTACCACTGAGACACAACTCCAGCCCTATTAATACCTTTTGTGTGCTTATACTGAAATCCTGATATTCTCTGAACTTCTTGGATTGGTATTAATGTTTTCATCAAATGTAGGACATTTTCAGACATTATTTCTTCATATATCTTGCTTTCTCTCTTTTCTCTCCTGGAATCTCATTATAAATATGTTGGTTGCCTTCCACCAAGATTGACACTTCAATTTACAACACTGCTGTGAATGAGTCTTTCAACCACTGCTCCAAATTGTATGAGCCTTCTCTGACTGACAGCAAATTTCCTTGTCCTCATATCCCACCCTTCCCTAGAAGAACCACTGAGGTAAAAGTGAGAAGTCCCAGGCAAGAATGCCTCACATTCCTTAGCTATTCATGCATTAGTATTTATCAGTTTGGATAATTTCAGTATTGTTGCAATGGCTTTTTATGAGTTTGCCCAGTTTTATAGTAGCTTTTTGGAGGAGATGATTTGATAACCTCCTACTTGACCATAGCCAGAAATATTTCCTTTCCAATGTTTTTATATATTTAAAAAATTATTGTGGGGCTGGGGTTGTACTTCAGTGGTTAAGTGCTTGCCTAGCACATCTTTTTCCTTGGCCATACTTTCCAATTTATTTTCTGAGACAGAGCCTGAGCTGTCCACAAACTGTGACACTCCTGACTCAACCTCTTGAGTAGATGGGATTACAGGAATGTGCCACTGTGCCCAGCTTATGCTATTTTTTATAAAGTATTTGAGCATCTGTGTATTTTGATACCTGCAGAGGATTGTAGAAATAACATCCCAGAGAGATGACTGCCTACATGCTCAAGAAAAAAGTCAATTTTATCATTTACTTACTAGGAAAGTGATCTTTTATAAAATACAACAAAAATTTTTATTTCATCAGTATTATGACAGCTATTTTTCAATAACAAAACTATGAAAGACCTATCATTTATTTGCCTACTAACTGAACAGTAAACTCTGTATCAGTTTCCTTTGAACCAGAAATCACAATTATAGGGATTTATCTTTTTTTTTAAACTTTTTTTTAAATATTTATTTTTTTAGTTGTAGGTGGAAATAATATCTTTATTTTATTTTTATGTGGTGCTAAGGATTGAACCCAGTGCCTCTCGCGTGCTAGGCAAGCACGCTACCACTGCACTATAACCCCAGCCCCTTTTTTAAAAAATTTTTTAAAAATATTTTTTAGTTGTCAATGGACCTTTATTTTATTTATATGTGGTGCTGAGAATCGAACCCAGTGCCTCACGCATGCTAGGCAAGCACTCTACCACTGAGCCACACCCCAGCTCGGGATTTATCTTGAGGAAATAATTTAATAGGACCAAAAAGTTCATATACATGAAAACTTTCAAAGGAATCTATAATAATAAAAACTAAAAATATGAATAAATGTCTCAGACTAAAAAAAGACTTAGTAAATTAAAGTAAATCAAAATGGTAGAATATGCATCCATTAAAAATAATTAGTAATGCTTTGCAATATATGAAAGAATTCAAAGTGTTACATATAGCATAGATCAAAATAAATTTCAAAATAAAATAAATGTCAAATGACCTTATTAAAATAAATTGTGAGGGCTGGGATCGTAGCTCAGCGGTAGAGCGCTTGCCTCGCATGCGTGAGGCCCTGGGTTCGATCCTCAGCACCACATACAAAGCAATAAAATAAAGACATTGTGTCCATCTACAACTAAAAAAAAAATTAAAAAAAATAAATAAATTGTGATAACTACAAAATAGATATTAATTAAAGATATGAACTAAGGCTCAAAAACACAAAAGATATCAAAGAAAAGATTTTGATTACCAAAAATTAAAAGTTTCTATATGTAAAAGAAATCATGGTAAACAAAATTATAATCAAAATCAAAAAATAGGGAAAATATCACAAAACATGTGAAAAAGATACCTATTTATTATTCCTAAAATATAAAGCAGCTTTTTTAAGTATAGGAGAAAAACACACCTTTTAAAAAAATTTTTAAAATATTTTTTTACTTGTCAATGGACCTTTATTTTGTTATATGTGGTGCTGAGAATTGAACCCAGTGCCTCACACATGGTAGGCAAGCACTCTGCCACTGAACCACAACCCTAGCCCCACACCAACTTTTTTTTTAATGGGCAAACTACATGAAGTGGTTCATAAAAGCACTGCTAAATGTCAAAACAAGACATTTATAAATCAAAGAAATGTAGCCTTAAATAACAATAAAAACTCATAAACCAGACTCATAAAACCAGACAATTCTTTAAAATGATAATGCCCATTCTCGCAAAGACATGGTAAAACAACTTTCATTTACTACTAGAGGTGTAAATTGGTACAAACTTTTTGTACTCTTATACATCTGTGAAACCATTACCACAATCAAGAAAGCTAATTTTTTCATCATACCTAATATTTCTCCCAGTCCTCTGTAATTCTTCTCTCCCTGAATTTCTATCCCCAAATGCCCATAAATCTGTTTTTTGTCAACAGAGATAACTCTCTTAAAATTGCATTTAAATAGAACCATACAGTATGTACTCTCCTTTTGTCTGGTTTCTTTAGCATGATGCATTTGAGATTCATCCATGTTGTGTGTATCAATATTTCATTCCTTTTTATTGCAAGTAGTATTCCCTTGTATGGATGTGCCATACAATTTTTTGTGTTTTTTCCTGTTTACCTACTGATGGATAGTTGGGTTGTTTCTGGTTTGGTGTTCTTCATTATCCATAAATTTTGAGGTCCAGAGGAAAATGACTACAAGGGTCTACATTTAACATCCCAGTATACCAACTGGTTCTAAATATCGACTGCAAAGATATGTATGCTAAAGATGCAAATAAACACATATATAAAGGATACATTACAATGATAACCTTGTCTGTAATTTTTTCTTACCTTTTCATAAACTGTACTGTCTAGATAAGGGTAAATATGAAATGCTCCCCGAATCCTTTTCACACCTGGATACAGCAATGGGAGCATATTAACATAAGCCACACCATGAAATGAAAGCTGACTTTCATCATCAGTCTAAATGAAAAAAACCGGAAAGCTGTTAATGCCACAAAGTAATGTAGGAACATGTTCTAAACTCACCAAAGCTGTATCTTTTCAGAATAGTACATATCTATGAATGCTATTATGTTAATTATCAATCTAAAACATTTTGTAGGTGGGTCTAAAAGAAATTCAGAAAAATGTACTAGGTGGAACTATAATGACTATTTTGACCTAGAAAAATGGCCATTTCATATAGATTACCTATGATAAAACTAAGATAAAAGGCCATGGGAACATAGGACATCTGGAAACAAGGCGTGGGTAATTATTAGTAAACAACAAGCAACTACAATGGCCAATAATCCTGGGAAACGGGTTTCATGGGACATGAGACTTTCAGACCTAAAACCAGGAAAGTCAGGAGAAGAACCACAATCAGTTAACATTTTTTTAGTATCAGAATTAGAAACAGAATAATAGGTTGAGTCTGATCCAGCATTTCTTATATAAAGGGTTTCATTTGTTTGTTTATAATGGAGTCTTGCTATGTTTCCCAGTCTTGTCTTCAAATCCTAAGCTAAAGTGATCCTTCCACTTCAGCCTAGGAAATGCTGGGATTACATGAACCAGTCACTGCACCTGGCTTTATAAATATTTCTGAGCACACATATTTACCTTCTCAGTTTTTCCAGCTTTTCCTTTGGGTGCAATAACCAGAGGAACTCTTATCATCTCTACAGGCCAAAGCCAGCAATCAGCAATTCGCTTCTGAAAACTACAAATAAAAAATCAGTCCATTAGCATTATGTGTAAAAATGGGGTTAGTATACTTTAGAATCAAGGTAAATAGTCTTCTCTTCTAATAAGTAATGGAATGGGGGGCTGGGATTGTAGCTCAGTGGTGGAGCGCTTGCCTCGCATGTGTGGGGCCCTGGGTTCGATCCTCAGCACCACATACAAAGCAATAAAAAAATAAAGCTATTGTGTCCATCTACAACTAAAAAAAAAATATTTAAAAAAAAAAAAAATAAGTAATGGAATGCACATAAATAAAAACTTTTATTAGGCTGGTGATTTTTTCCCAAAATCTACACAATTCCATAAAAATAATTTACTTGACTGCCAGCACATTTTTGAGAGCCATTTTGCAAAATAAATCAAAGTCTTTTAGAATGTTCAAATCTTTTTTTTTCCAGATACAGTTTCATTTAGGAAAGTAGATACACATATTTTTTTTTTTTTTTTTTTTTTTTTTAAATTTTTTTCTTAGTTGTAGATGGACACAATGTCTTTATTTTATTGCTTTGTATGTGGTGCTGAGGATCGAACCCAGGGCCTCATGCATGCGAGGCAAGCGCTCTACCGCTGAGCCACAATCCCAGCCCTAGATACACATATTAATACAGATATAAGACACATATTAATCACTTATTTTAAATTTCTTATTTGTTAATTCCAAAATCTGTGTCACATCTGAGTCTAGTTCTTAGGCTACCTTTGTCTCTTCAAACTATTTTTTCATTTCTTTTAGCCTTCTTTGTAATATTTTAATTGAAACCTGGATATTTTGTATTGGGTAATAGGAACTGAGGTAATAGGTGTGAGGTAATTAATTTAGTGTGAGGTTTTATCTTAATCTAGTTAGGAGCTGGGAAAAATTTAATGTTTGTTGTTCTAAGTGCCAGAAACTTCAGGTTCATTTCTTTTCCTTTTCCGGGGAGTGGAGTGGGGGGGGGGGGGATATTGGGGATTGAACTCAGGGGCACTCAACCACTGAGCCACATCCCCAGCCCTATTTTAGATTTTATTTAGAGATAGGGTCTCACTAAGTTGGTTCGCACCTCACTTTTTTCTGGGCTGGCTTTGAACTCATGATCCTCCTACCTCAGCCTCCTGAGCCACTGAAATTATAGAAGTACACCACCACATCCAGCCAGGTTCATTTCTTATTCCTCCCATTTTCTTTGGGTCTTCCTAAGAAATTCTTAAACAAACCCTGTTGATGTAGAAAATTGTGGGGGAGGGAAAGCATTCTATAATCCTGTGATTAAATCCACATATTCTAACAGGTTCTAGTTCTCAGGCTTTAACTTTAAGAAGTGTTTCATAGTCTTTTCTCCCCTTTGTTCTGTTCTTTTTAAAAATTTTTTAAAATATTATTTTTAGTTGTAGATAGACAACATGCCTTTATTGCCTCACATGTGCTAGGCAAGTGCTACACCACTGAGCCACAACCCCAGCTCTTCTCCCTCTTCTTATATAAGACAGTAAAGCTAAACAGGTCTGGAATTGTCTAATTGCCCTTCCCTCTAATCAGATAAAGCTCTGGTAAAGTTTTCCTTAAAGGTTAGGCTTTTGCTATAGAATACATTCTGTTTGAAATGGTTATTTTCCCCCCTTCTTCCTGACTTAAACATGAGATTTGTCTCCTATGTTTGGAACTTGGTATGGTCCTGGATTCAAAACCCGTATGGTGCTGCTTAGCCATAATCTCAGCAACTCAAAAGGTTAAGACAAGTGGGTTACAAGTTCCAGGCCAGCCTGGGCAATTTAGTGAGACCCTCTCTCAAAATAAAGTTTAACAAGGGCTGGGTATATAGCTAAAATTATAGAACTCTTGTTTACATAGTGTGTATGAGACTCTGGGTTCAATTCCCACTACTGGGAAAAAAAAAAAAAAGGCTAAAACCCATGAAAATGTAGCGACCTTTAAGACTGGTCCCTCTAGAATTTTTTTGATTTACTTTTCTGTAGCGCTGAGGATCAAACCCAGTGCCCCACACGTGCTAGGCAAGCACTCTACCACTGAGCCCCAACCCTGCTCTGGAGTTTTTAACTCCTAGCTAGTCCACACTCAGCCTCCCAACAATTTGTCAAAATTACTACTAAAGTATTTCTCCTAGTACTGACTCCAGTGGCTTCTGCTGTCTGTAAGCTCATCTTGGCTGTGACCCAATAGCCTTTCACTCTAGGTAGTTTGCCCTGTTACCTCAAATCTTAGATGGATCTAAGAAAAACTGTTGATTTTCAATTTATTCAGCTTTTTCTTACTGTGAGGACAGGAGTACCTGCCTCAATGGTATGTCAGAGCTGAAATTGGAAATCCCACTCTTTTCATAGGAGAACTAAATATATTTTATATCATTCGCAGACTTACCTATTTCTTTAGAGTAAGTCACTAGATAGGTAATATAAACAAAGAGGTGGAAACTCTAGGAAAGAATCAAAAGAGAGTCAAAAACACTAACAGGTGAGCCCAAAGATACGTTAATAGAAACTTCCCGAACAGGAATACAAGTAGGAAAAGAAAGTAATAATGGCTGATAATTTCCCCAAATTAATGACAGATACCAAATCACAGGTCCAGGAATTCAGGAAATGCTAATCAGAATACATGCCAAAAATATCAACATCTGGGCATATCATATATAAAATGCAGAAAATTAAAGACAAAAAAGAAAATCTTGAAAGAAACTAAAAGGGCAGATCCAAGATGGCAGATTGGAGGAGGGCACGTTCGTAGCTGCTCTGTGGCATGAAACTAAGAAAGCAAACAGGTAGCTTCTCCACAAGGTGGGTGAACAAAAAGAGGGTGGGAATACTTTACTGGATAAAACTGGACATTTAAAGCAGATCAGGGACACGGGAGGTTGGATAAAATAAAATAAGGAAAAAATATCCAGGAAACACGGGGTCTGCAGGTGTCATAGGGAACTAAGAAGTGGCTCCCCCACCACACAAGTGAGACTCAGGGGAGTCCTGGGGTAAAGTCCTTCAGCATGGACCAGCAAGTACTGGGCCCTGGAGGTGCACTGATTTAAACTCTCCAGACCAAATGGCATTCAGCAAAGAGCCTGGAGCCAACCTAAGCCTAAACCCTGGTTCCCAGAATTCCACCTACAGGATTACCCTTCTCACTCCAGCAATCCACAGGGTAGAGCATCACACTCCAGAAGACCCCATCTAAAACTGCTGAGAAGAGAAGCTGAGAATATTTTAAATTCCAACAGAAAGAATTCTTTAATTTTTCACTGTTTGTGACCTTATTGGTACATGGACATTTATACAGTTTCCTATTTTTTTTCCTTCTCATCTCTAGCATTTTTGAAGCCAATTATTTTACATGGATTAGTTTTTTGTGAGCTAGGATGTTTGATTAGTATATTTTAGTTTTTTCATTTAAATTTTTGCTTTATGTGTATTTTTTTCTCCTACCTGTTTCCCTTGATTCTCTCTTTTCTTCTGCTAACAGCCAATCCCTATTGTTCCCTTTCACTTTTCCTTTAATCATTTACTTCTGTCTTTTCTCCTCCTCCCTTATAATCAGCACATCTTCTCTCTCTGTCCACCATTTGAAAATGTAAACCCTTTTGCAAAGTTGCTGTTTTTATTATAGGCATAACTAATCATATCATTTCTGTTTATTGTGGTAATTAACATTGTAGACACCATAGTAGGAACTCTTTGGTTTAATGTTGTAAATTGTTTGCATTGGTTGTTGTTATTTGTCTCCCCCTGAACAGTGAGGTACTGGAAACCTTTAGGGACACTATAAATCCACAGAGTAGAAACTCTGTTGCTTCAGATCCATACTGTTAGATGGGCAGACACAAAAACAACATGAAAAAACAAGGGAACAAATTGCCCCAGACAAACCAAGACACTCCAATAACAGAATCTATCAATACCACAGTAGAAGAAATGTCAGAGAAGGAGTTAGAATGTACTTAGTTAAACTGATCTGCGAAGTAAAGGATGATGTAAGAGAGAAAATACAGGTAGCAAAAGATCACTTCAATAAAGAGAGATTCTGGGGGAAAAAACAAACAGAAATTCTTGAAATTAGGGAAAAAATAAACCAAATTAAAAATCCAATAGAAAGCATCACCAACAGACTAGACCACTTAGAAGACAGAACCTCAGGTAATGACAACAAAATATATAATCTTGAAAACAGAGTTGACCATGGAGAGAAGATGTTAAGAAACCATGAACAGAACTTGCAAGAATTATGGGATAACATAAAAAGACCAAATTTAAGATTTATCGGGATAGATGAAGGCATGAAGATACAAACCAAAGGAATGTACAATCTTTTCAAGGAAATAAGATCAGAAAATTTCCTAAAGCTAAAGAATGAAATGGAAAATCAAATACAAGATGCTTATAGGCTCCCAAACATGCAACATTACAACAGATCCACATCAAAGCATCTTACAATAAAAACACCTAGCATACAGAATAAGGATAGAATTTTAAAGGCTGCAAGAGAAAAACAGATTACATATAGGGGGAAAACAATCCAGACCTCAGCTGATTCCTCAACCCAGACCCTCAATGCTGAATAACATATGCCAACCTCTAAAAGAAAATGGATGCCAACTAAGAATCTTATATCCAGCAAAATTAAGCTTCAGATTTGAAGATGAAATAAAAACCTTCCATGATGAACAAAAATTGAAAGGATCTGCAACCAGAAAGCCTGTGTTTCAAATATTCTCAACAAAATATTCCACGAAGATGAAATGAAAATTAAAAAAGTGAAAACCAGCAAAGGGAAGAACCCACACTAAAGGAATAGGCAATCAAAGGAGAAACTAATTCAAATTAAAAACTAGAAATAAGGGCTGGGGTTGTGGCTCAGCAGTTGAGTGCTTGCCTCGCATGTGTGAAGCACTGGCTTTGATCCTCAGAACCACATAAAATAAAGATATTGTGTTCATCTACAACTAAAAAAATATTTTTTAAAAAACTAGAAATAAACCAAAATGACCAGAAAACAAATCATATCTCAATAATAGCCTTGAATATTAATGGCCTAAACTCATCAAACAAAAGACATAGATTGGCAGATTGGATTAAAAAACAAGATCCAACAATATGCAGTCTTCAAGAGACACCTCAAAGGCAAAGACATCCATAGACTTAAGATGAAAGGAGGGAAAAAACATATCACTCACATGGATTGTATAAATAAGCAAGGGTTTTTTTTTTTTAATTTTTTTTAGTTGTTGATGGATCTTTATTTTATTCATTTATTATTTATATATGGTGCTGAGGATCGAACCCAGTGCCCCACGCATGCTAGGCAAGCGCTCCACCACCGAGCTACAGCCCCAGCCCCAATAAGCAAGGGTTTTTATCATCTAAAATAGACCAAGTTATGTAAGCTATATAGTCGTAATTATACAATTGTAATATTACCTTAATACATTTTTAGCATCTGTAGAGTTGTTTTGATAGCTTCCTTTCTACTGATATTTTTTCTTGCTTTTTTCTTGATTAGACTTGTTAGAATTTTATCAACTTTTAGCTGTATTATTTCTTTTATATTTCTCATATTTCTGCCCCTACTCTTATTTTTTCCTTCCTACTATCTAATTTGAACATAATTTGATTGTTAATCTAGCTTCTTTCTGTTACAAATACTTTTAAGTTACAAGTGTGCATTTGAGTACTATTTCATCTTAGAGATTCTGATATTTTAAGCTTTTATTATCACTCAGTTCAAAGCACTTTTTATTTACTTTTCATGTGCTTTCTTCTTTGATCTGAGAGATATTTATAAGTGTATCATTTAATTTTAAAGTAGTTGAGATATGGGGTTCTATATATCTTAAGGTGATTGATTTCTAAGGTAATAAATCATATAGGACACATAGTCTGCAAGATTTCAAAAAGAAAGTAAGAAAGAAAGAAAAAACAAACCAGAGGTAGAAAAAAAACACCATACCTAAAAAGGAATAAGGATAAGAATTATTTTGGACTTCTCTTCAGAAACTATGCAAGCAAAAGAAAGTGGAGAAAAATACTTTAAGTATTGAGAGAAAAACCTCACCAACCTAGAATTTTGTACCAGCAGAATTATCCTTCAAAAGTAAAAAAGAAATAAAGACTTTCTCAGACAAACAAAACTGGAAGGAGTATGTGGCCAGTAGACCTGCCTTGGTGAGGAAAGGCTATGTGTACCTGTGCATTAGTATGAATGTAAGAAATGCTAAATTTCTTTAAAGAGAAAAAAAATGTTATGGATCAGAAACTCAGATGAACGTAATGAAATAAGAACATCAGAAAATATCACAAGCCGGGCGCGGTGGCTCACGCTTGTAATCCCAGCACTTAGGGAGGCTGAGACAGGAGAATCGCGAGTTCAAAGCCAGCCTCAGCAACGGCGAGGCGCTAAGCAACTCAGTGAGACCCTGTCTCTACATAAAACACAAAATAGGGCTGGGGATGTGGCTCAGTGGTTGAGTGCCCCTGAGTTCTCTCCCTGGTACCCAAAAAAAAAAAAAAAAGAAAATATCACAAATTAAGGTAAAACAAAATTTTTAATTTTTATTATTCTTTTTCTTCTTCTTCTTTTTTTTTTTTTGGTACCAAGGATTGAACCCAGGGGCACTTAACCACTGAGCCACATCTCCAGCCCTTTTAAAAAATATGTTATTTAGCAAACAAGCCAGGCGTGGTGGCTCAAGCCTGTAATCCCAGCACTTAGTGAGGCTGAGACAGGAGAATCGCGAGTTCAAAGCCAGCCTCAGCAAGTTGCTAAGCAACTCAGTGAGACCCTAAGCAACTCAGTGAGACCCTGTCTCTACATAAAACACAAAATAGGGCTGGAGATGTGGCTCAGTGGTTGAGTACCCCTGAGTTCAATCCCCAGTACCAAAAAAAAAAAAATGTTATTTAGAAAAAAAAATATTAGGTCTCACTAAGTTGCTGAGGGCCTAGCTAAGTTGGATTTAAACTTGCAATCCTCCTGCCCCAGCTTCCTAGATTGCTGGGATTACAGGCATGTGCTACCATGCCCAGCAAATTTTTATTATTCTTAAAAACTGATACAATAGATAACAATTTATTAAAAGTAATAAGAGCAACAATGTATCCTCAATAAGGTATTAGCAAATCAAATTCAAGAATGTATAAAAATAATTATATGCTGGTTGCAGTGGGTACATGCCTGTAACCCTACCATAGTCTATTAATTTTTAAAAGTCAGAGATGCTTATTCAGATTATTCATATATTGATAACCCTCTATTTTTCATCTATCACTAATTACTAGATCACTGACAGTAAGAGTTACTTATACAATATCAAGTGTCCTATTCTTTGGTAATTGAATCTTGAGTTAGTCTGGGTAACAATATATCCAACAAAAACAACTTATTTTCTAGCCTTTCTTGCATCTAGAGATGGCCAAAGAAATGCAAACAGAGGTTAGCAGGTTCCAGGAAGATTCTATTAGAAGGATTAAGAAGGTTAGAATGTGGCCTTTCCCCTCCTCCAACTTTCTGCCACGAACATGAATGTGCAGGCTGGAACTCAAGCAGTATCTTGGACCATGAGACAAACTTGTAGATGGAAGGCACATATTAAAGAAGGTAAAGCAAAAAGACAGGTTAAGCCTAGATACCTGATAACATAGTCCAGTTCTGGACATCTTTTATATGAAAGAGAAATAAGCACATATCTTGGTTAAGCCATCATCACGAGGTACATCTGTTATTAGCAGATGAACACAATGTTTAACTGATACAGATGTGTATGAGACAAAGTCTCAAATCACCTTAACTCCAACATAAGTAAAATCAACACAAGTAACTGTCTTCCCACCTATGATCTTTCTCTTCCTACCTGACAACTGCAGGAGGATCAAGGTAACAGCGACTTTCCAAGTCCCAAATAATCCTTTTCTTTGCGTACTCTGCTTGGTTCCTAAATTCTCTGTCCTGTAAAATAATAAGATGAATTTTATTCCATATGCACCATATTTTCATACTGCTCAATCTGTGGGGCATTCTTGTAATGGATTTGATTGCAATATTTTATTACTACCACTCTAACTACTATGAAGTATGACCACTATTACAGCTACTACCACCACCTTAAATTGTTCAGGTATTTTACTAATAGAGAAGGTAAGATATATTACTTACAAAATCTATACATCCATCCAGTACTAAGTGCAAAATATTCATTCACATCACCTCAATTAGTGATTCTCAAGTATATTAAAATCCTGTGGAGCTTCTTTGTTTTTCTTTTTGTGGTATTGGGGATTGAACCCGGAGGCACTTAACCACTGAGACACATTTCTAGTCATTTTTGTTTTATTTACAGACAAAGTCTCACTGAGTTGCTTAGGGCCATGCTAAGTTGCTGAAGCTGGCCTCAAGCTTGCAATCCTCCTGCCTCAGCCTCCCATGTCACTGGGATTATAGGCTGTGCCACTGCACCTGGCTTAAAAGTAAATTCTTGTATAATTCATCTGGTTTAAGGGTTGGCCACTGCCATTGTTTTAAAGCTTTCCAAGTGACTCTAATGTGCAGCCAGGGTTGAAAACTAATGATATAAACTAAAACATAATATAAAATGTAAAGATCTAAAATATTAGAGGGCTGGGGTTGCAGCTCAGTGGTAGAGTGCTTGCCTAGCACGTATAAAGCTCTAGGTTCAATTCTCAGCACTACATATAAATAAATGAATAAAATAAATGTCCATCAACATCTAAAAGTTTTTTTTTAAATAAATAGAATAAAATAGTAGAGCTGATCTAAACTGGGTGCAGTGGCACATACCTCTAATCCCAGAGGCTCAGGGGGCTGAGGTAGGAGGACCATGAGTTCAAAGTTAGCCTTAGCAACTTAGTGAGACCCTGTCTCTAAATAAAATACAAAAAAGGTCTGGGGATGTGGCTCAGTAGTTGCATGTCCCTGTGTTAAATCCCTGGTACCAAATAAGTAAATAGATAGATAAATAAATAAAAACAAAATAATAGAGCTGATCTAAATTAAAATATAAATCTAAGGAAAGTATAAACTTTCACCTACCACAATGATGAGAAAAGATACCACACAATATTTTTAAAACACTGCTACTTTTATCAGTACTGTTGTGAATATTTACAGTCAGATAATAAAAATAATTTCAACCATCCTCATTTTATAACTTATACTATTGAATATTTCCCCTAATGATTATCAGCTAGTAAAAGAAACATTTGAAAGTGTTTAGACCATTTTCTATGCCCCTGAGAAATGTGTTGTAATAAAATAGATTTTAAAAGAATAATTTCAAAAACCTAATAATTCACTAATAAGAAACTAAATAAATTAAACTATGTTCAAACAATGTCATAACATATTGCAAGTACATAAAAGAAAGAAAAATAATGAAATGCTCTTTGTGACATGAAAAAATGTCTAAGATACACTACAATGTGAAACAAAGGGAGCTGCATAACGGTGTGTGTAACTGTGTACACCTTTACACTTGTGTAAACAAATGATGGGGAAGCAGCACAGGTATGTGCATACAGTGTGTGGGTGTGTATGGAGCACACGCCAACACACCCATTGTTCCGAATATGACTAGGCACTTCCTAGGCCCAGTTTAAAAAACAGAAACATTTCATATCCTAAAAAAAAATAGCAGTATCTTCCTGATTCTAGTTCTGAAAATAGTAAGACTATGAATACTTCCAGTGAATCTGGATTCACTAAAGAAAAACAATTTCATCCCTTTCACTGTGCTAATCTCTGAAGATGTTTCATGAACACTGTAAAATCTGATAAATGGTGAAAACACCGGAGTTTTTAATCATGAACAGACTGTAACTGTGGTGACCCTGGTACTTTTGTGATGTTCCCTTTTAAGTATTTATTATTTTTTATCTGGTAAGCTAGCCCTTCTGAAATCTGACTCCCTTTTACTCTATGTAAGGAAAGTTTTCCCTTAGTTTTCTAAATGCTTCTGTCTTTTAATCTTCCTTTAACCATTTATATATTTGCTTTTATATGTATAAAAAGTATCTAGAAAGAAACACAAGAAACTGTAACAGGTGACTAGGTAATGGGATAGGAGAAGGGTTTAGGAGAAGAGATAGACTAGGAAAGAGATTTTCACTGTATATTGCTGAATTTTTTTTTTTTTTTTTTTTTTTTTTTTTTGGTACTGGGGATTGAACTCAGGGGCACTGGACCACTGAGCCACATCCCCAGCCCTATTTTGTGTTTTTATGTAGAGACAGGGTCTCACTGAGTTGCTTAGCGCCTCGCCGTTGCTGAGGCTGGCTTTGAACTCGCGATTCTCCTGTCTCAGCCTCCCTAAGTGCTGGGATTACAAGCGTGAGCCACCGCGCCCGGCTATTGCTGAATTTTTTATTTTAAACTATTACTGAATTATTACCTATTTGAAAAATAAAGAGTAAATTTGACATAAATTACTTTATTTGCTAGATTTAAGAACTCAACTGGGCACAGTCATCTGTGATCTCAGCTACTTGAAGGCTGAGGCAGGAGAATTACAAGTCAGGACCAGCCTGAGCAACTTATTGAGACTCTGTCTCAAAATAAAACAAAACAAAAAAGGGCTGGGGATGTAGCTCAGTGGTAGAGTGCCCTGGCTTCAATCACCAGTACTCCCTCCCTCCCCACACACAAATGTTAAAGAGACATTCCCATCAGAACTAGATGGTTAAGTGTTTTTCTGTTTTTTGTTTTTTTGGTACTGGGGCTTGAACTCAGGGGCACTCGATTACCGAGCCACATCCCCAGCCCTATTTTGTTTTATGTAGAGACAGAGTCTCACTGAGTTGCTTAGCGCCTCGCTGTTGCTAAGGCTGGCTTTGAACTTGAAATTCTCCGGTCTCTGCCTTCCCAAGTGCTGGGATTACAGGTATGTGCCACTTAACCCAGCTTGGTTAAGTGTTTTATTTGGATATATAATTGTTTTATTTTGATAAGTGACACATGCATATTAATTAGTGATTCACAAAATACACTGAATTTATCACAAAAAAACTGTTCACTCTCACCTCAGGGTGGTTGAGTTCTCCTTCTTCTTCCTCATAGGGACCACCAACAATGTATGCATCAGGAATATTATTAGCTCCTGGAGCCAGAATGTTGGCAATAGGCCATTTTTTGGGTCGGGGAAAAGGTTCTCTTTCTCCTCCAAGCTTTAATGTTCCATTCTTGAATAAAATGGGATAGTCCTTCTACAGAAAAAATACAACAATGAGAAAAAAGTATAAAGGACTTTGAAAAGGACAAAATGACTACAGAAATGTCTATTACAAAACATCCTTTCATGATTATCTGATTCTGTATAGAGAGGTCTGTGCCCGTCATTATCTTTATGCCCTTTTACAACTCTGTACTTCTTATAAACTGTTGATAATACAAATTATTTTTGTCCATAGTTATGCAAATATGTTTTGCCTAGTGGCAATGTAATTGGTTAATACTCTAGAGCTAATAAGTTTGAATTATTAGAAAAGTTATTTCAGCATTTCTGATTCCTACTTATAAGTCCCTTCTTCAGATTCACCTTTAATGTGGTTCACATTTTACTGATTCCCTTACTAATTAGTTAAATAAAATCTTTGATAAAACTGTCATTTTGTATATATGAGAGTCAGTTATATTTGTTTAAAGATCATCCTTTGAAAAAACAAACTAAAATCTGATGATTTTTATAGGTATTTTCATACCCTTTAATTTATCTAAAACATATTTGCAATGGAAATTAGTAAAAGATAAGATTAGGGGCTGGGATTGTGGCTCAGTGGTAGAGCACTTGCCTCGCATGCGTGAGGCACTGGGTTCGATCCTTAGCACCACATAAAAATAGAGATATTGTGTCCATCTACAATTAAAAAAAAAAGATAAGATTAGGCAATTTATAGAAGAGCAAATTGAAAAATCCAACATTTAAAAGCCGGGCGCGGTGGCTCAAGCCTGTAATCCCAGCACTTAGGGAGGCTGAGACAGGAGAATCGCGAGTTCAAGGCCAGCCTCAGCAACGGCGAGGCGCTAAGCAACTCAGTGAGACTCTGTCTCTACATAAAACACAAAATCGGGCTGGGGATGTGGCTCAGTGGTCCAGTGCCCCTGAGTTCAATCCCCAGTACCAAAAAAAAAAAACGCAAAATCCAACATTTAAAAATAAACAAGCAGCTGGGCATGGTGGCACACGCCTATAATCCCAGCACTTTGGGAGGCTGAGACAGAATTGCAAGTTCAAAGCCAGCCTCAGCAACAGCTAGGCACTAAGCAACTCAGTAAGACCCTGTTTCTATATAAAACACAAAATAGGGCTGGGGATGTGACTCAGTGGTTGAGTACCCCTGAATTCAATCCCCTGTACCAAAAAGAAAAAAAAAAAAAACAATAAACAAGCTATGTATAATTAATAATCAATGAAGCTAGGTGTAGTGGCACACACCTGTAATTCCAGTGACTCTGAAGGATGAGGTGGAAGGATCACAAGTTCAAGGCCAGTCTCAGCAATTTAACAAGGCCCTAAACAACTTAGTGCTAAAGACCCTATCTCAAAACAAAAAAATAAAAAGGGCTGAGGATGTAGCTCAGCGCCCCTGCGTTCAATACCCAGTATCAAAAATTAATTAATTGATCAGTGAAATGCATGTTAAAGCAATGAGATACCACAGATTGACAAAATCAGAAATATCTGATTTTCAGACAAAAGTCTGAAAATATCAAGTGTTGATGATATTGTGAATGGAAATAGTATTATATACTGTTGATGAGGAGTGTAAATTAGTACAACTAATGGAAAACAATTTTGCAGCCTCTAATAAATTTAAAATCTACATATGAGAAATTCAACAATTGTATTTCTTTGGGTTAAACTTAAAAACCTTTTATAAAAATCTGGCACTTACAGAATAGCAGGATAAGGGCCTCTGAAAATGTGTTCCTCTATAATAACAATAATGGTGACAAAAATTGTCAAAATTAAGGGTGCCAAATGGTGATGGGAAAACTGGATAGCTACATGTAAAAGAATGTTGGACTGTTAGCTAACACCATATACAAAAACTAACTCATATCCAGTTGTTCTTACATCTAGAAATTTGGCTTAATAAAATAACCTGGAATTGAGAGAAAGCTCTGCATAATAAAATAATTGTATAAAATCCACAAAATACATGCATAATAATACTCCATACAAAACACATACCAAAAATTTTAAGTATCTTACATATTTTCTACCATAAATATATGCTATTAATATAAACTACATATATAATGACCATGTAAATTATAAATATAAAAATATGTATATAAGCAGAAATAATCTTTATTAAGCCTAAAATAAATCTCAGCAATTAACAAAGTAATGTTTTGAATAAACATACTTTGATGTGGAATCTTAGCCATATGAGTATAGACATATTTGATGCTATATAAACATCTGGTGGTAGGGCTTTACCTCTCCAAGTGATGGAACCTGCAGACCAACCATGTAGTTCTGCTGAGTCCCTGCTGAAACGAAGGATTCAGGCACAGAATAGGCACCCTCCAACGTGACCTTCAGTAGATTGCTCCCCGAGACCTGTGCTGCAGTCAGTAAGGGTTCTGCCACAAATACTTTAACTTCAAGACTGCACTGCTATAAAAGAATAAAATTAGGGATGGGTTTGCAGCTCAGTGATAGAGGGCTTGCCTAGAATGCATGAGGTCCTGGGTTTGACCCCAGTACCAATAAAAAAAAATAAAAAAGAATAAAATTATGTAGCATTTTAAAAATTGCCATTGGCTTTCCTTTTTTCCTTATTATCTCATATCACTGTTCAAGAAAAGAAGGAAAGAAGGTTAAGCTTAATTATTTTCATATAGAGGATTGAAATAACTTTCTCCAGGTCTCATAAGTTGGATAAACAGCCAAAAAGAAAACCTTATTCCTAAATAGAGCCCTTTCCATTTTGCCACACAGACTATGCATACAAATACATAGAGAAAATGTATATAATTCCATACTGAAATATCAACAGTAACTGCACAAGAATAAGGTTGGGGTGTTTCTTTGATAATCTGGGTTTTTTTTTTATATTTATTTTTTAGTTGTAGGTGGACAGAATATCTTTATTTTATTTTTATGTGGTGCTAAGGATCGAACCCAGTGCCTCACACGTGCTAGGTGAGCACTCTACCACTGAGCCACAACCCCAGCCCCTAACCTAGGTTTTATGAGTGTTTTTGTAATTTAAATGTAATGCTTTGCAATAAAATATTTTTCTAAATCCATGTCTATATCCATATATAGATCTATTTTTCTATCTCTCTGGCATTTTCACACAGAATATAATACAAAGGAGGTTTAAAATATGTGTTGATTGATAATTACTACATACAGCACTAGGGATATAAAGATGAAGACAGGGTTTCTTTCATTATGAAACCCATAGTTAAGAGACCTGTACAAAATGCTCTAGTTGAGAAGCACCAAGGAAGATGTAAATAATTAGTGAATGAGCTAGGGAGAAATAAGAGATGACATCTTAGTTGAAACTTTAACTCTTTTTAAAATTTTTAATTATAGATGAACACAATACTTTTATTTGTATTTTTATTTTTGGAGGGGTACCAGGGATTGAACTCAGGGGCACTCAACCACTAAGCCACATCCCCAGCCCTATTTGTATTTTATTTATTTATTTATTTATTTATTATAATGTCTTTATTTTATTGCTTTTTGTATGTGGTGCTGAGGATGGAACCCAGGGCCTCACGCATGTGAGGCAAGCGCTCTACCGCTGAGCTACAATCCCAGCCCCGCTATTTGTATTTTATTTAGAGCCAGGGTCTTACTGAGTTGCTTAGTGCCTCACTTTTTGCTGAGGCTGGCTTTGAACTTGTGATCCTCCTGCCTCAGCCTCCCAAGCAGCTGGGATTACAGGCATGCACCACCATGCTCAGCTACCTTTATTTTTATTTATTTATTTTTATGTGGTGCTGAGGATCGAACCCAGGGCTTCACATGTGCTAGACAAGTGCTCAACCAATAGGCTGTACCCGCAGCCCCCCTGAGTTGACTTTTACAAGATGAATACAAGTTTGTAACCTAGATAAGCAAGGATGTAAAAATAAAGTAATTTTGGATCAAAGGAAGAGTTGATGCAAAAGGGGACTAAAACAGTATGGTGTATTCCATTCATGTGTGTGCGAAGTAGTTCAGGATTTAGAAAATAAAATACAAGGAGTGCTGAGAGATAAGGTTTAAGTGGTGGGAAATTCCCATTACAAAGGATATGATATGCCTGCTAAGGAATCTGGATCTAAACCTGTACAGTTTAGACTGTACACACTATATACATTGGTGAAGCCATGAACCACTCCACATTCTAAGTAGGGGAATAGATGTGATCAAATTCATTGTGTGTGTGTGTGTGTGTGTGTGTGTGTGTGTGTGTGTTACTGGGGATTAAACCAAGGGCCTTATACCTGCTAGGCAAGTGCTCTGCCACTTGGTAAAATGCCTAGTGTCCATCAAACTCACTTTTAAGTCACAGTGCAAGCAGTGGGAAGGGTGAACTGGAGAGAGGAAAAGGCAAATACAAGATTATTTATAATGATCCAGGTAAAAGTTGATGCAGCAATCACAAGTAGGAGTGATGCCAGGAAGAGAATGAAAAAATTTAGGAGATAGAAAAGGCTGGATTTGGTGAAAGGTGAATTTGGAGACTGGTTGAGGTTGGGATCTGAGGGAGCAGGCATGGATGTGACTTAGGTTCTGAGTACTCTGATTTCATGGTTGAGTGATGCCACCAGCCAAAATAACTAAGATAAAAGGAAGAGTAGGTTTTAGGGAACATGCTGACTTTAGACTTGGAATGTTGAACTTTAGGTGCCTATGGGGTAACACTATAGAGAAATATAGCAGGTGGATGTAATGTCTGACATTCTAGCATTCAGAACAGGGATCTGAGCTACAACTGCTGAATTAGAAGTCTTTAGCCAGAGGCAAGCTACATGTCTTTAAGCACGCTATGTGCTTTCATATAGTATTTGATTCATCAGCACACAGCTCAAGAAGAATTTCCATGGTTAAACCTTCCTTATATCTACTCCTGGGCAAAGCCAACAATATCTGCTCTGTGCCCACATGCCCCATCACCACCATTTCATCACCCTGGGTTATAATCCATCATATGTAGATTGTGAGCTCTTAGAAGGTAGAACTCTGCCTTACTCATCTGTTTTCTAGAACCTAGAATTTTCTATGCTAGAATTTTGTGCTATGAAAAAGAAAAGATGCTCAATGAATTGGACTCAACTGAATTGGACCTTATAAGCAGAAAGACTCATCAGATTGAGTGGAAGGCTAAAATGTTAAGATTTAAAACTGATTACCTTAGAGCCTGGTCGAGGGGTTTCTAAGGGTGAGCCCTGTACAGGGTGCAAAGGAACCATCATTTCAAATGAACTCTCTCCTGTGAAAAGAAGACAAGTCGAGGCAAAGAAGGAAGGGTTAAGTTAGTATTGCAGACAGACATAAATATGCTCAAATTTTTCTCAAATCTTCCAAATTCATTTAGGCTGAGTTTTGCACTTCTTTGGAGCTAAATTTTATGTATTTTGCTATTTCTGCTTTTGGGAAAATCACATATCTGACCTTCCAGCAAGGGAAGAAGGTCCACCACAGCTTGACCAAGTATTAAGTTCTTCTCATCTTTCTGTTTCTTTTCCTTTTGTAAAACTTCAGTCACAGTTACTAGAAAATCAAAGCAAATAAAATGAGAACAACTGTAACTCATCCATCAGATAACCAAAGTAAAGTAAATAAATTTAAGAAAAATGAACTTGGGCTGGGAATATAGCTTAGTTGCAGAAAACTTGCCCAGCATGAGCAGGCCCTGGGATGCATCCCAGCACAGAAAAAACAAAAACAAACAAACAAAAATCTTGAAACCCAAGAAAGCACCAACATCAGTGACTTCCAATGCAAAGTACTAAACAAACTCAGTGATTTTTTAGTTTTTTGCCTGCAATTTATAATAAGAAATGGATTTTATAACATAATCACGTATACACATATGCATAAAAGTAAATGATACATATGAATATCTGATACCAAAGTTTCTTACAATATTAACCCTTACTAACTCAAAAGCCTTAAGTGTTTTCTCTCTGATAAAAGATCAGTGATTATGATCTCTCTTAATTAAATTATTTTAGGTTGACTAAATTTAAAATCTGAAGTTTGAAAAACATTAGATCTTCCCATCTTGCCTAGGACAGGGTTTAGGAGGAAACCTTGACAGTATCCCTACAGCACACAAATGTACCAGAATTTTCACTAGAGCATTACTTGGTGTGCTTAGCACTTAATGATGAAATTTTCAAATGCACTAAAAAGTGGAATAGCATAATGAATATCCATACAACCATCACCTATATTTAGTAATTATTAGAAAGTTGTCATATTGCTTCCTCATATATGATTTTGTTTGCCAAAATACTTTCATCATATTTGCCTTGTTTGATAAAATAGTTTCAAATAAATTATAGGTGCCATGACATTTTACTCCTAAAGTATATAAAGCCAAAATATGACATTTTTTCCTACAAAACTGAAATACCTTTATCACAACTAGCAAGTATTTGATAAAAGTATTAAATATGATTCTTAAAATTCATCTAATGTCCAGTCTATATTTAGCACTTCCCAATTATCCCCAAATCTATTTTGTAACTAGTTCGTTCAAACCAGGATCCAATCAAAGTCTACATGGTTACATTTGGTTGTCAAGTTTCTTATGTTTCTTTTCATTTAAAAAATTCCTGCTTTCCACATACGTTTCTTCTATGACATTGGTTTGTTGAGGGCACAAGGCCAGTAGTTACATAGTACTTCATACTGTCTGAATTTATCATTTTTCTTCATGGTGTAATGGCACCCTCTCCTCCACAGAAAATCTTAATTAAGCTTCTCCAGAAACCCGCACCATAATTGATTTTAGGATTATCAGCAAAAGAGTCTACAAAAGACTTGAATGTAGTTTAATACTTTTACAAAAAGTATTTCCTGTTTCCTGTTGCTCTATCTTACTAGGCTACCAACCTGAAAGAGATCAGCACTCCAGGTGCTGAATGCCCCTTTACTAGTTTTTTCACAAACATTTATGGACTATCTAGTATAGTAACAATATAATATTTTATAGAAATGTGTTTGCAAATGCAAAGTGTAGTAGGAAAGACAGATTCTTTAACAAGGTCTCTGGCCTTGGGCCTGAGCTTCACAGAAATGTTTACATTTCAAAGAGAAGAGAAGATGTTACTACATGGGTTCCATGGTAACAGCTGGCAGGGGGAGGAAAGAAAGGGGAGAAGCTCTCCTTTTCTCAGGTGCTGTCCTGGAAGGGTTAACTAGCCCAGAACAGTGAAAGTAAAAGCTGCTTTTGCCTGAACATCTGCAGACTGTGGACTTCTGAGCCCCTCCCCTTACACACTGGGTATAAAGTTCTGAAATTGCCTGAACTCGGGGTTCAGGGGAATTAATTGATTACAGTGAGAGCTGTATCCTCTGAACCAACTGAAGTCAAATAAAACTGTTTCCTGCTGTCTTTGGTGCCTCATCTAGTCTGTCCCTATAACAATGGTATTTGTTTTTCAATTCCTGTGTTTCCTATAAACTTAGGTTCAGCTTCAGTATTTTCCCCAAAGATTAGCGGGACAACATATTGGTTTATATAGTATGTTATCAAACTGTAACTTTTGTAATCTGATTAAAATGGCATCTAAGCATAATTATGTTTCTCTCATTAAAGTGAGACTAAACATTTTTTCTTTTTCTTTTTCTTTTTTTTTTTTTGGTACTGGAGATTGAACTCAAGGGCACTCGACCACTGAGCCACATCCTCAGCCCTATTTTGTGTCTTATGTAGAGACAGGGTCTCACTCAGTTGCTTAGCACCTCGCTGTTGCTGAGGCTGGCTTTGAACTCGCGATTCTCCTGTCTCAGCCTCCCTAAGTGCTGGGATTACAGGCTTGTGCCACCGCGCCCGGCTACATTTTCTCATTTTTAAAGACTGGTTATGTTTGCTTTTCTGTGTAGTTTTCCTGCTTTGTGCATTTTTCTATTAGATTCTTGCTGTTATTCTTATTGATATAAAGAGAAATGTGTCTTTTGCCCAGAAATTAGTTGTAAATTGTGTCCCAGATTGTGGCTTGGATTTTATAGTTACTTGTGTAAACTTCATTTTCTGCCACCCTGTGGCTTCCGTAGTTATGAAATACTTAAAAATGCTTTGGTGCTCTGATTATTTTAACTCCATGATTTCTTATAGTACCTACATACTTTAACTTTTTACACGTTTTATCCATCTGTAATTTATTTTGACATAATTTTGAGATTGGTTGTATTTGTTTTCCAGATAACTCTGCAGGTATCCCTGCACTGTTGATTTACTTAATCCATCTTTTCCCCCATCGGGCTGGGAATGTAGTTCAACAGTGAAGTGCTTGCCTGGCATGTGTGAGGCCTTGCACCACAAAAAGAGAGTGATAGACTGTTAGGGTAGCTGGCACAAATATCCACAAGAGACACAGCTCTGGGTTCAATCAAAGGTTTATTGACAGAGAGTATCTGCCAGGCTGCCCTTCTGCAAGGTGCAGCAGACTGCTGGAAAAAACTTCTTAACTTATAGTCAGATACAATGGAGTAGTTAAAAATAACCCGGTCTGGTCCTGTGATTGTTACTTGGCATCTTTGCTGTGGTTCCGGTAGTTACGGACTCTTTTGGGGTGGACCTAACAGGAAGGTCATGCCTGGGTGGGCAGGTGCTGATTTTCAAAATGGAGTTACTTTGGCCTAAGGACCTAACACAAGCATTTTTCTCCCACTGATTTGACAAATCATCTGAGTCATATGCTAATTTACCAGAAGTACTGGTGACTACATATGGACATTCTAGTCTGTTCCAGTGAGTTGTATGACTACACATGCCTGCTAGTACAATGTTTCATTGTGGTTTTATACTATGTTTTACTATCATATAGAACAAATAACTCATTGCCCTTCTTTTCAGAATTTCCTGATCATTCTTATATTAAGAATCTTTTCCCTATAAGAACTCTAAAATTGAAAAAAAAGGGGGGAGGGGAGCTGGTGACGTAGAGTGGTAGAATGCCTGTCTAGCATATGCAAGGCATTGGGTTCAATCCCCAGCTCTGGAAAAAAATGTTGGCAGTCTTATAAAGATCACAATAAATTTATAAACAGGGAAATGGTATCTTTATAAGGTTGAGCATTCCTGTCTAACTGTTCGAACAGTATGCCTTTCTTTTTGTTTGAATTGTTTCCTCAACAGAATTTTCTTTAGTTTGTTTGAATAAGGATCCATTTGTCCATAACATAGATTAGCTGATGTCTCTTAGTCTCTTACTCAATAAGTTCCATCTCTTTTTAGATTTTTCCCCATTTTCATTTTTCTAAAATGTTGTCCTTTAATCTAAGCTTTTCAAAGTAATGGCAGAATATACTTTTATAATTTCCAAAATAACATTCTACCTGTAGTTATGGTCCATTCTCTTCCTAGTATTATTTGTGTCACTTCCCTTTCCTCCCCTACCCACTCCTTCCCTCCTCCTTCTATGGCTCAATCTTCCCTAAGATTAGTCTATTTGCTGGTCTTAGTTCCTTACTTGGTTATCACAGATCCTGTAATGGTTGCGGACTCATTAACCCTAGGTGACAATGTAAGTTCTGAATCTGTACTGGGCCTTCTCTGACACCACCTCAGTTGAGTGGGAGGAGCACCTTGTTAATGACAGTATGGAGTATAAGCCCAAGATCCTCAATGTGGTCTTGACCATGCATGGAGGTGAGTGAGGGGTGGGGGAGCAGGATGGAACAGGGAGAAGACCACTACCAAAGAAGTTCTGACTCCCTATTTGGTCTTCTCTGGTACCACGAGGGTACTTGGGTACCTTATTACTGCTCCGTTAGGCTGGAAGTCCAGGCTTCCCACTCAGCTTGGACTGAGAAGAAAGCCAGTTTTTTCTGTGGTATTTGTCTATAATAAAGCAGTTACCACCTAAAAGTTATCTTACTAGGCTTCCCCTTTCCTGGTGTTTTGACTGGAGAGAGCAAAGTTTTATCAGTCTTTTAAAAAATATCTATACCCATTGATTTTTCTAGTTTGCCAACTTCTTCAGCACCAAGTCTGGGACATATATATTTAAGGCAAAAAGAAAATCTAAGGAATTCACCATTATGTCATTCCTCAGGTCTACCTTTCAGAGTTTCTTATGCTTATTTTATATAAATTGTCCAATTTGAGTTGTACTTAGTGGGAGGAATAGAGAAAAATACATCTACTCCATCTTTTCAGAAGAAGCTCTGTTTTAAGTTCCTTTTGATTTCTAATGAATGCACTAAAGAGAATTAATATACTTCTAAGTTATTATAGTTATTATATTTATACATTAACTATATCTCATGGGTTTTGTTTTGTGGTGCTGGGAACTGACCCTAGGCCTCCTACATGCTTAACAAGACTCTATCACCAAATTACAACCCCTGTTCACCTACAAGTTTTGACATTTGTGACTAATTCTAAATGCTTTGCAATTTTTATAATGATTTCTTCTTTGTCACATGAATTATTCACAAGTGTTTTTAAATTTCCAAGTGGATTTTTTAAATCTTTTTTGTATTGATTTCTAATTTTATTAATTGTTGTATTTTGGTCAGAAAACAGTCTGTTAAGATTCTTTGATAGTTGGTAGGATTGGATTTATGGTCTATAATGTGGTTAGTTTTTAGTATATAAATGTTCCTTGTGTGTTTTAAGAAAAAAATATATATATACATTTTAATTTTTTAGTTTTAGATGGACACAATACCTTTATTCTCTTTTTATGTGGTACTGAAAATAAAACCCAGTGCCTCACATGTGTTAGGCAAGCACTCTATCACTGAGCTATAACCCCAGCTCCAAAACATATTCTTTAATAGCTGGCACAAGCCTATGATACTAATTCTGAATGAAGGTTCATTTTCTATATTAGAGTTGATGTTGAGCAGATTTATTTTTTTCCTAGACCGTTCTTTCTCAGAGTCTTAGCTTGTGATGGGGAGGTGGTCTCAGTCTCAACTCTCCATCTATAGCAGCCCAAGATTTTTTATCCTCGTAAAAGCATTAAAACCCAAGCCCAGGGCTGGGATTGTGGCTCAGTGGTAGAGCGTTTGCCTCGCATGCGTGAGGCACTGGGTTCGATCCTCAGCACCACGTAAAAAATAAATAAACAGGGCTGGGATTGTAGCTCAGCGGTAGAGCGCTTGCCTCGCATGCGTGAGGCCCTGGGTTCGATCCTCGGCACCACATACAAAGCAATAAAATAAAGACATTGATCCATCAACAACTAAAAAAAAAATATTTAAAAAAAATTAAATAAATAAATAAATAAATAAACAAATAAAATAAAGATATTGTGTCCATCAACAACTAAAAAAAAAAAATTAAAAAAAACCCCAAGCCCATAGGTTTTAGAGTACTTCCCTCTCCCTCAACACCAATACCCCCACCATTTATACATCAATGGCAGCTGTTCAAATTTCCTATGTCTCAATTCTTGCTTTTCTTCTGCAAACAAAGGGATTTCCCTTTCTTCCTATTTTCTCTCTTCCCATTTTTTTAGGAGGGGGAACTTCAAACCCAGGAGTGCTTTACCACTGAGCTATATCCCCAGCCCTTTTTGTTTTTTTATTTTGAGAAAGGGTCTCACTAAGTTGCTAAGGCTGGCCTTGAACTTGCTACCCTCCTGCCTCAGCCTCCCCAGGTGCTAGGATTACAGGAGTGTGCCACTATGCCTAGTGCTATTGGTTGCACAAAAAGAATATTTCAATTGTGTTTTTCCTCATCCAACATACTTGAGAAGAAGGCAATCAGGATACTCCTCCTTTTTGGAGTAGCAGAGAAGCACAGAACAAAGAGGAGAGAAAAAGGTAGTTGTGAGAGAGTGTGGGTCAAATGGATATCTCCATGGGTGACTGATTTCTTAGACTCCTCCTCCAGTAATTATAAATTTGGTGGTCTGGGGTGGGGCCCTGAAGACTTGATCCCAGAGCCCCAAGTAATTCTGGAAAGTAAGATATAGAACCAGAATACTGAAAATCTAGAATACTATATACATTTCCAGTTCTCACCTAAGTTTGGGGATCTTGGAATCTGGGTTTCAAAAGGCATCCCAGAGATGTGCCATTAAAAAAATTACAAAATGAGGGCTGGAATTGTGGCTCAGTGGTAGCGTGCTTGTCAAGCACATGTGAGGCACTGGGTTCGATCTTCAGCACCACATAATAAGTAAATAAAATAAAGGTATTGTGTACCTCTATAACTAAAAATATTTTTAAAAATTACAGAATGAAAGATCAAGAGTACAGATTAAAACAGAACAATAACAAAAAAGTTTTAGACTAGCATGCACATACATTACAAAAGGGACAATACTGCATATGTTGAAATCATAAAGGTAAGGATATATTAACCATCCATCCCTCTATTTCATTCCTTGAACAAATACTTTTTAAGCCTCTGCTATGTCCTAGATATTTCTAGGCACTATAAAGTCTAAAAATAATAAGAGTTCAATCTTTACTTTGAAAGCACTTCCTCTAGCAAGAAAGGCAAATGAATAATGTCCACACTGTATGGTAAGTATACAAAAGAACAGATATAGGTGCCTTATAAAATATAGGATGCCCAGTTCAATTTGAATTTCAAATAAACAATGAATAATTTTTAAGTGTATGTCCCATATTTTGCTTTTTTTCCATTTTTTCTAAATCTGGCAACCTTAAATGTAGGAATACAAAGGAGGAGGAATCCCAACTCTGTGTACAAGATAAAGGCCAAAACATTGTCAAGTGTCAAAGGTTTTGGATTAAAACTGATTAAATCAGTAGGTCCGGGTGACTGCTGCCAGAATCCGACAGGACTCAAGTATGCTTCATTCTTCTTTTTTTTTTTTTTTTAATATTTTTTTAGTTACCAATGGACCTTTAGTTTATTTATTTATATGTGGTGCTGAGAATTGAACCCAGTGACTCACACATGTGAGGCAAGTACTCTACCACTGAGCCACAACCCCAGCCCCTCATTATTCTTAAGAGTCAGAGGATAAGGCATATTCAACTGTCATCTACTAGGTGTCTTAGAATCTCCTCATACAATACTCATATAACTAACATTTTTAGAATCATAAGGACTTACAGAATACAGGATTGTGAGCGAGGTCATTCAAAGTGATTCCTCCTTCAGGATTGAACTCAAAACTGCTAGTGAAGTTGTATTTTGCAGTTCCCTCTGAAGAGACAGTAATTTTTGCAGAGTCTCCCAGAGCTACCTGATTGAATTCTGCACGAATAAAAGTAACCGGAGTATCTCCTTTGTAACCTTTCTGTTGGCAGAAACATATCACTTTACAATTAAACTCAAATAGAGACATTTCCTACACATCTGACAACCCATTTTGACTTGGGATAAATGGCATTTTATTTTCTTCTTTTTTTCCCTAACAAGCTAGAAAGTAGAAAATCATTAAATAAATTTATTTATAGCTAAATGCAACATTCCATTCAAATACCATTATATTTAAGTTTTGAAAATAACATTTATTGTGTTTTGTCTGACTTTAAAAGTATATTGTGGAGGGCTGGCAATGTTGCTTAGTGGTAGAGCACTTGCCTAGTGTATAGAAGACCTGAGTTCAATCCCTAACACCAACAAAAAACAGCATGTTGTGGAACATTTGAAAAAATGAGAAAATCATACAGGAAAATGGATTACCTGTAATCTTACTCTAACATGTAAGCATTATTAATATGTTAGTATATTTTAGTATTTTGCTGTGATTACATAGTTTTATATACACATTTTAAAACAAGTGGAGTTCACTAATTATATCCTCTTTTGGAACAAGCTTTTTGAAGTTCATAATCCTGAATATTCTTCATTATTCTCTTAATTTTGTTTTCAGTACTGGGGACCGAACCCATGGTCCCACAAATGCTAGGCAAATGCTCTACCATTGAGTTATATCCCAAGCTTGTTTTTAAAATCTTAATGTTGAGACAGGGTCTCACTAAATTGCTCAGGCTGGCCTCCAATTTGCAATTCTCCTGCCTCAGTCTCCCAAGTGGCTGGGATTATAGGTGTGAGCCCCCTGGCCCAGCCTATTCTCCCAATTTTAAAGTTACTATAATTTTATTATTTAAATTCACCAAATGAAATTAATCATAAAGGAAACTCAGAATTCAGATCTCAGAATTCAGATCCTTCTCAAAAGAAAATGGAAAATTATGTATGAACTGCTGTCTACAAAAACTAAAACTACTTCTTATTTCAACTCTGATAAATTTAGTACTCAAATTGCCAGGTATTTTAGACACATAATAATGTGACTTGCTGATTAGAGATCAACAACAAGAAACACTGAGGATGAAATTGCTATGCAAAGGCAGGAAGTTGGGGTAGAAAATGATGCAAAACTCCATTCCTCCCCTGGTGTTCCCCAACTAGGGACTTTGCAGATTCCCAAAAGTAACTTTACCAAGTCGTATCCATCTGTTACAGTGATCTGCACCAGTCTGCCTACTGATGTCACCTGTTCCATATCAGTGATTGGGCAAAGTTCTTCTGTTCTTCTTTGGTCTCTGTAAAGAAAATAAATGAAACTGTCCCCTTGTTATGTCATAACCTGTGCCAGCGGAGAACCTAAGAATATGAAATAGTCGGGCTGGGATTGCAGCTCAGCAGTGAAGCGCTTGCCTCGCATGCGTGAGGCCCTGGGTTCGATCCTCAGCACCACATACAAAGCAATAAAATAAAGACATTGTGTCCGTCTACAACTAAAAAAATATTTTAAAAAAAGAATATGCCATAGTCCAGCCTTGTTTCTTCCCCTTTCTAACTTTCAAGGCTGAATAGAAGTGCTTCAGGAAAGCTGGTCACAAGCATAAATTCCACTGGTTGGTGCTAAAAAGATTTTTTATACATGCAACTAATCTATGAAATACAAATTATTGCAAAACGGAGTAGGAACACTATCTCCCCATTTCCCATATTCTTCACAATGTTCTTTGGTAATTTTTTTTCAATCTGCAAAGCCACCTCAAAGATTATTTCTGTTTTACAAAAATATACTTTGAGAGCAAGAAATATGCCTTGCCATAAAATGACAGTCCATTGGAAAAGATCCTAATATGTCTCTAGTCAGGTATATTTTCTAATTATTTTACAATACTAAGGACACAATTTCAAAAGCATATTATATATAGTTTTTTTAAGGTCATGTTTTCTAATGCAACTTAAAGAGGAATTTATTTACGCAATTCAAATATTTACTAAGGACATATTATGCCAAATTTATCTAGGGTGGGTGATAAAAACAATATATGACCCCTTGCAGTCTTTGGATGTTACAATTATTCTGTGTTTTCCTAGCTACTCCTTCATTTTTCCAGTTGCCTAGTTTCAAACCACTTGTTCAAAATCATGTCTCTAGGCTCTTTCAGGGCCTAAGTAGCACTGACAATTTCCTTATTAAGTGTACATTTAAAATGCCATTTCATATTAGTCTCTTTCTTTCCTTTATAATAGTACCATATGAATTAGGACTAAATTTCTCTTCTGCTAGACAATAACAAAAGCCTCTTCACTGTTGTCTCTGAGTCCAGTTTTCTTTATTCTAATCTATCCCACTTCTGTCAAAATCATTCTTTGAGCAAACATTTGTTACAGTAGGCACAGTAATACATGCTGAAAATACAAGAGATAAAAGATGTAAGCTCCTTAACCTCAAGGAATTTAAGATCTAGCGAGGAGGAGAGACAAAAATAGGCTAAGAGTTATAGTCTGTGTGATGAATGCTCTGATAATAGAAAAGTGGGGAAGGGGGCATAGGTGGAGAAAGGAGGGAGGAAATTAACTGTATTGGGGGGGGTATTGGGGGCTGAACCCAGGGGCACTTAGCCACTAAGCCACATTCCCACCTCTTCTTATTTGTTATTTTGAGACAGGGTCTTGCTAAGTTGCTTAGGACCTTACTTAGTTGCCGAGGCCGGCTTTATGATTCTCCTGCCTCAGCCTCCCGAGATGCTGGGATTACAGGTGTGCACCATGGTGCCCAGTGGAAATTAACTTTTTTTTGATTATGGCCTAATATATGCCAAATGTGCCAAGAGACTGACATATGTTATCTTATACATATCCATTCTTCCAAGTGACTCTTAAATCGCCATTTTAGAGAACAAGAAACTGAGCCCATCATACAGTAAGAAAATGCTGAAGCTGGGATCTAGCTGGATTGAAAAGTATATGTGTGGGTGTGCATGCCAGGAAAATCTCCTTGTAGGAGGTGACCTGGAACTAAAAGAACAGACAAAAATGAAGGATGTTCCAGGCAAAAAGAAAAGACTAAAAGGTTCAGAGGCAAAGAAAAAAAAAAGTAGCTCAGTATGCTTGCACCACAGTATAATAATACAGAGAAAAATGAGATCAAAGATATAAGCAGAGCTGGGTGTAGTGGTGCACACCTGTAATCTCAGGAGCTGGTAAGATTGAGGCAGGAGGATCAAGAGTTCAAAGCCAGACTCAACAACAGTGAGGTGCTAAGCAACTCAGCCAGACTCTTTCTCTAAATAAAATACAAAATAGGGCTGGGGATGTGGCTCAGTGGTTGAGTGCCCCTGAGTTCAATCCTGGTACTCCCTCCCCCACAAAAATGATAGGCAGATAAATACCACATTAAAGCACAGATCTAATCATATCACTTATACCCTTTCATCTACCAAATTAACATTATATTCAAGGCCCTCTAGGCTCCAGCTATGCCAAAGTCCCCTCACCTAGACTATGCTCTGGTCTAGTATTTTTCAAAGATTACCTGCACTTAGTCTCTTTGTACCTTTGCCTTTTTTCTTCCTCCTGGAATGACCACTCTTTTCCTTCATTTCATCTCTATATCCGCAAAAAACGACTCAAATGCCTCCTACACTAACATTTCCCAGTCAGAGGTATTTGCCTTCCTGATGAACTCTTTTCGCACTTTATAAATTTCTTGTGACATGTATCACAAGCCGTCTTGTTTATGAGGACTGGGGCCTCACATATGCTAGGCAAACACTACCACTGAGCTACAACCTCCACCCCAGGACCGGAGATGTAAAAGAGCTTTCCAACTTAATAATTACATGACTCTGGACAAATGCCTAAATGTCTTAGTCTCAGTTTCTGTAAAATGGATAACCTTCTATTTGTTTCACATTTGTTGTGAATACTCCGTAAAACAGAACTGTTTAAGCTATGAAGCACTGCATGAATAGCATTATTGATAGGCCCAGCTTTTTTTGAAAGCTCAATTACACTCTTGAAGACAAATAACCTTAGTTATATTCAGAACCCCTGAGTGCCTGGCAACATTCCTGTTGCACAAGATATCTTTCGTGGCATATCTGAATACTGTTGTTTTTTTTTGGGGGGGGGGAGGGCGCGGGTATCAGGGATTAAAGTCAGTGGCACTCGACCACTGAGCCACATCCCCAGCCCTATTTTGTGTTTTAAGTAGAGACAGGGTCTTACTGAGTTGCTCAGCGCCTCACCGTTGCTGAGGCTGGCTTTGAACTCGTGATCCTCCTGTCTCAGCCTCCCTAAGTGCTGGGATCACAGGCGTGCACCACCATGCCCGGTGGCATATCTGAATAATGAATGCAAGAAATCGGACTAATTACAAGTTGTGGTCCAGTGAAGTAGGCAGAGGCTCTCGTTGCCTCCCCCCGCCCCCAAATCACACATTTTTTTGTCATTTGATCAGAAGCTGTAAGGCAAGGCTTGAATTAGAAACAGCTTAGACGAAGGAAGTGATGGGAGTGGGTCTGGTCTGGGAACCCGCGCAAATGCAGTTTGCACTGAGGGTGAATCTCCAGCAAAGCTGAAACAGGCTCTTCTACCGCCCCCAGGTGGGGGTGCTGGGCTGACGCGAAAGTCGGTTCTTGTGGGGTCGGTGGGGTTTTGGTGTGTGCCGAATTTTAAGCCTGGCCTTAGTTGAGAGAGAAAATTGGGGTGACCGGGTGTAGTGTGGCCGCACGGCCAGGACCGGGAGGCCCTGAAGAGAGGATTTTCTGCAGAGGAATAATTCTTACCTGCCGCAGTTCAGGTACGTTTTTCACAACTATAGCAACCAGTTAACTGTCGCGAGAACTCATTTTCTGCAACTGCCACAGGCTTATTCCAAGACTCGCGATAAATTCTCAGACCAGAAAGCTGGGAGAGGGTTGTTAGGTGAGTTTCTGCGCCGGCGCTGCGGAATTGGCGCTCTGGAATTGGAGCTCTGGAATTGGAGCTCTAGATCCGCAGCCCGGCTAACCTGGTCCTCTGCTGACTTACCTTTGCAGTAGTTTTAGTTAAATACACGTTGTCCACTTTTCTATTTTGATTTCTCGACTTTCTTATTTCAGTATTCCTCCATAAATAGGGGGAGAAAAACGAAAAGCTATTAAAAGTCTATTAAACGTGTTTGGAGGCGGACGTGGTGACAGACGCCTGCAATCCCAGCGACTCGGGAGGCTGAGGCAGTTCAAAGCCAGCCTCAGCAATTTAGCAAGGCAGTGGCACGCACCAATAGCCCCAGCTGCTGCAGAGACTGAGGAAGGAGAATCTTTTGAGACCGGTTGGAGGCCGGCCTGCGCAACATAGACCTTATGTGAGACAAACAAAAACAGATCTTTGAATATTTCTCTGTGGACAATGCAGGTAAGACACTGTTTTAAAAGCCTGACTGTTGGTGAACGTAAATGGTGCAGCTTCTAGGTGCTTGGTATTTGCACAATAAACAGACAACGTATATGATGCTAATGCAAATTTTTAATACATTTGAAATTCAACATTAAAGAGTAGGGATAGCAAAATATGATAGTAGAAAGTGTCCATAAGTGGAGGAGTGGATCAATAAACAGGTACATTCACAAAATGGCATCTTAGTAGTAGTCAAAATGAATGAACTACAGTTACACATAACATGGATGAATCTTACCAATATATATACAACTTTAAAATGTTGAAGTGTTAGCCGGGCGCGGTGGCTCAATCCTGTAATCCCAGCACTTAGGGAGGCTGAGACAGGAGAATCACGAGTTCAAAGCCAGCCTCAGCAAGGGCGAGGCGCTAAGCAACTCAGTGAGACCCTGTCTCTACACAAAACACAAAACAGGGCTGGGGATGTGGCTCAGTGGTCGAGTGCCCCTGAGTTCAATCCCCAGTACCAAAAAAAAAAGTTGAAGTGTTAAGAACCAGCTTGAAGGGACACCTTTTTGCCAAATTATGGGTAATATAAACATTAAAGTAAATAATAATGGACCTACTGAACAAAATAGGAATGTGCAAATCCACAATTGCATAATGGAAAGGAAAACTCTTTCAGTAGAATGTCAACCCAGGAGTGTAGAGGGAATGATAAAGAATATTTGGCAACCACTATAGAGGATGATACACCAGGATACTTAGGCTGATGGGTGGAAGTTTGATAAGGAATAGGATGTTGGCACGATCTTGTGGTGCTTCCCCATGAAATACTAACCAGTTATAGAGAGGGAAATGGTGAATCAAAGTAGCCAATATAAGCAGGGGATGGAGGTTTTGTTACCAGTGTTGGGAGGAGTCTATATTTTATGCCTCATGGTGAGATGCACTGAGAAAAGCAATGCATCTTTTTAATGGTATTCCTTCTATTAAAGGGACCCAGGTGTAAGTCATCCCATAGAATGTAAGACCTGTTCTCCCCCTACCCTGCCAGAACTGAGGATAGAGGTCATGTATGCTAGGTAAGGGTTCTGCCACTGAGCTACATCCTCGGCTCAAGGCCTATACTCTAAAACTGTCAGACAAGAAAGATGAAACTGCTCCAGATGCAGATTCTGATGCAACATGACAGCCAAAAGCAACATGTATTCCTATATAGCATTCTAGTCCATAAAGAAAAAAGACATTGTTAAGACCATGGACCAAATGTGGACAGACTCCATAGACTGGAAGGTAGCCTTGTAGCACTATTGATTTCCTCAAGTGGAAAGTTGTTAGATATTATGTAGAAGAATTTTCCCTGTTAGGGGAGATATACAAAGTGAAGTGTTTAGGAGTGATATGTTTTTGGATTGTGTTTTTGGCCTTCAGAATGTCCAGAAAAAAATTATTAACAAGAGATACATGCACACACATGCATGCAAACACACAGCCACAGTGAGCAATGGAGTAAATGTAATAAACTATTACTTGGGAATCTGGGTGAAAGGGTCTGAGTTTCTTGCACAATTTTCAAATGCTGTGCATTTGAAATTTTGAAACCATTAAAATGCTTGTACACACACCCCACCCGTCCATGTAAAACTCCTTGCTTAGGATACTGATTTATCAGAATCATATTTTAAAATAATTTTTGAAATATTTTTTTAGTTGTTGATGGATCTTTATTCATTTATTATTTATATGTGGTGCTGAGGATCAAACCCAGTGCCTCATGCATGCCAGGCAAACGCTCTACCACTGAGCTACAGCCCCAGCCCCTAAAGTAATTCTTACTTATACTAACAAAACACAGAAGCTGTAAAGTTGTGGGGTTATAGATAATAAAAGTTCTTAAAACTCTGGGCTGGGGATGTAGCTCAATATTACAGCACTGTTTAGTATTCCAAAGTCCCTGGGTTTGATCCCTATGAACACACACAATAAAAAAAAAACAAAACCACAGCACTATAGAGTAAGGCATTTCTCTGGATCTTCCCCCAGAAGGACTGTGGGTGAATTTGCAGTGAGATAGCCATCCCACTTGGGCATGACCATAAGCTAGAGTTAGGAGCAAGTACATGATAAATAATTCTTCTGGAAATCGCTGTGCAGCAGTTCCAGTGGAGATGGGCTTACTGAGGAGGTGAAGAGCTGTTGTGGCTATTGTGCAGAGACCAGTTTCTTAGTGAAGTGGGCAGGTGGCTGGGGGCATCATCTGCTTGCTCTGCAGGCAGTTGCTCACCTTCTTGATGGAAATGTATGTGCCCACTGCCAGTTGAAGTCAATGCCTTCCACCATTGCCTCTTCCTCTTTCACTGCCGTAAGAGGTGATGCTGTACTGCCCTGCAAGTTTTTAGGCATCTGCTACCAGGAAAATGACTTTTATTCATGTGAACCACCTTCTGAGAATCCTCTCCCAGGAACAGAAGAATCTGTCTCCAACTTTAGTCTGGAGCTCATCTTTGCAGTTTGAAGTTGTTTAGGCCCCAAATCATGTTCCAGATGCCAGTAGGCATATTACTGCAGTAAGAAGCATCGGAATCTAGACCTGTGTAGTGATTAAGACTAATGGTCTTCAACTTTAAAATTTAGTTATTTCCAGTAGTAGTTAGCAGTGACCACTGTGTATTCATTTTCCCCACTGTGTATTAATTTCTGATAGTTATTATCAGGAAGGGCAAATACTTTTGGTAGTGGTGGTACTAGGGATTTAACCCAGAGAAGCTCCATCACTGATTTACATCCCCAGCCCTTTTTTTTTTTTTTTTTTTTTTGTACCAGGGATTGAACTCAGGGGCACTCGACCACTGAGCCACATCCCCAGCCCTATTTTGTGTTTTATGTAGAGACAGGGTCTCACTGAGTTGCTTAGCAGCCTCGCCATTGCTGAGGCCCAGCCCTTTTTATTTTGAGAGGGTCTCATTAAATTGCCCAGGCTTGCCTGGAACTTGTGAGCCTTCTGCCTCAGCTTCCTGAATCACTAAGATTACAGGTGTGTGCCAGGCCATATTATTTATGGTGAACTTATTCTTTGCAAGACTGCCAAGACAATCCAATGAGGAACAGAGTAGTCTTTTCTGTACTGGAAAACTGGATATGCAGTTTTGTAAAGAATGCATTTTGGACTCCTACACAAAATTAAATTCACACAGCCAGGTGCAGTGTCGCATGCCTGTAATCCCAGCACTTTGGGAGGCTGAGACAGGAGAATCATGAGTTCAGAGCCAGTCTCAGCAATGGTGAGGTGCTAAGCAACTCAGTGAGACCCTGTCTCTAAATAAAACACAAAATAGGGCTGGGGATGTGGCTTAGTGGTGGAGTACCCCTGAGTTCAATCCCTGGCACCAAAAAAATAAATTCACAAATAGGCCAAAGACCTAAATGGAAGTACTAAAACTATATATCTTGCTTTTGCCTTGTATTTCAACTGTATATGGGTCTATCTTCTTATGAACAAGCTTGTATCTTATACCACCTTGCATTCATCATTCATCTTAGTATGTGTACACACACACACACACACACAATGTTCCTGTGGCAAGGCCTCTAATCCCATCTACTTGGGAGGCTGAAACAGGAGGATTGCAAGTTGGAGGTTAGCTAGGCAACATAGGGAGACCCCTAGCTCAAAAAAAAAAAGTTGTTGAAAAGTAATTGATACTATTCTTTCCCTTGATTTTGAGTGTAATTGCTTGCCAAACCTATATTAAGTATCTGCTTTTGTACCAGGGAGTGCAGTGTTAGAATAAAATACAGTTCTTATCCTTAGCAGAATTTATAATCTAACATTTACAATTTTTGGATACTAATTTTTGTTTAGAATTCCCATTAGATTACAAACTCCTTTGCCTTTTCTGATACCTAGTAATGCTCAACATAATTGCTTACTATCAGGGTTAAACCATTGGATTTTTTTTAAAAAATATTTTTTAGTTGTAGATGGACACAATATCTTTATTTATTTTTATGTAGTGCTGAGGATCAAACCCAGTGCCTCACGCATGCGAGGCAAGCACTCTACCACTGAGCCACAATCCCAGCCCCAAACCATTGGGTTTTGAAGTCATTCTCCTGTCCCACTAACTCAGCATCTAGATTAGGGGCTAGCTCCTCCCAGGGGCTAGCATTCAGTTCTCCCACTGAGATACTTTAATATTCATTCACTCATACACTGAATGTCTAATGTATGTTAAACCTCACTTTCTTGGAATAGGACTAAATTGCAACTAATTTTAAAGTCTTTCATAACAAACTGTTTAAAATAACAAGGGCCAATAAAGGTCTTTAGAGTTACAGTAGATGTAAGAGTAGGTGATATATTATGCAAAAGCATGAAATTAGACCATTATCTTACATCATACACAAAAGTAAACTCGAAATAGAGATTTAAAGGTGAAACCTATTAAACTCCAGCACCAAAAATAAAAAAATAAAAATAAATAAATAAACCATATAAAGAATATGCTTCTTGATACTGGTGTTGGCAGTGATTGTTTAGATAAGACACCAAAAGCACAGGCAACAAAAGTGAACAAGTGGAACTACACATCAAACCAAAAAGCGTCTGCACAGCAAACAATCAGCAAAAGGCATAATGGGATAAAGTATTTGCAAATCATATCCAAGAAGGGGTAATATCTAATATACTAAGAATTCATACAACTCGACAGCAAAAGCCCTGTTAAAAATGGGCACAGGATATCAATAAACATTTTTCTGAAGATGCCATACAAATGGCTTACAGGCACATGAAAAGTTGCTTAACATCACTAATCATTAGAACCATGAAAATACTACCTCATACCACTTAAGTTGGCTGTTACCTAAAAGACCATAACAAGTGTTGGTTGGCATGGATGTGAGAAAAAGGAAACCCTTTTATACTGTTGCTGAAAATGTAATGGTACAGCTATTACGGGAAATAGTATGGAGGTTCCTCAAAATATTAACCACTTAAAATCCAGCAATACCATTTTTGCATATATAACTGAAGGGAACCAAGTATCTTGAAATAACCACACTCCCATGTTCACTGCAGCATTATTCACAATAACCAAGATATAGAAACAACCCACGTCAACCAATGGACAAATGGATAAAGAAATTATGGTCTACATACACTGTGGAACATTATTCAAAAAAGGAAATCTGCCATTTGCAACAAGGATCAACTATGAACTTGTGTGACAGGTATACTAAGTAAAACAAACCAAAGACAAATATTGCATATTATTTATGTGTGGAATCTAAAATGGTAGAACTTAGAGAAACAACAGATGGGAGTTGTCAGGGGTGGGGATAGGGAAAATAGGGACATATTGGTCAAAAGGTCCAAACTTTTAGTTACAAGTTCTAGAGGTCTAATGTTCAGTATAGTGACTATAGTTAATGTTTTGCACACTTGAAATTTGCTAAGGTAGATTTTAAGTATTCTCATTATACATACAAAAAAAAGCGGTTAAGATAAAGATATACATATATAGGTGATATATTATGTTTGAACCTGATCATGTGAATCACTCACACGCAAGGCATATCAAAACACCTTAATGTATACCTTAAATACATTTTTATTTATCAAAAAAATTATTCATCAATAAAAAATATGAAACTATCAACTCAGGCAACAAGTTATTTAAGTAAAGCATGCCAATAAAAAATACCTCAATTTAAAAAACTGGAAAAAGCTATGTATTTTAAAAATAAAAACATTTGACTCCAGGACTGGGGATATAGCCGTTGGTAAAGTGCTTATCTTGTATGCACCAAGGCCCTGGGTTCAATCCCCAGCCACCCTGCCCCCCCCCACCCAAAAAAACCCACATTTGACTCCATTTTAAAAAGTTATTATAGGTAAGACTGGTCTGTGGAAAGTTAAGTGTTTGAATGCAGAACACCAGTTTATGCAAAATAAGATACAAATTACCCTTCCAAGACAAAAGAGCTGAATTTTTTTAAAAAATGTACAATTTTCATTGTTTCTGAAAAATCATGGGACCATTTATCTTAAAATTAAAGCTGTCTTTTGGGAATTTTTATTAATCACTTTTCATGGAAGTAGCTTTCATTGCTCAAATTTAATTAATTACTTAATTAATTTGGTACCAGAGATAGAACTCAGGGGCACTACACCACTGAGCCACATCCCCAGTCCTATTTTGTATTTTATTTAGAGATGGTCTCCTGAGTTGCTTAGAGCCTTGCTTTTGCTGAGGCTGGCTTTGAACTCATGATCTTCCTGCCTTAGTCTCCCAAGCTGCTGGGATTACAGACATGTGCCACTGCGCCTGGCTCAAATTTAAAAATTAGTAAAAATCAGAATTTCAAAGACTTTTACAATGCTAATTTAAAGTAAGATGATATGGTTTAGTAGTTTTAATCCAAAATGACAGTGGATACCTAAAATGGAATTTCAGAAAGATAACAGAAAAATAGTTACGAGAGGAAGGCCATAAAGCAGTTATTAGTAGACTTTATTACTCAGAAATACAACAAATACATCCCCTGCCCCCATTGTGCAATGGAATAGCTAGTAAAGTGCTAAGAAAGTTTAGGGTAAAAAAGGTTAAGATAGTGATTTATATAAATTAAAAATGATTTTTTACTTCGAGTATTAAACATGTAAAGTGATCCTTGCCTTTCTTCCATATCCTGTGGAATCTCACAGGAGTACAGAAACGATCAGATGTCTTGCCCAATAAAAAGTTAGGGTTCAAGATACTGGGGATCTGAAGAGGGGGAGGCAACCCTCATTTGCTCCTACTCAGCTCCTGACAGCCTTGGAAGCATAACAATATTTACTATCTTACACTGCAGTCCCATCAGTTTACAATACCAGGTTTGAACAGCTCACCACTTTCAGTGCTGTGTGGTATGCATTAGGGAACTCCTACTACCCCATAGCAGGGAAATCATTTATAATGATCAGCCTTGGGATGGAAAGGAATCTCAAGAACACCAGCAAAATTTGAAGATTTTTAACCTCACCAATTTGAAGATTGTAGAAATCTTAGTAAAATCTCATTTGCTCAGATTTCAGGTAAATTTTTTTTTTTTGACAACTATTGAAGTTATAAATGGACCTTTATTTTATTTATTTGTTTTTATGTGGTGCTGAGGATGGAACCCAGTGCCTCACACATGCTAGGCAAGCATTCTACCACTGAGCTACATCCCCAGCCCCTAACTTTTTCTTATTTGGGAACACCACATGGCTTTTAAAAAGTTCTATTACTGGACTTCCGGCAAAATGGCGGCTTAGAGGGGCGCAGCTACCAGTCTCCCCAAACAAAAGACCAGAAACTGCGGTACAACCTTCTCCCACCCGGCTTTTGGACAGCACGGAAGGAAATTTCACTCGCATGGGTAAGCAGAGCCAGCAGCTGTAGACACAGCGCGACTCCAGCGGCTGTGGCCGAAAGCGGCTCGAGGCAGCGTGGCTGCGGGAGGCGGTCCCAGCAGCTCGGCCGGGAGCCATAACTCAGAACGCCACTCCTGCAACTGAGGCCCAAAGCGGCCCCGGGCGCGTCTGCGGGAGGCAGTCTCAGTGGCTCCTCCACTCCTGAGCTGAGGCCCAAAGCGGCCCCAGGCGCGTCTGCGGGAGGCAGTCCCAGCGGCTCCTCCACTCCAGCAGCTGAGACTCAAAG
>CM053404.1:44919156-44932322 GCA_028644305.1 Xerus rutilus | reverse complement strand
AAAAAAAAAAAAGTTCTATTACTTTTTAAGCTGGACATGGTGGTGCACATCTGTCATCCCAACTACTAAGAAGGTTAAGGCAGGAGGACTTCAGGGCCAGCCTGGGCAACATAGAAGGACCCAGTCTCAAAATAAAATTAAAAGATTTGAGTATGTAGCTCAAAAGCAGAATGCTCCTAAGTTCAATCCCTAGTACCTCCCACCAACACACAAATCTATTTTTTAAAAATGGAAATATAATATAAACCTAGCTAAAGCAAAGTCTGTTTTTTTTTCCTTTCTCCAATTTATGCTGAAAAGACTAAGATGTTAGAAAACAAGGAATAAATAAGCCAATCACAGTGGTACATGCCCACATTCCCAAATATTGGAGAGGCTAAGGCAGGAGAATAACAATTCAAAGCTAGATGTGGCAACTTAGCAAAACTGTTTCAAAATAAAATTTTAAAAAGGGATAGGGATGTAGAGCACTTACTGAGCATGCAGAAGGCAGAGGGAGGTAGGGAAACAACCAGTTATCACTAGCTTTGAGTTGTTGTGGGCACATTATTTATATTCCTGTATCACAGTCTTGTTCTGAAGTCAAGCCAGACCAGCATTACTTTTTTTTTTTTTTAATTTTTTTTCAGTTGTAGATGGGCACAAATATCTTTATTTTGTTATGTGGTGCTGAGGATCGAACCCAGTGCCTCACGCTTGCAAGGCAAGTGCTCTACCACTGAGCTACAACCCCAGCCAAGACCAGAATTACTTTATACAATACTATCTTCTCATTTTTTAAACTAGAGTGAGGTGATGAGTTTTTGTTGTTGCAGAACTGGGGACTGAACCCAGGTCCTCACACATCAGACAAGTACTCTACCACTGAGATATATCCCCAGTCTAATGAGAAACTTTTTAAAACAAGTACTCATTATTACACAACTTAAATATTGCTGTGATTTTTATTCAATTTGAAATCCTGATTAGAATAAAAGCAGTGAGAATGAAGCTTTACAAACATTGCAAAATTACTACATCATTACGATATGGCTTTACTTTATACATAGAAGAAAAAATAACATTAGATTTAAGGCAACAACAACATGTGCAAACTGAGCACATTACCCTGACAGTCCTTAGTAAAAAGCTGTTTTGGTTAAGCGGTAGTTGATACTGCTGCATGCAGGTCAGTCACTGTTCTAAAGGATAAGCTATGAATAGCTTCATTCCTTTAAAAAAAAAATCCCTTCTACTGACCCACAATGGCCAGAAGCAGCTTTCGGTAATCTCCACTTGTGTCACTTGCAATCATTGTGCCCAGGGTCTTCTGATACATCTGAGTGAACATCTGTTTTATTTGTACAAGGTCAATCTGCATAAGAAATGACAGGTTAGAAAAAGAAATCTGTCAAAATAAAGCTGGTATTTACTATAATTCTTAGTAATCGTAAATTTGTGTGTAGTTTTTTTTTTTGGTACAGGGGATTGAACTAGGGGGCACTCGACCATGAAGCCACATTCCCAGACTTATTTTGTATTTTATTTAGAGACAGAGTCTCACTGTGTTGCTTAGCACCTCACTGTTGCTGAGGTTGTCTTTGAACTTGCCATCCTCCTATCTCAGCCTCCTGAGCCACTGGGATTATAAGTATGCACCACGGTACCCAGCTAATCACAACTTCCTAATCAAAATGTAAGGAAGGGGTAAACACCTAGTGACTGACATTTTATAGATGACATTCATACCAGCGTTAGCAGTACCCAAAGTCTGATTCACCGTTCTGTAAAATACTGGGTAAGGGTGATACTCGTGTCATCTATTATTCCAAATATATCAGTCATTTAAAAAACAAGATGGCTGTGATAGAATAAGCCATTTGATAACAGGATGACTCCTATCACAAACCAAGAATCTAATAAGTGCTGAAGATGATGTTAAAAAATGGGAACTGGAGATTGAACTCAGGGGCACTTGACCACTGAGCCACATCCCCAGCCCTATTTTGTGTTTTATGTAGAGACAGGGTCTCACTGAGTTGCTCAGCACCTCGCCGTTACTGAGGCTGACTTTGAACTCGCGATTCTCCTGTCTCAGTCTCCCAAAGTGCTGGGATTACAGGCATGTGCCATCATGCCCGGCTTGCATAGTGATTTCTGAGGGTTCACAGAAAAGAGGTTGGGGATTACTGTTGAATGAGAAAGGTGGAATAAAGCACAGCATTAGCTTTCCTCATGCTGTGAGAGGTACCTACAATACTGAAACACCTGAAATTCTGTTTGGCAAGAGGAAAAAAGTTCTAAGGTGGACGGAGGTAATGGTTATACAACAATATGAATATATTTAATGCCACTGTATTGTATACTTAAAATGTTTAAAAATGGTAAATTCTGTGTTATATATATTTCATTACAATTTTTAAAAATATCATGGTTAAAGAACTTAACAAACACACAAAATGTTTTGGAAAATATGACACACTGGGGGCTTGGGGTTGTGGTTCATGGTGGAGTGCTTGCCTAGCATGTGTGAGGCACTGGGTTTGATTCTCAGCACCACATATAAATAAAATAAAGGTCCATCAACAACTAATAAAAATATTTTTAAAAAAAAAAAATATATATATCATATATTGGTTGGTTTGGTAAAAATGATCTAGCTTCTCTAGTATTATTTAGTAGTGTATATTTTCTTACAATTAAAAAATTTCAGGGCTCAGGCTACAGCTCAGTGGTAGATTGCCTAACATGAGGCCCTGGGTTCAATCCCCAACACTAGGAAAAAAAATATACACACAGTTATATATGCATATACATATATATAAATAAAAATGCTTGAGGCTATGTTTAGGTAAATAAAATAGTGATCCCTTATAATGAATAAAGGACACTAAATTTCAATCAATTTTCATATCCAATAGGATTAATCTACATTAACTTTTCATGTAATTTTTTATATGAGAAAAATGAAAATAAGCCAGGGGTTAGGACTGTAGATTAGTGGTTAGAGCACTTGCCTAGCATATATAAGGCTGGGTTTGACTCCAGCCCAGCAGAATAAATGAACAGACAAAAGCAAGCAAACAAACCAGGCATGGTGGCACATGCCTATAGTCCCAGTTACGCAGGAGGCTGAGGCAGAAAGATCATGTGAACTCAGGAGTTTGGGAGCCAGCCTGAGCAACACGGCTTGACTTCTGTTTCTTACAAAAATTAAAGATAAATATCTTCCAACTTGCCATAAAATTAGTAGTCTCCACAGACCTTCTCAAATAGGAACATTTCTTGGTGGTGTTTTTACTGAGGTAGAGAGATCTGTTCACTACTGTAGGCCTCTCTCACAACACGAGGAAAGTTAATACTATGACAATTACAGAGACAAAGAGGATTATTTCTTAAAATATTCCTGAGGGGTTCACAACCAACTGAGGAACTTTTAAGAAGCTAACATTCAAAATCAAAGACCAGACAAAAAGAGAAAGTGCTGCTTTGCCTCACCTCACTTCGAGACACCACAATCCTGACCAGGGTGGAGTCATCTGTGCCAGCACCTTTCATAGAATAGTACAGCCGCTCAGCAAAGAAGGCAGGACGGTTCAGGGCACACTGCACTGCAAGTCAGAGATGCTTCAGACTAAATTTATGACTTGAAAACCAGTTTACCCCTCCAGCTTCATTTATCACTTCTAGCCTGACTATTTTTCTACATAATCATCTTAGAAATCTCAGAGGAGGTGGAAATGTCAAACCTTCTTAGTTTTTCTCAGCATCTTTCTTTCTAGAAAGCTACCTTCAATTCTAGAAGATTCCCTCTGTCCAATAAAACATTTTTTCTCTGTAAATGCATTTAGATTCATTATATTTTCTGTAAGAAGAGTGCTTCAGTAATGTGGTAAGAGGAATAGGGACAAAATTCTGTAAGTCAAGAATATCATTTGGCTAAGAATAAGATATAAGATTTGAACAGAGTTCAAAATGCTGTCAGAAATCTGACATTTCTCTAGAAAATTTGCTTAGCCCAGTTTCCTCCTACAGATGGTAGAGGTATACTAATTGTACATTTACCACTTTTTTCTTTCTTTCTTTCTTTTTTTTTTTTGTTTTTTGGTATCAGGGATTGAACTCAGGGGCACTGGACCACTGAGCCACATCCCCAGCCCTATTCTGTGTTTTATGTAGAGACAGGGTCTCACTGGATTGCTTAGCGCCTCGCCATTGCTGAGGCTGTACATTTACCACTTTTGCTACAATTAGGATAATAATATTTATAAGACATTCCATTGCTAATACTAATGTTATTCTCCTTAGTTCTGTAGCAATCATGGGAACATTTCAACTTCGTTAGACATCTGGGCGTTTAGATCACCAGAAACTGGTTAATTTTAAAAGGGAAAAGAGTCTCACTGGGCTGAATACTTAAAAACTGTATTTGGGGGTTCAAAAATGTTTTGTGGTGGTACCAGTAGTTCTTTAAATCTTTCCCATTCACCTTAAAGAAGTGCTATATCTATTAGATAAAGTTATAAAATTGAATAATCTCAAAACAACCCTATTTGACCACACCACCAAACATTCACAGGAAATTATAAATAAAAATATATAATTAACTCAGTTTCTGTATAAGCTGATGCCAGGGAAATTTTATTAATTATCATCACTTAGTGGGAACAACTATTCAAACCCCCACTCATTGGAAAATGAAACCAAGAAAAGCACAAAAATATCTTACAGATGGTCTTCAAACCACTTTCAACATATCCGGAAAACTCGCGGCCCACACTGCTTAACAAATCTCGATTAGACATCTGTTAACCAAAATTATAGGGTTAAATATTTTTACATCTTAAAACAGACACCAAATTTTCAGAAGAAAAGCTCATACCCTGGAATAAGCCTCCATGGTAGCTTTTAGCTGAGGAAAGCTTCTTGTGGCAAGGATCATGTTAAAGCAAGATTCATCTGTCCCTAGTCTCCCCTCACCAGCTTGATAGAGACGCTGAGCGTCTTCTTGAGCCATTTGGTGGTTTACACTCTGATTCTCATCACGATTTCCCTGCAGAAAACAGAAGGCATGAATTGGAATAAAGAAAAGTGCTATTAAAAACATTTTTTTGCAATCTTGTAACATTTGGATTCAAAGAGATAACTTTATTAAAGATTAATGCATTAAGTTGTCATGTATATCTTTCATTTCCAAAGAAACTGCAGCAGTGTAGCTAGTACTATATTGCATTGTTTTGGATTTTATAGCAAATGATCAGTTTAATGAGGTTATTTTAAAACGAGGAGTTTCAAGACAGGCACCATGGCATGTGCCTATAATCCTAGCAACCTGGAAGGGGTTGGGGGGACACACAGGAGGATTACAAGTTCAAGGCCAGCTTCAGCAACTTAACAAGACTTTAAATAAAATATGTAGTTCAGTGCTAAAATGCTTCTGGGTTCAATCCTTGATACAGAAAAAAAAAAAAGGCGGAAAAAAAAAGGCACGGGGTGTATTTTAGGGCTTTGAAAACCAAATTAAACCAGAAAAGATTTAAACAAAAATATCTTTACTAGGAGAAACAAACTACCAAATGACACAATTATAACTCTCCTAAGCTGGGATCTAAACATCAATATACACTGTATGGAATTCCCCTTATATCCATTCATGAAACTAAAGGTTCCTGCCCTCAAGGAATTTAAGTCTAAGGAGGAGAATATAATATGGAGACTTAATGGACTTCTTTTCCTTCATTGCAGTATCATTTTTTTTAGTTGTCGAAGGACCTTTATATTTTATTTATTTATATGTGGTAATGAGAATCAAACCCAGTGCCTCATACATGCTAGGCAAGTGCTCTACCACTGAACTACAACCCCAGACCCTCAAGCATAATCTTAATACAAGGTTTCCCTTTAGAGTTGGTGCCTGAGGAACAAATTGGAAAGATGCTCCTTGAAGGTGAAGAGGGTTTTCTGAGAAGCATTTGGCACAAGGAACATGTAGAGGGATATTCTAAATGGGTAACTGAACATAGCACAGGAAAAGATGCTCAGGAAAAACTTCCCTGACCACTGCCTTTGGACTCACATCCAAAATACAGTCTGCTTTTCTAAGAAGTTACTCCTCTATTCACACCTTGGAAAAGTATGACTGGGTCTTAAACCCTGCCTGCATAAAGAGAAACTCAGCACCCTCATGTAAAATCTTAAGCCCTTTTTTTTTTTAGCATTAACTGTTCCTGTTTTCCTCCTTGTTCTTTCTAAATGCTAACCTACTTCTCTGCTCTGTGAACTGTGTTGTATGTGAACTTAATTCCCTTCAACTCATCTGCTTTATTTTCTGGTTTCCATATCCCTTAACTTTTGCACTTTCTCTAATTACCTCCTTGGCTTCCAAGAGTTCCTCTTCTACTTTTAGATCCCTCAAGACATATTCAGTAGTAGGACAAGCAATAACTCCTTACACTGAATCTGTGTGCCAGTCTTTTATATATCATCTCTTTCAAATACACTCTCATCCTTTCCATCCTTGTACCTGTTTGGAGTATTCTCTGTCACTTCTCCAGCACATCTAGGGAATCAGAATAAGGAAGATGCTAATCATGGTATTAATATGAACCCTTAAACATTTTTCTGCATTTCTGGCTCTCCTTATATAGTTCTCACATACTCTAGCATGTCTATGGCAGTCCTGCATATCTTCAGTTGGCCAAAATATAACTGGCAGGACACTGCTAAATTTAAATATACAGTTTTATCCTCATCCTAGCCACAAAGCCTAAAGCTGGGTTCTATTTCCACAGAAGCTTGAAGAGATTAATTTCTGATTTCTTACAAAATCTAAATTTGCAGAAATAAATCTTAGCAATAACTATAAAGAAACCTGTATACCAAATTTGTGCTGTTCTTAAAGATGGCACTATTCCAAGGTGGCTAAATATTAAAAGGAATAAGAATGCTTATTAGAAATTGGCAATAATGGGGGCTGGGGTTGTAGCTCAGCGGTAGAGCGCTTGCCTCGCATGCGTGAGGCCCTGGGTTCGATCCTCAGCACCACATACGAAGCAACAAAATAAAGACATTGTGTCCATCCACAACTAAAAAAATATTTAAAAAAAAAAAAAAAAAAAAGAAATTGGCAATAATGTTCCCTTCACTACACACAAACATTCACGCTATACTCACCTGGCACATGGATACAAGTAAACGTTCAAAATGTCCTGATGTATCTGACCTAATGTCCTTTTCAAGGTCTCGTCCAAATTCTGATTGATAACATCTGACAATTTCTCGGATTTCTTGATTTGTTCTTGTGCACAAAATCTCTATCAATACACGTTCCTGAGTTCCTGCTCCCTACGTGAAAAAAGGGTGAATTATATAAACAAAAATCAAAATCTTTATTTTTTAATTACTGAAAGTGATTAAATTTTACTGTTCCATCAAAGACTTGTCTTCTAGAACTGAAAAACTATCTCAGATAGAAGAATTCAGAAGCACTGTAATCTGTGGGGTTTTACATATGAAATAGAATAAAATAATGCAGTAAATGACAAAGTACCTGCATGGCATTCCGTAAACTCCACGCATCATAATATGTAGGAGGCATGAACAGGGCAAGAATCAGTTCTTCCATATTTCCACTCAACTCTGACTTGAGATCTTTGATTAAATCCTGTTTAATTACAAATGTAAGGTAAGTATACATATGCTCCAAATTTTATCACTTAAAGCTTTTAAGAAAAATATGAAAAATGAAATGGAATTGCTTTAGAAAAAGCTAAATTTCAAATCTGAAAGTGATATACTAAGAAATAATACGTATATTAGAAGTGTGTTACATTCAAGCAGATACATATTATTCATTCAACCTATGAACACTTGATATACTATCGCAGTCCTACTTTAGCAGTTACAAAGATGAAAAATACGTGGAATAAATAATAACTCACATTAACAATACGATAAACAGATATTTACTTAGTACAAGAAACTGGTTCTATGAGGAAACAGAAGTCTCATCATCTTGCTCTCATTGGGAAAGATAAACATCTAAAAAGAGAATACATGCCAACCTGTACTCCAGCACCAGACAAGGAGCGCAGAAATTTTTTTAAAAAGTTGAAACATGGAAGTTTTAAAGGGCTGCAGAGCTCAGAGAAAGCTTTTAGTCTAGATTTTGAAGAATATCTAAAAAAATTAGTAGGCAAAGAAAAAAGAACAGGGTATTTCAGGCAGAAAGATGGAACATAAACAAGGAACAGAGAAGTGGTTCCCAGCATTAAAATCATCCATATAGCTTCTTTAAAAATTCATGTCTAGGGGGGCTGGGGTTATGGCGCAGTGGTAGCGTGCTCGCCTAGCACGCGTGAGGCACTGGGTTCGATCCTCAGCACCGCATAAAAATAAAATAAAGATATTCTGTCCACCTACAACTAAAAAAATAAAAATAAAAAAAAAATTCATGTCTAGGACTAAGACCTAGAAATTCTGTGTTTTTAAGTTCTAAAATTCTTGATGGTATTCAACTATGTTTGAGAATCACTAGGTAAAGAGGGAAGAATGAGCAAAGCTTGCTCAATGGAATAATAAAGACAACTGATTTTTTTGTTAGATAAGAAGGTTTCATAGCAGATAACTAAATCTTGGATTACTTTCTGGGAGAAACCACTGGAAACTTTTATGCAAGATAGTCTTGACATAAATATCAACAATATGCAGGATGGACCATGGTAACAAAGAGGCTATAAATGAGAACATTTAGGCTATTGAAATACGTAGTTAAGAAGTAATAGAGGGCTGGGATTGTAGCTCAGCGGTAGAGCGCTTGCCTCGCATGCATGAAGCCCTGGGTTCGATCCTCGGCACCACATACAAAGCAATAAAATAAAGACATTGTGTCCATCTATAACTAAAAAATATTTAAAAAAAAAAAAAGAAGTAATAGAGCCCTGGATTTGGGCTGGGAGTATAGCTCAGTGATAGAGCATTTGTTTAGCATGAAGTTTGATCCTTAGCACCACAAAAGGGGGGGGGGGCGGGGGGAGAAGGAAAAAGACAGGGAGAAAGAAAGGTAGGCAGACTTGGACTTAGGCAGTAGCAATGGAAATGAACAAGGTATACAAAAGACATTTTTAAAAAGTCATTTTATAGAATAAAACTTAGTAAATAAAATTGTTAGGACAAGGCAGTCTTGACATATAGTATGCCCTGAATAAATATTCACTAATTGATATAGAATATGGAATCAAAGATGACTCCACAGGATGCAAGAAGAATCATTTTACTAATAAGAAGAGATAAGGTAGCTGAGGTAAGGAAAATCGGTTGTAAGTTTAAATTCTAAAGTAATATCTGAGAAAATTCAAGATAGCATAACACAGACTAGGTAGGAACTAAAGAAATTCATAACATGGAAAATATGAAAGAAGTGAATTTGATATTGAACTTTAATGAAGTCTAGGGCTTGTGTTTGCATACTCAACCTTAAGAATAAAGAAGTGTATGTGGCTTAGTGGTAGAGTGCATGCCTAGCATGGAAGAGGTCCTGGTTTGATCCCCAGCACCTGCCCTCCGAATAAAAAAAAAGGCAGCAGTAGTAGTGATTCTGAGTTGGGCAGAGGGAAAGGCAGAGTAGAATAGGCAAGGCCAGAATGAGGAACCACTAACCCATTTTGAGACGAGAAAAGTAAACTAGATGCAGAAGATAACAGGAAATTTTGGGGATTCCTATATAAATAGCTAAACAGTGCTGCCCAGTTTTTCTCATTAAATCTGAAGAAGGATGATACTTTTTAGCCATAGTCTTGCTGGATTTAATCCATTCAGCAAATATTAGAAAGTTACTTGTTGGGGCTGGGACTGTAGCTCAGCGGTAGAGCGCTTGCCTCGCATGCGTGAGGCCCTGGGTTTGATCCTCAGCACCACATAAAAAGCAATGAAATAAAGACACTGTGTCCATCTGCAATTAAAAAAATATTAAAAAAAAAAAAAAAGAAAGTTACTTGTTACTGTACTCTTGGTGCTATAGGCACAAAGATAAACACAACATGGTTTGTCCTAGGGAAGCTCACAGTTATGGGGGGTGTCCCATGAGATTAGTGACAGCATAGGTTTTACAAAGTGCTAAGGGACCAGAGTGGAAGGAACCATTAAATTCTGCCCAGAGCAATGACAGAAATGTCACAGTTAACTGATATTCAAACCCAGTCTTAAAGAAGTTGTTGGTTATGCAGACAAAAAGATGTAACAGGCCAGGAACACAGCATGTACAAAACAAAGTAGTATAATAGACCACAGAGTATTCAGAGAATGCCAAGTAGTTCCATATAATTTTTTTTTTTTGGTACTGGGGATTGAACCCAAGGGCACTTAACCACTGAGCCACATCCCCAGCCCTTTTTTATACTTTATTTAGAGGCATGGTTTCACTGAGTTCCATGGGGCCTCACTAAGTTGCTGAGGCTGGCTTTGAACTCGCGATCCCCTGCCTCAGCCTCCTGGGTCATTGGAATTACAGGCATGCGCCACCACACCCAGCTCCATATAATGTTAATACAGAACAGGGCTGGGATTGTGGCTCAGTGGTAGAGCGCCTGCCTCCCATGCGTGAGGCACTGGGTTCGATCCTCAGCACCACATAAAAAAAAAAATAAAAATAAAAATAAAAAAATACAGAACATGTTTAGAGAGAAGGAGGAGTAGAAGATGATGCCAAGGACCAAGAATTAAGCAGGGGCTAATGTAAAAAGCCTTGAATTCCACTATAAGGAGACATGATTATAGTCATAATTTGTACTTTCTGCTGAGCAACTATCACATATGAGATATAATATAAGGTATGACTATGAGATCAGGACTTTTCTAGAATGAAAAAAGCTTTCAAGAGAAATACATAGTGAATACACCACTCCTGAGTCTGTAAACTCTAGTTGTCCCTCCATTGTACCAAAGGTACTAATAAAAATACAGTATCCAATCTGACATGAATGCAGTCTACCTGCCCTGCTTGTGCTTACTTGAGAAAATGGAAAAAACAAAAACAAAACCCCATACCTTGCCATACATGGTCTTAAAAGCTGCTTTAATTTTTTGCCTCTGATCATTGGAACGACTGGCCACAACATCCACAATTGCCTGCTCATCTGTCCCTGTAAGAACCAAACACATTCAAGTAAGGATGAAATCTATGCTGAGTGCTACTGGAGATAGCTTCATAGAATGCTTACAAGGCAGTATGCACCAGAAAAAAATGAAGCATGGGCACATAGGTTGACAAATGAACTTGGTTTATGACTTAAAGGTTTATTTTACTTTAGAGTTAATTACTTTAACTTCTTGTAAAAGACAAAATCTGTTTTCCTTACCAAATCCCTTCATTGCCTTACGGAGAATTTCTGCATCTCTCATAGCATCGAAGTTGGCAGCTGGTCGGATGGTCCCTTGAGTGCCCTGAGTCATTGCTGCAGGCTAAGAACAAACATAAAATCCAAGTCAGGATTCTCTGTTGACAATAAGGCAACTTAAAGATTCTTCTGATATCAATCTTTAGGCAAGAAGGTCAATGTTTGGGTTTAACGTCAAGGATATGATCATTTTATTACCAATGCTCATTCTTGAACAGACAGGAAAGACCTATCCCACTTTGGAACAGATTTTTCTCCTATCAACAGTTTAGCCAGACACCAAACTTCAAGGAGACAAAAGGGTCACACTTATGAAATTATAGTTACAGTCTTCTTATGCACTGGCTTCCTTTTTACTAGAACAGGAAGAAAAAAAGGACTGATCCCTTAATAGTGAGATGAGTGAAAATATTTGATTTGAAGGCAGAATATGGCTTTAGTCAAATAGACATGAGAGCCCAGTATGTTTTCAAACTAGTAATATAATTTTTGCTAATCTCTCTTCATTTCCTCCAAAGGCCCTAATTATTAAAAATAAAATGTTTTATAATAAAACCACAAAACAAAAAAGTGATGATTAAAGATTCCGAAAGGTACAATATTCTTCATCTATTTTATAAGAAAACAAACCAGAAAGAAAAACATGGACTGTATTTTTAAAGTACAAATCTACGTGGAAATAAAAAAATTGCTATTTGACAAATACCACAGTAATGACTGTTTCAGGCAAGAATTATCAATGGATGCTAAAATTAGGAGAAGACAAAAGTATAATCAGAACCAAGATAACTGCATAGTTTGAATTACTACAGCAGAGAAACGGAGCAGGCAATGTTTTAAATAAGTGATCAAAGTAATTTTTTAGTAATGGAACAAGTCACTAAGTGCCTCTGGATATGATATGCTAGGGAAACAACATTTCTGTGGTATTCCTGACAAAAAGGCATAACTTGAATTTAATCATGAGGAAACATCCAACAAACCCAAATTAAATGTTATACAAAATAAATGACAGTGTTCTTCCAAAGTGTAAAGGTCATGAGCAAGAGATTGAAGACTATTCAGATTAAAGAGGCCTTCAGGGATGTGACAATAAATTCTGTGTTTCATCCTAGATTTGATCCTGAACCAGAAAAAGGACATTATTGGGACAATTAGTAAAATTTAAATAAGGTCTGAGTAAATTTAAATAAAGTAATAGTATTTCATCTTAAATACTATGCTAGGAAACAATTTGACAGTTTTCTTAAAATATTCCAAGTCAGACTTATAAGGGATGGGATGAAGCAAGATAATACCCCATGAATTTTTCAAAATTTTCAATTGTAATGTTTTATTTAACCAAGTATCTCAAAAGTACTATCATTTAGAGCTGGGCGTGGTGGCACATGCCTACAATCGCAGCACTTTGGTAGGCTGAGATCAAAGAATCACGAGTTCAAAGCCAGCCTCAGCAATGGCGAGGCACTAAACAACTCAGTGAGACCCTGTCTCTAAACAAAACACAAAATAGGGCTGGGGATGTGGCTCAGTGGTCAAGTACCCCTGAGTTCGATCCCTGATACCAAAAAAATAATATCATTTAAATATGCAATCTTGTAATCCCAGCACTTTGGGAGGCTGAGACAGGAGAATCGCGAGTTCAAAGCCAGCCTCAGCAAGGGCGAGGCGCTAAGCAACTCAGTGAGACCCTGTCTCTACATAAAACACAAAATAGGGCTGGGGATGTGGCTCAGTGGTCGAGTACCCCTGAGTTCAATCCCCAGTACCAAAAAAAAAAAAAAAAAAAAAAAA
>CM053404.1:44888221-44919056 GCA_028644305.1 Xerus rutilus | reverse complement strand
ACTAAAACTGAATTTAAAATTATACCGACTGAATACAACAATACATTAGGGTCAAAGTAAATGGGGAGAAGGGGACATTACCATTTTTCAACAGTCTTTCAAGAAAACTTTTATTTGGCAGCACTGAAGATTGAACCCAGACCCTGAGCATGCTAGGCATGCACTCTACCACCAAGATATCATCCCAATGGTATGGTAATACTTTTATGGTCAATAATTCCTTCCACTTACTAGTTTCCAAGCCAAAATGTAAGAATACTAAGAAATATTCCTATGATGGTTTCAAGGAAAAACTATAATTAATCTACTTGTAGCAAATATTCAAGTATAAAAAGTTTCAACATACTGTTCTTACATAAGCCTTACTGTATCAAGAAACTAAGATACTGTCCATCGATATAGCTACTGTTGCCTAAATCCTTAGGGCAGAAGACCTTGCTTTTAATAAACTGGTCTAAACAGTAAGAGAAATGAACTATCAACATATACTGTTTGATGATTCCCACTATGTTTTCTACTTTTGTCTAAAAGAAAAAAAAAAATCTCTTATTTTTTGTCTGTAGAAAAAAATGTTGAAATATTCTATATTGAAAGTCTAAGTTAGAAATGCATCTTCAAGAATATTATCATCCTCCAGGAATTATACTGAATTCAAAGAAATCAGTCTATGTTCTTAACAATCAAAGCTCTAGGGGAGATTTCTTAGCACTATTTCTTAGCCAATAGAAGTCCCTCCCTTCTCAGGGTGCTGAGGTAGGAAGATTTTGAGTTTGAGCCAGTCTTAGCAACTTAGAGAGGCCCTAAGCAACTTAGTGAGTCTCTGAAAATAAAAACACAGACATGAGGCTCAGTGGTTAAGCAACCCTGGGTTCAATCCCCAGTACCAAAAATAATAATTAAAAATTAAAAAGGGATGGGGATGTGGCTCAGTGGTTAAGTAGTTAAATTCAATCTCTGGTACCAAAAAAAAAAAGTCCCCATTCATTAATACCCAACTGATTTCAACCTTCCTACTGAAAAACTAGAGTTGGATCAAAGAGATCAGGTAGCCCAAGAGAGCAATTTTCTTTGTATCTTTCTTTTTTAGGGGGTATGGGGGAACCAGGGACTGAACTCAGGGGTACTCAACCACTGAGCCACAACCTCAGCCCTATTTTGTATTTTATTTAGAGACAGGGTCTGAGTTGCTTAGGGACTCGCTGTTTGCTGAGGCTGGCTTTGAATTCATTATCTTCCTGCTTCAGCCTTCCGAGCTGCTGGGATTATAGGCATGCACCACCATGCCCAGCCTTTATATCTTTCTTGATGTGGACACTCACACACATGCTCATGAACACCTACAGTCACATCAACCAAGCTCTACGTGAGGAATCTGATGATGGACCACATACATCACATGATTGCCTATTCTACTTCCACCTAAAAGCTCTTCCAGCTGGGTGGGCACAATGGTGCATGCCTGTACTCTCAACTACTCCAGTGGCTGCAGCAGGAGGAGCAAAAGTTTGAGGTCATTCTGGGTTACTTAGCTAGAGCCTGTCTCAAAAAGTTTAAAAATAAACAAAAGGGGTTGGGAATATAGCTTAGTGGTATAGTATCTCTGGGTTCAATCTCCAGTAGTATAAAAAAATACAAGAAAAAGCTCTTCCAAACTTTACTGCTTTGTTAACTTTAACCACTAAGCCACATCCCCAGCCCTTTTTTATTTAGAGGCAGGGTCTTGCTAAGTTGCTTAGGGCCTAAGTTGCTGGGGCTGGCTTTGAACTTGCAATCCTCTTGCCTCAGCCTCCCGAGCCTCTGGGTCTCCCTATTAATTTTAGTTCTAGCTTAAGGTGGTAATTGTTACACAAAAGAAGTTGTAGATATGTATATATTTTAATTTTACTGTTCTATGTTTTAAAAAATCTCAATTATAAAATGTCTTCATAAACTAAAATCAAAATTCTCTTAACAAAAGTGATTAACCATAGATTTATAATATGCTGAATAATCAACTTCAAACATTAAAAAAGGACTAAAAGCCATTTACTATGTGCTTTGGAGGAATATCATTTGCTATATTGGCAAAGCAGCACAGTGTAACAGAGAGACTCTGATATCAAAGTCAAAAGAGCTACAATCAGGTCGCACCTTTCTCTTTTCCTAACTGTGTGGCCCTAGAAGAGCTACCTCTTTGGATCTCAAATTCCTCAAATCAGGAAAGTGAACCAAAATGATTCACTAAGGTATTTCTCTTCCAATACTACACCGCAGCCTAAAATAAGCTTGAAAATGCTAGACCTTTATTAATACATAATGGGGGAAATCAATAAGAAAATCAAGATAAAAGCATATTGCTTCTGCTCCTAGTAACTTCCACAGGATATAATGAAGCAATTTAAGAATAAAACAGTATTACCCTAATTAGAATAAGATATACTCCATGCATATACATCAAAATATACTCTACTGTCTCTATATCTAAAAAGAATAAAAAAATAAAAACAGCACACAAAAAAATAATAAAGCAGTATTAAAATAAGGAGCTGTTGGGTTGAGGGTGTAGCTCAGTGGAAAAGTACTTGCCTCACACAATCAGATGCTAGGTTCAATCCCCAGCATCACCAAAAAGAAATATAATAAAGCAGCAGATCTATAGAGATGAGATGAAGATTTCATATATACATATATGGGAAACCTTCTGGGGCTACCAAGAAATTGATGCAACATACTTAACCAACTACTATGTTTAAAGCCCTGCCAAGTACTACAGGAAAAAAAAGATAAAACTCATACAGTTGAGTTTTCAAGGAAGTGATGAGAGAAAAATGCATGAGAAACCAGAAACAAATAGAGGCATATAGAGAGGATCTAGTGATTAATTAACATTAGAAAACCTTACTCACTTCACTGCTATAATCCAAAGAAACAGGAGAAAAAACAGGATAGGAAGGAAAGGATTCTGTATTGATCTGAAAGAAGAGTGGAAAGTTATAAATGGATAAATCACTGTCAGAAATTCCAATCACCCAGTAACCCAAGTTCATTGTTATAATTTCTGGTAAGGGCAGGAAAGAGGAAAAAGAACTTAAAAAATGGATGCTGAGAGCCCAAGTGAATCTCCAGAATAAAGTTACGAGCTTCATTATCTGTAAGAAGGATCTATATGTGTCTTAACGAAGTTATCAGGATACTAAAAGCTGATGGACAAAAGACAGCCAGGGATCTATCAAAAGCAAAGATGAGGGCTGGGGTTGTGGCTCAGTGGTAGAGCGCCTGCCTTGCATGCGTGAGGCACTAGGTTCGATCCTCAGCACCACATACAAAATACATAAATAAATAAAATAAAGGTTTGGAAAAAAATTTAAAAAAAAAAAAAAGCAAAGATGAAAGTCAAGTTACTGTAATAGACCATTTCCTCTGCTTCACGGAAACCTCTAACATCAGCAAAGGAATGGTATCCTTCTATGGCATTTTCCAGTTTCCTAAACTACATTTAAAAAGTAGAAGCAAGAATACCTGACTCGGGTAAGGAACTTGTCCTCCAGGGTACTGAGAAGGCATCTGTCCTCCAGGAAAGCCACCTAAATATTAAACAACAAACAATAACCAATAAAACAGTTTATAGGACAATACTTAAAATAACACTGATCACTATGAATATAGAAACATGAGAACATTCATGCTACGAACAGGATGGCACACTAGGACACTAACTCTAAAACCAACATGGGTTATAAAAACCTTTTTAAAATATTCCCTGTCTACATAACACTAACAAATTCTTTATTTTTGCATTTGACCTACATTTAATTCTGACTCCACCTGGAATAGTTATCAGGTTCTAGCTCCAGGGGTGTTTTAATTTGTGGCATACAACTAGACAGACATTCCTAAAGGAAATTTTTTGGCTTTCGGAGATACTTTTAAATAGAAAAGTGATTCCGCATCCCCATTTTATTGATTATGCACTTTCATTAAATTGTTTCATGAAACCATATATTTAAAATTATTTACAGAAATACATATTCACTGAAGACTACCACAAACATAAACCACGTTCTCTCAATGGCAATCAAAAACTTCAGTTTCATGTTACTGTTTCTCTCTGAATTGCTAGCTGATACCTACCAGGAAGTGGGACCTGGGCTGGACCACCACCATAAGTCTGTGAAGGTGGCTGTGGATAACCAGAAAAGCCTGCTCCACTGGGTGGGGCTCCATATCCTTGGCCTGGAGGAACTAAAAATTAGTTCAATAAGCTATAGTGAAAGTTCTCACGAATGCAAAGAAACCTTCAGAGTTATCTATTATGAACAGTGGAAAAACTATGGTAGTAATGCTATAAAAACAATCCCTTCGTTTAATATTCAGCTTATCACCAATTCCTTAAACTTTACTACAAACTGGCACAGAGGTCCACACCTATAATCCCAGTAGCCTGGGAGGCTGAGGCAAGAGGATCACAAGTTCAAAGCCAGCTCCAGCAGTTTAGTGAAGCTCCGTCTCAAAATAATAGCAAAGGGCTGGGGATGTGGCTCAGTGATTAAGCACCCCTGGGTACAACCCCTGGTACCAAAAATAAATAAATAAAATTAATTTTTTTTACTACACTCATCTTCCTTATTAACTTACAATACAAATTGCTAAGGGGTTTTTCCCCCTTCTTTTAAAAACCTTCAGATAAAGCTGTTCTAAAGGTTAAAAAGTCATACTAACTGAATTGCCTTAGTTCTTAGAATTATAAATAATCAAGCAGAGTGTTACATATTGGCCCATTTTTTAAAAAATATCCACTTTATTTTTTTAACATGTTTCTATCGTTTTAGTTGTCAATGGAACTTTATTTATTTATATGCGGTGCTGAGAATTGAACCCAGTGCCTCACACATGCTAGGCAAACACTCTACTCCTGAGCTACGACCCCAGCCCTTGGCCCATTATTACCATGAAATTTATTCCAGTTCCCTCTACAGAATTTTTTAGACTGCTCCCAGCTTTCATGCCCTCTGAGAACCTTCTTACTTCTACCTTGCCAGCTAGGTGTTTACTCTTGCTGTCCATGGTTAACCAAGAACAGCTCTGATCTCTTATAAAACAAGCAGGAATTAAAGAGAAAAAGAAAAAGTACTTCAGCAATCCCAAATCACTACTAATTTCACAACCCATAACTCACCTCCAGGATAGGATGGAGCTCCCCCTGGCTGTGGAGCACCAGGATAGCCTCCAGGGGCTGGATAACCTCCAGATGCAGGGTAGCCTCCGGCTCCTGGGTAGCCACCACTTGGCGCTGGAGGGTAGGCACCTCCTCCCACTGGAGGAAAGCCACTAGGATAAGGATACTGACCTGGAGTGGGAAAAGATGACTCCTGACCTGCAGGCTGGAAAATCAGAAAAATTTTCATATGAATATGATCTCAGAGAAATATGACCCATATTTTAAAAAAAGAGGAACAAAAATTATCATCAAGGTCTCTTAGTCTGTTATTTTAAACTTTTTAAAAATCTCACTAGAAGTCTGGGCATCGTACACTAGTTTATAAGAACTATACTAAGCCAGGCGCGGTGGCGCAAGCCTATAATCCCAGCACTTACGGAGGCTGAGACAGGAGAATTGCGAGTTCAAAGCCAGCCTCAGCAACGGCGAGGCACTAAGCAACTCAGTGAGACCCTGTCTTTAAATAAAACACAAAATAGGGCTGAGGATGTGGCTTAGTGATCAAGTGCCCCTGAGTTCAATCTCTAGTACCAAAAAAAAAAAAAAAAAAAGAACTATACTAGTTTCTCAGGACCCTTTTAAAAGCCCTTCTTCATTATTAGTTAAATTTAATTCTGCTTGGGTCAGACAAGAGGGGTCCATTTCTCTATTTGAAAGTCAAAATCAGGTTCTTACTAACCCCAAGGCTTCAAAAACAACTAAAAATGCTCATGATTTCCTTCATTTTCCTAGCATCTGCAAATATGATAGAGATACTCCTCTTTACCCTAAAGAAAAGAATTCATTGTTTTCTTGCAACACAACTGGACCTGTTGCATAAGATTAAAGAGGTGATTCAATCACACACAAGGTATAACATTTTGGATTTTAGTTCAGACAGACATCAATGAGTGGCAGACTTTAATGTGTTCAATAAACTCTTTCTAGCTAGGTGTGGTGGTACACTCCTGTACTCCCAGCTACTCAGGAGGATGAGGCAGGAGGATTATTTGAGCCCAAGAGTTCAAGGCCAGCCTAGGCAACATTGACGATCTCTGTAAACAAAACAAACTCCTCTCCCCAGCCAAAGCTAGACTACATTTTCTGAATGGCTTGTAGTTAGAAAGAACCACATGACTGAATACTGGTGAATGAAAACAGACAAAAGTGATGCATGCCACTTCTAGCTTGGCCACTAAAAACCTCTGCCCAATCCTCCATGTTCTCTTTCTTCCTTCATCTCTCATCCAAAGAGGATCTAGTGGAAGACTTGAAGGTGTGAGAAGATGGTAGAATCAATATAAGGAAGGAACCTGGGAATGTGAAGCAGTACATAAAGAAGGCCTCCTCCCAGCAACCCCTGCCCTGTCACCACTTCCAAGAAACTGAAGCAAGCACAATGTGTGTTAAGCTATGGAGATTTGATGGCTGTCTATTTTAGCAATTAGCCTGACAGAAATGTTTGTGAAATGTTTATACAGTTTAGTACAGACTTGGGGACATATTAGTAATTCTCATCTCTCCTATGACAAATTCAGAGAGCCATATATTCACTTCACATAAAGATCCACATATTATCATTCACCTGTATAGGCCCCTCTTTACAGTCCTCCAGGGTTAGATAACCACCCTAACACACTTATGAATATTAAATTGAAATGTGCAATTGTTATGAATGCCTCAGCTATGAATTTTGTCCTGAGAGGTACAGCTAGCAACAAGTCCAGGGCCCTCTGATCCACTGCAAATTATGTGAGTCAAGCCCTTCTTCATTATTTTAAACCTAATGCAATGGTTAAAAGCCAGGGATTCATGGGATGAATTTAGCTTACATGCATGTTTTATAAACTCATATAAAGTTTTTCAAAACTTCAAAATTTTAAAAATTCTTAGGCTATTGAACACTAAATATCAGTATCTGGCTTCACAAGAAGCATTAAAATATCTTGCAACACTGTATCTACTTGCATAGCCATAGCGGGTTAGAGCTGAGCAGCCACCAGCTTCCCATAAATGAAAACTGTTCTCTATAGTTTCCCTACAGCACCTGCTTTCATTCACCAATTCTACTTGGTACCTCTGCACGTTTTAGTTTATGATCTTGCTCTAGAGCATCTGTAAGATCTGCAACAGGCTGTTCCTATATAATACCTATTTCAAGTATGAGTTATTTTAGTTTTTTAAAATGTTAATACTTACAGGATATCCAGGGAAGGGTGGGTAGCCTGTTGGGGGATAGCCTGGGTATGACATTCTGTAATGATAAAAAATGTCCTCTGTAATTTCTGATGAGTTTTAAAACCTTTCAAGATACTCAGGTGCACGTACAACCACACAGATTTATGACAGGTATCAAAATGTGGATATCAGGGATATATACATTTATAATAAATACTTCTTCATTTCACCACTTGCAGACTCAGTAAAGATTCCAACTTCATTTTCACACCAGTTTGTCTCATCTCTGAATTCTACCACTACTGTTATTTGTGAAATACTTTAGGCCAATAAATTTTTACTTAAATTTTAAAATTATGCTTTATATCATTTTCATAAATGGAAAACTTGCAGTAGTTTTCTGACACAAAGTGAAGGTATCAAAAATGAATACATGCTGGGCACAGTGGTCACACCTGTAATCTTAGTGGCTAGGGAGGCTGAAGCAGGAGGATCACAAATTAAGCAACTTAGTGAGACCCTTACTCAAAACAAAATATAAAAAGGGCTGGGGAGCTGGGCGCAGTGGCGCACTCCAGTAATCCTAGCACTTTGGGAGGCTGAGACAGGAGAATTACAAGTTCAAAGCCAGCCTCAGCAATGGCGAGGCGTTAAGCAATTCAGTGAGACCCTGTCTCTAAATAAAACACAAAATAGGGCTGGAGATGTGGCTCACTGGTCAGGTACCCCTTAGTTCAATCCCTGGTACCAAAAAAAGAGGGGGGAGGCCTGGAGATTGGTTCAGCGATAAGTGCTCCTGGGTTCAATTACTGGTATAAAAACAAAAAACAAAACAAAAATAACAAAAAATGCTTTCCAGGTATCACAGAGATCCCCTCGTATGGAAATATAACTTATTATGGAAAATGATGGGATAAATGTTGAGAGTTAACACAGAGTTGAGTGCAGCAGTGAGGGCTTTTAGTGCCAGCTACCAGGCAGGAGGATCACGTGAGCCTTATTCACAAGTAAAGATAAACCCATCATTCAGCTCCAATAATAATCCATGCAGGGCTAAATTCTATTTCTTTACTACTCTTTCTCATTCCCAGTCATTCCACTGAATTATTTTGAAGCAAATCTCAGAAATCATTTTATCTTATACATACAGCATATATCTCTAAAAACATGACGTTTTAAAATAACAGCTGTTTAAAAAGTGTCATCACACGTGAAAAAATAGTCCTTTAATATCGATGTGTCAGTTAAATTTTCCATTTGCCTCTTAAATGTTTTGTTTGGTCACTTAAATTACAGAAAATTTCAAACAAGTTCACAAGTAGAATAGTGTTAGTTTTAACTACACATCTTACTGAAGCTGTTTTAATCTATGAAAAATTATCTTATGGTTTAATCTAATAGAATGACCATTCAATGTTCAGGTTCAACAATTACCAAGTCATCATAAATCCTACCCCCAACCGCTATGTTCCCTAGGTTATATTTTCCCCCCATATTTTTTATTGGTAGATTATAGTTATACATACTGATGGGATCTGTTGTTACATATTCATACATACACACAATAAAACCGGCCAATATTAGTCCCCAGCACTCCTTCCCCGCCCGTTTCCTTTCTTCTACTCATCTCCCTTTAGGTTATCTTAAAGCAAATTCACAGATTTCATTTTTTAGCTTACAAAGATGTCAATACATTATCAGATTTAAAAAAAGGAGGCAATTCTTTTAAACCACAACTATACATCAATATTGAACCTTAAAATTTTAACAATTCCTTAATATCAAATATACAGTAACTGTCTGAATTTCCAGTTGTCTCAAAATATTTAGTTTGTTCAAAACAGTATATAAATAAGGTCCATCTATTATAATCAGTTGATAATGTCTCTATCTATAAGCCTCTCCCCTTCCTTATGTTGCCTGTTTCTCTCCTTGTAGATTTTAGTTTATTGTAATATCTTCCATTGTCTGGATTTTGCCAATTGAAACTCCTCAGTGTTAATGGTTATCCACCCTTGCCCCCAAAATATCAGTAGTAAGATATAGAAACTTGTTCAGATCCAGGTTTTTTGGACAAGAATATCAATAGATGTTTTCTGTACTTCTGCCAGGAAACATAAGGATGGACTGCCTTTTCTTTTTTATGACAAATTACACCTAAATCTATCATTCCTTATTATCAAGAATACTTCTTGAGAAATATGTTATTATCAACACTGGTTTTTCTGAAGTATAGTTTATATAGAAGTTATAACATTTGATTTTCTTCCTTTTTTTAAACCAATTTTCAAAATAATGAGCTAGTACCCTAACATACAAAAATGAGAACTGAATTTTTTTACATATCTCTATGAATTCAAGAATTTACACACGCTGGAGACATTTAAGACCACTGTAGTTATTCTTATTAATGCTCAATTTATCCCACCTTTGGTCAAAAGGAACTCCTTCATAGTGGCTATTCACAGAAATCTTTGCTATTTTCCTTGACAACTCCCTCCCCTCAGTCCTGGGTGTTAAATCTAGGGCCTTGAGGATGTTAGGTAAGTGCTCTACTATTGAGCAACACCCGTAGGCTTCCCTGCCATTTTACATGACAAGATATTCCAGGCTCATCTTGTACTTTTTTGGCCCAGATCTGGACAGTCTACTCTTCAAGGAGCCCTAATCATTTTTAGTAGGAAAAGTTTAGAGATTACAACCTGGGTACTAGGGATACTCATCAGTACTAGATCAATCACTGTCTCCAGCTTTTCAGTGGGGCAAGGCTAATAATTTTTTTTTTCAAAAAAACATTCATATTGATATTTCCAACGCCAATTTGGGATTATAGGGTTTCTAATTTTATATTTATATGGTTTCCCTTACACCCAAAGTCTTAGTTCCTAATGACATTAACATAATTACTTGCTTTATCCTACTGTATTTGAATTTCAGGATGATGACACTGTAGTTAACTCAATCAGAGGTCCTCAAAAATTAACCACAAGCTGGGCGCGGTGGCGCAAGTCTGTAATCCCAGGACTTAGGGAAGCTGAGACGGGAGAATCATGAGTTCAAAGCCAGCCTCAGCAACGGCGAGGCGCTAAGCAAGCAACTCAGTGAGACCCTGTCTCTACATAAAACACAAAATAGGGCTGGGGATGTGGCTCAGTGGTCAAGTGCCCCTGAGTTCAATCCCCAGTACCAAAAAAAAAAAATAGATGCCAAGTAAGTCTGACTCGATTGCAAGTCAGACAATTTATGAAATCCCATTTTATAATAAGCACTATCCTAGGTGCAGACAAAATACGGAGAAAAAATTATCCAATCTTTTCAACAAATATAGGAAAATGAGTTTGTTATTATAGTGTCCCTTATAATACACATAATAGAAACTAAAAATTTGCTAAACTGAAAATGAATGTGCACATATTGAATCAAAGTTATAAGCCAATAAAAAAGGTGATAAAAAATAAGTTTGCAAATAGTCATTTGGAACCCAAAGACCTGGGTTTGAAAACAAGAACTTTGTTCTCTATGCCCAGTTTTGGGCTGGGATTGTGGTTTAGTGGCAGAACGCTTGCCTCGCATGCGTGAGGCACTGGGTTCGATCCTCAGCACCACATAAAAATAAATAAAGATATTGTGTCCATCTACAACTAAAAAAAATATTAAAAAAAAATAAATAAATGGACCCAAAAGGGAATAATGGGAAAAATATGAAAATAATTTATGTGATAAATAAACAAATAATTTACAGTACCAAAGACTACATTAGCAATTTAAATTTCTAAGTCTCAAGAAATTATTCCAGGGGCTGGGGCTGTAGCACAGTGGCAGAGTACTCACCTAGCATGTGTGAGGCACTGAATTCAACCCTCAGTACCACATAAAATAAAGGCAACCCAATCAATAAATGGGCTAAGGAACCAAACAGACACTTCACAGAAAAAGAAATACAACTGGTCAACAAACATGGAAAGATATTCATCATCTCTAGCAATCAGAGAAATGCAAATCAAACTAAGATTTCCAGTCAGAATAGCAGTTATCAAGAATGCAAGCAATAAGTGTTGGCGAGGGTGTGGGGGAAAAGGTACACTCATACATTGCTGGTGGGACTGCAAATTGGAGCAACCACTATGGAAAGCAGTAGGGAGATACCTCAGAAAACTTGGAATGGGCCGGGCGTGGTGGTGCACACCTGTAATCCCAGCACTTTGGGAGGCTAAGACAGGAGAATCTAGTTCAAAGCTAGCCTCAGCAATGGCAAGGTGCTAAACAAAGCAGTGAGATCCTGCTCAAAATAGGGCTGGGGGTTTGGCTCAGTGGTCGAGTAACCTTGAGTTCAATCCCTGGTACCAAAAAGAAAAGAAAAGAAAAGAAAACTTGGAATGGATCCACCATTTGACCCAGTTATCCCACTCCTCGGTTTATACCCAAAGGACTTCAAATCAGCATACTATAGTGACACAGCCACATCATGTTTAGAGCAGCTCAATTCACAATAGCTAAAGTATGGAACCAATCTAGATGCCCTTCAACAGATGAATGGATAAAGAAAATGTGGTACATATACACAATGGAATAATATTCACCCTTAAAGAAGAATGAAATTATGGCATTTGCAGGTAAATGGATGAACTAGAGAATATCATGCTAAGTGAAATAAGCCAATCCCAAAAAACCAAAAGTCGAATGTTTTCTCTGATAAGCAGATGCTGATCCATAGCCAGGTGGGGGGATAAGGATGAATGAAGGAACTTTGGTTTGTGTAGAGAGGAATGGGGCTGTGGGGATAGGAAGGATGGTAAAATGAGACATTTTTACCCTATATACATGTATGATTACACTACTGGAGTGACTGTACCATATACAGCCAGAGGAATGAGAAGTTGTGTTCCATTTGTGTACAATATGTCAAAATGCATTCTACTGTGAAGTAAATAAAAATTTTTAAAAAGCTAATGTATTATGGTCTTAATCATAATTCAGATTGAGATGCTTGCATTTTCCTTGATCTCATATGGAGACTGAAAAATCTAATTTAAAACAAAAGTAATTGTACCTTGCCAAAATAAATCTTGTTTTTTCTCAGTTGATATTAAAAGCAAAAAATAGTCAACATTCCGTTTGACTTGTTTAGAAAGGAAGCCAAACACTGACTTCTAAATTTAGTGAATAGTTTCAGCAACTAAAAAGGCTTCCCCTCAAAAAGTATCTTTTTTCCTTGTGTTTTCTATTCATACAGGCTTGTCATATTCCAACTGTGAAACAATGTGAAAGTGACTTTATCTCGTGTTTGCTTCTTTGTCTACATAATAGAAATAAAAATATTATCTATTTCAACAAAATAAAGGCATTCTGTCCATTTACACCTACAAAAATTTTTTTTAATTATTCTAAGACAAACTTCTATTTCTACATTTTTAACTACTATATTAAATCTTACTATTAAGTGCCTAGATGAATTATGTCAATAAGATTTTCAAAACAAGCCGGGTGTGGTGGCGCAAGCCTGTAATTCCAGCACTTAGGGAGGCTGAAACAGGAGAATCACGAGTTCAAAGCCAGCCTCAGCAACAGTGAGGCGCTAAGCAACTCAGTGAGACCCTGTCTCTACATAAAACACAAAATAGGGCTAGGGGTGTGGATCAGTGGTCAAGTGCCCGTGAGTTCAATCTCCAGTACCAAAAAAAAAAAAATTTTTCAAAACAGAATGAAAATGAAGCAAAGTCTATCTACATATAATAAAAATTAAATTTTAAATAGTGAATTTCAGTACATTTTGAAGAATGGAATTATATTAAAAGCTAGAATATGCAATTTCATTTCCAGGAATATGTTACAGAAATACTTGCACAAGTGCAAATTTATGTATGTACAAGATGATTACAGTATTATTTGTAATAAGCCAAATGTGACTATGCACTCCTGTAATCCTAGCTGTGAAGAGGCTGAGGCAAAACGATCTCATATTCAAGGTCAGCCTCGGCAATTTAGCAAGACCCTATCTCAAAATGAAAAATAAAAAGGGCTGGGGGGCTGGGATTGTGGCTCACATAGAGCGCTTGCCTCCGGCACATGAGGCACTGGGTTCAATCCTCAGCACCACATATAAAGTACATAAATAAAAGTTTAAAAAAATATATTATTTTTTTAAAAAAGGGCTGAGGATGTAGCTCAGTGGTAGAGAACCCCTGTGTTCAATCCCCAGTATCACAAAAACATAATAAAAAAAAAAATCTATAAATGGCCATCAATAAGGGACATGTGAAATAGATAATGGGCATTTATTAAATGAAGTGCTATGCAGTTATCAAAAATGAGGAAGGCCAGGCATAGTGGTGCATCCCATTGACTAGAGAGATTGAGGCAGATGGACCCCAAGTTTCAAGACAGCCTCAGCAACTTACCAAAGCCCTAGTCAACTCAGTGGGACCCTGTCTCAAAATTTAAAAAGTCTGAGGATGTAGCTCGGTGGTAAAGAGCTTCTAGTGAAGGGTGGGGGAAAGGCAGCTTTTCGACCCATATATGAAACTGTCTCCAAAACTAAGTGAAGAAAAGCAAGATGAAAAAACTGCATAGGTAACTTAAAACCATATGTGTAAAAAATACACTTATTTTCTTGTATATGTATAGCACATCCCTGAAAGGATACTTAAGGAAGTATCCTTAAGTGACTGCCTCCTGAGAGGAATGCTCAAGAAGGACTTACTTTTCAATGTCCTTTCAGTCCCTTTAAAATTGTGCAGTATCTATTCAATAGGTAAACTTAAAAAGGTTGTGTAAAAATCTAAATCTCAGGATGACTCAACAAATTACACAACTTTACCCAAGTGAATAATAAGACTCTGCTGGTGAACCAGAGCTTTTATTTTCCTTTTAACATTCCCTATCCTCGACTACTTTTAGTAAACTGGAAAATCATTCTTGGTTCTCCAAACTATCTCCACCCAGTGAGTCAGCTGGTAAAAGGGTGGGTCTTACAATGGGAGTCTCATAGATGGCATACAGCCCAGGAACACAGGAGGCAGCTGTTGTGAATTTATGAGGGGGGACAGAAAGGGTGACTGAAGTTGGGTAACATCAGATACAATTTCCTAAAACCTGTCTCTAGGTCTGGAAGGATCATTTAAATCAGTAATTTGGATAAAGAACGTGAAAACATGGCTGGTCTTCTGCATAGACAGGAGGGGTCTAAAAGGCGGCTTAAGTTTGCAGTAACCAAAATTATCTCTTATCTACTGCTTGAAATGCCTTTCCTGAGATGTAGCTGATTACACTCAGAATGTAATTAAGACAAATTGTTAGCTCGCTGCCCTGTGCGGCGGCGCACGCCTGTAATCCCAGCACTATGGGAGGCTAAGACAGGAGAATTGAGAGTTTAAAGCCAGCCTCAGCAACAGTGAGGAGCCAAGCAACTGAGTGAGAACTTGTTTCTACATAAAACACAAAATAGGGCTGGGGATGTGGCTCAGTGGTGCAGTGCTCCTGAGTTCAATCTCTGGTACCAAAAAAAAGCTCAGCTGACAAATTAGAGTTTAAAGATAGGCACAACGTCTTTTCAGTTCTGTCTCTTTATAGTGGACAGCATCCATCTATTTCTGCTTCTTGGCTTTCTTGAAAATTGTTCTCAGAAGCCGGGTGCGGTGGCGCAAGCCTGTAATCCCAGCACTTAGGGAGGCTGAGACAGGAGAATCGCGGAGTTCAAAGGCAGCCTCAGCAATGGCGAGGCGCTAAGCAACTCAGTGAGACTCTGTCTCTACATAAAACACAAAATAGGGCTGGGGATGTGGCTCAGTGGCCAAGTAACCCTGAGTTCAATCCCCAGTACCAAAAAAAAAAAAAAAAGATTGTTCTCAAAGGACAGGCTACTATCAAGCACACATTTGCTGTTGGTTTCATTGAAGAATCAAATCTGGAATGCTACTTCGTAGAATAGTTTGCACGAATCATAAACCTGACCCAGAGTACAAATCTCAGCGTTTTTTAAAAAATATTTATTTTTTAGTTGTAGGTGGACAGAATATCTTTATTTTTATGTGGTGCTGAGGATCGAACCCAGTGCCTCACGCATAGCTAGGCGAGCACGCTACAACTGAGCCATAACTCCAGCCCCAAATCTCAGGTTTTTGAATGTCCCAAGAGTTCACTATGCATATTACAAAATTGCCCGTTTCCCTAAATTTGCTGTGTCACCAAAAAGTCTAGTCACCAGCCAGATCTGGCTTTCAGTGCTGCTCGCTGGTTTCCCTACTCGGCCTCCCTTAAGGTGGTCCCTTAAGAGGCTGACCTCAGCCTCTCCACCTGTGGCCCACCTGCTAAGGGCAGGGGGTCAGTGTTCTAGTATCCCGGAAGAGCCAGATGGCACAAAGGACCAACCAACAAGTTTCCCAGTCGGCCTCCCTGGTACATCCCACCCCCACGCGACCCCGCCCTGTTGACAGGTTCCGAGTCGCCGCCACCCGAAGGCCCACGCAGCTTCGCCGCCGTGCCCTGGCGAGGGGAACACACAGGACCCTACCGTTTCCCGGACGGCGAGCGCCACAGCGGGCAGGGGGCGAGGTGACCCAGGAAGATGAGAGGGCAGAAAGGGGAGAGCGCGCCATTCCTCACCTGACCCGGAGCAGCGTCAGAGCCCAACCCGCTCGAGCGCAAGATGGAGCCACCAAGGGCCGGGAGAGGGCGGGGCGCCGGCGGCGTCGCGAGCCCGTTAGGATCGCCGTCGCAGCCGGGAACGCCCCCCGAGCCCGAGAGGGCGGTGCCCGGGGCAGGCTCTGCGTCCCACCCACTTCGCGGCTCCACCTGCAGGGAAAGACACTCCCCTTAGGTGGCCCAGCCGGTTGTATCCCCGCTGTCGGTCCTAAAGGGCCTGCTCCAATCCCTTTTGCATTCCTTCAAGTCACTAAGGAAGTTGCGCGGTTCTGGTTCTTGCGGCATCCTAGAGCCCGCGTAGTAGTCAGCGGGGGAGAGGGGCTGGGAATGAGAGGCCGGTGCAGCCTCCCGTCGCCGAAATGCGGTCTTCTAGGTATCTTCGAGGGATAGAGATGGCGTTTATTAGCCTCCTGTGAAATTAATCAGTATTTACTTGGAATTCTATTCAGTCGGAACTGGAGATGTTGCTGCTAATCAAAACCACTTCTGAAGGGAATTCTTAGGTGATTCTAGGCTCTCCTCACACACGCGAGTATTAAACACACGTTAAAACATTGGAGATGATTCCAAGAGAATCAATATTATTAAACTTATAAAGGAATTGGTAGTCCAGAGCAAAACCAGTCAGTGGTTCTCAAAGTGCGGCCTCCAGACAAGAAATATCTGGAAACTTTTTAGTTAAAAATGCAAATTCCTGAGCTCCACCTTAGGGCCATTGAATCTGAAAGAGGTCCTTATCACTCACCTAACTCTCATTTTGTCTTTCTGATGTGTTATTTTCTGTTATTCTTTCCCTCGGTTTATCTTTAATTTCAAGAAAAGTCTGATAAAAATCTTGTGATGGGAATGGAAACTGCCCTCCTCACCAGTATTGGCCATTTCCTTGGCCCAGCAAGACTGCAGGGCCAGTTGTGGGATAAAGATCAGACCAGGGCCTGACCAAGATTAGCTATGCAAACCCCCTAGACTCTTGCCTTTGATCCTTCCCTATATAACCCTGAAGCTATTATTGACATCCCAAACACAGTACTTAAATATGTTTTCTTGTGTGGCCACACTCAACTTTCAAGTTGCTCCATCTATTTTTTTCCATTTGGTTTTTTTGGGCTAGTGGCCAGGCTTAGTCTGTTAGGACCCTTCAGAACCAGGCCTTTGGCAGACTCTAGTAATAAACCAAACTCCCAGAAACTGACCAACAATCTGTTTTAACAAACCATCAGGTTTATTAAAGATGTTTCTGATGCAGATTTGAGAAACTTTGTTATTCTGGATACATAAGAGGTTAGGCTTTATCCCCCAATGTACTCCACAAATACTGAAAGGGACTGAAATTGGAGGGCCCCTCTGAAATTAAGAACCTCCTCCTCACAGGGTTTGTAATCCCAGCTGTTTGGGAGGCTGAAGCGAGAGGATCACGACTTCAAAGCCAGCTTCAGACACTTAGTAAGGCCCTAAGCAACTTGAAGAGACCCTATCTCAAAATAAAAATATAAAAAGGGCTGAGGATGTGGCTTAGAGGTTAAGTACTCCTGGATTTAATCCCTGGTACCAAAAACAAACAAAACAACTTCCTTACTCTGAGAGTAGAAGCCTACCAAAGCCAAGAAAGCCGAAAATGAAAATTGCCTCTGTTCTGGCCTAACACAGGCTAAATCTGTATATGGGTATTTCCTGCCTTTTGTTCCATTTCACCCCCTCTTCAGGTTGACTAAATCTATGTGTGTGTGTGTGTATGTATGTGTGTGTGTATATATATATATAAATAATATCACCTGGCTTTTGCTTTTGTTCATATAAATTGTAACTGCTTCTGTGGGACCTGTGGGAAGAAGCAATCTAGCTGCTCTCCCACTACAAAACATTCATTTTAACTTCTCCCTTTTTTATTTTATTTATTTATTTATTTAGCCTACTTCTCACGGGGATTTGCAGCCAAATTCAACCCGCTGGGATCCAGGCAGGGTCCCTGGGCTGGGCTGCTAAGAAAATACTCAAGACTCACGTTGGCCAAGAAAATAGGTTTAATCAAAGCCAACTTTTAAGGAAGATGGAAGAAACTTTTTGACTCAAATCACCATCTTCAGGAGGCTCTTGTGTGAGGAAAGCTTTTGTAAGAAAAGAGGAGGCAAAGTGGGACAAAAGGCAGGAAATATACATAATCAAGTTTAGTTAGCCTGAGAACCTGTCAGTCTGAGCTTTCTTAGTGTCTGTCCACAGCAGTTTTTATTCTCAGTATGAGGAAGTTTAGCATTTAAAGTAATTTGGAGCTTTAATTTCAAAAGGTGCTGTTTCAAATCCACAGAAAAACAAATTATCAGGAAGTTGCCCTTAATTTCAGATAGTGTCTGTTTCACTATCAACCTATTACTCTACATACTTTTCTACCTAAAAAGCTTCCTCATGGAAGTGAAACACTACAAATAATTAGATGCTACAACTTCCTCTACAACTCCCAAGCTGTAACAACCAAAAATGTCTCTAGACATTGCTATGTGCCTCCTTGGGGACAAAATTTACTATTCTAAAGTATGTCCACTTAAAACTAGACTCCAACACAGAGGGGTTTGTTAGCACAGTCCCTGCCAAAGGCCTGGCTCTGGAGGGTCATAACAGACCAGGCCTCCTCACTAGCACTCCTCCAACAAAAGAGGAAAAAAATTAATTAAGCAGGAAATGAGCTTATTCTTTGTGTGGCTGTACAAGAAGACAGATCTAAGTACTTTCTTTGGGATGTCAACAATAGCTTCAGGGTTATATAGGGAAGTATCAAATCTTCAAGATTAAATATTTAAATTGAGATTTCATGGGGGAAAAAACAAGATATATTTGTCTCCCAAATGGGTAAAACAGAAAACACTTAAGGCTGGTTACTGCCAGATTTAACAATGGTAGTCAAAACTGCATATTCTAGGGCTGGGGTTGTGGCTCAGTGGTAGTGTGCTTGCCTAGCATGTGTGAGACACTGGGTTCGATTCTCAGCACCACATGTAAATCAATGAATAAAATAAAGGTCCGTGGACATCTAAAAAATATTTTTTAAAAAACTGCATATTCTAGGTACCCTGCATTAATTCTCCAATTCCCACTATCTGTCTACCTGCCCCAGAGACCTCCAGAATTGAAGCATTCCCTGAAAAGCTTGTCCTTACACCTCTGTTAACTCTATTTCCTTGGTGAGCTTATCCTCACCCCTCCCTCTGCTTTAATTATCACCATAAGAGAATTATTTCCAACCCACGTTTCTGGGCTGTAGGCCCAAACATCTCTGTTCAAATACTCCCCTTGCATTTCCCATTTCATCCTTCCAATTGGTCCTTCTTTCTGGGCATTCCCAGAGACCCTTTCCTCATGATTCCTCTGAAAAGCACTGCCTAACTTTTTTTTTTTTTTTTTTTTAAAGATGGTGGCTTTTTTTTTTTAAATATCTTTATTTATTTATTTTTATGTGGTGCTGAGGATCGAACCCAGTGCCTCATGCATATGAGGCAAGCACACTGCCACTGAGCTACAGCCCCAGCCCCCACTGCCTACCTTTTAACAACTATTGATCTATTTAATTCAAAGATTGCCCATCTCCTCCTTTACCCTGACTTCCCTTGGGTAAATGTAATTGTTCCCTTTTTGTACCCAACTAGACTTTGTATAATTGTCCACCATGGCACATTTAACACTGAAATCAGAGAACATATGCATTTAACTTACCTTTATTAACTTCATAAACTTGGGAGAAGAAAAAAACACTCCTGAAGGCCATAATATGCTCAAGTTCATGTGAAACAGAAGTCATTTTGCTTCGCCTAATGTGTACAGCCCTCTATTACAATTTTGTATTAAGTGCACATACTTTTTGTATAAAAATTTAGAATAATAATTTTTGTCCCCCAGGAAACCCTTAGTAATGTCTGGAGACAGTTTTGGTTGTCACAGCTCAGGAGGGATGGGGAGGAAGTTCTAGCCTCTAATAGGTAGAAGTCAGGGAAGATATTAAGTATCCTACAATGCCTATAATGTTGTAGAATGCTCCTAAACATCCTATAATTCCTAGGGGCTGGGATTGTAGCTCAGCAGTAGAACGCTTGCCTCGCATGCGTGAGGCCCTGGGTTCGATCCTCAGCACCACATACAAAGCAATAAAATAAAAACATTGTGTCCATCTACAACTAAAAAAAAAATTTAAAAAAATCCTATAATTCCTACAAAAAGAATTCTTTGGCCCCAAATGTCAGTGGTGCTGAGGTTAAGAACCCCTTAGTCAAAGTGATATTTCTAAAAATAAACTAGGTCCTGTCATTCTCTTGATTAATGCCTTTATTAGCTTTCCACTGAAACTAGAATAAAATCCATGCCCCTGACCATAGTCTATTACATTTTAAATAATCTGGTTCCTATCTTTCTCCTTTTACCTTTCAACCATCCTTCTCAATGACTACACTCTAGTTATAGTGGACTTCTATCCACACATAGCAAGCTTATGCCTAAACACACCACAGATTCTTACCTTTGTACTTCCTATTGCTTCTAATCAGAATGTTCCCCAGTGTGCATCATCTCAAATGTAATATTCTCAGAGATACTCTCTTAACACATTATAGCATTAGCAGCTACCACCACAACCACCACCACCACCAATGGTGTATATCTACCAATGGTGCTATACTACTTTATAGCACTGAAAAGCATCTGAAATTGAGTTTACCTTTAGCATATCATTCCCACTAGAATGTAACCTCCCTGAAAACAGGAATATCTTGATTTAGTAGTTGTTCAATAATTGACCATTAAAATCCAAGCTGTTTAATTTGTTGATTAACTAAATAAACATTTCTTTCCAACATTGGAAGAAAAACTGCTCTGATAAATCTAATAAGAGGACCTATAGTGGTATTATCCTGGGGAATTTTCTCTTTCTTTAGTTATAGCTGGACACAATACCTTTATTTATTTTTTATGTGGTACAGACGATCAAACCAGTGTCTCACACGTCAGGCAAGTGCTCTACCACTGAGCCACAACCCCAACCCCCCCGGGGGATTTTCAATGGTAATTTGTTTTTTGGCACCAGAGATTGAACCCAAGGGTGCTCAACCTTGAACCACATCCCCAGGCCTTTTTTATATTTTATTTAGAGACAGGGTCCACTGAGTTGCTTAGGGCCTTGCTGAATTGCTGAAGCTGGCTCTGAACTCACAATCCTCTTGCCTCAACCTCCCAAGCCACTGGAATTACAGGCATGCACCACCACACTGGCTCAATGGTAATTCTTTAAAAAAATTTTTTTTTAGTTGTAGATGGACACAATATCTTTATTTTATTTATTTTTATGTGGTGCTGAGGATCAAACCCAGTGCCTCACGCATGCGAGGCAAGTGCTCTACCACTGACCCACAATCCCAGCCCCTCAATGGTAATTTTGAATGTGGTTTTTTCACTCCATATGCTGACATATGAAAACATAACTCTCATATTATCCTTTCTTGTGTCAGTCTTCTATTAAACTAGGCAAAAGTTTAAGTGCAGAAGTCAACTTAAAATCCTTAGCCTGAGCATGAAGCTAGGCATTTGAACTTTTTTGTATTACCACCATTCTACCAAGTTGGAAATTTTTCTATGACCTATTACTGTGTAATTTATCTGATTAGAATTTGACTGATAGATACATCATTCCTCATCCATAAAAATCAGTAGCAAAATCCTATAGATTTTTCATGTTCTATCTACAAAGTATCACTACCTACTTTTTTAGTTTACATGTTACAGCTGGAAATTATTTCTTCCTTTCCATGCCCACTGGTATCACTTTAGCTGAGACTGACACCAGCATTCTCTCTTGTCTGAACCATTACAATGTGTCCCAACTGGTTTTTTCCATTTCCAAACTTACACAGTACCACCAGTCTAATCGTGTTTCTAAGAAAATTTGAAAGTAGTATGTGTTTAATAATAACTACTAATAAGTACATACTATTTGCTAGTCATAGTGTTAAGCACTTGAATTATTTTCTCATCTTTTACATTCTCTAAGATTTACAAAAAAAATTGTGGGGGACAGCTTTATTAAGATATAATTTATATATGGAAAATATACAATTCAATGATTTTTAGTATATTTAAAGAACTGTGCATCCAACAATCAATTTTAGAGTGGTTGCATCATTCCAAAAATACCTCCCTATACCCTCTACCATAACAAAACCCCCACCTTACTTATTGATATGTCACCATTAGTTAATTTCCTGTCTTCATAGTCTTGTCTATTCTGTACATTTCATATAAATGCACTCATACAATATGTGTTCTTTTGCAACTGCCTTCTTTCTCTTAATATTTTAAAGCTTCATTCATGTTGTAGCATGAATCAGTGCTTTATTCCTTTTTATGGCCAAGTAGTATTTCTTTGTATTGACCACATATTACTTATCCATTTATAAGTTTATTATGAATTATATATTTATGAGTAATATTGGTATGAATATTCACATATATACATATTTTTTCATTTCTCATGGTTATAGACCAAATATTAGAATTCTAGGATTAAGGGCTGGGGACAGTTCAGTTGGTAGAGTGCTTGCCTCACATGCACAAGGTCCTGGGTTCAATACCTAGCACCACCGGGAAAAAAAAAATTCTAGGATTAAATGGTAATTCAGTGTTAAACTTTTTGAGGAATGGCCAAACTATTTTACAAAATACCTGAACCATTTTGCACTCCCCTCGGCAGTATATGAAGATACCAATTTCCTAACATCCTCATTAAACATGTAACTGTTTTATTATAGCCATTGTAGGAGGTGTGAATTGTATCTCATTGTGTGTATGTGTTGTTGTTGTTTTGATGCTAATGACTGAATTTAGGGACCAATATATAATTTACTCTACCAATGAGATACACTTCCAGCCCCTCACTGGCATTTTGACTTGTATTTCCTAATGACTCATGACATTGGGCATCTTCCGTATGCCTCTTGGCCATTTGTTTATCTTCTTTGGAAAAATGTCTGTTCAAGATCATTTGTCCATTTTTAAAATAATGTTACTATACTTTTTATACCTTTATTTGTTTATATTTATATGGTGCTGAGGATCGAACACAGTGCTTCATGCACGCTAGGCAAGCGCTCTACCACTGAGCTACAGCCCCAGCCCATTTGTCCATTTTATAATTGGGTTATTTGTCCTTTTAAGTTGTAAGACTTCTTTATTTATATTCTAGATAGAAGTTCTTAATCAGATACATGATTTGTGAATACAATTGTCCATAAATATCTATGGGGGGGGGATTGATTCCAGGACCAATACTAAAATCTGTAGATACTTAAGTCTCTTACATAAAATGGCATAGTACTTATATATAACTCATGCACATCCTCCTGTAGTATTCTCTTTTTCTTTCCTTCCCTCTTTTTTTTGGATGGTGGTACTGGGCACTCTACCAGTGAGATACATTCACAGTCCTTTTTATTTATTTATTTTTATTTTGGTTTTGGTACCAGGGATTGAACCCAGGGGCTCTTAACCACTGAGCCACGTCCTCAGCCTTTTTTTATTTTTTGAGATAGGGTCTTGCTAACTTTCATTAAGTTGCCGAGACTGGCTTTGAACTTGCGATCCTCCTGCTTCAGCCTCCTGGGCTACTAGAATTACAGGCATGCACTACAATGCCCAGCACAGCCGTTTTTATTTTTCATTTTGAGTGAGGGTCTGAGTTGTTGAGGCTGGTCTCAAAACTTGCAATCCTCCTGCCTCAGTCTCCCAAGTTGCTGGGATTATAGGCGTGCGCCACCATACCCAACAGACTTACACTCTCTCTTTCTTTTTGGACTAATGGGGATTGAACCACAGTCTAGAGCATGTTAGTTAAGTGTTCTACCACTAAGCTAATTCCTCAGCCCATTTGGAATACTTTAAATCATCTCTAAATCACTTATAATGGTTATATCACTCCGAAAATTTAAAGGCATTGAGGATGTAGCAATCCTCAGTAGCAAAGGAAAAAAGTGGGGTACACAAATCTAAAGCTCCTGAGTAGGCTATGCCTGTTCTATAATGCAATCCCAATCTATTTTCCAGATTGAATTTATACCAATCCTGCAACATACTCTAAAATGTCCCCTCCCTGTACTTTCTGCATTCCAAACTTCTGTTCATGTTGTTCATTCCACCTTGGAATGCCTTGTGTTATAGTCTGGACATGAGATGTCCCCCAAAAGCTCATGTGTGAGACACTGCAAGGTTTAGAGGAGAAATGATTGAGTTAGGAGAGCCTTAATCCAATCAGTGAATTAATCCTCTAATTAATGGTAACTGAGTGGTAACTGAAGGCAAGTAGGGTGTGGCTGGAGGAGGTGGGTCACTGGGAGTGTGCCTTTGGGGTATATATTTTGTATCTGGAGAGTGAAGTCTGTCTGCTTCCAGCACATCATGTGAGCCACTTCCCTCCACCACACTCTTCCACCATGGTGCTCAGCCTCACCTCAAGCCCTGAGGAATGGAGCTGGCTGTCTGTGAACTGAGATCTTTGAAACCATGAGCCCCCAAATAAACTCCTCCTCCTCTATAATTGTTCCTGGGGGGTCTTTTAGTAGCGGAAGCAAAAAAGCTGACTAAAACACCCTGCCGTCAATTTTATAACATTTTAATTGACAATATCTTAAGTACCATTTAGCAAAGTGATCTCTCTTTTCACTCTGTTTCCTCAACAGCCTCTCTCATATTTCTTATTCCATGTTATACTTTCCAATAAAGGTTATCTGTATACATATAATTTCTCTGCCTAAGTCAAGAATAAGGACCATGTTTCTTTCACCTATTTCCTCAAAATATAATACTGTATCATTCACAAACTAGGTACTAAATGTTTTGAATGAATAAATGAATTCTAAAATTACCCCATACAAGCAGGCAATAAGAGTATATGTGTGTGTGTTGAAGTGAAAGCTTGTGTGTGTGTGTGTGTGTGTGTGTGAGAGAGAGAGAGAGAGAGAGAGAGAGAGAGAGAGAGAGAGAGAGAGACAGAGAGACAGAGAGAGAGAGAGAGAAGGTCATGGCAAGATTTTAGAAATGAATACCTAGGGAATTTCCTAATTCTGAGAGTGTGGTAAAAGAAGGATAACAACAGACAAGTGTGTGGTAGAGTGGTAGGTCCAAACGGTTTGATGCTAATTACTCCTTGGCAAGAGAGAAACCTCTGATCTTGAAGGGTTGTGGGCAGATGAGTATTACCTGCCAATAAATAGGAAATGAGACAACAGCCAGGTGCTGTAGCACACACCTGTAATCCCAATGGCTAAGGAGGTTGAGGCAGGAGGATTAACAAGTACCAGCCTCAGCAATGGCAAGGGGCTAAACAAAGTAGTGAGACCCTGTTACTAAATAAAGTACAAAATAGGGCTGGGGATGTGGCTCAGTGGTTGAGTGCCCCTGAGTTCAATCCCTGTCCCCCACCTCCCCAAAAAAAAAAGGAAAAAAAGAAAACAAATGATTTATGAAGCCCAAGGTAGCCAGGTGTGGTGGTAAGTGCCCATCACCCCAGATACTTGGGAGGCTGAGGCAAAAGGATCACTTCAGCCTGGGAGTAGTCAGCCTGGACAACATAGACGCCATGTCATTTTTTTTAAAAAGCCCCACACTGAGTTAATTGTGGTATAGAAGGAAATAACAACTCCAATACATTCAGGTAAAGATTGATATGCCTGAGATATTTAGAAGACAACACAAGAGTCAGTCTAGTGTCAGAATTCCCCAAAAGACAACAGGAAAATGAAACATTTCTTTAGATGAAAAAAGACAAAAACAAAAAACAAAACAAGAAATAGGATAGTATACCAATTCTTAAATTTTCCCCCATGTTCTCATCAAGTTCCCTGACATTTCCATTCCATTCTTACATGACTTTTAAGTCATTCACATCTCCATTTTTTTAGCCCAACTGTTAGATAAGTTTTTTCAGAAGAATAAGGTGGTTCTCATTCTTTTCAGTGCCATCTGGTTCCCATAAAAAGATACAACTTTCTTAAAAAGAGAACTGTTAAGAACTCTAGACTCTGGAAAGACTGACGCCAGGGCCTCTTGCTACCCACTAAATCTAATGAAATCAATCTTTAGAAGGCATTGTGGCTAAACTCTTAGAAATGATAGCCGGGCGCGGTGGCTCAAGCCTGTAATCCCAGCACTTAGGGAGGCTGAGTCAGGAGGATCGCGAGTTCAAAGCCAGCCTCAGCAACAGCGAGGTGCTAAGTGACTCAGTGAGACCCTGTCTCTACATAAAACACAAAAAATAGGGCTGGGGATGTGGCTCAGTGGTCGAGTGCCCCTGAGTTCAGTCCCTGGTGCCAAAAAAAAAAAAAAAAAAAAAAAAAAAAGAAATGAATCACATCACAGTAGAGCTCTCATTCAGCCTAGAATCTTTACCTGGACAGTGAATGGGGCTTAGGATACAATTTTAAAATTGGCAAACATCTGGCATCATCAAGGTAATTTCATTACAACTTCCCTACTTTCCAGACATACAGTTAAGATTTGGATCAGCTATTTAAACCACTATCTACTTTCTCTTCTAATTGTCTCTATCTAGTTGGCAGGAGCTTCCAAGAAACATGATGTAGTAGGCACTGCAGTATACTGGCTGCTTGTTGGGGTTTGAATAGACCTGTTCAGGTTTGAGGGATGTGAAAGGGTTAGCTCCATATGCAGTGATGTGTATATCAAGGTTCACCAAAATCTGCAAAGAGGCTGCCAATTCCTGATGGCTGTGGGAAAGAAATAAGAAAAATTATTCTTATTGATTATGAGAGACAGTAGAAACTGCTCAAAAACATGATATTTCTCTACTCATCAATCCCAAGAATTATCTAAGACTGGACTAGACAATGACCACTTTTTCCTCTCAAATGTCTCACTAAATCATTGATTAAGTAGCACAGGACTTTGTTCCAAGGGGATGAATAAGCCACATGGCAGAAGGAAGAATATCTTCACAAAAAGAGAGATGAGCAAGTGGTAGCCAAATGAGCTCACATGTATAGAGAGGTAAGAGTGTGTCAGGAAAATATCATAAATAAGTCAAAACCTGTAAACAGTAATCAATGTAGGGATCTTATAGTCACGAAGTAGCAGCAGAGTAGGCAGCCAAGCTTCCATCAAGTTCAGGGAGGCATGGAAACCTATGGAACAAAAGTGGAAAAGGAAATGCAGAGGGGAAAGGCTGAAGTAGACCTTAAGAGCAAGATAGTTCTTCAACTGCATCTACCCCAACACTCACATTGCTCACCCCAATATTCATCATCATTATTATCCACTCCAGGTTCTTCAATGAAACATTCTGAACCCAGATGTAGTTAGTATATATGGCAAATGATTAACCAAGGTCATCATCATATTGTGTTTAATAAGAGCAAATGAATAGGGTTCTAAAGGTAGAAAATACAAGAATCAGGATGGAAAATCCCAGGGGAGTCACTCAGTATTCTTCTGAACCAATGGTGCTTACCTGGATGGAATGCCACCACCATATCTGGATAGGCTATCTTCCCAGTCTCTACCTGCTCTTCCCAGAAGTCATGATAGAGGCTCCTGTGGCTACTAAGCTGAATTGTGCCAGGTTCCAGAGGCAAAGCTGAGATGCTGTGTAAAAAATCAGCAGACACATCTACACCCACCATGATCACATGAAGGCCAAGGTGTCCAGGAAACATACAGCCAAGCTCATCATAGTCCCCAGAACAAGTAAGAAATGTCTCCACATGGGAAGCACCAACCATATGCACTGTACTTCCTCCAGTCTTCCGAACATCTATCCCTAAGGCCCTAAATCCTAGGCCCATAGTCAAAGGCCGTGACAGAACATCTGTCAGGAGTCGCCTCAAAGAGCCCTGCAGGTCATCTGGGTCTGGCCTTGGCCTTCCTACACTGGCCCATAAGGAGGCCATAGCATGACTGCCTAGCATAGCATTCAGTGTAGCATCTAACTGTGACCCCCTCATAGAAAACCACGTATCCCAGTCTTGTACAACTTCAGCCGGCCATGGCCAAGGTCCTGAGGGTAAGACAAAATCACCTGTAGGGAAAAAGGAATAAGAAGTGACCAAGTCCTTCCTTGGCTTCAAAATTCTCTCCTCACTTAAGATCAATAATCACTCTGTGTTCATTCTGCAAACCTGTGACCACAGGTGCCCCATCCTTTGCCCCAGTTCCTCATTGCCCCCTCATAACAACACACTTTCATATTTTTCTATGAATATAAACAACTAAGATGGTTATGGCAGACTTCCCCAACACCACCACTCCACCTGTGACCAGAAGCCATTCCATGAGACGATCCACAGCCACAAGACGAAGCTCTTGACAAACCTTCCTGTGTACTGGCCAATCTGACCTCTGGCACTCTGGGCCACAGTAATAGACATTTCTGCACCTGAAGGAATAAGCCACAAAAATAAATGTTCCTGTACCATAAAGTTAATTGGATATATCCAAGGATAAGATGAATAGGTAAGGATGATACAGAGAATGGTAGCTGATACCCAAAATGTGGGGAAGACAGAGGAGATAGAAGGAATTGGGAATGCAATTGTTCTCTCAGACCAGGGTGATACCTGTCTTTATCTGGAACAACTTACTTTTTTTTTTTTTGGTACCAGGGATTGAACTCAGGGGTACTCGACCACCAAGTAACATCCCCAGCCCTATTTTGTGTTTTATTTAGAGACTGGGTTTCATTGAGTTACTTAGTGCATCGCCATTGCTGAGGCTGGCTTTGAACTCACGGTTCTCCAGTCTCAGCCTCCCAAAGTGCTGGGATTACAGGCATTCACCACCACGCCCAGCTTGGAACAACTTACTTTTTACATCACTTGAGGGAAAAATAAAAGCACAAAAACAAACCAGCAATGTGCAGCTGCTCTCTAATCATGGGTATGGCACAACCCCAAGCACCCTAGAACAGATATGGTCTTTTTTTTTTTTTTGTGGTACTGGGGATTGAACTCAGGGGTACTCGACCACTGAGCCACATCCCCAGCCTTATTTTGTGTTTTATGTAGAGACAGGGTCTCACTGAGTTGCTTAGCGCCTCGCCGTTGCTGAGGCTGGCTTTGAACTCCCGATTCTCCTGTCTCTGCCTCCCTAAGTGCTGGGATTACAGGCTTGAGCCACCGCGCCCGGCCAGATATGGTCTTAACTCCTTGAGTACTCAAGAAGAGGGAGTAGAGAAGAAGGTATTTGATCTCTTATCTCCCCTCAACATCAAAAATAATAAGCAAGATTAAAACTGTGTTCTAATTTCTCTGTATTGTGATTCACACAAAATGAAAAATGAGCCTTAAGTGATTCTGAAAACAGACCTTTCCTTTTATAATGAGGACTTAGTATAGAGTCATTTCTGAATGTGTCCCCAGTTACTACCCCACAAGTCACCTCTTACAGTGCCGAAGGACTTTGGAGTCTGAAAGGTCACTAGGGAGTGCTCTACATTGAGCACAGAATCGGAATGTGTCCTCCATCCTCTGGAACATTTCTTGAGGACATCGAAATCCAAAGCCTGATACAGGGGTACCCCCATCTATCACCAACCTATTGAGACAGCATGGAAGAAGAATGGCAATAAGGAAAAGAGTGTCTCCAAAATCTCTTATGTCCCCCACCATGCCTTCTGTACATGTTCACATACTCCTATGTATCCTAGTCCCATCATTTCTTACTTAAACAAATTACATTTTTTCTGTAGTAATAAAACTGGCAAAAGTCAGGATGAGAAAATCTCTCATTACAAATATCCCATACTGCCCCAATTATATTCTACCTTTTGAAATCACTTCTACTAAAGACAAATATATCCCTCTTCCATATTTTGTCACTCACTTGTATTCTTCATAACTTTTCATGTTCAGGTTTTGAAGGATCACCTGGGATAGCCCAGGAACGTTTCTATCCAAGGAGAAGAAGCCATGTGCATCAATGCTAGGGCCAGGTTTTGAGAGGGTCAGAGTCAGAGGAGTCACAACTGTGGGAGGGACCACAACCATGGGAGCCACTGATGGGGATTTCTTGTGCCTTCGTCGACGTAAGCGTGGAGCCATGGCCTCTCCAATGATACCTGGGAACTATATGCAAAACAGATATGGAATGGAATTTTGCAAGCTGGACACATGATATATTTTCAAATGTTCTAGTCTCTCAGACCCAGGTTATTAGTAAGATTTATTTAGCAATTATGAATTTCACCACAGATAGTTGTGAAAAATAAAAATAAATGTATATGAATATAATTTATACATGTGCTATATATTTAGTTCCAAATATAAACATATATATGTATTTTCACAAATATATGTAAGTACATAGAAAAAGTTATGTCAGGGCTCTTAGAAAACTGATGACAGTAAGTCTGAGTAGGGTAAGAAGGCAGTGGGATATGAACAGGGTTGATCAATGAGGACTTTTATCTGTAATGCTTAACTTTTTTATAAGGAGAATATATTCATATATTAGTATACTGTTTTTTGTTTTTGTTTTTTTGGTACTAGAGATTGAACCTAAGGGACTCTTAATTACTGAGCCACACTCTCAGCCCTTTTTATTTTTCATCTTGAGAAGGGTCTTGCTAAGTTGCCTAGGGCCTTGCTAAGTTGCTTGAACTTGCAATCTTTTTTTTTTTTTTTGTGGTACTGGGGATTGAACTCAGGGGCACTCGACCACTGAGCCACATCCCCAGCCCTATTTTGTGTTTTATGTAGAGACAGGGTCTCACTGAGTTGCTTAGCGCCTTGCCGTTGCTGAGGCTGGCTTTGAACTCGCGATTCTCCTGTCTCAGCCTCCCTAAGTGCTGGGATTACAGGCTTGAGC
>CM053404.1:44758879-44887721 GCA_028644305.1 Xerus rutilus | reverse complement strand
TGTGGTACTGGGGATTGAACTCAGGGGCACTCGACCACTGAGCCACATCCCCAGCCCTATTTTGTGTTTTATGTAGAGACAGGGTCTCACTGAGTTGCTTAGCGCCTTGCCGTTGCTGAGGCTGGCTTTGAACTCGCGATTCTCCTGTCTCAGCCTCCCTAAGTGCTGGGATTACAGGCTTGAGCCACCGCGCCCGGCTTGAACTTGCAATCTTTCTGCTTCAGACTCCCAAGTTGCTGGAATTACAGGTGTGTGCCACCATGTCCAGCAATATATTGTATTTTTTAAATCAACTTATAAAAGAAGTTGGGGACATGAAAAGACCTATCATCACATTTATAAGCAGTAAACCAAGAAATAGAAATTAAATGCAACACAAAATGAGCAACACAATGCTAAGAGTTATATAGTCTAAGCAGGTCAGGCAAATTATGAAGAAAATTTCCTAAAGAGGTAAGTTTTGAAGTAGAAATATGGCCATTCCCACTTACTACCTAGCTGAGACTCAGAAGTCCAATTTTCCTGCCTTGTTTTCTCCCATGCCTTATAAGGGTGGATATATAGACAAAAGCGACCACATTGGTAAAAATTAAACATCCACTCATTCAATATATATTTATTGCTAGACAGATAAAATCATTTTCAAAATATTACATGGAAACAATTATGAAAAAAATATATAATCAGGGGCTGGGATTGTAGCTCAGTGGTAGAGCGCTTGCCTTGCATGTGTGAGGCCCTGGGTTCGATCCTCAGCACCACATACAGAGCAATAAAATAAAGACATTGTGTCCATCTATAAGTAAAAAAATATTTAAAAATATATATATATAATCAAAATGTCTTGCCAGGTGGATTAAACATAAACTATAATATAAAGTACTATGTAAATCCTTTAAGAAAAGTGCAACTAAACACTAATGGGCAATCAGAAGGAGAGATTTTCTTTAGTAGGTGAGCTATAGAAAGACTTCATGAAGCAGATAGCAGTTGGAATCAAACTTTGAAAAATGGGAATACTTAACAATATATGAAGATGGGGTAAAAGGAATTCTAAGTACAGCAAAGAGCACGAGTATAGAAAGGTAGTCAAAAACATTCTAAAAATAACACTTTGGGAGGCTGAAACAGGAGAATCACAAGTTCAAAGCCAGCCTCAGCAACAGCAAGGCACTAAGCAACTCAATGAGACCCTGTCTCTACATAAAAATACACAAAATAGGGCTGGGGATCAGTGGTCAAGTACCCCTGAGTTCAGTCCCCGGTACAAAAAAAAATCTAAAAATAAGTAAAATAGAGAGATTTGAGTTTAAATGTTAAGTCTAAAGACTTATAAAGAGAAGAGAAAAAAACAGGCAAGCTGGATTATTAAAAACTGTACATCAAAGCATACTATCAGGTTGGAGGTATAGATCAGTGGTAGATCCTGTGCTTAGCATGCACCAGACCCAGGTTTTGATCCCCAACATCACAAAAATATAAAAATAAAGTCTACTCTCTACAGAGTGAAATGACAACCCACAAAAATGGAGACAATATCTGCAAATCATTTATCTTATAGGGGTTAATATCCAGAATATATAAAGAACTCCTATAAACAACAACAACAAAACCCCCAAATAAACCAACTGAATATCGGTTAAGTATTTGAACAACTTTCAAAGTAATATAGCAAATGAACAATTAACACAAGAAAATACACTCACTAGTCATTAGGGAAATGCAAACAAAACCACAATGTTTTATCACTTCACATTCACTAGGATAGTTATTAACAAAAAAACAAACAAGCTAACTAGATGCACACAAACATGTAATACCAGCTACTCAGGAGAGGCAGGAGGTCTGAAAGTTCAAAGCCAGCCAGGGAAATTAAGCAAGATCCTATCTCAAAACAAAATTCAAAAGGAAATATGGATGTAGCTCAGTGGTAAGAGTACTTGCCTAACACATCACAAGGTCATGGGTTCAATCCCCAGTACCACCAAAACAATTAAGAACGAAACAGAAGATAGCAAGTTCTGATGAAGATATAGAGTAACTGGAATCCTTGTATACTGCTGATAGAAATGTGAAATTTTCCATAGTGATGGCACTATGCAAAAGGGTATGGCAGGGGGCTGGGCTGTAGCTCAGTGGTAGAGCGCTTGCCTAGCATGCGTGAGGCACTAGGTTCGATCCTCAGCACCACATAAAAATACATAAAATAAAGTTTAAAAAAAAAAAAAGGGTATGGCAGTTCTTCTAAAAGTTAGACATATAGTTACTATTTTGACTCACCAATTTCATTTTTAGATATATACACCAAATAATTAAAAATGGGTACCCCAAAAAATGCTTATGTGAATTTTATCATAGCACTATTCATTATAACTAGATGATAGAAACAAGTAACATTATCTAACAAGTAACAGTATTTACCAATAGATACGTGGATAAACAAATTGGGATTACACACACATACAGAGAGACAGAAGAGAGATATAAGTGAATATCATTCAGTCATAAAAAGAAATGAAATACTGACAAGTGCTATGATGTAGATGAACCTCAAAAACATTATGGTAAGTCAAAGAAGCCAGACGCAAACAGTACATGTTATATGATGCCACTTATATGAAATACCAAGAACAGAGGCAGAAAAAAGACTGATGGTTGCCAGGGATTGGGTGAAGGGGAAGTGAGAAGTAACTGCTTAACAGTTATGGGTTTTTTTTTTGTTTTGTTTGGTACTGGGGATTGAACTCAGGGGTACTCAACCACTGAGCCACATCCCCAGCCCTATTTTGTGTTTTATGTAGAGACAGGGTCTCACTGAGTTGCTTAGCGCCTCGCTGTTACTGAGACTGGCTTTGAACTCGTGATTCTCCTGTCTCAGCCTCCCAAAGTGCAGGGATTACAGGCATGTGCCACTGTGCTCAACTAGTTATGGGATTTTCTTTTGGAGTGATGAAGATATTTTGACTGCACAGAGGTAGCAGTTGTACAACACTGGAAAGTAAATGATTTTTATATTATATGAATTTCACCTTAAAACAAAAAAGTAAGAGAGGGTGGAAGGAATAAAAGAAGGAGGGAATCTATAGATACTCAGAGGCTAAAAAGTTACAGGGACAGGGAAATGATTCAGGATAAAAACACTGGCAGCAGTTGGTTTCACTATGAACAAGGTAACAAAGTTCAAATCATGGATCATGTTTTGTTACAAATGGCCTGACATTTGATCCTTCTAAACAGACATGTTAGGATAAAAACCTAAGAATCATCATGTAGCTGGGGTGGATGCAGGTGGCAGAACACATAAAATTTCTCCTAATTTTTCATCTCATACTCATGTTTTATAACACAGCTCTTACAAACTCCTGTCTAATGAATAAATTCATATTTTCTTTCCCCACATCCTTATGTTTCCATCCACCCTTTTAGTATCTCCTCTAAACTCACAGTGAATGGATCAAGTCAATAGAACAGAGATAGCTAAGCTCATGTGCATACCATATTCTGTACATTACTGCCAATGAAGAAAATACTGGACCTAATTATATTGATTATATTACGGTTTAAGGGTCATGCCCTTTTGCCTAAAGGGCAGATGGAATTACCTATTATACCTTAGAACCCTGTTTCTTGTAACTGACCTGATTCTGTCCTCCATTTCTTATTTTTTATTTTTTTATTATTATTTTTGTGCCTGTGGTAATAGGGATTGAAGGCAGGATCTTACACATGCTAGGCAAGCCATCTACCACTGAACTATCCCCCTGCCCATCTACCCTCCATTTTTTTTTTTTTTTTTTTTTGTGGTGCTGGGGATTAGAACCTAGGGCCTTGTGCATGCAAGGTAAGCACTCTACCAACTGAGCTATATTGCGAGCCCAACCCTCCACTTTTAATCACCATACATTCTCAGTGTATTTCCTGAATAACTGCCATTCTAGAAAAAGCATTCATCTGCTCTATTTACCCCACCTCAAGTCAATGCAACACCTTAAAAGTTGAAAGAATGGTCAGGTGTGGTAGTGCATGCCTAAAATCCCAGATATTTGGGAGGCTGCTGCAGGAGGATCACAACTTCAAGGCCAGCCTCAGGAACTTAGCTAGACACGGTCTCAAAATAAAAAGTGCTGGGGATGTAGCTCAGTGGTATAGTGCCCCTGAGCTCAATTTGCACTATCACCAAAAACAAGTTTTAAAAAAGGTTTAAAGAATAAACTTTTTCCCCCCTTACAGTTATAAAGGGAAAGTACCTTTAATCTGAGACAATTTTAAGATCTTGAATTCCAGGACTTATCTCCATCTTTCTGAAGCTAAACCATAAAACTTTTTGCGGCAAGCCAATTAAGGTCCAAAAGGTATTGCTTCAACTCCATTTCCAAGGATATCTTCCTCCAGTGGAAGACTAACTCTTGTAAGATTAACTCTTGGTAATATGTGGGTTAAGGGTACTATCTAGAAGTTAAAAGGACCATACAGCTTGAAAAGAATTGGCAATGACAAAATCCCTAATGTCAGAGGCTCTTCTATGTCTAGTGTACATTGATGATCTATGGTACAAATGTGCTAACATTCTGACAGGAAGGTAATATGGCAGGGATGAGAAGCAAGTCTTCACATTTGCATCACTATATGTATCATCAGGCTCATGTCTGAGCTGTGTATCCCAGGTCCCTGGCTCTAACTTTCCTGCAAAGACCCCCAGATTCCTCAAGTTCAAGGGGTGGAAACAGAAGCAAAGGGAAAAAACAGAGGGGCGACAAGGGTGAAACTACAAAGAATTGTGGTAAGCTCTCAGAACTTTCCAGAGTTCCATCTACCCTACCTAAAAAGGGAATCACCTTAGCTTTTTTCCTAGTCATCCCTAGTGACATAGGCTTTAATTTGTTCCCAGTATATTAAAGAGAAAACACCAACACCAAGAACTGCAAAGGAGATATGAAATTGACTGCCTAGAAAAAGTCATACCCTTCATCTCCAAATTACAAACCAAAACATTAACCTATTCCTAGACAAGAGGATTCTCATTTTTCTCCCTTACCAATAAAGCCCCAAGTTTCACCTAAATCACAGTCATCTAAATGTAGACCACTAGGACCCTTCTAAATTTCTCTGATTTATTAGCAAACACAAAATATCTCTAGTACGATGAGGAGGAATGAAGCTGGTCACTGGGGATCCTCAAAGGGGTAGGGAAAGAGAAAAGGAAAAAAGAAAGAAATTAAGAACATTGCTTCTTATGATTCAGCTGCTTAATCAGTGATTAACACTTCCTGGGGTGATAAATACTTTACTCAATTATAAACTAAGGAAGAAGACAGGTTGATGGGGAAGTAACTTACCCTGTTAAGCCCTAGGTTTCCTTCCTTCTCTCTTTCCTCCAAGTGAAGTGAGTGCTTGATCTCCTCAGATTCAGGTTGTGGCTTACTTGCAGCTGTCCCTTCATATCACTTTCCTCTACAAACTGCTGAAATGCTGGGTCTCAGTGATTAAGTATGTCCTGCCAGCCAGTCAGCCAGCCAAACCTGAATTCTCCCTAATGAGGCAACTAAGAATCTGGACCCCTGCCTGAAGGCTTCTCTCTTTCTGACCCCGACTCTCGGCCAAGAGGGCTCAAGACTGTCAACACTCCCAAACTCACCAAAAGCCAGGCAGGCTGAAGAAAGATGAAACCTACTGCTTTCTGGACTTCTTTCAAGGTAGTATTTTTGCTCTCAGTTTATAGCACCAGAGGGGGAAAAAAAAAAAAAAATCCTTGGGATTAGTTCAGAAGTCAATAGTTGGTTGGAAAGGGTAGGCACTAGCACAGAGAGAACAGGAATCTTTGGAGTCCTTAGATGGCAATCGAGAGCCAGGATCAGTTTCCCCATGTCCAATGTCCTTTCTGGCATAACAAACACTGCTTAAATAGTACTCAACTATGTCCAATCTAGGCTTAAATAAAAATATAATTACCCAAGAAAAGAAAATAGAAATGGTCATTCAATGGCACAAAAGACGATCAACTATAGAGGAACCATACAGAATTAATAATTCACTTTTTTTTTAAAATATTTTTTAGTTGTCAATGGACCTCTAATTTTATTTGTTTGTATGTGGTGCTGAGAATCGAGCCCAGTGCCTAAGGTTTGCTAGGCAAGTGCTCCACCACTGAGCCACACCCTAGCCCCAATAATTCACTTTTCTTAAAAGAAGAGCAAGCTATTCTCTAAGTCAGTGTCATCAAGGATATTCCATTCCAATGGACATTTATTCCATTCAAAAAAGGAATAAATCTTTTTGCAATATTAATATAATTAAGACCAATATTTTAGTTAATGAGTGAAAATGCCTATTGTTCCTAGGAACAGAAAATAGAAACAACTCAATCATCTTCTCATTCCTTCTTGTAATGGATGCTGATAAAGAATTTCAAGTCCACATTCCCAGCTCCTTTCCATTTAGAGCTACTGAGCTGTGGAACAGGAGACTTTAGGGGTAGTTGTCCTATACGACTCCAAGACCTGACCTTCTGACTTACCTGCCTTCATGAACATCATGAAACGGGAACAGAACCTCTTGCAACGAGGTCTTAGAATGTAGCCAATCAATCCACATAGCTTTGATGCAGAAAATGAATTCTAAAGGAATCTCAAACTGTAGAAAGCATAACTTATAAGCAGAAAAGGTGGAAGAAAAGTGTTAAGGAGTTAATGAAACATAATATTATGTAGCATATCTGTGAACAAAGGAAAATCAGTTAGAGCAGGCAAAAATCCTCAATAAAATAGGAGTGATTCATGTTCAACAAAGATTTCAGGTCAACTTCAAACTTAACTGGCCTAAAACTTTAACTATGAACCTTACAGAGGTTTGAGTTCTGTTATTAATGGCTGAAATACAGAAGATAAAAGAAGTCCAAGACTGACTTGCTAATTCAAAGTGTCATCTTTTTTGGGGGGGTGGGGCAGTACTGGGGATTCAAATCAGGGGCACTTGACCACTGAGTCATACCCCTAGCCCTTTTTTTTGTATTTTATTTATAGACAAGGTCTCACTGAGTTGCTTAGCGCCTCGCTTCTGCTGAGACTGCCTTTGAACTTGCGATTCCCCTGCCTCAGCCTCCAGAGCTTCTGGGATTACAGGCGTGCACCACCACACCCTGGCTGAAAGTGTCATCTTTGACTATAAAGGAGATAGACATGTAAAAATTTTGATGTTGAATATTTATATTTTACCATCACTACTACTTGCGCTGCAGACATCCAGAGCAATTTTATTTATTTATTTTTGGTACTGGGGATTTAACCTAAGAAGACTTTACCACTAAACCACACCTCCATTTTTTTTTTTTTTTAAGACAGGGTCTCACTTAGTTGTTGAGACCGTCCTTGAACTTGTAATCCTCTTGCTTCAGCCTCCCAAGTCACTGGGATTATAGGTGTGTACCATTTACCCGACCAAAGTTATCATTTAGGAAGATCTGAATTTTTTATAATTTATTTCATCACGAGTTAAAAATGTTAATAAATACTTCACAAATAGTTTTCTGTGAAGCCTACTATGAAGAAATACTACAAAGAGTTTCCTATTCAGTACTAGGAAGTGGTCTATGAGGCTGGGTAATATTTTCCCACTCTTCATGTATGCTATGAGTTGTTTCTTCTACTTTACTCTCCCTAATTTTCACCATCAATCCATAATTTCTCCAGTTTGCTAATGATGTTTTATGCTTACCTATGTTTCCCACAAACACTGTACTTAACTCTAGTGATGAACCTAAGGAATAAGGAAGTTTCTGGCACCTGATATACTAGTTAAATTTCAACTTCAGCAATGCATAACTTTCATAAAACAGTAACATTAAGAAAGCTCTGTGAAGTATGCTGTCCATAATAACTTTAGAGACAGTTCATGGACTGGTTTGCAAACTAATGTTACAGCAAATAAAAGTGTAATAACAAATAATCTGAAAAGTTCTGTTTGTTGTCTGGATTAGGGAAATATGTATCTTTATGTGAATTAATGCCCTATAAAGTATATCGCTGTAATTATTGTTCAGAACTATAATTAAATTATGATTAATTATAAAACGTGAGCATATCTTTATTTCCCTCAATTTGTAAAATCCCGTACTTATTCTGATTATGGCAAAGGAGGAGTATAATGGCAAGAAAATCCAGTATTGTTAATATTTCTTTTACTTATTGTTAAAACATCCAATAATTTCTCAATATCAACATAACAGAATTCTACACAAGAACATTTTCTTTCAATTAAAAATTTATGAGTGAAAATAGTGATTTTATATATTATATCTGTGAGGCCTATAGAAGGCACCCAAAGTCTTCTAGTGCTCAATTACTAATGTTCATGTAAAACAAGTATAATAAAACTTTAAGGAAAAGGAGGTAAAATTTATGAAGATAAGAATTTAATTCACCAAATCACCATAAAATATCTGGGATATGATCTTCTCTGAAGGATATCCCAGCTCCATTAACAAAATTTTTTTATTTGCAGAAAAAGGTCAAATCAGACTGCATCTTCCAAATAAAACCCAACACAGAGATAGAAACAGCGGCCCATGCATGGAATTTATTGTGTGCTACTGTTTATAAAATACTTGAATAGTCCTGCACATGCATAATATTTCCAACTTAGACAGGAGACCATACAAGGTGCACTTTCTGGCAAACAAAACAAGAGATGGTTCCGCTGCCTGGAGCTCTGAGTTGTATTCCAGGGCATGAGGGAAGCAGGCCACAAAGTAAAAGGAAATACCAAACTACAGTGGCAATCAGTACAGGTCAATAATTGTGTGAAATTAGCACATGGTTCCATTTAGTTTAACCAAGCAGTTCTGTAACTATCAAAAGAAAAAATTCAACATGCAGTCTTGACTTATGCTTCCACTAACATCTGAAAGACTGAACAGAACCATTGCTTCTAGGCTGCATTGCTTAATCAAAAACATTTCCAGAACATTTTAAAATTTCCTTTGCATTAAAACATAAAAATGATAGAAAGCCAGCAGCAAATCACCCTGGTGGCTATTTAAGCAACTGGAATACTCACAATGAACTAAAATTTCTCATAACATCTAACCTATACTACATGTTGTACCTGTACATTATAGGTCTATATATTAAATATTTGCAAAATGAAAACATGCATACACAAAATACGTCAAGTTTTACAGACATGGTTTGAATTAAAATATACTTTGACAATGTACAAACTTCTTTTAAAGTACCTTAAATGAGTAATTCTGTAATTCTTCATTAATTTTGAAATTTAGAGGTTTTCTTCTTAAATCTCTGGGGTGTAAAGCTCAAAAGATCTGGGCAAAAAAGATTCTAAATTAGTTTTTGGATTTGAGTTCAAGTAAGTCTTTCTAGAAATAGTTTATGCATTCATAATTGAAAAATATCAACTATGTTACAGAATTAGCCACATTTAAGAACAACACACCTGAGGTCAGCATTTTTGTATAAACGCCAACTGGGTTTCTTAGCATTTTGCCTACAATTCAAAATACATCTAGTAACCTCAGAAATATGTTTTAAGACCATGCTAATTCATTCTTTAAAGACATTTCATTGGGGGAAAAAAAAGGCTACATTAACTCTTAGGATTGCATTTGAAGTCATGGTTGAAAAAAATCTAATTCTACGGAGGGGAAAAAAAAAATCTCATTGTAAACTTAAATGTGTGAACCACAAGCATAAATGGAGGTGCAGATGCCCTCCACTGGAAATTGCCCCAAGCCCCATGCTCACTGCTTTCCACCTTGGCAGCGATGACCCAATCTTATCAGACAGCACAACATGTCCCAGGGCCCTCAAGCCTCCATCCAGGAAGGGGGCTAGGGTCTCAAAAAGCACAATGGTTTCTTCAGAGGGACTGTGAGTTTTATAGTCCACTTGGCCACCCCTCCAGCTCCTCGGGTGATCTGTCCATTTGGGACCCGAGATGTGAGAGTCCCTGGGAAGCCGCTGGTCACTGGGCACTATGGTTGCCAGTCCCGTGGTTCTCAGTGGCATGTGCGGTGTTCAGAGAATTAAAACCATCTTGCTGTACAGCATCTTTCCGGGGTGGCATTCTCTCATTGATCCTATCCAAACCCTTTGCCTCTTCAAAACTGCAGATTCTATGTGGTGGAGAGAATCCTCGTATTGCTTAACAAAATGCAAATTTGATAAGTCAGTAATTGTAAAACAATTCTGAGATTTCAAAAACATTGTTAATGATTTTTAAGAAGAAAGAAATTAGCTGTAAGTAGCAACACTTAAATCTTACTTTAACTGAATCCTATCCCCATTCCAGTCTTTCCCTTAAAATGTGTAATGTTTGTTTAAACCTAAATATAAACATGATAGTTTCACAGATAACAAGTGTTAGCATAGCCTTAAAAAAAAAAAAAAAAAAAAAAAAAAACCACAAAAATGATCTTCCCTCTCCACAAAAATCAGTCTCAAGGCAATGATCTCAAGGTATCAGTATGACTTTTACTAAACCAGTTATCTCCTACCTCAGACTATAAGATCATCAGTGACTATCATGTTAGATACCACCAAGATCAGGGGCAAGTGAGGAAGCTAAACAAGGTTAATCCTCAACACACAAATCTGTACCAAGAGTTTGGGAGGGAAAAGAGGTAAAGTTAAGTTAAAATTTAGTAGATCAGCACTAGCTTGGAGGTCATCACTCTACTACCACTGATATAAAATGAAAAAGGTGAGAAATGCCTCCAGAAGTTAGATCTGAGTTTGGCTGATAACAAAAAGTATTTAGATTTTCTTATTTTAGCATGTCTTCTTCCTTAATTCACTAGTTATTTACTACTAATTCTTTTTTTTTTTTTTGGTACCAGGGATTGAACCCAGGGACGCTTAACCACTGAGCCACATCCCCAGCCCTTTTTTATATTTTATTAGAGACAGGATCTTGCTGAGTTGCTTAGTGCCTCGCCAAGTTCCTGAGGCTGGCTTTGAACTCCAGATCCTCCTGTCTCAGCCTCCCAAGTCACTGAGATTACAGGCGTTCGCCACCATGCCCAGCTATTTTCCAATTAACTCTTTGGAAATCCAAAACAAGTGGCAATTCTTCACCAATTGTTCTGGTTTCTTACTCAATGTATATAGAATGGTGCATCCTCCATCATTAAAATGTTCACAGAAAAATGTTCATACTACTGAACATTATAATTTGGCTGCTCTATTTGTGCAATCAGCCCCTGTGACACAGTCTATGCCTGTGAATCAAACAAACAGCCAGGGCAAGAAAATATTCAGTAATATGTACTAAATAAGCCAATACATGATATACACGAATAAAATTTCATCAGTAAACTATAGCCCAAACTACAGTTAAAAAAAAAATATTTCCTACAAACTCATCTCTTTATCTAGATGAGGTTTCACTTAGGAAAAAAAATCTGAGTAATACAGAGTCATGCAATATATGGAGCAGAACTCTCCTTGCAGGGTCAATTTAGTAATTTCCATTAAAATAGGCAATTTTAAATGCTATAATACATAACATAACATGCTGTAATCTAAAGAAATCAGGAACATTAAATTCTGGATGCATATTATATTAGAAAAGGAGAAAAAAAGACTGTGACTATGAACATCAGCCCTTGTGTTCTTGTTTTTGTTTTTTTTTAAAGAAGAAGAATGTGACTGTTAAACTTGATGAGTCAGTGAGTATGATTCATCTTGGGCTGTGCAAGCTAGGAGTAAGACACACCCATAGGACATTCTCTGATGCCCACCCACACACCACAGATCTCTGCCCAGCGTAAGGACTCTGATCGTACCTTTTTCAGCCTCAATAGCCTCAACTGTGGCTGTACAGAAGTGAGCAGAGGCATGCAAAATGAATGAGAGAGATGAGAAGGGTCATATTGTACAGCAGAAAAGGCAATGATCACTTAAAATATCACAGTACCCCATACTACATCATTATTTACAATTTAACACATAGTACCCACATTAGAAAGCCCCATCCAATCCCCCAATTCCTGACACAGCACAGTTTACACACAGCACTGACATCACTCAGAGCACAGAACATGTAGATCTAAGATAAACATAGACACCTCAGCACCCATGCAGATGCATTTTAGTTTTAATTACCCATTGCAAATTTAGTATTTTCATAGCATTAGAATTTTCCATTATGTTTATTATATCACATTCAATACAATCACAGGAAAATTCTCTAGGGTAAAATTATGACAGAATTGTAGCAAAAAGCAAACAGGAAAGTCTTTTCTTTCATGCTAAATGGAAAGAATACCCAACACCAGTTGGTTCCCTAAGATATAAACTAGAAGGGGTCAGCAATAGTGTTCCTATTATTTCTAATTTGTAAGATAAAGCATAAGCAGAAGAAGCTGGTGTGGTTACAATGAAATTTAAGGGTCATAACCTTGATGAATTAGCATAAGTAAAATCATTCTGTAGCTTTGTTCTTTGTGGAGAAATGAAAAGTACCCCACTTATCTCTTGAGAACTTCCCTTTCTATCAAATTTTTTCTTTTCTTTTTGAGTCAATCTCACTATGTTGCCAAGGCTGGCCTCAAATCCTGGGGCTCAAGCAATCTTCCTGCCTCAGCTTCCATGAACCATGCCCAGCTATTATTCTAATATTGATGATCCAATTAGTTAAATATCTATATAACCTTTAAAAACTCACTTATACAGTTTATCATGAACTTGAATTTGTCTTAAGAACTACATTCTTTTTTTTTTTGGTATTGGAGATTGAACTCAGGGGCACTCGACCACTGAGCCACATCCCCAGCCCTATTTTGTGTTTTATGTAGAGACAGGGTCTCACTGAGTTGCTTAGTGCCTCGCCATTGCTGAGGCTGGCTTTGAACTCGCGATTCTCCTGTCTCAGCCTCCCTAAGTGCTGGGATTACAGGCTTGAGCCACCATGCCCGGCTAAGAACTACATTCTTAATTGAAGAAAGAAAGACTACTGAATATCTTTTCAAATTCATCTGCCAATTATAGAGGCATCAAGGGATGGAACTGAATTTTTTCAGGCAATAAATTCTATTTCATTATATGGACATACATATATAGGTCATATTATAAATGAAAAATACATTCTTGGTATTGATTGGTATAGCCCATTTTAAAAACTTCAACATATTTAGTTGTATATTTTGTAGTCAAAAGTTCTCTATCAGCTCATTCATTGCTGGGTTTAAACTGTAAAAAGCTCACACAGAGGTGAGGACCATGATCTAAGATTGCAAAGAATAATATTGCTCATTATTCAGAACATTTCTAACAATAATGTCCCATCCCTTCTACTTGGCTTCTTTTACAATAAGGCCAATTAGAATATTTATTCTTGAAATGTCATTTTAGGAGTAGATATGATTAGAAATGATAAATTTTATCCAAAGAAAATTTTATGTGGAGAGGACAGAGATGAATCTAAGGAAATTAACGTAGACTGAGTTAAGAAAACATTGGTGTTCTTAACCAGATAATAAGTAAATTGGGGATCCAAAAGAAGTATGATGAATACTGAATAAAAGAAGAGCTTATTTTCCTTAACTGTTAAATTACAGTGTAAATCACACACACTTATTTTATGCCCACTATTCAAATCCCTGCTCAAAAAAAAAAAAAACTAGTCTTGTACTACTGGAAATTACTCTTATAATTTGCCCAGACAGAAAACTAAGATAAACGACCCATCTCAACTTGATCAACCCTAAAAATTCTACTCTTCAAAATATGAACAATTTTCTTTATAATTTAAAAACTGAGGAGAAAATAAAATGACTATCAGAATGGTTTTTTTTTAAGTATTTTTTTTAGTTGTAGATGGACACAATGTCTTTATTTTATTGCTTTGTATGTGGTGCTGAGGATCGAACCCAGGGCCTCACGCATGCAAGGCAAGTGCTCTACCGCTGAGCTACAATCCCAGCCCCAGAATATGTTTTTAAAGAATTTGTGGTAACAAAAGTGACTTTATACAGCTGGGCGCCATGGTAGTATATACTCCAGTGACTCAGGAGGCTGAGACAGGAGAGTCAGAAGTTCAAGGCCAGCCTCTGAAACTTAGTGAGAACCTGTCTCAAATTAAAAAATTAAAAAAGGGCTGGAGATATAGCTCATTTGTGGTGCACTCCTGGGTTCAGTCCCTAGTATTACAAAAAATAAAAATAGAAAGTGACTTTATATAAAACACTGTATAACTTATACATATGGTAATAAAATTAAGAATAAAAATGATCTCAGTATGAGAACTGATATCTACTTGATTATAACAATTATTTAAAAGTCTGTTCATAACTTTTCTCAAATTATGAAATGTCACAATATACTTCTGAAATTAATTTCATGAATATCAAAACTATACATTAAGTCAAACTTAAATGTTTAGAATTAAAAGATGGGCATTTGAAGCTACAACACTAAGTTGGAAAGAAAGAGACCCGATAAGGGCAAAATTCTGTCTGAAAGGGATTATTATATTTCTCCTCTATGTGTTTTCACTTACATAGGGCATCTTGACAGAGCCCTAGTATGAATTCCTAAATACAACACAGGATAAGGCTAAGAGGAATTTGACATTATAAAATAAAGACGATTGTATACTTTCCCAAACAGGTTCTGGTGAAGGCAGCATTATAAGGCTAGCTCCAAATCAAATTTCCATTAGGAAAATGGAAATAAAATATGAACATAAAATTCAGCCCCAATAGAGTTGTGTGGTTTGTAAAAACACTCAAGAAGTATCATGTAAATTAACTTTAAAGTTATTGAAAAGACAATTTTTATTTTCTGAAAATAGAATTGAGGTCCCAGAATTAAGTTTTCTTTTTTCAATAACTCTCAGTTGTACACAATAATATCAGGGAACATATCTACTGAAATTAAAAATGTTAGATAATTTTTTGAAAAATCTCACAGCTACTATCTGAGTTTTGTTATTTGCTTAAAAATGGGTTTATTTTATGCTAGGGAAATGCTCAAATTATACTACCAAAAGCCATCACTAGCAGAACTAAGGAGCTATCCACTTTTCCCAATGAGACCCCTGAAACTCAGCTCCTTCCAGTAACTCACTCTATATTGGGAATAGATAGTCCCTTCAGCAAAGCTGCTCTCTCTCAAAACTTCCCTGCAGTTGAGGGTGGTTTCCAAGTTGGAGAAATGAGCTTTGGCTGCATACAATTAAAACTAAATAGAAGAACTGAGTTATCAACAAACCATATAATTACCAGGTACTAACTGTGAAATCTGAAAGCAAGTTTGCTATGGCTACAATGTAGCAGTAGTAATATATACACATATCCAAGGATACTAGAGAGATGACTTTAGTGTAGATTTATTAAATATGATACTCTTTCAGGTGTTTTTCTAAACAAAGAGGAAAGAAAGTATAACATTTCTTAAGCTTTATTAAGATTCCTCCTTTTCTAATTAACATTTTTGCTAGGTTTATTGAATGTATAAAATCTTCTTAATTTGTTTTATGTACTTTCATGAAATTCTTTTTAGCTCATTTTTCTAATATTCATAATTTTAAAAAGAAGGAAGTAACATAAAGAGAATCAAGGTAGAGGGTTTTTTTGTTGTTGTTGTTTAATAATCCAGATGTGAGCAAGGTTGACCATTCACTCACTTTAAAATTTTTTTTAATTTCTTTTTTTAGTTGTCAATGGATCTTTTATTTTATTTAAAGTGCTGAGGATTAAACCCAGAGCATCACACATACCAGGCAAGTGCTCTACCGCTGAGCCACAATTCCAGCCCCAAAGTAGAGTTTTTTAGTTAATCAAAAAAAGAAAAAAGAAACAGGGCAGGAGATATAGCTCAGTGGTGGAGTATGTGCTTAGCATGTTGGATCTGATGTCCAACACCATGGGAGGTGGTAAAAAATTTCATTCAGAATTAAAATTTGAAACTTTAATTTCAAAACAGTTGTACTTCTCAAATATGCCAGTAGTGGAAGCAGACAATACAGTAACATATAAAATAGAACATGTATAGACTACAAGTAAAAATTATTTGTCTAAAGAAAAAAACATTTTTATTAAAAATTGTTTATTATGGGACTGAATGAAATTGTGAAAGGTCAATCTAATTCAAAGTTAATAAATTTTTTTTAATTTCCTTTTTTAAAACTTTAAAAAATTCACTAATTACACCACCAAAAAAACTATTATAAATACTAAGTAAAACATCAAGTCTGTTGATGCCTGTTTTTAACAGAACAGTGACCCTTGGAGGGCTGTCGGAAGAGGCTACAATAAAATATAAATTCAGGCTTTTTCACTTCACAATTATTGTTTCCAACCACCAGGGAAAGAAATTTACAATCCGAGTTACTGTGTATAGACTACAACATTCACATCACCTTGTTCTATTTAATCTGTAATGGGCTTTAAAAAGTTAACCCAATATTTACACAAATACTTATGCCAAAAAGTTCATTTTTTAAAAAATATATAAAATATTCAAAGAGCCAGATTACAGGAATGCTTTACGCATAATTCTTTTTATTTTCATGCAAAATAAAGGCACACTTAATAACACCCTTTCAATTTTGACTTACAGGATTTAAATTCAACCCCTTATAACAATGACTTAATATCTAGTGTTACATTCATGTTTAGAATGCACGAAGTGCACCAACAAATGCAGCAAACCTCAAAACAAGGTGCTACAAAGCTGCTTCTACATCAAAAGACAGACAAATGTCTGATAGAGCAATTTAACTGAACATACTTTTACAAACATACAGCTAACCTATAGAAAGACAGACAGATTTAGGAAAGTAGCTACATCTGCAGAGGAAGGAAACAGCATGTTACAGACAGTCAATTATACATAGAACATTTGACAAACACCACAGAAAACAAACTTTGGCATCATTTTTACCATGGTACAAAACCTTGCACAAAATCTTTTGGCAAGTGAAAAACATAAGTACTGTTCTAGGGTCTAAGCAGATTGTTAATTCTAAAATTAAGTATCTGAAAATATAGCATCATCTAATACAATTACATGAATTAAAAAAATAAAAAACTTGGAATTACATTTCCATTTTAGTGATATGGATGCCCTGATTCACATTCTAACCTGGGGCTTTTAAAAGAAAAGGGTGCATTAGACAAATGAATAAATAAATATATATTTCAGACTTTATAAGCTGCTCCCATATCTTTTCATGAAAAGCTGAGGACCTGACCATTATTTTCAACTGAAAGGACTACCCAATCTATCAATATTCTGCCCTGGTCAGGTATTAATTAGACACTACCTATCATACAGTAACCTGCCTGTGTCAGCTGCTGAGACAGGAACTAAAAAGCAGAAGAAATTCCCTGCATGCATTATGTGAATTGTTAGCAAAAGATTGAGGTGTGCCCCAGTCCATCTGAGGCACAGCAAGTTGCATAACATCATTACCACTTTGCAGGGTCTGTCGTCCTCCAGCCAACACTCCACTAGGCAACATCCCTGTGGGAGTCAGGCCCTTGAGTGTCAGCACACTTTCACTCTCCTCCCTATAGCAGAGAAACAAAATAAATATCAAAGATTTCCAATAAGTAAATGGCTTAAAAGAGGAGATGCAGGCCATGTAAATACTTTACAATACTCATTCTTATTACCATATTTCCCTCAATGCTAAGACATAGTTTTCCATATTCTAAATGTTTCAGATATGAGAGTATACCTTACAACTGAGACATATAATTTTTCCTCAAAAGCTTTATTAAATATGTGGTAAGATTATCAGTGGGCATCATTCAATTGAGAAAATATAGTATTTCATATGCCCTAAAGTTCAAACATCTGATATAATCAGTCTTGCAAATTAATTAATTAATTTGTGATGCAGTGGATTGAATGAAGGGCTTCCCACATGCTAGGCAAGCACTGAGCGACTACTCAGTCCTTTTGTTTTCAGACAGGGTCTTGCTAAATTGCCCAGGCTGACCTCAAACCTGGGATCCTCCTTCCTTAGCCTCTAAAGTGGCTAGATTACAAGAATGCACCACCACACCCAGCTTGCAAACAAAATTTTAAGAACTGTCTTATTCATTTGCATGATTAAACTTTTCTTCTTAAATTAACTCCAGGAAGCTATGTATGGCCCCAGCAAAAGAGACATCCTATATGAATGAGCAAAATCATTAGAAATACTCTTAAAAAAAAAAGTGTCCCTCCCTTCTTTTTCTGATCTAATTTTCAAGGTGTAAATTTAGTGCTTTCATCACAGAACAAGAGATCCAAAAGTGAGCAATAAAGAATCAAATTACAAAAGCAAAAAATCCTAGTTTCAGGGCCAAGGTGTAGCTCAGTGATAAAATGCATGTTTAGCATGCAAGTTATCCTGGGTTCAGTCTCCAGCACCACAAAACAAAACACAAACAACAACAAAAATCCAAAATACCCCTAGATTTAAAAGAACTTGTGTTCCCTTCTTCAGCACATAAACGTACAACTAAATTCTTTACCATAATGCTTTTAGATGTCAAACAAGATGATGCTCATAAATAAAGAACAACAAAATCAATTTATATAGAACAATCAGGAAATATATCATTACCTGAGAACAGAGAAGACTCTTGCCATCTTTCCGATAGCTCGAATTTTGTTTCTTATGATTTCTTTTCGGGCTGCAGCTGAACCTACTTTCAATGGAATAAATAGAAAGAGAGACTCAAGTTTAGGGCTTCCACACTTGCATTATCCTGTTAGCCTGTTCCATACTCATCTGAACCAATACCAAGTCCCTTGCCATCAGCTCACGTGAAGGAGACTAAATGAACTCATGCCAAAAAGTTTCCTGCTCCCTCAGTATTTAGCTCTGGTAAACACTGGTCAAATGCTGAAGTCTGATACAGATACAGATGAAAAGTAACCCACAAACTTTAATTATCTCATACTACTCACTAATCAGTAAAATAGCAATGGAGGGGAAAAAAAACTTAAGCCCAACTTGCATCACAAACTAGAGGACAAAAAACTATTAATAATACTATATTGTCTTTAACTTTCATGAAAGCCTATGACATGCAGACTAACAAACAAGGTATCAGTCTTCTATAGTCTAATCTTAACTATCATAAAAGCCTTTAACATGCAGGCTGAAAATATACCATTACACTAGGAAAGAATAAACTTACTTGCTGCAGGCTGATCTAAAAATAATGATATAAAGGGACTACTATGAAGGTAATCCCAAACTAAAGACCATACCAGCATTTTAACAACAATGCATATCTCAACCTCATTGACTAGTTGTCCTCTAAGGTCATGCAAGTATATATGAGCTCTTACAACTGTAGGTGAGCATGAACAATGAGAAAAGACTTTCTGAAAAACTGGCTTAAGGATAATTACTGCCTCATCTCTAAAGGGTTAGTTGTACTATCACTGATACAGAATATACCAAAATAACTGGATCTTTGACTGAATGAAGACTCAAAGGTTCTATCTTCCTTCCCTTGGCCTCCAGAAAGAAAAAACAATCTCAGTCCTGTTATCTCATATATAGCAATCAGAATCACTGTGGACCCAAAACTGTGGTTCCTTAAAGCTGTGCTTCAACATGATGAAAACACACATATGGAAGCATCATGGTTGAGGAGAAGATTAAGGAAAGGCTAAAGATGCTAGAGCCAAAGGGGCCTTAGGTATACAGAGGTCTGAACAATCATTAAGTCTTCTAGGCTAAAACATTTCATTTAAAATTCAAGAAACGTACAAATACATGTAATTAAAAACTAAGATGATCACTGCAACTGATCACAAGGAAACAGAAAAGAAATCCAATTTCAAAGATGAAAACAACAGATATATTTTAGAGAAAAAGGCTCCACGACCATGTTTATGATGTTCTGAAGGTTAATACTATGAGCACTGAAGCTAGAGCTTTCTATTAGTGCAAAACTGTGTGGATACCACAGCACTAGATACATATTTTTTTTCAGATGCCAAAAAAATTAATAAAAATCTAAGAATCATAGAATATTAGAATTAGAAGAGACATTAGAGATATTGTAAGCTTCATTCTCATTTTAAAAACAAAGACACTAAGTTTATTAAGTGACTCGTCCAAAGATACAAAGCATGTCTGATTTTCTTCTAATGAATTAATATAGACATTGTGTTTTTAAAATTGACATAAGTTTTTTTTTTTAGTACCAGGGATTGAACTCAGGGGCACCTGACCACTGAGCCACATTCCCAGCCCTATTTTGTGTTTTATGTAGAGACAGGGTCTCAATGAGTTACTTGGTGCCTCGCTGCTGCTGAGGCTGGCTTTGAACTCGCAATTTTCCTGTCTCAGCCTCCCAAAGTGCTGGGATTACAGGCATGCATCACCACGCCCAACTTGACGTAAGTTTTAAAATAGCTAGACTGGGGAGAATGGCTATAACAAAGTACATTAGTATTTTTAGCCTTAATTTATATGTCTACAAAACCAAATGATATGTAAACTATACTGGTATCAAATGAAAAAAATTCACAAGAATATAAAACACTGTACAAATCAGGATTTAAAATCAGTCTACAAACACATCATGCATCATATTACATATTAAAGTAAATGTCCACAGTAAAATTACTTTGGGGAATAAGACAGACAATCAAACACCCCTAATCATGCAGGGAAAAGTATAAAACATTACAAATAAGCAAAAGAATGAAATTTTAAAACAAGAGGAATGAAAAGAGGGAAAAATATTTCCATGCACAGAAAGACAGATATCTTGGAATATGACTTCTAAAAACATCAAATACTAATTCAGATAAAACAAACTAAATTTGCACAAGGCCCAAAAGGACTCTGCATAAACATTACTGAATGAATGTGCTAACTTACATGGACATGAGGATAACCTATGAAGTCATATTTCAAAACAACATTACTCTGTCTGGTCTGTACCTTTTTTATTGCCATATATGAGCCGTTCTTCAGATGGAGAGTCCAGAAAAAAGGAAGTGAATGATGGAGAAAAGGTGGTTGAGACAAATAAAAAGATAGAGATTTAACTTGGCAGTGGTACTAAAGAATGAATGTAGAAAGAAAGGGAGAATAATGAAGGCCCTCATATTTGAAAATTTGAAAAATGTAGTATTGTAGAATCTGAAGAATAAAAGAGGGATGCCACTGAGTAAAGCTCTAAAGTAGAAATTTCTTAAAAGATATGTGTTCAGAAGAAATTATGGACAGAATGATTATAATATTTGATGAAAGTAGACATAATTAGGGACAGAAAAAAACACATGAAAACACGTAAGACTGATAAAAGACTGTGCTAACAACAATCGCACATTTATATTCATACCCCTAAATAAATGTGTCACCCATGGAAGTATGTTAAGTGAAAGGTAATGACACAAATCAGATACAAACTTGTGTGGTTCTTCAATGATATCATCTGCAAAATCTGTAGTATATACAGAGAAATGTAGGTAACTTTATAAACTACCTCAGTGAAAAACCTTACCTACTCTCAATAAAGCAAAAGCTCAGCCTCCTACACGCTGTAAGAATACACATTTTCTTGAATCTGAATTGCAGAACTTTTGCATATAATCAGAAGCAACATGGGCTTAATGTTTGCAATCCAGTCTGGGAGTTTGGGGGACATCTTTTTGCAAAAATAGCAACAGACTGTTTCAAAGCAAGTAATAGCTCTAAGAGTAGGCAGCATGGGTTGTTTCATTTGAGTTTAAGGTATCTTTCATTCTAATGCTAAGAAACACGAGTGCATTATAGGAAATGCAAAGTTTAGTAACACTATAACACATATGGATTATGTATTTTTTTTACAAAACTGAAGACAAAAAAGTGAAATATCTGAACGAAACAGTATACATTCTAATTATCAGAATCAAAAAAATTTTTGACTAAATAACACCTCTAAAAGGGAAGCTATATGCATTTTTACATGTAATGTTTGTACAAATTTGTCTTAAAAACAACCCCACACATACATTAAACAATTACCAAAGATTCATCTTTTAAGAATATTCTTATTCTTTGACCTAATCTCAGACTTGAACATATAAAAAAATGCTCTTTCCTTCTTGCCACTATGTAATCACTAATCCTGCTAATTCCTTTTCCCCAAATAAAAGCTAAATCCTCATTCTGCCTCCACAGCAAACCTCATTCCATCAAATTTTCTTTCTTAAGTCAGATTTCTTCCCAGACCATCCAAAGGATGGTTGCATTGCTACACAGGAAAGGAGGAAGGTGAGAGAAGCCTTGCCATCATGGTAAAAGAAAAGGAGAACAGAGAAATGGGATTAAGAAGATGAAATAAGGAAATATGAATGACGAGAAATAAATCTAGCTCTGTTCTTTATCCCATTCAAAACCTTTTTATCTATCCTAATATCCTTTCCCATATTCCCTCCATGTTCTTCATCTCCCAAATCACTCCCATTCCTCCATGCAAACACCCTACATGTAAGTTCTTAAAACATTCTTAAGAGTTCCTGCTCCTAATATTTGGTAGTGCAAGGGTGAAAAATGAGGAATAAACACATCATGTTGGCAGTGAAGGAACATCTATTTCTAGTGTTCAAAGCTAGAACTCAATGTATTTTTCCCATAGAAACATTGTCATAAATGGTGTTGAAAAAATTTTAAATTACTGAGAGTGGGAAATAATTTTCATCTTCTCTATTCTCATTTATGGGCGAGAAGATCCCAAGAAATTGACTTTTCCAAGATTACACTGCTAGTAGTAGTGACAAGATACCTAAATCATTATCTTTTTCATTAAATTATATTGTCTCTTTAATGATCCAATTCAATTTTCCCTGGAATCTAAGAATGATGTAAAAAGTGAATAAATTAGCATAACATATCACCTTGATAGAAAAAAACATTAATATACACAAAATCTTCTAACTAGAGGGTAATACATTTTGTATATTCATTTACCTGTTTTTTAAAGAATATATTTATTCTTAGATTGAATCTCAAAAAAATGATTTAGTGTCTATTTTCATATAAATCATAGGTACCTAAAATCAAGTAGTATAGTTGACTCAACAAAAAAAAACTTTCTCCTTTTTGGGGGAAGGGAGTACAGGGGATTGAACCCAGGGGCACTTGACCACTGAGCCATATCCCCAGCCTTTTTTATTTTTTGTTTTGAGATAAAGTCTAACTAAGTTGTCAAAGCTAGCCTGAAACATAATTCTCCTGCCTCAGCCTCCCAAGTAGCTAGGATTATAGAGGTGTGCCACTGCACCCAGCTTCTACTTTTTATTATAGGAAAAAGAATAAAGTATTACCTACTACTATTCCTATTCAACATACTATTGACAATGCTAAGAATTTTTAAAGATGAAAGTAAGGAAAGGTAAAACACTAGAAAGCAATATCAGCTTTATATAAATGATATATTTTAAGTTATGGAAAACAAAAATTGGTGTATAAAATAATTCTATTGAACTAAACTGATGAATATAAGATAAATCCACAAATATATAATGTATTACTTTATAAAGCTAGATGATCTGCCAGTTATAATAGTAACAGGAATATAAAATACTGAAGTATTAATTTAACTTGATAATTAACCATTTTATAAACAAAACTATAATATTAAATGGAATAATCATATATTTGATAGAGTAATTATAGTAAATAAACTTATTTTATAGAGATATTTAGTTTGGAAGATACAGCTATAGTTATAGAGAATACCAACTGAAATACTCATTTGGTATTTTACAGCACTTGAAAAATTACTAAAAAATTTTACCTGAAAAATTCAGTAGGCTATGTGCCAAGAATTATTTCAATAACTCGATTATTCATTATCTCAATGCCTACATTTTGAAATAGGTATTATCCTCACTCGGAAGAAGGAAACAGAGGTTAAATGACTTGCCTGAAGCCACACATTCTTCATAAGGACCTATAATACGAGCATGGATCTTACAACAGTGATATTGGAACAGGAAAAAAATATCTACTTAAAATTTTTAATAAAAAACATACGACGAACTATGTTAAACTAAAAAACGTTTACCTAAACATCAAAAGAGAAGAAAAAGAATAAAATATTACTTACTAAGCTTATTATCCAAACCAAAAACTGATATAAACATACAAAAATAAAAGCTTATCTCTGCCTGCCACCAAGAGATAGCAGTAGCACTTCTGCTATCTCTTGGTGGCACTCTGCACTTTCAACAAATGGGTTTACAAGTGTGTAAGTATCTCTTTTACAGGGTGGGAATATAGCATGGTGGTAGAGTACTTGCTTAGCAGGCGTGAAGCCCTCAGTTCAATCCCTAGCACCACAAAAAACAAAAACAAAAAAAGCCTACTTGCTTGTGGTTAGAAAAAAATTTGCATAGTTTTTACGCAGATTTTATTCAATAAGTGATCAATTAAGGTAGACAGTTTAAACAGCTGAAGAAATAGCACCATTAGAAATCAAAGAAATGTAAATTTAATCAACTCTAATTTCCTACTAGACAGCCAACAAGCAAAGTAAGAAAAAATGACCAAAATTTGAAGAGGTAGAACCTATAGAGACATAGGTGCAGGGATTCATTTTTGGAAGTACTTCTTAGTGATCTCAATTTTTTTGCAAAGCAATATGGCAGTTAACACATAATGAGGCTAATATTCATATTCTTTAAGTCTATAATTCCCATCATGAAATTTTTCCAAGTAGCAAAATAAAGCTATTGTACAAATGTGTTTATTGCACTACAATTCATAATAAGGATAATTTAGGGTAACACAATTGCCAAATATGAGATTAACAAAGAAAATTATGCCATATTAATATACCTAGAAATATATAGGCAATGCTGGGTGTGATGGTATGCACCTGTAGTCCTAGCTACTAGGGAGGCTGAGGCAGGTAGCTTGAGCCCAGGAGTTTGAAGCCAGCTTAGGCAACATATAAGACCCAAAAAAAGGCAAAGGCAAAGAGAAAAGCAAAGGGGAAGGGAAAGAAAAGAAAGAAATAAGGAAAGAAAGGAGGAAGATAAAGAGACAGGGAGATGCAGCTCTTAAATCTTACCAATATATAGACCATATTTAACACATGAAAACATTTAAATACTCACAACTATAAAAAGTATACTAAAAACAAACACATTATAATTTGTTTACCTTTTTATTTACTCGGTTAAGTGTTAAATAAAAATTTCAAAATATCAAAACAAAAGCAACTATAATGCACCAATAAAACAATATGGTATTCACTTATACTATAAATATGCATTAGGTACACAGACTTATTGACTTATATATAACTAACAACCATGTATAACCTTGTTTCTATGGAAAAAATAATTTCATAATCTCTAGCAAACTAGCCAATGGTCCTTTAGAACATAACTGCACTAAGTTGAGAACAGCTTTGGTATCTGCAAAGAAGTGAAAGCAATACTGGGAGTTCATGTATGTTTCTTATGTACTAAGAATACTGTACAAAACCCTGTCTTCAAAAAGCAGTGTCCATATTTATGAAGAACCACATCCCACTAATATTTTTCAATTTTCCTTTCCTTCTATCTTTCAAATTTTCCCTATTCCAAAACTCATCTTTTGCTCCATATCACTATTTAAGAATACTTAAAATTATTTTAAAATATTAAACAGTATCTGAAAGTGACTTGTCACTTATCAAACAGAATAGACATCTAAAAACAATCACTTTTCCTTTTTGCAAAAGAGTGTATATTGAGGCTGAATAGTTAAGAGATACCATTTCAAATACAAAAATAGTAAGATAAGTAATCATACCATCAAACTGGTCTTCACCTTCAGTCATTAGTTCATCATCAGAGCAAATACTCAGAACATTTACCAACATTTCTGTCACTATTCAAAAAAGAAAAAAAGTTATACATTAGTTGCCCATAACAACTGTCTTTATGTATGCACAGCAGTGATTCATACAAATGACCAAATGATGTTTAACCCAAGAAGACACATTCTGATAGCAAGAATAATGGAATTAAGTTTTTAAAGGCTTTCAAAATGAAAGCAAGAATAACAAGTCTGAGAGAAAGCAATTCTTTTATGGAATAAATTTTCAAGCATCAGAGGGAAAAAAAATCAAATCCTAAAGAGATGAGAACAGAAATAACATGAAAGTACACATTTCAAGTCTTCGTTGGATATGGCATTAAAGAGTAAGAAAATAATCACGGCACAGTTCTCCTGTTTCAAAAATGTCCCAGGATTCAATCTTTCAAAAAACCAGCCCCAGTAACTCCCTTGAAATTTATTTCTAAGATCACTAAAGACTATGTAACAATCTGAATCCATGGTTCTTTCATAGGCTTATTCTTCTTTGACTACACTAACTTTTCCTTATCTTTTTCCTTGGTTTCTAGGACTCTACTCTTCTGGTTTTCCTACCTGTGAGACTATTTTTTTTTCAAATAATATTGGTATGTCTTCAAGATCCTCTCTGCAGTCTTTTTTTTAAAAATATTTTTTAGTTGTAGATGGACACAACACCTTTATTTTATTTATTTTTATGTGGTGCTGAGGATTGAACCAAGTGCCTCACATGTGCCAGGCAAGTGCTCTACCACTGAGCTACAGTCTTAGTCTTTTTATATATATGTCCCATTTCCTGCCAATTCCACTCATTATTACAATTATAATTTAAATATCATCTTGTTGCAGGAATTGAACCCAGGGGCGGCACATTACAACTGAGCTATATCACCAGTACCTTTTATTTTTTTATTTTGATAAGGTCTCATCATGTTGCTGAGGCTGACCTCAAACTTGGAATCTCCTACCTCAGCCTCCCAAGTAGGTGGGATTACAGGTGTGCACCACCATTCTCAGCTAATTACAGTCTTTATTTTCAGTCTTGACCTTTTCTTCAGGTTCTGGATTTCCTCGATAGTATATTGCCAACTGTCTTAAACCACTTGTATACTGTCTGTTTTTCCTACTAAACTGAAAGTCCCATGAGTGCAGGACATTGTTTTGTTAGGTTAGGTTTCCAGAGCCTAACCCAATGTCTGGCCCATGACAGACACCCAATAAATATCTAACTAATGAATCCATAAAATAAGAAAGATATGGGCTGGGGATATAGCTCAGTTGGTAGCGTGATTGCCTTGCATGCACAAGGCCCTGGGTTCAATAAAAAAATAGAAAAGAAAGAAAGATACAATCAAGTTTCAATTAATAAATTAAAAAACCTATTGAATATTAGCCACTGGATGTTCTGATAGCACCAAGAAATGAATACACTCAAAATAAAATTCAGTATCATTGCTACAAACCTACTTTTCCTTCTACAAATGTATTAAAAGTACACTCAATGCTAGGTAAGTATGCTAAGGCTTTGGAATTCAGATATGAAAGGCAGTCTTTAACCATAAAAGGCTTATCAACTACTGAAGGAGACCAATAGATATCAACCAAAAGTGAGTGATAAAAACTATTCTGTAAGTGTTCAAAGATATCTAAAGATCTGCTGGAAAAGGCAAGACTTCTGGTAAATGACATCTAAGAGCAATCATGAATTAGACTGCCAGGTGGCGAAGACAGAGCATTCTAAACACAAGTAAGAAAAACTATGAAGCCATACAGATCAATGAAATATAACTGGGAGTCCAGAAATAAAACCCCACATTTAAGGTAAGTTGATTCTCAACAAGAGTGCCAAAATAATTCATCAGGGAAAGAACAAGTCTTTTCAATAAACAGTGATGGGGCAACTGGATGGCCACTGAAAAAGAACAAAGTATCACATACTACATATAAAAATTAACTCAAAATGGAACAAAGACCCATACATATGTAAGAGCTAAAACTATAAAACTCTTAGTAACAAAACAAAACTCAGTAAAAAACACAGGGGTTATCTCCTGAGCTGAGATTAGGCAACAGTTTCTTCAGTATGACACCAAAGTATAAAAAACAAAAGAAAAAATAGATAAATAGGACTTATCAAAACTAAAAACTTTTGAAGCTGGGCATGGTGGAACCAGCTTACAGTTGCAGCTACTCAGGAGGCTGAAGCAGGAGCATCACTTGAGCCCAGGAGTTTGGGGCCAGCCTGGGCAATATAGCAAGATCCCACCTCACAATAAAATAAAACCAAGAACTCTTGTGTTTCAAAGGACATTGTTAAGAAAATGAAAAGCCAACCCATAGAATGGGAGAAAATATTTGCAAATCATTTGTCTAATAAGAACTCTGCATCTAGAATACATAAAAAAAAAGAACTCAACAGTAAAAAAATAAACCTAATTATAAATGGAAAAAAAGATCTGAAAATACATTCACATAAAAATATATAAATTGCCAATAGCACATGAAAAGATGTTCAACATCATTATTAACTCGGGAAATACAAATCAAAACTACTTTATAGGGGCTGGAGTTAAGGCTTAGTGGTAAAGCACTTGCCTAGCAGGTATGAGACACTGGGTTCAATCCTCAGCACCACATAAAAATAAATAAAATAGGGGCTGAGGCTATGGCTCAGCGGTTGAGCGCTTGCCTCGCATACGTGAGGCACTGGGTTCGATCCTCAGCACCACAGAAAAAATAAATAAAGATATTGTGCTCATCTACAACAAAACAAAAATAAATAAATAAATAAAATAAAGGTATTGTGTCCATCTACAACTAAAAAATAAATAAAAATATTTATTTTTACTTTATATTTACTATGATAGCAACAATAAAAAGAACACTTTTTATTGTTTATATTTATATTTATATATAAACATATTTATATATAAATATAAATATATTTTATAAATATAAATATATTTTATATTTATATTTACTATGATAGCAACAATAAAAAGAACAAACAATAACAAGTATTGGCAAGGACATGGAGAAACCAGAACCATTACACACTGCGGATCAGATTATAAAATGGTACAGCTGCTTTGGAAAACAGTTTGGCAGATCTTCAAAAGGTTAATAAAATCAAAGAGTTACGATATGACAGCAATTTCACTCTCAGGTGTATAACCAAGAAAAATGAAAACTAAAGTCCACACAAAAACTTAACCATGAATGTTCTTCTCAGCATTATTCATAATAGTAAAAGTAAAAAGTATGTCTAAAACTGATGATTAGATAAATAAAATGGGGTAGATTCACACAATAGAATATTATGTAGTCATAAAAATGAAGAACTGGTTCATATTACAACATGGAACACCTAAAAATTTTATGGAAAGAAACCAGTCACACAAAAACCACACGTTGTATGATTCCATTTATATGAAATGTCCAGACAGGCAAATCTACAGAGACAGTACATTAGTGGCTGCCTAAGACTGGCAGGGAGCAGTTGTGGGGAAATGGAAGAGTGAATACAAACAGGTATGGATACAGTTTCTTTAAGGAAACGATGGAAAAAATGTTTCAAACTAGATTGTGGTAATAACTGCAAAAGTCTATACTAAAAACCACTTAATTATACAATTTAAATAGATCCATCATCTGGTATATGAAATATATTTCAATAAAACTTATGAAAAATAAAAAGAATGAAGGCATAAAACTCAAAAGAAATTGCGTATTGAGGAAACTGTCTATTCTATGTTACAGCTGGAACATGGAGAATATGAATCAGAAAGGCAGGAAGTAAGGCTGAAGAAACCTCAGGAAGGTCAAAGAATCTGTGTGACACGTTAAGGTACATTTTGAAAGCCACATGGAATCATTTATGAATACTAAAATAGAAGCTTTTAAGTAAATAATACTTTTCAACCAGAATCTTGATTGCAAAAGAATGGCCACAAAGTCACAGCCAAGTAGTAGTTTGAGAAAGGTATCTAATGAGAGAAATGTTATTTGTTTTTTATTTTAAAATCAGATCTGAATAATTCATAAAAGAGCTAGTCAAGAGAGTCTGAGGAAATCAAGTGTGGTGACACACACCTGTGATCCCAACAACTCAGGAGGCTAAGGCAGAAGGATCTCAAGTTCAAAGCCAGCCTAAGCAACTTAGCAAGGCCCCAAGCAACTTAGTGAGACCTTGTCTCAAAATAAAAAACAAGGACTGGGGATGTGACTCAGTAGTAAAATGCCCCTGATTTCAATCCCTGGTTACACTCTCCCCACAAAAAGAGAGAGTCTGAGGAGCAGAGAATATGAATGATAAATCAAATTTCCTGGGTGAGACAGGGAAGGAAGCTGAGGGGTAAGAGAATCTAAGGACAAGTTAGAAGGGCAAGCGTCTGGATAGAAGGGTCACTTTCTCAACAAGAATTCAAGATGAGTATTCTAATAAAGTAGGGAACAATAAGGAGAGAAAGTAGTCATTACTGACAAGTATGTTCACTGAGTGAAAAAAATAGCTAGAAGAAGTATTTAAGGAAAAAATGATGAAAATTTAGCTTCTATACTAAGGAAAATGGAAGAAGCAGACTACAGACCTAAAGGATGTTTGGATACTACTGAGAGCTCAGGTAACGGTAGAAATCAAGGGATGGGCCAGGAGCGGTGACGCACTCCTGTAATCCCAACGGCTTGGGAGGCTGAGGCAGGAGGACTGCGAGTTCAGAGCCAGCCTCAGCAAGAGCAAGGCTCTAAGCAACTCAATGAGACAGGGTAAATAAAATACAAAATAGGGCTGGGTATGTGGCTCAGTGGTCAAGTGCCCCTGAGTTCAATCCCCAGTACCCACCCCCACAAAAAAGAAAAAAAAAAAAAAGAAATCAAGGGATGGCACCAATTTGTAAGGCTAGTGCTCTATACTAGGCTGTAATAATGAAGAAAATGGATGGCTGTACTTAACTAGAGCCAAAGTTGATTGGACAAATGAAGTAGACAAAGAAGTTTGACATTATGTTAGGAAGGAAGGAAGTCAAAAAGAGATCTAATAATTAAGAAAATGACATATTCACATAATCCCAGTGACTCATGAGGCTGATGTAGGAGGATTCCAAGTTCAATGACAGCCTCAGCAACTTAGTGAGGCCCTAACCAACTTAGCAGGGCCCTAAGCAACTTAATGAGACCCCGTCTCAAAAAAATAAAAAGGTCTAGGGATGTAACTCAGTGGTAAAGTACCCCAGGGTTCAATACCCAGCATCAAAAAAATATAAATTTGGGCTGGGGCTGTAGCTCAGTGGTAGACTGCTTGCCTAGCATGCGTGAGGCCCTGGGTTCGATCCTCAGCACCACATATCAATAATAAATGAATAAAATAAAGATCCATCAACTAAAAAAATATTTAAAAAAATAAAAATTTTAAAAAAGGAAGAAAAAGAAAATGACACAAAGGCCTAGAGATCCCAATAAAGAGTAAGAGAAGCAATAATGAAAGGCTGCTGTCAGAATAATTTTCTCACTAGAGTTTATTAATGGTATTATCTTTGCCAGACTCAAACTATCCAAGTCATTTTCAACCATTTCTATCCCTTAAACATGCAATCTTGTTTTACTGCTTCTATTGCACAATTCTTCTGGTTCTCCACATTCTCCATTCCTAACGCTACCAGAGCTTCATTAAGTCTCAACTTTTTTTTTTTTTTTTTTTGATAGTAGAGATTGAACTCAGGGGCACTTGACCAGTGAGCCACATCCCCAGCTCTGTTTTGTATTTAAATTTAGAGACAGGGTCTCACTGAATTGCTTATCACTCACTTTTGCTGTGGTTGGCTTTGAACTGGTGATCCTCCTGCCTCAGCCTCCCTAGCCGCTGGGATTACAGGCATGTGCCACCATATAAGGCCCTACTTACTTTTTTTTTAATGGATAGCATACCTTTATTTTATTTGTTTATTTTTATACAGTGCTAAGGATCAAATTCAGTGCTTCACATATGCTAGGCAAGTGCTCTGCCACTGAGCCACAACTCCAGCCCTCTACTTAACTTTTGATGTAGCTTCATAATAGATTTCCCAGTTTCTAGTTCTTCCATCCAATTCACTCATCACAGTAATTTTTTTCGTTTTGCTAGTGCTGATAGAACTCAGGGACTTGTATATGCTAGGCAAGTTCTGTATCACTGCCAATGAACTAAATTCCCAGCTCAGTAATTTTTTCTAAATGACTACCAAGGTCATAATTGTTTAAGAGATCAGAGAGAGGGAGAAAAGGAGGGAGTGGAGAAGTGCTAGGGAGTGACAATGTCCAAATTATATTGTTAAACTGTGTGCATGTATGAATACATAACAAATTTCATCATTATGTACACCTGTAATACACCAATAAAAATTGTGGAAAAAAATTAGTTAGGCTAAACAAACAGCTATCATGTATTAAAGTATTAAATTTGAAAAGAGTGAGAAAATTCTACAAATGCACTAGAATCTGGCTAGGATTCTATATGTGCAATATTAAAATCTAAGCTTTCTTTCTTTTTTTTTTCCTTCTCCATACGAGGGGTTGAACCCAGGGGTACTTAACCACCTGGGCCACAACCTCAGCCCCTTTTTTATTTTGAGACAGGATCTCAGTAGGTTGCTGAGGGCCTAAGTTGCTGAGGCTGACTTTGAATTTGTGATCCTCCTGCCTCAGCCTTTTTTTTTTTTCTTTTGGTACTGGGGATTGAACTCAGGGGCACTCCACCACTGAGCCACATCCCCAACCCTATTTTGTATTTTATGTAGAGACAGGGTCTCACTGAGTTGCTTAGTGCCTCGCCGTTGCTGAGGCTGGCTTTGAACTCATGATTCTCCTGTCTTAGCCTCTCAATCGCTTTTTTAATTTAGAAAAGATCCACACAGAAAAACAACAAAAATGGTCAAAAGACTTACATATTTCCATTTCTTATGAGATAAAATGATTTAGAGTGGCAAAAGAAGAACTGAAGATCATTTAGCAGAACTGAAATGTAGGAACATCAATAGAAGCCCAATATTCTCCATATTCACTTCACTTGTAGGAGAGCCACAGAAATTAAAATTTTCTCATCTCTCAAAAGGAGGTGGACTACATAATTAAGTTCACTTATGAGCTCTAAAACTCTATGATGTCCTAGTTTTTCTCAGGTACATTGAGAAAAACTATTATCTCTATTTCTTTCCTTATTTAAACATTTACAGCATAAACCTTTAAATTAGATATAATGAAGCATTTCCTTAAGTGGAGGCATTACAGAATCAAATTATAGAGACTTTCAAAAGTCCCAGGCTGGGGTTGTGGCTCAGTGGTAGAGCACTTGCCTCGCATGTGTGAGGCACTGGGTTCAATCCTTAGCACCACATAAAATAAATAAATATATGTGTCCATCTACAATTAAAAAAAAATAAAAAAAAAAAAGTCCCTTTTTCTCCGATTTATCTTCCTGGACCCAGCAGCTTCCCTCCCCATACTACATTAAAATAACTGAGTTGTAGTCCAGCCTGGAGGCCAGAGAGTAAGCAAGATGAATTCTTAAATTCCCTTTAGCTTGATGATGCTATGATTGAACTATTTCTCATATACCAAAGATAGAAGGTTGTTAAGTGTAATGCATCCCTTGCACCTAAGCCCTCAACTGGCCCCCTTCTCAAATGCTAAAGCAGGTAATTCTATCTCCATTTTAAGTTAACATCAGACCTACTGAGTAAATGAAGACCAAAGACAATCTGTGCAAAATCTATTTAACACACACATTTTAAATATTAATTTGGAATTTTAGAAAGAAAATTGCCTTGGCACAAGTGACATATCATACAGAAAGGAACATTTTGTAATATGAAGAGGTGTGAAAAAAAAAGAGAAAGAGATAGCACAAAATGTTTTATAATCATGTCTGTACTCTCATGCTGTCATTTGTCTTATCTGAAAACTGAGGCACTGCCCTGTGAAAAAGTTAACACTAAAATAGAAAAGAAAAATGTGATGGGTAACAAAATCCTAAGAATTCTACAGAATTAGAAAGACAGAAATTTATTAAATAGCATTTATTTTCTCTTTAAAAGCTTATTACTTGGGGCTGGGGTGTGGCTCAGTGGTAGAGCACTTGCCTAGCATGCGTGAGTTACTGGGTTTGATTCTCAGCACCACATATAAATAAATAAATAAACAAATGTCCATTGACAACTAAAAAATATTTTTTAAAAAAGCTTATTACTTAATAGGTATTTCTCTAAATTATCAGAAAAGCTCACTACTAAAATTTTATACATATTTCTGATATAGGAAAAGAAATATTAGCTTAGAAGTGAGATCTCTAATATTTTTCTCAGAGTGCAGATGCACTATAAGATGACTAACGTTGCCAAAATAAAGGCTATTAAATTCTCCAATAATTTGTTGTGGCATTTCAAAAAATGTTGTCAAAATATGCAGAAGAGTCCCATCCAATACAAAGATGTTCCTCCATAATAGATCTGCACTAAAAACAAAAAGGAAGAAAACCCAACAGCTGAAGACAACATCAGGCTATTTATAAGTCTTCTTCCAGTCCCCCAGACACTCACATAGGGGCTGTAAACAGCTAACTAAAATATCTTTTGAGGCTCTCATATCCACACCCACAGACACAAGTAGAACTGTAACCACAGTGAAATCAGGATTCAGTTTTCTTAAGCAAGTATGTGCCAGTGATAGTAAACTGGCATAAATGTAATGGTAATTGAACAGTTCCTTTTTTAAAAAAATTAAAAAATCATACCTTTTTCTCCAACAAAAGGTAAAGACCATGTGAAGACATCCATAAAATTGGGTAACCAGTAAGGATGTGGAGAACAGTTGAACTGTCGAATATTCATCACATTATTTTCATACTTTAATACAGCAGCTGCAAGATAAGTTAAGTGTCAACATAACAATTCAGCTTTAGCCTCAAAAGTATAAAATACATAAAAACAAAAAACAATTTTTTTTTTTTTTTGGTACCGGGGATTGAACTCAGGGGCACTCGACCACTGAGCCACATCCCCAGCCCTATTTTGTGTTTTATGTAGAGACAGGGTCTCACTGAATTGCTTAGCGCCTCGCCGTTGCTGAGGCTGGCTTTGAACTCGCGATTCTCCTGTCTCAGCCTTCCTAAGTGCTGGGATTACAAGCGTGAGCCACCACGCCCGGCTCCAAAAAAAAAATTTTTAAGAGGGAGGAGGATTGAGGGATGAGTAGAATCTGGGCTGGTGGAGGGAGATAGGAACTAATTTTTCATAATAATACACTTTTTTGTTTTTAACACACTTTTATGTAGAGTAACATATCTAAGTTATTATTAATGAAATTTCCAGATTCTATTAAGAATGTTTGTTCTACTTTTTAATTCAATAATGAACATGCACCTTTACTAAATCCAAAATTGTGAAAACTCAATTGTTAAAAAGAAACACAGAATGACAATGAGCAATTTTCTAGGTTTTTAAAGTTCAGATAAATCAAAGAATTAAAGAGGATCTTTTTAGCTGCAGGCAATCTGATAAAGATAACTGAATGGTAACAAAGAAAAAAAACCTCTACCAGTTTAGAATGTTTCATTTACGGATGTATCAATGTATTTATTTTGTTTAATACAGGAAATCAAGTAAAACCACTACAAACAAGTATTTTACTTCATTTAGAAAAAAAAATTGTATTAAAATACCAGAAGGGAGGGCTGGGATTGTGGCTCAGTGGTAGAGCACTTGCCTTGCATGTGTGAGGCCCTGGGTTCGATTCTCAGCACCACATATAAATAAATGAATAAAATAAAGGTCCATCAACAACTAAAAAAAATTAAAAAAAAAAAATACCAGAAGGGAAAGATAACTAAATAATTCAATGATAATATATTCATCTCAATTTTAGATATCTTTTTAATGCTTAAATATGTCTAGATAATAAATATCTTAAATTAATCTTCACAGATTTCAGTCACTGGTTTTATTACTTTATGGAACATGGAGTTAGAAGCACTAGATTCTAATCTAAACTATAGCATGTTACTAGCTGTACAATATATGATAAATTATTTAATCTGGGTTTTTTTGTATTATTTTGTTTTGTCCATAAAATGGGAGCTAGTGATGTAGCTGAGTGGTAGAGGGCTTGCCTAGTATGTGTTAGGCCCTGGGTTCAATCCCCAGTACTGCAAAAATAAAAAATAAAACGGAACTAAAATATCCACCCAGTCTATCTCAAAAGTTTATTTTAAGATTAGAGAAAGTATTTCACATTAAGCTACATGAAAGTATAAAATGTTTTGCAAATATTAAAATAATTATGTAGTTACTTTCTTTTCACTTTAATGAAAAGCACTGAAATGCAGATGTTAGATTCTAAGATCTGCAATTTTGGCTAATACCGAATCAAATATAATACTGCTATATGTTAGCATTTACTAACTTAACACTCATTATGTTTGTTTCCCTTATAAAATTCCCATGTGAAATAATATTTAAACTTAGCCTCAGTTTGATACCAAACTTTCAGAACTTAGAGAGAAGACAGAAAAATCTAGAAAACTGTCTTATCAGTAGAAATGAAACATTACAAACATGACTATACTATGTAAACACTGAAGTCTTTAACACTAGTTATGTTCAGATTCAAATAACTAAGAGACATTTGATTTTGAAAAGAGATTCAATGGTTCGAGTTTCATTTTTAAGTACTAAAAAAATTGATTCCTTAATCGCCCAAGTCAAACTGACAAAGGACAACCAGTAAAGGAGTAACCAATTAGGCTCTAATATTGACAATGGGAAGTCATAGTTGAGGAATTAGAGCATTGGCAGAAAGTTAAATGTAGTGCTCAATTCTGTTCTTGAGAATGGAGTCAAAACTTAAATATGCTTCTTTTCGAAAATGAAGCCACATTACATTAAATATAAATTCTTTTATATATATGTGTATATATAAATATATTTAGTTATAGATGGACACAATACCTTTATTTAATTAATTAATTAATTAATTAATATGTGGTGCTGAGGATCGAACCCAGTGCCTCACGCATGCTAGGCAAGCGCTCTACCACTGAGCTACAGCCCCAGCCCCTAGGTATAAATTCTTACAGCATATTCTAAATTATCCAGCATGCTACTATTTGATCTCAGGCAAATGTTTTAGTCTTTAACCATCATTTCCCATCATCCAAAAAAATCTTCTTCTGTGCTGAACTTAAACCATGACCCATATTTAGCAATGACTTCATTATCTTTATAAATGTACTTTTCAAAGTCTTTAACCTTCTGTTCCTTTCTCCTGGCACATCTACTATAGCCTGACTTTGAAGCTATGAAAAAGTCAGCTGAATTCCAGACATGTCAAGACAAAATAGGAGCCAGCCTCTTAATTTCCTCCTCTGAAATTATGATCTACATAAACACAAACTCATCTTCAATGTCCTTGGCACGTACTTAACTAGATTAAGACCCTTTGGCATTATCTTTCAATAACAGTTATGTTCAGAATAAAACGAAATCCAATCATTACAGACAGATCATATTTGGAAGGAAGGAAGGGAAATGGAAACCATTGGAACACAAGCTAAGGAAAAAGAGATAAAAGGAAAAAAGCAGTGTAAAGAAAGGAAAGAGAAGAATGTATTTCTAAAAGGACATCAAAGTGGATTAATTAAAGAAAGTTCAAATACATATCTTCATGGGACAATGATAAAGACTGGGAAATAAGAAGGAAAAGAATCTACATCAGTGAATATAAAGCAATCAACATGATAAACTAAATAAGTAGACAGTGCAAATAAAATGGTCTAAGCAGCAGCAGTATTATACAAATAAGAAAATATCCTCTTGAATATAAGGAGAAAGATTTAAGAAAGGGGAGTTTAAGAAAATCATGTTTGTTTTGTTTGATGTACTTAGAGTACTTTTTACAAAAACAACTTTTGTGAATGCTAAGTTGTGGAATGGTTAACATATAATGAAGTTTCACATTTTGGATTTTTATTTTTGTTCTCTCCCCTCCCTTATATCTATTTTTTAAAATTTGGATGGTTTCAAACAATGCCCTTTTTCTCTATTATATTTTCAAAAAATAAGTAAATTAAAATGCTAAGTTGCTTAACAATTTTTTATCAACAACATCTTACCTTTATTATTGTAGACATCTAAGTAATTAGGTGCCGAAAAAATTGTTATTAATGAAGGGAACCCTGTAGTTTGACTTTTTCTGTACATTCTATAGCTGCAAAACAAATAGCTTAATATGCATCGTAAAGCATCAATCATGGTTACTAAGTTTGATTTGTATTTAAGGTGTTAATTTGGGTCAGGGAAACAAAATTCTTACCCTGCATCTTGAGCTTCATGAGCTCTAATAATCGATAACAAATTATTGTTTTGCAAAAATTCACACACTGCTGGATAGCTGTAGGGGAAAAAGAGTAAATTAAGTAAAAGAATGTTTGTTTGTGTGTATATGAAGCATATGCTATTTTAAATAACTAAAATGTGATTAATCTTGCATATTTTTCCTTACTTATAAAAATAAGAACATCCTCGAACTGTATTGTGACTAAAATGTTCCTGTGATTTTTCATTTCCAAAATCTTCAGAAGGATCAGACCATAGCAAGTCACACATTGGTCCAAATGCAGGTGGCTCTTTGAATCTATCTAACTGTGAAGAAAAAAAAAGAAAAGAAAAGAAAAGAAATAAACAAAGAACATAAATAACTCACCAAAAAGTGAGGACAGAATGTGCAAAGGAAAGTGTTGTAACAACTTCAAATGTAGTCCATACTACATTGTTCTGAATGATTAGAAGATTATTTCCCTAAATATCAATATACTAGTTTTTACCATTATCTAATCTTGGCATTGAAGAAAAATTTGAAGTTTAACTCTGCTTATCAAAGAACAATAAATAGGAATCAACTTTGGAACTAAAATATACTCACTCTTCTAATATCATCCAGTGTGTGTATTTCTGGTGAAAGTCCACCATGAACACAAAGAAACTGTTGATTTAAAAGTGCAGCAAGGGGCAGGCTATCAAAAGCTTCCATACAAGCTTCATAAACTCTTTCTGAATATTTAATTTTACCTAGAAAAAAATTAAACATTTTAAAAATACATCACTACTAGATCATTTTCAAACAGATAGATACTGACATTAGATTTTTATTTTTTGTTTTCTCTTATCCCTTACACAGTGTTTAAACTGAGATATGGATAATGCAGTGTCAATTATAAAAGGTAAATACTGTAAATTAAAACCCAAACTAGAAAACTATGGAGAGAGAAAACACACAAATAGTGGTCAGGAGTTGAGAGTAGGTGAAGAGGTAACTATAAAACAGCAGCAAGAACCAAGCACAGTAGAACACACCCGTAATCTCAGCAACTAGGGAGGCTGAGACAGGAGGATTATCAGACTCAGCAAATTAGCAAGGCCATAAACAACTCAGCAAGACCTTGCCTCAAAATAAAAAAAATTAGAAGGGCTGGGGATGTGGCTTAGTGGTTAAGCATCTGGGTTCAATTATCGGTACAAAACAAAACCAAAAAAAAGCAGCAAGGATTTATATATGATTAAACTTTTCTGTACCATGACTACTAAGATGGACAATACTATATTTGTCAAAACTCACAGAACTAAACACCATAAAGAATGAATTGGGCTGGGGTTGTGGCTCAGTGGTAGAGCGCTTGCCTAGCAAGTGTGAGGCACTGGGCTTGATTCTCAGTACAGCACAGAAATAAATAAAATAAAGGTCCATCAACAACTAAAAAATGTTTTAAAAAAAAGATTGAATTGTACTATTTGTATATTTTTTAAAAAGCAAGACCCTTTCCCTACAAAAACCAACAAAAATAAGCAATATTATCAAATCTTATGAAGAAAAATATTTCTCCTTCTTTAAATTTATTATGTATACACAGCAGATAGTCATGAAAATTACTAAAAATAAATAAGTCAAATTTCTAAAAACAATTCAACCCTTCACCTTTACAGGCCAAAAAAGGCAAAATTAGAACTATACTTATGGCTCAACGGGGGGGGGGGGACACGGACACGGGTTTGTTGTTCCTTTTGTGGTACTGGGGACTAAACCTAGGAACTTAAGCATGCCGGACAAGCACTCTACCACTAAGCTATATCCCCAGACCTTTTCATTTAATTTTTTAAACTTTATTTTATTCGTTTATTTTCTTATGTGGTGATGAGGATCGAACCCATTGCCTCACATGCACTAGGCAAGCATTGTGCCACTGATCCACAACCCCAGGCCCCTTTTAATTTTAAGGCAGGCTCTCACTAAGTTGCCCAGGCTGGCCTGAACTTGCGATCCTCCTGCTTCAGCCTCCACAGTCATTGGGATTACAGGGGTGCACCATTGGGCCTGGTAAGTTTTAATACTTACATTATTTTATTCTAAGAGTCAGTAACTATTATTATTACAGGCAAGGCCATTACATCACTATAAAACTCAAGGCATATACATTTAAAAAAATAAAAGAAAATACACACATATGTTAGAGGAACTGATGGGTTCCCTAAAATGGAGGTTTAAAATGGTCAGTGAAGTAGGAAGTCAATATAGAAACACAAGATAGATAAGATTCCACCAAATCTGTTGTTTACTTTTAGAAACATAAGCACATTCCTATATATTTTATTTGCGGTGGGATTTTGGTGGTGGTTTATTAAGGGGAACAAAAAAGGCTTCATTACTACTCCCTATTTATTTATTTAGTTAGTTAGTTTATATTTATGTGGTGGTAAGGATTGAACCCAGTGCCTCACATGTGCTAGGCAAGTGTTCTACCACTGAGATACAGCCCCAGCCCTTATTCATTTATTTATGACCTTCTGGTGGCACACAGCTGACCCAGAGGGTGCAATGGCTAAGAGACTCAGTGTTGGGAGGCCCAAGGGTCTCTGGCTAGCTACGTGTCTTTTCTGGGGAAATGTCTATGAGTGGGGACAGAAAAGCGGGATTAGCCCAGAATCTTTTGGTTAATATTTTAACATTCAAATATAGGAAAATATATATCCAGCAACCAGAGGTTCCAAATTTGCTAATTTGCTGGCACACCTGTTTCCCAGAAATATGGTTCAATAAAAATTTTAACTTGTTTGTTTTTAGGTCAAGTATGTACTTTCCACAGGTTTCATCTTATTCATTTACTTTATGTGCCTCTTTTTTGAAATTGTATAAGCATGCCATCTCTGCCATTATCCACTGCTATTTTTCTTTTCACTACAAGTCTCTACTATTATCTTTATTTGATTCTCAGTTAGTTTTAGAATTACAATTGGTCCTCTGTACCCATGGGTCTTGCATTCACGAGTTCAAACCGAACTTCAGAAAGCGAGGCACTAAGCAACTCAATGAGACCTCATCTCTAAATAAAATATAAATAGGGCTGGGGATGTGGTTCAGTGGTTGAGTGTTCCTGAGTTCAATCCCAGTACCCATTCCCCCCCAAAAAGAAAAGAAAAACTGCCTCTACACTAAACATGTAGACTTTTTTCCTTGTCATTATACTCTTTTTTTTTTTTTTTTTTTTTGGTACTGGGATTGAACTCAGGGGTACTCGACCACTGAGCCACACCCCCAGCCCTATTTTGTGTTTTATGTAGAGACAAGGTCTCACTGAGTTGCTTAGCGCCTCGCTGTTGCTGAGGCTGGCTTTGAACTCGCGATTCTCCTGTCTCAGCCTCCCTAAGTGCTGGGATTACAGGCTTGAGCCACCACACCCGGCTCCTTGTCATTATACTCTAAACAATAGAGTATAGCAACTATTTGCATAGCATTTACATTATACTAGGAATTACAAGTAATCTGGAGATTATTTAAAGTATACAGGAAAATGCTCAGAGGTTATATGTAAATAATATAGCATTTCATGTAAGAGACTTGAGCATCTCCAGATTCTAGTTATCTGTGGGGTCCCAGAACCAGTTTTCCACTAACACCAAGGGTTGACTGAATTCTTATTTTTAGAACTTAGCTCTAAAACTTTATTAATATAAAGTTATGAATATTAATAAGCATCAAATTGTATCTAAGGTGTGAAAAAAGGCCAAATATTGTTCTGTATCATATAGTTAATGATGACAGGATAAATAATTTATTAAGAATCTTCACAGGTAAAACAATCATGCACCAATAAAAAAATACAGGAAAAAAAAGAAATTTCACAGGAATGTCTCAAAAGTAGGGAACAAAAATCTGCGATCTAATAACCAGAATTTTTAATAATCTTAATATTAAAGCTACATACAAACCCATAAGTATGTAAAATTAACGTGTCAATTTAAAAAATATATAAAACTCCAAACTATTCCTGAGTACATTTGTAAGAATTAAACAATAGAAAATACTGAAACAAAAACATCTGAACTAAATACCATTAAACACTAAAGAGTACCTGACAATCTTCCTCAAAGATTTAAAGATGTGGGCACAAAATTTGTTCTCACATGTTGTACTATAAAGTCTTTATAACTCACATCTTACTACCTACATCATTCCAAATGAATACTGAGAAAATTAAAATATTTCTCCTGAAGGTACTCACATTCCTGCTTAAAGGTAAAATATTCAGTAAGGTGTCTGCATTCATGGTTGCCTCTCAGAAGAAATAATGTACTTGGATATAGAATCTTCAAAACCCATAAATATAAGACACACTGCAAAAGAAAATGTTTCCAGTGAATTTATCTTGTAGTTTTGCTTAACTAAATTATTTAATATTTGCTCCTTTTAACTGTATTACCCTTTTTAAAAACTGTACTACCCTTATAATTTCTATTATTCTTTTTTATCTCTCTTCATCCTTTACTAATATAAGCTCCATGAGATCACAGACTTTGTTGTCTTACTCCTGATTCTCCACTCCTAGAAAAGTACCCAGCAAATAGAAGAGCAATAAATATTTGTTGAATCAATGAGTCAAATAAACTATTACTTTAGATTCCCAAGTTGTTTGATATGAAAATCAGTTATCAGAATGGTTTCCTTAGATACATTAATAAATGTCAAAAATAATAGGTAACATTTACAGAGTACTACACAATGTAATTAATCCCTCTCATTTATTCCTCAAACAACACTATGAAATATGTAATTATCTGTTCTACAAATAAGGAAACTCAAGCAACAAGCTTAAGTAACTTGTCCAAAATCACAAAACTCCTAACTAATAGAAACAAGAGTCTAAACCTCTAATCTTAAGCATTATGCTATGCTGCCTAATAAAGGAAAGGGCTGTGTTTGTTTTGTATGTATGTTTGTTTTGTTGATTATGAATGTTGTCTCACATAAAGTAGACACCAATCAAAGCAAATGCAATTTTTATAATAAAAGGAAACAGTATAATAGCTGCCTTTTAAAACTAGATTTAACATAAGAAAGAGACTAACATTTTACTTGCTTAAAAAAACAAGAAGGACTATTTCATATGGGAATAAAGTGTGGCTTTTATAATAATATACAAAAAGAAAATAATTATTTTTAACAAGTTAATGTGTATTGAAATTTGTAACTATTCACACCTTAAACAAAAAGAAAAAAATTATTTTTAACAAGTTAATGTATGTTGAAATGTGTAACTATTCACACCTTAATTTTATTCACAAGAAAAAAAGTAAAAAACAAGGAAATACTTTATTAAGTAAAGTATGTGTTCACTTAATATGTTGCTCCCCTCAACTCTGTGGTACTGGAAATTGAATCCAGGTATGTTCTACCTTTGAGCTATGTCTCTAGACTATTTTCATAAATTTTATCTTGAGACAAGGTCTTACTAAATTGCCCAGGCTGCTCAGCCTCCCAATTGCTAGGATCATAGGCATGTACCACTGCACCCAGCTCAATATGTTGTTTATTTTGGTTCTTTATTTGCTTTTTATAACAATAAAATGTACTCAATGAGTCATAACTACAAAACAGTAATATGTACAACAATACATGTTCAACAAGTTTAGTTATCAACTAAGATTCCTAAAATTGTGTATTATTTTTATCAAATGCCCTCAAATTTTTGTTAGGGCCATTTTCTAAGTTTCTCGAAGCAGCAAGGTAATTCAGAGGTTAAGGGAGCTGATAATGAAAGTATGAATGGGAGGAAGACAAAAACTTGGGATAATAAAATTCGTAAGGGAGGCAAGATGGGCAGAGTTAAGAACTCCCTTTCACACTGGCAATCCTCGTAAACCTCAGAAAGGAAAGTATATTGAAAACACTGGAGAAGTACCTATAAACAACAGTAACTAACATGGAGATTCATCAGATAAACCTTCAACATCTATTAGGAGAGCTGAGCTGATTAAAAGCACAGGCTTTGAATCAGACTTCCTGACTATGCTAAGTATACTTCTTTTTTTTTTGGTACCAGGGATTGAACTCAGGGGTACTCGACCACTGAGCCACATCCCCAGCCCTATTTTGTGTTTTATGTAGAGACAGGGTCTCACTGAGTTGCTTAGCGCCTCGCAACTGCTGAGGCTGGCTTTGAACTCATGATCCTCCTATCTCAGCCTTCCAAAGTGCTGGAATTACAGGCGTGCACCACCGCGCCCGGCTTATGCTAACTATACTAACAACTGACTTTGGGCAAGTTACTTAACCTCTCTAAGCCCCAGGTTCCTCATCTATAAAATGGATAAAATAAAAGTACTTACCTCAAAAAATGTTGTGAGGATTGATCAATATCTGTTAAGTGCTTAGAATATGCTTGAAAAATTTTAAATGCACAATATAAATATATATAAATAGAACTTTGACCTACCAATTTTACCTCTATGAGTCTGCCCTACAAAAATAGTAGGGCAAGTATGCACCGATATAGGAATAAAATGGCTCACTGAAGCATTATTCGTATGGCAAAAATGTTGGGAACACCTTAAGTGTCTAGCAACAAGAAATTCATTATGGTTTGTTTATTGAATGGAAGACAATGCAAATATTTAAAATGATGCTATATATTTATATTTATTGGTTTTGAAAGACATTCACAGTGTAGGAATGTATGAAAAAAGCAAGTTACAGAACAATGTTATAATATGGTCCCATTTTTATTTTTAAAAAGAAGAGGTGCATATGTTAGAAAATTTCAGATTATTCTACATTTACCATACTTCATATAATTAGAAAAGAAAAAGGAGAAAAAGAATCATCTACTGTCACTTGATGATAAATAGGTCATTTTAATGCCTCTTAAGTTTTTAAAAACAAATTAATCCTTTCAGAATATACAAAGATTTCATATAATATATTCAGAATACACAAAGATTCCATATGGTATACTTGGGTCTATTGTAGTGTGGTTATACTTGGGTCTTAATAGGGACATGATAAGTGATATAAGCACTAGGGCTTAATCAATAATAGAATTATGTTTTATTTAATCAGATAGAATTTAGTTTGTTGTTTTTTCTCCCACATGGTTTAATGTCTTTAGGGGCAAAAGAGACAAACAGATACAAAAATAAACATCATCATCTTCTTAGAGCCATGAGATAACAGGGCAATAAAGACCTCTCAGTTTACTCATTATTTCCCTTGGGAAAAATGTCAATTATAATTATATGGAGTAACATAAATAAAACCAATTGAATGGTTTGAAAGAAGAGAAATAATAGCTTTTCTTATAAACTTCAGAATATTAAGAGGTATTAAAAAGAACCCAACACAAATAGTTTTAAGAATTTTTTGTACCAGGAATTAATGGAAGTCATCTATGTTAACACTTAACAACAAAGCAAATGATAGTATATGATTATTACCTCTATACTAAAATAACCTCTGTCCACGTAATCACCAAGAAAAAGGTATCGTGTATTAGCAGGTGATCCTCCAACTTCAAAAAGTTTCATCAGGTCAAAAAATTGGCCATGGATGTCACCACACACTGAAAGAAGAAGATTATTAGATGTGAAAAAAAACCCTCTGAAATAACAAATATTACTTAAATTCTAATTTCCTTTACATAATAGTGTAAATGCTATCAAGAATTATCCGAGAAAGAAGTGATCTAGGAAGAGTCACATAGGGATGATGTATAATCAAATGTTCCTGTGTTCAACATCTGGAACAAGATATGACAGAAATAACTAAATTTATCATCAGTAACAAACTTTCACCTGAATTTATAAGAGCTCCTCTCTAGGAAGCCAAGGATGTGTTTAAGTCATGGGTTAACAACATTATAATGGTGGCACTAAATCTCTATGCTAACTCAGTAATTTCTGTTAACCTTTAAGCCATCCCCTTTGTTATCTGATATGACAAAGTATTTGCCCCTAATGACTGGAAGCAAAGTAAGTGTTGAATCAAATTAAAGTATGACCAATACAACTGATGAAACCTTACAAAAGCATATCAGACTAACCTCAGTACTTACATTTAGGATCATGTCTATTCACTGAAATCTAGAACTTTAAAAGTATAGAAAATAATTCACGAAATCAAGATACGATCCATGTAGTATTAACTCAGTATATGATATACTGAAAAGGAAATAGTTTTATATTCAGGCAACTAAATAATGATATAATAAAAATAATATCTAAAACGTAAACGAATTTACCTGTAATTGGGGCTTCTACTTCTATCATTGTTTTCTCTCTCCGAAGGATGGCAGCACCTTCATTGATAATTCTAAGTGCAATTTCTTCATCTACCCGACCTTCTTTTACTAAGTGGTTCTTCAGAACATCAACCCTGGGTATCCCATCCATATCAAATACTTCTTCAGATGTCAACCGATGTGTTGGGGGAAAAGGGACAGCTGAAATTTTTAAAAAATCAATACAAAATTAGTTACTAACAATATATTAACATAAGAACTAATCACTGGACCTAAGTAAGAGTAAAAATTGAAAAGCAGGGGTTTTTGTTTCTTTTTCATTTATTGGGTAGTGTTTATATTTTTCTAAAAGGGTAACCAAATTATACTTTTTTTCTGTGGTACTGGGGATGGAACCCAGGGCCTAGTGCATGACAGCAAGCATTTTACCACTAAGTTAAATCCAGAGCCAACACTACTTTTTATTGAGCTATACAGAATAACATTTCTTTTTTTTGGCACTGGGGTTTGATCTCAGGGGCACTTGACCACTGAGCCTTATACTCAGCCCTATTTTGTATTTTATTTAGAGACAGAGTCTTACTGAGTTGTTTAGCACCTCGCTTTTGCTGAGACGCTTTGAACTCTGATCCTCCAGCCACTGGGATTACAAGTGTGCCCCATGGTGCCAGGCTCAGAATAACATTTTCTTGTTGAGAAAGATGAGGTGAATGAGTAGTTTTGCGAAATTAAAACTCTTTTCAAGATAACAGTTTTTCTTTAGACCAAAACATTTTCAACAGAGCTCTCAACTCTTCACCTTAAACGAAGTTCAGTAAACACAATTTAATACTACATATACCTGAACAGAAAAAAATCCCAGCCGGGGAGTGGTGGTGCACACCTGTCATCCCAGCGACTCAGAAGGCTGAGGGAGAAGGATCACAAGTTCAAAACCAGCCTCAGCAACTTAGCGAGGCAACTGAGCAAGCAACTGAGCAAGACTCTGTCTGAAAATAAAAAAGTAAAAGGGGCTGGAGATATGGATCAGTGGCAAAGCACCCCTGGGTTCAGGCACTGGTATAAAAAAAAAAAAAAATCCCAAATATATGGTGATCTACCATGTTCCTCCTAATGAGACCATAAAAAACAATGTTGTCTGACTAACTTGAATATAATCTTTTAGGGATGTATATGAGAGAGTCAAATGTTTACTTATGAAATTTAAAATTATTTAGTATAGCACATATGTAGACTTACAATAACAAATTATGATAATTTACAAAGTTTTTCTGCTTATATTTCACAAAACACTTTCATTCAAAGTCATTATGCACATCTTCAACATCAAAGTATTCCTTATCATTGGAGTTACTTTTTTTGGTTTTTTTTGGTACCGAGGATTGAACTCAGGGGTACTCGACCACTGAGCCACATCCCCAGCCCTATTTTGTGTTTTATGTAGAGACAGGGTCTCACTGAGTTGCTTGGCACCTCACCATTGCTGAGGCTAGCTTTGAACTTGAGATTCTCCTGTCTCAGCCTCCCAAAGTGCTGGGATTACAGGCATGCACCACTGCGCCTGGCTTGGAGTTACTTTTTGAGTCATCCAACACACTTCGCAAACACAAATCATTTTCAGTTCCATCTAAGTTGGATGAGATACAGTACATTTTAATATATGTAAAATGCTACATTGCAAATTTATCTGAAAGTTCTTTGTGGTCTAACCATTGAAGTAGGTATTTATACTCCTGCAGTGTATATTTATGATTTCAACAAATAACCAATTGTACTATTTTTAAGTAATATTAATTGAATGCAATGGAAAATAGAAAGGTCTATTTTTGCTCTTTTTGTGTGTTTGTGGTGCTAGGGATTGAACTCAGAGCTTGTGCATGCTAGGCAAGCACACTACCAACTGAGCTATATCCCCAGCTCCAGGAAGGTCAATTTTTGATAGGTATTAAAGCACAATTTTGGGATTACATACCTAGGAAAATTTACTATTTATCTATTAAATGTATTTGATTCCTTTTTTACTGACTCCGACAAATAAATTCTTTTTAAAAAATTTTTTATTTTGTTTTTTAATTATACATGACAGTAGAATGTATTTTGGCATATTATACATACATGGAGTATAACTTACTCTAATTAGGATCCTATTCTTGTGTGTACATACTGCGGAGTAGCCCAGGTCGTGTATTCAAATAAAGACTAGGAAAGTGATGTCAGATTAATTCTACTGTCCTTCCTATTCCCCTTTGTCTAATCAGTGGACTTCTATTCTTCCCCTCCCTACCCTCCCTTGTGGGTTAGCACCCACATATCAGAGAGAACATTTGGCCTTTGCTTTTGTGCAACTGGCTTATTTCTCTTAGCATGATATTCTCCAGTTCTATCCATTTACTGGCAAATGCCATAAAGTCATTCTTCTCTCTGGCTGAGTAATATTCTATTGTGTATATATACCACAGTTTCTTTATCCATTTATCTGTTGAAGGATACCTACGTTGGTTCCATAGTTTAGCTATTGTGAATTGAGCTCCTATAAACATAGATGTGGCTGTGTCACTGTAGTATGCTGATTTTAAGTCCTTTGGGTAACACCACGGAGTGGGATAACTGGATCAAATGGTGGTTCCATTCCAAGTTTTCTAAAGAATCTCCATACTGCTTGCACCAATTTGCAGTTCCACCAGCAATATATGAGAGTAACTTTTTCCCCCACATCCTTGCCAACATTTATTGTTACTTGTATTCTTGACAATTGCCATTCTGACTGGAGATGGAATCTCAGTGTGGTTTTGAGTTGCATTTCTCTAATTGCTACAGATGCTGAACATTTTTTTCACATTTTTTTTTGACCATTTGTATTTCTTCTTTTGTGGAGTGCTTATTCAGTTCCTTTGCCTATTTGGTTTTTTGCTGTTGTTTTTAATATATGTTTGTTCTTTGTATAACCTGGAGATTAATGCATTAATGCTCTGGGGTACAGGTGGTAAAGATTTTCTCTCATTCTGTACACTCTCCATATTCTTGATTGTTTCCTTTGCAGTGAAGAATCTTTTTAGTTTGATACCATCCCATTTATTGATTCTTGATTTTACTTCTTGCACTTTAGGAGTCTTATTGAGGAAGCCAGTTTCTAAGCTGACATGATGGAGAGTTGGGCCTACCTTTTTTTCTAGTAGGTGCAAGGTCTCTGGTCCAATGCATAGGTCCTTGACCCATCTTCAGTTAAATTTTGTGCAAGGTGAGAGACAGGGGTTCAGTTTCATTCTACTACATGTGGATTTCCAGTTTTCCCAGCACCATTTGTTGAAGAGACTATCTTTTCTCCAATGTATGTTTATGACACCTTTGTCTAGTATGAGATAAGTGTGTTTAAGTGGGTCTGTCTCTGTGTCTTCTATTCCAATACTATGCCACCTTTTAGTTACTATAGCTTCGTAATATAATTTAAGGTCTGATATATATATATTTATATATTATATATTTTTATATGTATATATGTATATATACATATAAAAATATATATATATATGTATACATACATACATACATATATATATTTTTTTTTTTTTTTTGGTACCGGGGATTGAACTCAGGGGCACTCAAACAATGAGCCACATCCCCAGCCCTATTTTGTCTTTTATGTAGACACAGGGTCTCACTGAGTTGCTTAGCGCCTCGCCGTTGCTGAGGCTGGCTTTGAACTAGCGGTTCTCCTGTCTCAGCCTCCCAAAGTGCTGGGATTACAGGTTTGCGCCACCGCGCCCAGCTGTTAAGGTCTGATATTGATGCCTCCTGCATTACTTTTCTCACTAAGCATTGCTTTGGCTATTCTGGGTCTCATTTTTCTGAATAAATTTCATGACTGCTTTTTCTATTTCTATGAAGAACATCATTGGAATTTTAATAGGAATTGCTTTTGGTAATATGGCCATTTTCACAATATTAATTCTGCCTAAGAACATGGGAGATATTTCCATTTTCTGAGGTTTTCTTCAGTGTTCTATAATTTTCATTTTAGAGGTCTTTTGCCCATTTTGTTAGAATGATTTCTAAGTTGTTTTTTTTTTCAAGCTTTTGTGAAGAGGATGGTCTTCCCAAAAGGTGAATTCTTTTAAGCATTCAAAAATCAACTTGTACTACAGTTTCAGACTCTTTACTAAATAGTGCTTTGTTTTTTCAAAATAAAGGAAGAAATTTATGGTCAAAGTCTACTAAGTAAAGACTGAAATGTAAGGCAACTTCTTCATTTCTGAGGGTGGGGACAGTTTTTAGGGAAAAAAATTCTCTTCAATTGGGCACACAGTATATAGTATTTTCTTGATGCTTCAGGGTCATCATTGTGATTAGCAATTTTCATATAGAAGCCTGGATATATATAGGACCAACTGCTCCTTTTCAATTTAAACAAACTACAAAAGGGAAGGGAGCTAGGTTGTAATGATATCAATTACCTAAGAAAGAAAAATAAATAACCACATTCTCATACTAGGAAAAAATTTTGGAAGAACTTAACCCTTCAAAAGTGAGATAAGAGGGGCTGGGATTGTAGCCCAGCGGTGGAGCACTTGCCTCGCATGCGTGAGGCCCTGGGTTCGATCCTCAGCACCACATACAAAGCAATAAAATAAAGACATTGTGTCCATCTACAACTAATAAAATATTTAAAAAAAAAAAAAAAAAAAAAATGAGATAAGAGCCAGGAGCGGTGGCGTACACCTGTATCCCAGCACTTTGGGAGGCTGAGACAGGAGAATCAGGAGTTCAAAGCCAGTCTCAGCAATGGCGAGGAGCTAAGCAACTTAGTGAGACCCTGTTTCTAAATACACAAAATAGGGCTGGGGATGTGGCTCAGTGGTCGAGTACCCCTGAGTTCAATTCCTGGTACCAAAAAAAATTGAGATAAGAACTAAGGTAGAAAGAGGGATGCTAATCCTTTCTAAAAGTCTTTTAAATCATGAAGCCCTCTGCTTTTTTTTTTCTTTTCTTGATATTCAGTTAAACAAATCTGAACTTATTTTCCCTTCATATTGAGAAACATATGTATTCCTTTTTTTTCGAGGGAGGGCGGTTACTGGGGACTGAACCCAGGGGCACTTTACCACTGAGCCACATCCCAGCACTTTTCATTTTTTAAAATTTGAGACAGGCTCTCATTAAGTTGCTGAGGCTGGCCTCAAACTTGAGATCCTCCTTTCTCAGCTTTGCAAGCCAGTGGGATTATAGGCATGCACCACCATGTTCAGCTTTATTCCCATTACTTTTTGCTTCATCTAGAATAAGGCATTGAACTACATTTTGTTCCTCAGTTTAAGTATGTTTAAAAGTATACATTTTAGCTGGGTGCAGTGGTGCTATAATCCCAGCATTTTGGGAGGCTGAGACAAGAGAACCGCAAGTTTAAAGCCAGCCTCAGTAATGGCGAGGCACTAAGCAACTCAGTGAGACACTGTCTCTACATGAAACACAAAATAGGGCTGGGGATGTGACTCAGTGGTCCAGTGCCCTCGAGTTCAATCCCTGGTTAAAAACAACAACAACAACAAAAACCCACACATTTTAATGAATCAATTGCTAAAAAAATGAAGAGTTACTCTGGGGATGTTACTAAAATGAGAAGGTTAAATATATCTTCAATACAAATTTCTGAGATCAAGATGGTATCATATTTTTCTCATTAGGCCGCAAAAAAAATTTTATTTACTGTACTCAGTAGAAGGGATCCTGTTTGATTTTAAGGTACTGCATTTAAGGTCATGCATACTTCCTAACAATCAACAACATAATTCCACTTAGCTGAATTCTGTTAAAAATACAGAACTTCCTAAAAACCACGTGGGGTATCACCCTTTCTTCCACCTACTCTGTCAGTTACAAGTAGTACTCTATGTTTTCACGCACACTGTGAATGTTAGACTGCTAAGTTACACTGAGGTGTTGCTACTTCTTTATCCAAGAGCCAGATTATGATCTTTTACCTAAAAAAAAAAAGCATAATACCTCCATACCCATGAATTAGGTATATACGGACCTATGCTTTTCTACCTTTTTTTTCCCCCCAACTCAAGACTACATTTCAAAACCAGTTGGGCTATCTTTAAGGAATGGTTCAGGTTGTGCAGGTACTTTTTTCCATAAAAGAAGATAAAAACTACAGAGAATCAGAGTTGTTGTAAAAATACAACACTGGAAGTTAAGAATAGGGAGTTTTAAAGGACTAAGTTTTAATATATCCATGAATAAAAAAATGAGAGGAAAATGGCATCATGTAGAGTACTGTTTGGAAGCAGCAGATAATTCAACCAGGCAAAGAAAACTGACAAAACAGAATTTGGCCTAAAGTAGTTGTTCACTATGGAGTTAAAATTTTTTTCATCAAAAATTAATATTCTCACCAGCTCCAGAGGCTGAGGCAGGAGGATCACAAGTTCAAAGCCAGCCACAGCAAAAGCAAGGCGCTAAGCAACTCAGTGAGACCCTGTCTCTAAATAAAATACTATAAAATAGGGCTGGGGATGTGGCTCAGTGGTCAAGTGCCCTAGAGTTCTATCCCTGGTAACCACCCCCCCACACACACACAAATTAATATTCTCCCTTGCTGCAGTGGCTGGGTGGTGGGCTCATGCCCAGGGTCAAGGCACTTCCAGTACCACAGCCCAGGAATGCCTGTTTTTTGTTTTTTTAAATGAAAAAGAAAAAAAATTCTCAACCAATAGTTTGTTAACACATAAAGCATTTTCATGCTGTTTTCAGGCTTTTAAAATGTTTTCCTTTTTAATTCTTCTTCACCCAGTTATCGCTGCTTTCCCAGGTTGGTTGGTTTCTTTCTTTCTTTCTCTTTCTTTTCTGCATGAATTTTTTGCAGAATAATTTTTCCTACTCTTCCGTATTTGTGATAGGGAAAAACTAGAACACAAATGCATGTAAATTTAACATAAATGATCAACAACTGAAATGGCTAATAACAGAAGATCAGTTTGAATACTTGAATAGCTACAAAACCACCTCAAATCACCAAGTTACCAACACTCAAAAACTTGATTTGGTAATACTCATTTTGACCAAACTACTCTGCTGAAAATTTCCCTTTAATCCAAATTTTGGCATGAAGTGCCTATCTATATAGTAACCAATAACATTCACAAAGTATCTTCATTTGCATTTAATGTAGGACAGCTAAAAAACAAGGCCTCAAATACACTTTAAGAAGCTGGAAAAACCAAAGACACAGATTGGTCAGGGAAAGGCAAAATGTTATTGTTTGTGCCACTAGGCAAGGAATTCTAGGAATTAATCAATCACGTTCCCCAACTCTAACAAAGGCTGCAAACTTAGCCCTATGAGGCTTCCAACTCCAATGGAATGCTGTGTACACTGAACAAAATATCAAGATACCTGAGTACTACTTCATTCTACTGTATTTCCTATCTTTGTCATCCTTGGCAACAGTCCAAAATAATAGTCATTATCCTCCTATACTGATTTTTCTTTATATTCTCTTACCTCACACCATTTTATTCTGGCTGTTCTCCTTCCTAATCATTATCATTGAGGCCTCCAGAATTCCTACTGTAAGATTAAAATATATATGTATATTCTCCTCTCCCCCTAAACACACACATTGAGCTCTTCACAGAATGATGTCATCTTTCTAGTTTAAATCCTGGTGCTTCTGAAGTACAATATTTCTCAAATATTTTTTTCAGAGTAGATGCTACTTATTTTTTCATACTCCAATCAGCTTTTAGCTCTTCAATACTATTTCCAACATCATCACTTCACAGGAGGAAATAAATGCCTCCTTCGAGGTTCATGCCTTCTAGCTAGTTTTCCTTTGTCCCTGCCGTCTACTAAATTTCTAATCATCACTCAGATTCATCCTAAACTCAGGGTCCTGGCTAACAAGTCTTTCCATCCTAACTTCCATCATCATCAACATCCATGTGAATGACCTATCTAAAATTGAAGAACTGGCCAGAAGCCGTGGTACATGCCTATAATTCTAGCTACTCAGGAAGCTGAGGCAGGAGGATTGAGACCAGCCTGGGCATACAGCCAAGACCCTATCCCAAAGCAAAAAATAAAAAGGGTTGGGGATATAGTTCAGTGGTAGAGCACCCCTGGGTTCGGTCTCCAGTAAATTATTATTTAATTAAAATAAATTATTATTTAATTAAAATAAATTATTATTTAATTAAATTTAAGAACTGAGAGGCCTGGACTCCACTCCCTAATTAATGTTCTACCTCTAAAATCCTGAATTGCAACCTCAATATCAAATCTCTAATGTTCCAGTTTCACTCTCTTTTCTTCTTTTAGTATTTGGTTGTATCAAGAATCTGGAGAGTCCCTCCTTATCATCTTTTTCTAGCTACCTTTACTTCTTACAACTTTGAAGCTTCTCTATAATCCATGCCTCCCCTCCTACCCCAGACAGGATCTCACTAAATTGCTGCAGCTGGCCTTGAACTTGAAATCCTGAGATTACACACCTGCTACTGTGACCGGCTATCAACTCTATTTTATAAATGAGAAAACTAGGGCCAGGTGTGATACATGCCTGTAATCCCAGGCATTTGTAATCCAGGATTACAAATTTTAGGCTGGCCTCTTCAATTTACCAAGACCTTGTCCAAAAAAAAAAAAATTGAGGAGGAGTTTGGGGATGTAGCTCACTAGAAGAGCACCTGCCCAACTAGCATGCATGAAGCCCAGTACGAGGGAGGGAAAAACACTAAAGCTTGCAATGTTAAGTATCTTGTCCACAGCAAGGTTGTTATTAAGTGGTAGAGCTAGGATTCAAACCCACGCAGTCTGATTTCCAGAGCTTGTATCCTTAATCATCAAGAAGCAATCTTCCTGCTTACTAGCTTAAATTTCAGCTCAACTTGGTATACAAAATATCCTTTCCAACTTCATTTGCCACTCCTTGCCAAGCACTTTACATATTATTGCCATGCCTTTCTGCTTGTTTTCTCCACTCCTACCTTCTGCCTGGAGAAATTCCACACATTCTTCAAGAATTATCCCAAAACATCCTCTCAGTGATGTTTTCTTTTCAAATTAAGATTGTCAATTCCTTATTTATGGTTCCAATAGCATTTTCTTTCTAATTCACTTTATTATTTACTTACAATAATGTCTTCCCCTACTAGATTGCCAGCACTCTAAAAGAATCTATCTTATCTAATACCTTATTCAATTTGCAACCATAATGCCTAGCACAATGCCTGGTTTGAAGCAGATGCTCAATAAATGCTATACAAGTAAATTGTCCCACACTTTTCCTATTTCTTTTTTTTTTTAATACCTTTATTTTTTATGTGGTGCTGAGGATCAAACCCAGTGCCTCACACATGCTAGGTAAGTACTCTACCACTGAGCTACAATCCCAGCCCTCCCTATTTCAATCCTACCCATTCTTCAAGGCCCTTTTTGCCTGTAAAAACCCTTCATAAAGGGGTAGGGATGTAGCTCAGTGATAGAGCATTTGCCTAACATGTAGAAGGCCCTGGATTTGATCCCCAGCACTGACAAAACCAAAAAACTCCTTTGTAGATCATTCTGGTTCAGAGCCATTACTACCACCTTCAAACTCAGACAACTAACGTGCTGGCTCTTCCATCAATCTAGCAATTATTAATCATGCTGGTCCTTATGAAATGTATTAACTTTTCCTAAGTACTGATTTCCCCAAGGGCTCTGTCTGTATTTTACTTTTTATTCTTATGTTGCCTGTTACACACATCTGTTGTCTGTTTTGAAGCACAAAGCAGGAATTTTAAGAAAAGTTGCTATTGAATTACTTTGATATTTCAAAATGTATTTTATATATCACACAAGGACATCCCATTAGCTTCAGTTTATTTCATTTCTGTGCATAAACAAAGATTTTTATGGGCTGGGGCTATAGCTCAGTGGTAGAGCACTTGCCTAGCATGTGTGAGGCACTGGGTTCGATCCTCAGCACTACATATAAATAATAAATGAATAAAATAAAGATCCGTCAACAACTAAAAAAAATTTAAAAAAAAAAATTTTTATGATGAAATGAAGTCATGATTGCCACTATAACGTAGCTCATTTAATAGATCAAGGTTCTTTTCACCAACTTTACAACACTTGCCAATTCATTCAATAGCTCTAAAACCTGAAGCTTTTGCCTCTCTACTGAATAGTTTTATTTCATACTTGGCATTTTCCCTCTAAGATAACTTGTTATCATAATGTTCTCTCGTTTTCTCTCTCTCATATACACATACACACACGTACTCTCTGTTCCTTTGCTTTCTCTAGGACACATGATACTGAAGCTTTTAGTATGGTCAACAGTTTAATGGGGAAGGAAAGAAGAAAAACCATTTTCAGGAGTTATCATTTTACATAAGTCAGTCTCCAAAACAGACTTTGTAAACAAAAATTTAAAATCAATCTGCTTTAAAATAACAAACAGCTGAGCATGATGGCACATACTTGTAATTCCAGTGACTTGGAAAGCTGAGGCAGGAGGATCACAAAGCAAGGGTGAGACTGTCTCACAAAAAATAAAAGGACTAGAGATGTAGCTCAATGTGTAAGGCCCTGGGCTTAATCCTCAGTACTGTTAAAAAAAAAAAAGAGAGAGAGAGAGAGAGAGAGGGAGGGAGGGAGACAGGACAGGAGAAAGGAAGAAAAAAGGTAAAGAATGAACCAATGAACAATCTAGTAAGAGACACTGAAGTAGCTATACGACCCCAAGACCTATGTGGGTCATCAGAAAATCTCTAATAAAAATAAGCAATTCTAATAAAGCTAAGGTACTGGAAAACTGTTCAGCCAAACGATCTCAGATTAATAAGCAGGACGGCTGGTTACACAATCTAAATAAATCACAAGGCTGCCCATCAAAAACACATCAGGACAAAATAAAACATACTTCAGCACCTTGGTTCAGTCTGAAAGTGAGATAATATATGGTCAATAAAACCTAGGAAATAAGGGGAAAATGTTGAATGTAAAAGAAAGTTGTCACATTGTAGGTGCTAAAATGAACATACAAAATATGTTAAGTGATAAAGGTGACTTTTTGTATTACGACTAACAGAATTGATAATCTCAAGGACAATCCAGCTTCACAAATTTGGGACAGTCTACACAACAAAAAGTCCAATTTACAGTAACTGGGGAAGAAAAGAATTATTTGAACAATTCGGGCCAAGTAAACTCTGGAGGGGAGGAAGAAAAGCAATATACATAAATTCAGGGTTTTGTATTTTAATTACCAACACCAATTTTGCTGATGTGGCAGTAAGGCACTGGTGCAGATAAAGTTAGATGTTTTCTAATTTGTTTCCATTTTCTTATTTGCACTTTAGCTAAAATACAGAAAAATGCTTAACAGAATAGTTAAAAGATCATATAAATCACATAAATCTCACCCAAATCATTTGGGCTATATTACCTTTTAAACAGAATTTGACCTGTGCCTGTACTAATATGTAACAACAAATCCCACCATTAAGTACGCCTATTATGCACAAATTAAAAAAAACTGTTTTTGACCTGAGCCAGCAGCTGGACTGGGCCTAAAACTGAATTTGTTTTACCCAGGGAGCCTAATCACCCATTATCAGTGACATGAAATTGCTACCAATAGTTTTATTTATTTACTGGTTATTTTTACTTATTCCTGAGAGAATTCATCTTGGTGTAATTATACAGGCATGGAATATCTTATTCTAATTAGGACCCCATTTTATGGATACAGGATGGTGGGATTCACTATGGTGTATTCACATATGTACACAGAAAAATTATATTGGGTTCATTCTGTCTTTCCTTTTCCTATTCTCCCTCCCTTCCCTTCATTTCCCTTTGTCTAATCTACTGAATATCTATTCTTTCCCTCTCCCAGCTTATTGTGGGTTAGTGTCCACATATTGGTGAAAACATTTAACCTTTGGCTTTTGAGGATTGTCTTATTTCACTTAGCATGATAGTCTCCAAATGTATCCATTTACGGCAAAAGTCATTCTTCTTTATGGCTAATACTGAATTGTGTATATGTAACACATTTTATTTATCCATTCATTTGTGTTTTTTTTTTAATTTTTTTTTAGTTGTAGATGGACAGTGTCTTTATTTTATTGCTTTGCATGTGGTGCTGAGGATCGAACCCAGGGCCTCACACATGTGAAGCAAGTGCTCTACCACTGAGCTACAATCCCAGCCCCTATCCATTCATTTGTTGAAGGGTACCTAGGTGGGTTCCAAAGCTTAGCTATTATGAATTGAGCTGCTATAAATATTGATGCGGCAGTGTCAATGTAATATGCTGATTTTAAATCCTTTGGCTATACATGGAGGAGAGGGATAACTGGGTCAAATGGTGGTTTCATTCCTAGTTTTTTGAGCTACCAATAATTTTAGTGATGAGCTAACTTAATCCCATTTAGATATGAATCACCTATAGTATTCAAATCTCCCAAACTTCATAAGATGTGAATTTCAGGCATCTGATATTAAACACTGGAAGATCAATATCCTTTTAAAAACCTACATGACCATGAAATGTAGGCCTTCTGACCAGAAACATAAAACCTAAAATTTCAACACAGTAAGGAGAAGTTCCAAGGAGTAAAAGATTACTTGTATTCAGTACCAATGATGTTGTCTATATTATTACTACAAAATGGTACATATGCAAGCACCATATCCTGGAATTAAATGAAATCTTTTGTTCTAACAAGTTAAACTTTTATTGAATTAGCACAGTGATCATTTATCTTTAGGCAACCAATGTTCTTGACAGTCAACTGTAACATTATGGTAAAAAAAAAACAATGTAAAAGACCAAAACAAAGCCTAAAAATGAAAATTTTAAGTGGATTTGGGGGATCTATATGAAAGCTGGATTTCCAAGTAACTTCAGAGCAAGTTGTAAGATTCCATAAGCAGTGCAAACTAGTCTGTTACACAGTCTTTTAAAATGTGATCCATGGTCTGCGGTTATGGCTCAGTGGTAGAGTGCTAGCCTCGTACGTGTGAGGCACTGGGTTCAATCCTCAGCACCACATAAAAACAAATAAATAAAATAAAGGTATTGTGTCCATCTACAACTAAAAATTTTTTTTTTTAAAAAATGTGATCCATACAAGAAATTCCAACTGGCTAACAAATTCCATAAAGAAATGAAAGCTGTCATCAACAACAGCATACAACTAAGTGCATAAGATATGACAACCATAAACTGTACTTAACTATAATTTTCTATACTAACGAGCTCCTTTCCTATTTACCTAAAGCAAATGGCTTTTTTCCCCATGCCAATAAATCATAAATATGACTGTCTTGGACTCACAACTCACCTGAAAAGAATCAGCTTTATCCTTAGAACCTCATGTTTATTGCATGTAGAAAACATTATTATATAAATGACACAAACAAGAAGATTCATAAGCATAAGGAGAGTATAATTCACTATTCATGAAATGTGACTGGTTATTTCACATTCCGGTGAAAAATGGCAAGGGAAATTAACACACTGAGAGAGAAATACAGTAAGAAAATGCAGAAACAACTTGTATAGTGTACTTTATTCCCATCTCCTTAGAATTACAGGATTTCTTGGTAGGATGAGTGCCTGAACTATCAATTTCTTTTTTTTTTCTTTTTAAAAAGATATCTCAGAACAAGGAGTCTACAACTTTGGTGGGGGGGGGGACTGGGGATTGAATCTATGAGTGCTTTATCACTAACCTACATCCTCAGTCCTTTAAATTTAAAAAAAAAAAAAACAACCCTTTTTTAATAATTTTATTATTTCTTTATGTGGTGCTGAGCATTGAACACAGTGCTTCACACGTGCTAGGCAAATGCTCTACCACTGAGCCACAACCCCAGCCCACTCCAGTCCTTTTTAAAATTTTGAAGCAAGGTCTTAAGTTGCTGAAGGTCTTGCTAAATTGCTGAGGCTGGCCTTCCAACTTGAGAGCCTCCTGCCTCAGTCTCCCAAGGTGCTAGGACTATAGACATGCCCCACCATGCCCAGTTCCTTTAATACTTTATTCAGCTCTTTCCAATCAATGCCTGGAATAGCTGGATAACCAGCCTTGAGAACAGCTATTAGCCTAGGTACAAATCAATGTCATTCTTTTAAGAATCAAAAGAGGCTCAAATTGGAATTTTTTTTAATTTTTTTTTTTAGTTGTAGATGGACACAATGACTTTATTTATTTATTTTTTTCGTAGTGCTGAGGATCGAACTCCATGCCTCACACTTGCTAGGCGAGCACTCTGCCACTGAGCCACAACCTCAACCCTCAAATTGGAATTTTTAAATTAAAAATAAAAACACGAAAAGGGAAAACATTTTAATGGACGCGTACATTCAGATTTCAAAACGGTGCTAACAGTGTTTAAACATTGCACCAGTATTATCTGAGAGGATGAGTGAAAAAACTAACGTACAACAAAAGTATCTATCTAAAAAAAATATTTAAGGAAATCTTTATTCTACAATGATTTCAACTTACTGACCAAGTTACATGGTAAAGAAAAATCAGTTCGAATCGTTTTTAATCTCCATGGTAGTATTTTAAGTTGATAGGCTCTCCCAGAGAGCTTAGAATCTTAAGCAACTGTCAGCCCTCAATTTGAACAAATCTGCTTACCTATTGTGTGTAAACATCAATTCTGTCCTGTCTCAGAAACATTTAACTTCTTCTAGGGTTACTGTGCAGACACCTCTTCCAGGGGAAGAGTAACTCCTTTTGACGAAACTGTTGACAGTTTTGTAGTGTTTCTTCCTATCCACGAAGCTGTTTTTTGTTTTAAATGCTGCCCACCCCACCCCCCACACCCGCATTCTGCGCTTAAAGTCTGGGCTGCCAATTCTTCCTTGGCCTGGACCCTTCACCCTTCTCCAATCCCATATGGTCCCCCAATTTCAGCGCCGGGAGGCAACTGTGAGCCAAGCGCGAACCCCTGCGGCTGGCGTTAGCTAGGCGCGGATAGGGCGAACGGATGGGCAAGCGTGGGCCAAAGCTAAAGCGATTTCGAACCGCTTGTCGCCGGGCCCGAGTGGCTGAAGGTCTCAGAGCCCCTCTGTCCGCCCCGGCAAGCCGAGAGTGCAGCCGTCGCGGAGCAGGAAGCTAGTCGCGGCCGCTGTGACAGGCCGAATAGGAAAAGAAAGGGGCTCACTGCAGGCAATAGCCTCAAACCTTGGGCTAGGAAACCCCAAGAACAAAACCGCCGCCCCATCCTGAAGGCAACGAGAGACCGCAGAGCCACCAACTCAGCCCAGCCCAGCAGGGGCCCGCCCAGGGGCCACTCCCCAAGGGAGGCAGCCAGTCACTCGCTAGCCCTGCCGGGCCCGCTCCCGAGGGGACGGGCTCCCTCCCGCCCTCACATACAGCTCCTCACGCCAGGCCCCCAAGGCTTCGTCCACCTCTCACCTTTGACGACGCGGTCAGCCCCCGGAGGGGGAGGTGGGGGCGGGGGTGGGGGCGGTGCAGCCCGGGCCGGCTCCGGGGCGGCCATGCTGGGCCCGGGGCTCGGCTAGGCGCTGGGCCGGGCGGGGCTGGGGGCGGGGGCGGCGGCTACAAGAGCCAAGCGGCGGCGCCGCCGGGGAACATGGCGGACTCTCTTTCCCTTCAGAGGGGCTAAGACCGGCATGCATTGCGCGTGCGGGGGCGGAGGCGGGGCAGGCTCTAGGGAGTTGGGCAAAATTACTGAAGCTAGGAGAGAAAAAGGACGAGGCCAAGGGATCATGTTAAAATTCTTTGCAAGTGAGCAGAGGAAGCAGTCCAGAGCTGGTTGCTGCGATAAATGAGTGCAACGAAAAATGACACTGGCTCTCACAAATTTCCCAGTAAAATGGAGAGACGTGATCAAACCTCAGAACCTCCCACTAGCAGAAACAAAAGTATAACAATTTAGCTAGCAGATATGAGTACTAAATAGTTGCGGGGAACGATAGAGAAGGCACTGTAGGTTCTAGAGCAGAGACATGACCATTCAAAATGGAGTTTGAAATGGAATTTTGGCTCTTGTGTTTAGGCTTTGGAATTGTCAAGAGTTTGAAAGCACAGACTAAGAATGCAGATGAAGCAGTATAGGGGAAGTGAAGGAATGACACCAAAAGATATTGAAAGTGCAGAATTCACCTGAAAAGAACATAGCTTCCCTCTTGATTCATTCAGAAAATAGATTTGGAAGGCAGAGGGGCAAATAGAGAATTAAAAATTAATTCCAAGCTGGGACTGTAGCTCAGCGGTGGAGCGCTTGCCTAGCACGCGTGAGGCACTGGGTTCGATCCTCAGCACCGCAAAAAATAATTAAGGGTATTGTGTCCCTATTGTGTCCATCTATAACTAAAAAAAAAAAAAAAAATTTTAAGTTCCTTATTTCTGTTCATACACAGAATCTGGGTCCAACTGATTGAACTTTATTTATAAAGTCCAAGGTGACTGATAGTCATGGGGAAGGAGGCAGAAGAACTTTTCCATCAGTATGTATATGACAAAGAAACTAGCTTATCTACTAAGATCTATATATATGTCTTGATGGCCTAGGATCCAAGTGGGATGGAAGGTGAAATTCCTGCTCAATAAAACATTTGCTCAGAATCTGTTCATAATAGATGGTGATGAGGTAAGTAGTAAAACAAAGGTCTCAGTGCCTTTCTACTCTGTCAATCTCAATGACCTGGAGACCTAGGATTTTTTTTAAAAAAATAGGAAATTCCAACAGGTACTCTTTGCAAAGACAGCTCAAAAAATATCTTACAGGGAGGGGATTTTTGGAGCAAGGCAGGGTGAAGGTGGACTTTTCTGGCATGGAAGTGCCACATCCCCAAGGGAAGGGAAAGGAAGGGGAGGGAGTCCATGGGAAGAGAGCAAGGAAAGGACAAGGAGGCACATCACAAACATGAAAGGTAGGGCTGGGGATGTGGCTTAGTGTTACAACATTTGCCTGGCATGTGTAAGGCTTTGGGTTTGAACCCCAACACCACCAAAAATAAATCTACAAACCTGTAAAAGGGAGAGTACTAGGAATACCTGCATGAGGAGTGAATTTGTAAGGAGTTTTTCCAGAAAGTCTCTCTCAGGAATGGAGAAAGGAAGTGTATTACATTGAGTGCCTCTGTCAGAAAAGAAATAAGAAACCTTATTTAAGGGCCCACCAACTTCCACCCTAAGTGCCTTCATCACCTCTTCAGTTCCTCACTTTAACTCCATCAAAAGCAATTTCATATATTCTAGGCCTCCCTACCCCAATACAAAAGAACAAGAGGGAAGAAAGACAAAGAATTAAATAGAACTCTTATAGATTTATTAATGAAAAATATTTTACAAAAACAGTATGTTTGGCCCTAATAGTTCAGCTGACTCAGGGTTTACAACAGCGACTGAGCAAGTGGCAGTAATGACTCTGCTGCTGAGGACAAGAGGGTATGTTAGTGTGCATGACTCCATCTGTTCAGAAGGGCGAATGTTAGGTTGGCAGCTCCACATTCTAGGCCTAAGGTTGGGGCACAGGGAAGGCTGACAGTCCATGAATGATGTGGTTAGGACCATGACCCCAGAGCTACAGGTCCCTGTAAGGATGGGAGATGGGGAAGACAAAGGGTCAAGTAATAGAGATAAATGGATAAAACAAAAAATAGTGATCTGAGGATGAGGGTTCAGGTGGAGAGGGAGCACAACAGTATCCAGTAATAAAATGATAACCTTAAGATACCAAGGAGTGGCTACTGTCCAGTAATATAATGGATTCAACTTTAAAATGACTCAAAGCCCTAATAGCAGCTGCTTCCTTTGGCTAGGGAAATTAAATTTCAAAAATTCCCTCCCAAGTAGCCAAGTCTCTCCTTTAGAGGTTCCTAGTACCCCTTGGAGAAACTGATAATTCTATATTGAGATAAGACTATCACAACCATGGCGAGAACATAAGGTACCAACTCTGCCACAGTACAGTTTTACAGAGGACGGTATGGCCCCAGAAAAGGAAAGGGGTGATTCTTACCACCTGCTATGCTGCAGGACTCTAGCCCTGTTTTGCTCACTTCCAGGAGCATCTGCTAGAACAAAAAGAAGGCCCTCTCCCCCTACCCTGTGTCCAGACTGGGAGGCATAACTGCTTTGCCTCCAGTCGTCATCTGGAGGTATATCTACTCTTCGAGGACCAGGGGTTCGGGACCCCAGAACAGGACCTAAATTCCAAGCTGATCTGCTAGATGACGGAGACAGAGAGTGAGAGGGTGAATTAAAAAGATCCCCCCAGGAGTGAGTATGAGGAACTTGAAGGCCCTGGCCTCTTTCTGGTAGTGTGGCAGTGTGGGTTAGCTGAGGCTTGCTCCCTGGAGTAGTTAGGAATCTGGCCCCAACTTGCTGGTTAGTCTCTGACCAGGGTCCCCGGAAGGCATCAGTTCTGGAACGATGGGGAAGACTCTGGTAGTTCAAAGTCCTTCCTGTGTATTTGACTCCCTGGGAAGTTTCACTCCTGTCACACATAGCCAGAAACTGCTGGACGCTCCTCGAAGTTCCTGGAGAAATAAAAGAAACCCAAAGTTTGAGTATATTCAGAAAATAATTCTCCCTCCCAGAGGACCATTCTTGTTCTGCCCCACTCTTCACTCCTCCAAGAACATCCACATAAAAGATGGAACTTAGCTTTGCTTTTGATTTCATTTTTTAAAAATTCTTAATATACATCAAAATCAAGTCTTAGCCTGGTGTGGTGGCACACACCTATAATCCCAGCTACTTGGGGGGCTGAGGAAGGAGGATCACAAGTTCAAGGCTAGCCTGGCAACTTGGTAACACCCTGTCTCAAAATTTTAAAAAGGGCTAAGATATAGTTCAGTGGTAGAGAGCCTGCCTAGCATGTGTGAGGATCTGGGTTCAATCCCCAGTACCACAAAAAGTCTCTTACCTCCAAGTTGGGCAAATGAAACAGTCTCCTGGATATTGCCGTACCTACCTTACTCCACTATAATCCCTCCTCCAGCACTCACATACACAATCCCTCCTTGTGCACACACACCATAGATCCCTAATCTAGCAAATATATTTCCCTTGTGATGACTCTATTCCTTGAGCAACTACTCTAAAATCTTAAGTTTTTCTTAACATGGTACTTTCACCCCAGTTAAGTTGCCTCTGTTTATATTCTTGCTCAATCTCTGAAATCTCATGCTTTTATTCACATCATTCCTTCCACAGGCAAAATGTAGAATGCCTTTTCTTCATTTATTTGATCTTGGCACTAGCAATATCATACGCTGTAGCTCTTTGTTGGGGGAGGGAAGAGAATGCCCTATGGATTGTATGATGTTTAGCCGCATCTCTGGCCTCTGCCCATTAAGTACCAGTAGTTCCTCCTCTCTCCTCATTGAGAATTACTGCCTTAAGCTACAGATTCAGCCCATGAGGAGGAAAAGGAGAATATCTTACTATGGAGGGTCAGAGAATGCCAGAATGATGCTGCCCATCTTCCCCAGGATCATCTGGGTCTATATACATGGCACTGGGTACTCCAGGTACAGTCTCTCACATTCACTCCTTGTCCTCCTACACCATCCTTCAACTGAAACTCAGTGAATAGGATGAGAGAAAACTAGATGCTAGCGATCTCATTTTCTCCTCACATGCACAAAGCCCTGGGTTCAATCCCCAGCACCAAAAGAAAAAGAAAGAAATGAGATAAAATTTTCTGTTTGAGAGGATCCCAAAGTCTGGGTATTAGCCACTTTGGTCTTTTAAAAGATATCCTATCATGGCTGAAAAAGTTTATTCTCTTGAGTAGCCAGATTAGACCCCAGTCTAAGAACCATGGTATGCCTAAGAAAGAATTCAGTCATAATCCATTGAGATCAATGTTTGATATTGAAACAGTAATTCATATCCTTATATCATTCCACCTTGGGACACCCCACCCTCCTAAAAGGTATACTGATTTGACCCCCTAGAAGGGGGGCTGGGATTGTGGCTCAGCGGTAGAGCGCTTGCCTCGCATGCGTGAGGCCCTGGGTTCGATCCTCAGCACCACATACAAAGCAATAAAATAAAGACATTGTGTCCATCTACAACTAAGAAAAAATTAAAAAAAAAAAAAAAAGAGTCCCCTAGAAGGTACCACATTCTAGCATATAATATTAGATTGGGGAGAGTTACCTGGGGGTCTATAGGGCTCCCCTGCCATGCTGGGCATCAGGACATCTGGGGACAGGAACTGTGGTTGGGGAGGGTAGAGTTGGGGATCAAGGAGAAACACAGAAGGGTCATGGATGACAGGGAGGGAAGAGGAGCTGGAACAACGGTGCCCGGGTTCCAAAGGCTTTTTCTTCAGGTTTGATGGATCCTTATAATGAGACAAGACAAAAAACACAAAGATGAGGATTAACCCAAAGCAGGATGAGGTTGGGTAAACACAATGAGGCAAGCAGGAGGAAATGGAGGGAACTAGAACACAAACACACCTTATCTAGGGAGGGACCCAATTTACTCAGCCACTCTCCCTGTCAGACCTTCTAGGAAACTATTAACTTCAGATCCTCTTCCTGTTACCAGTTTTCATCATATTCACCATCTTCCTAATATTCAGGTGTCCAGACAGATTGAGAAAAATAACTAAAAAAAATTGGGAACTAAAATGTATCTGCTGAAATAGAATCAAGAACTCTATTCCATCTTCTATCCCATCACTGCTGCATTTCAGTTTCCTATTCCTGTCAAGTTTGTATTCACAAATACTTATGTCCTGCTTGATAATGTATTAGTTATTAACATTTGTGGTAAACACCCAGAAATATCTCCTTTAACATCTGAAACACTTATACATCCAAAACTGAATGAACATTCTTCTGAACTCCTCCTCCCACTATCATATTTTATGTCATCCAGGCACAAACATTGGCATTGCCCTTGACTTCCCATTCCATCAGTTGCCAAGTACTGTCATTTCTATCTATGCATTTCATATTTAAACTCACCTGGACCTCTGCAATAGGTTTCAATCTGATCTTCCTGTCTCCTGTTACCTCTTTACTGTGACCTACAAAGTTCTACATGATATTTGCATTGCTGATTTTTCTTACTCTATCCCCCACCATTCCTGTATCAAGGTTGTGTCCTGACTCTTCTCCTCTCTTTGCAATGTTCTCTTCCTCTTTTCGGTGGCTAGGATTCCAAAATCTCCATTTCTAGTTCATATGTCTTATATCCAAAGACCTAGTAGTTATCTCCACTCATACATAATATCACTAAAATAGAACATATATCTTCCTCAAATAATCATTATCAATCCTTAAAAACTTGGTTATCAGGGCTGGGGTTGTAGCTCAGTGGTGGAGTGCTTGCCTTGCATGTGTGAGGCACTGAGTTTGATCCTCAGCACCACATAAAAATAAATAAAAGTATTGTGTCATCTACAACTAAAACAAAGAATATTTAAAAAACAAACAAAGAACTTGGTTATAATTCGTGGTTCCCCTTTCCCCACATCCAGGCAGACATGTAACAAGTCTTATTTATAATTACTTCCTAAGCAGTTCTCTAATATTTAATTCTCTATTCTTCCAAACTCTGTACTGTAAGATACAGGGTTCTCTGTGGTCTGTGATCTGAAACTTGTTTCTTTCCCATTTGTCAATACTCTCCATCACCTCCCCTCACCAGACTCTGTATTCCTGCCATACCAATGAACCTCTCTTAATTCAGTTCATACTTGCCTAGAGTCCCTTTACCAGCTGTATCCTTTTTGCTTCCTCCAAGGTTTCTCTGATTCTTCAAGCTCAGTTTAGACATCCTTTCCATTATGTTCCTTATCATATAATTGCTTATTTATATGTTCCTCCTATGAAACTAAGTTTCATAAAAGCAGGGGCTGTATCTAATTCACCACTTCTAGCATTTGGCACAATAACAAGAATATAAGCCTAATAAGCATTTGCTTAAAAAATAAGTCAATTAATAAATGAATGAGGGGCTGGGATTGTAGCTCAGTGGTAGAGTTCTTGACTTGCATGCGTTAAGCACTGGGTTCGATCCTCAGCACCACATAAAAATAAATAAAGATATTGTGTCCATAAAAAAATAAAAAATTAAAAAAATAAAATAAATGAATGATACAGAAGTCAGAAGAAAGGAAGCCAATTCTCCTAAGACAATAACATCTTGCATTAAATACACTGAAAAAACGTGAGAACAAATGGTGGGCAGAAGAGACTACCTTCTCCAAAAAGAACAGCAAGCTGTTCAATTATTTAGGCACTTATGAATAAAATGGAAAAAAATTGTGCCTTGGGAGAGAAACTGGATCAGAAGGAGCTGATAGAACAGAGACATAGCTTTTTCTGTATATCCTTTTGTACCTTTTTATTTTTGTACCATGTATTTAAAACTGTTTTTTAAAGAGTCTGGGAGCCAGGCTCAGTGGCACACGCCTGTAATCCCTGCACTTAGGGAGGCTGAGACAGGAGAATCGCGAGTTCAAAGCCAGCCTCAGCAATAGCGAGGCACTAAGCAACTCAGTGAGACTCTGTCTCTACATAAAACACAAAATAGAGCTGGGGATGTGGCTCAGGGGTTGAGTACCCCTGAGTTCAATCCCTGGTACCAAAAAAAGGGGCAGGGATTAGGGACATAGCTCAGTGCAGAGCACTAGCATAGCATACATAAGGTTCTAGGTTTAATACCCAGCACAAAAAATAAAATTAAAATTAAATGAAATAAAATAAAACCTGGTTTAAAAATTTTTTGAACTGAACAGATAGATAAGCTTCAGTGCATGGGTACTTTGCTTCCTGATCGCTATTGTAATGAAAACTCAACTTGTCTTGGTCAAGTGTGTGAAATTCTTAAAATGACAGATTACATATAAATCCTTGAGTTTGTTGATCTCTACTTGTTTGAGTTTTCCAGTCCCTTCCACCTATCTATACATTATTGTATCAGTACTTAATGAAATACCTTACAGAGAAGGATTTTTAATCATTATCCTTTTCTTGCTAATGCCTGTGCTTCACTTTAGATTAAAAACACACTGGACCCCACTCAGTTGTGTACTCGGGTGAGGAGTAAATTGCTAAACAATATCCTATCCTATTTCTCCCTTTAATAAGTACCATGGATTCCGACCCAATCAATAGGCTTTGCTTCTCAGATTCTTCTCAAGGCTACAATGGCTCTTCTTAACCTAGGGAACCCTAAAACACAGTCTTTTAGAACTACTCCAGGAAAGCAACACTCCTCTGGGCTCCAAAAATGTAAGTAAAATAAGGACCATGTGTCTTCATTTTTGCTGAATGCACATGGCTTTCCCCAAATTATAACCTTCAGTTTCTCACTGCTCTTTCACCTCCACTGTTTTGTTACCTAGCAAAGATGAGGGTGCTCTAAATAGAAAGACCCTGATTCTACTTACAAAACTGTGGGAAGAGACTGGAGCCTCCTCCCTCTCTGAGATAATGGTGCCACTGAGATTGCGTGAGACGCGGCGAAAGTTGTCTGCACTGTACTGTTCATCCTCCCCATACTCCCTGCTGAGGCCTCGACAAGCTGCAGCCTTCAAACATATAGACACACACAGGCAGACACATAACATCAGACCTGCGGTTTTCCCACAGGCCCTGTCCTTAGAGATATGGGAGAAATTTAGATAAGACTCTCTAGTGAACATATGAATTAGATATAATTGAAAGATAGTGGCCATGTGGCAATCTCTCAATCAAAAGCAGCCCAATCTCAGACTTGTTCTCTTCTAATAGCCCCACATTACAACACCTCTGCTTTACCAACAACCCTACCACTCATTCCTTTGTACACTTCCTTCTCTAACATACCACCCAAGTCCAGCACCTTAAGTCTTGCTGAGGCTGCTACCTGAGACGCAGGCACTGTGCTGGCTTCAAGGAGAATGTGCTCCATTTCTGCTATTCGGGTCTTTGAGGGGTCAAGACCAGGGGCTGAGTGTAATCTCCCCATGCCATCTGCAGAGCCTGAGAAAGAAAACATAAATACAAGGTAAAACCACCTCTCTCTTGGGGCCTAAACTGAGCCTGGAAGCACAAACTCAGGAGTTCTTCTTTCACTAAGTAACAAATGTGCATTTCCGTTCATGTATGACTGCACACATGATGTAATTATATATTGTGTAGAACCAGAGAAGTGAAAAGTTGTGCTCCATTTGTGTACATTGAATCAAAATGCATTCTGCTGTCATGTAAACTTAATTAGAATAAATTAAAAAAAATTGAAAAAAAGTGCATTTCTGAATCCAACGGGAGAAGGTGCTCCTGGAATTTAGAAACAATGATTTTCAGAATATGGAGAGATTACTGTAGGTCACAACAGGCACAAATCATAGCCCTTAAAGAACTTTATAAAAGGCTATGTACAGACAGCTGAATGTCCTTATCTTACTCCATTTTTGTAAACATACTCAGCTTCTGACAGACTGCAGTCTGAGATTTGTAGTATCTAGAGAAAATTATCTGACAGTGATTTTCTAGAGTATGTGTGGTGATAGAGTAAACTATTATCTCTAGTTTAGTTCAGAATTGAAATGATCATTATAGTAATCATATATCAAACTTCCTCGCATTATATTACAGGAAAATGAGTTCCAGAGTCTGATAGGTAGATAGAAGTTTATTCAGGATTAAGACTCAAATCTCAACTTTCAGCATAGCACTCTTCTTATCACTCTGAGAAGGAGCTCTTAATGAATATTTGATATGTATAAGGCTCTTTTATCTCCCCTTACCCCAGTTTCTCTCAATCACTTACATTCTAAAACAACCATTAATGCAGCTCTAAAGTGGATATGTGACTCCCAAGGGGCTATTCCCAATCCAATTAATTAAGTCTTCTATTCTGAAAATGTATGTGTCCTTGACCTACATTTGATTTGTTGGTTTTGTTTTGTATCGGGGATTGAACTCAGGGGTACTCAACCACTGAGCCATATCTCCAGCCCTATTTTGTGTTTTATTTAGAGACAGGTTCTCACTGAGTTGCTTAGTGCCTCGCCATTGCTGAGGCTGGCTTTGAACTCGCAATTCTCCTGTCTCAGCCTCCCAAAGCGCTGAGATTACAGGCGTGCGCCACTGTGCCCGGCTCTACATTTGATATATATGTCCATGCCCACTTTGTGTCTCATTCTAATATACATATCTAGCTGTTATAAGTACTGAAAATCAGTTGTTTTTAATATTTCCTTGTACTTACATGCATTGGTTCTGATACTGACTCTGATTCATATGAGAGTTTTTAAAATATAGGTTCCCAGCAACTCAGGAAGATGAGGCAAGTTTGAAACCATCCTCAACAACTTAGGGAGATCCTTTCTTTAAAAGGAAAAAGTAACTGGGCTGGGAATGTAGCTCAGCTGTAGTGTGCCTCAGGGTTCAAAATGTAGGAAGGGAGGGGGGAAGGAGAGAGAGGGAAAGGGAGAAGGGCAAGGAGAAGAGGGAAGGAGGGAGGGAGGGAGGGGGCAAGGGAGGAAAGGAAGGAAGGGAAGGAAAAGAAGGAAAGGAAGGAAAGGAATCTTCCTAGACCTCACTATAGACTTGAATGAAGAAGCTTTGTGGTTAGAATCTAGGAATCTTTGGGGTTTTTTTTTTAAATTTTTTAATATCTTTATTTTATTTTGTTTATTTGTTTTATGTGGTGCTGAGGATCAAACCTACCACTGAACTACAGTCCCAGCCCCGGAATCTTTGTTTTTAAAAGAAAAAAGATGGTGTGGAAAAATATCCTTGAATGTTATTAAAGGAAATGTCATAGTATTCCTAAAAAGCAATCTGGAAATATCTATTAAAAATGGGAAATATAAGCTAGGCGCAGTGGTGAACGCCTGTAATCTCAGTGGCTAGGGAGGCTGAGGTAGGAGGATTGCAAGTTCAAAATCAGCCTCAGCAATGGCAAGGCAATAAACAACACAGAGAGACCCTGTCTCAAAATAAAATACAAAATAGGGCTGGGGCTGAGGCTCAGTGGTTGAGTGCCCCTGAATTCAATCCCTAGTACCAAAAAAAAAAAACAAACCTGAAAATATATTTACTTTCTTGCCCAACAATTCTATTCATGAGAATAAGAAAAAATACAAGTTTATAACAATCTATCTATAATTTTCTTCTGGCATTGCTTTTAGTAGCCAAAAACTAAAAATAATGCCCATCTATAGCAAAATGGCTAAATAAATTATTATGTCCTTAACAATTACTTCCCAGCCACTAAAAACTAAGTTAAGTTAAACAAGATGACTTAGAGAATTTTCATGAAATAATGTTGAGTTAAAAAAAAAAAAAAAGATAGACGATCCCCAAGCAAAAAAACAATGTATATGCAGGTCTGCATAGAATTATAAGAACAACAACAAAAAAAGTATATACATATATATATACACACACAGAGATGTATGCTTACTATATTATTACCTGAGGAAGTGAAGATAGAAATGAAATAGACAATAAAACTGTCTATATTAAAGATAGCATGTGTGGGCTGGGGGTGTAGCTCAGCAGCAGAATGCTTGCCTAGCATGCTAGAGGCCCTGGTTCAATCCCTGCAAAACACAGCATGTACACTATGATCCCATTTATATAAAATTATTTCTAGGGGCTGGGATTGTAGCTCAGCGGTAGAGCGCTTGCCTCGCATGCGTGAGGCCCTGGGTTCGATCCTCAGCACCACATACAAAGCAATAAAATAAAGACATTGTGTCCATCTATAACTAAAAAAATATAAAAAAAAAAAAAAATAATAAAATAAAATAAAATTATTTCTAATAATTTATACATATATATACATACTTACATACAGTTTTATATAATATGTACTTATATATATAATGTGTGTGTATATACATGTACTTTAAAGCCATTCTTCAGGTGACTGTGGACAGCCAGTTTAATAATAAGTTATACTTGTAATAGTTAGGATTTGGTATTCCTTTAATCAAGCTTAGTGATTCACAGACAAGGAGGTGGCCGTTAGACAATTGCAATGTGAGCAGATTTTGATTCTTTTTGAGCTATCTGAGCAGAGGATATTGTTGAGGGAATTTCTATATTCAACAGAGGTGGGTTAATATACTAACTCACTGATCAACTATAACAAAATAAAACAAAAGGCTTGATATTATATATTTCCTGATATGGCACAAGAAGTATTACCTGTTAAGTAATCTTATTTTTAAAAATTAACCTGAAAAAAAAAAAAAGAAAAAAAAAAGAAAAAAAAAAAATTAACCTGAAGGCTGGGGATGTGGCTCAGTGATAACAGTGCTTGCTGAGCATTTGAGAGGCCCTGGTTAATATATATATATTTTAGGTATATGCCACCACTCTGGTGTACACCTAAAATTCCAACTAAGGATCACAAATTCAAGTCTAGCCTGGGTAACATAGTAAGACGTTTTTTAAAATAAAATTTTTAAAAAGACTGAGGATGTAACTCAGTGATAGAGCTGTCTATAATGCATGAGGCCCAGGATTCGATACTGAGAAGAAAAAAAAAAAAAAAAGCAAAAATGGAACCTGATTTTAATTGCACCCTTGATTCTAAGTACCAACTTTTAAGAAAAACAGGGGCTAGAAGAACCTATTTTTTAAATTTTTGTTTTGTGGTGCTGGGAATCAAACCAAAATAACCTGTTTTTTAAAAAAACAAAATTTCTTACTAAACTACAATCAGTAAAATCTACAATATATAAAACGCTCTAAGACAAATGAACGCATTTCTTCAACAAATAAATGGCAAGGACCCAGGAGTGATAATACTGTCCTGTAATTCCAACCACTACAGAGGTTGAGGCAGGAGGATTACAAGTTGGAGGCCTATCTGGGCAACTTTCTAAAAACCTGTTTTAAAATAACATAAAATAAAACAGCTGGTGATGTAACTAAATAGTATAGCCTAACATATGTGAGGCCCCAGATTCAATCCCCAGTACCTCAACAACAAAAAAGAAGAGTGGTGTTTATGTAATTCTTTAGGACCTACAATCATGCAAAAAGATCACATACTATATGACACCACTTATATGAAGTGTCTACAACAGGTAAGATAGACAGAAAACAGATTTGTGGTTGCCTGGAGCTGGAGGGGAGAGATGAAGTATACAGTATGACCGCTAATAGGTATAGGGTTTCTTTTGGGGATGATGGCAACATTTTGAAACCAACAGTAGTGGGTTAAGGATGTGGCTCAGTGGTGGAGTGCTTGCCTACCATGCGCAAAGCTCTGGGTTCAATCTATAGCACTGCCCAAAAAATGAGGGGGGCGGGTGGGTAACAATTAAAAGCCAAAAAAAACCCCTGAACTATGGCAATGAATTAACAATTCTGATATATTAAAAACTATTGTATTATACACTTTAAGTAGGGGAAATGATGGTATGTAAATTGTATATTATAAAGTATTTACTTTTTTAAAGAACTAATCTGGTGCTTAATAAATGCTTTATGGTAAGATAAAGTAGTAGTACATGTCTGTAATTCCAGCAAGTAAGAAGGCTCAGGCAGGAGGACCTCAAGTTTGAGACCAGCCTCAGCAATTTAGCAAGAACCTCAGCAACTTAGTGAGAACCTCAACAACTTAGTGAGACCATGTCTTAAAAAATACAAAGGGCTGAGGATATAGCTCAGTGGTAAAGCACCCCCTGGGTTCAACTCCTAGTACCAAAAAAAAAAAAAAAGTTTATAACATTGAACTAGATATTAGCTTTTATTTAGTAGCAAAATAAATAAATTATGGTACATTCATAATAATTATAATAACATTATAATCATAAAACTAATTTTTAAAGTGCTCATAAATATAATTTAAGAAAATCATGGGACTAAACTTTATACTTACCTTACTTTTTGCCAAACCCAAACAAAATACAGTATATGTGTATTTTTTTAAAAAAAGGTTAAAACATTAAAACATTGAGTAAGACTGGCAATGATTTTTGATATTTTAAAACTATCTACAATGAAAAAAGGTTGCTCTTTGGGATATTATAAGGGCTTTTTGTTTTTAAATATAATGTTTAACATTCAACTAGTTAGTTCAATTTTACAATGTATTATTTTATGTTTATTAGCATTCTGAAAATATTTAATGTATTTATTCTCCCTTATATCAGAGAGAAAGGTCACTGAGGCAGACTCTAGGTTTTTTCCTCATTTTTTAGAATATTCCCAATACCACTCCATCCACACACCTAAAGAGCACTTAATAAATGTGATTACAAAATCTGCACTAGGAAGCAAATCCTTAGAAACATATCTTAATATCAAATTTTATATTTATGTGGCATTTGCCCAGAGCTCCAGGGAACAAAGTAGGTACTTAATAAATAAAATGACTGTAATTAAACACTGGATGTCAGCATGCAAGGAACCTGCACAATTATAAAAGCTGTCATACACAAGCTGAAGACAAAGTTCTCTGAGTTAAATTTTACAGAATAATACATTTTAGAGTTGGAATAGATCTTTTAAAGAAATCATTGAACCATTTCTCTCATTTTTTTTTTTTTTTTAAATATTTATTTTTTAGTTGTAGGTGGACACAATAGCTTTATTTTTTATTTTTTTTTTTTATGTGGTGCTGAGGATCGAACCCAGTGCCTCCCGCGTGCAAGGCGAGCACGCTACCACTGCGCCATAACCCCAGCCCCTTCTCTCATTTTTTAAGTAAAAATTTTTTCCTAGGATACTAAGTATCATGTTCAAATTTACATTCAGAATTAAAGTATCAGGAAAATAATTCAGGCTTTGGAGTTAGTGCATGCAATCTAAATTTCAAACATTCTTTATGTCTTCAAATTTCCAGAATTAAATCTGTGATGTGAATGAGATGTAGCTTTGACTCCTCACTCAGTACTATTTTAAGGAGAATCAGTGAAGAGTACCCTATAAAATACTACCTTGAAAATTCTGTAAGACAGGAATTCTGGGGGCTGGGATTGTGGCGCAGTGGTAGCGTGCTCACCTAGCACGTTTCGCGTAAGCACTGGGTTCGATCCTCAGCACCACATAAAAATAAAATAAAGATATTCTGTCCACCTACAACTAAAAAAAATAAAAAATTAAAAAAAGACAGGAATTCTGGAAATTCCTAATGGAATAAAAGATATATTGATATTACTAGTTCATTATGATCTGGATCATACTAGAGATATTGTTCAATAGGGATATCCCAGCTGCAAGGCAGACCTGGAGGTTCAATGTTAGGTATAGCTTCTAAACCACAGAATGATGACATTTCCTCTCAACTTACCCAGTTCCATCATGAGTCACTCTTAAAGACCTGTGAACCATGCTGTAGCACTGCATACTAGAGAAACCATGAATAAATACTTAGTGGTCTCTTTCTTTAGGAGATATTCATTTGCGAGTGATAATTCTACTTCTATTACCCACTCTGTCAAGAAAAATCCCTTTCTTTCAGGCCCTGTTCTGAAGCTCAAGAGTACCACAGAAGTTTTACTACCTCTTACTAAGCTATGAATACTACCTGTATAGAATACCACCCCTCTCATCTTGTCCTGTTTTCAGCTTTTATATGTCCCCTACTCTCCTCTGCCTCTCAACTGTATTCTTACCTGTTTGGCTAAGTGGATGCCAAGCCACATTCTGTGTCCCCCATGCAGAACAGCCATCCTGGGAAGCCTTAAAACTGGCCTGGTATAGAGACTCCAATTCGGATGTCTCCTGCTCTGTGTCTTGGTTCCAATGTGGATGTAAAAGGATATGATTTCTCTCTGGATAGGTTACACAAGTATGGGAATCATGGGTAGAGGACTTCACTCTTGGCCCAAGGACCTCATGTTTAAGCTGAGAATCACAGAATCTTGTGACATTCACCCAGGAATCCAAAGGCAAGGAAGTCCCCAAGTTGATACTGTTACCAATCTCCTTAGGCCTAGTATCTTTTGCTTGACACAGCTTTCCTTGGTTTATACCTGGCTCTCCCAACCTAGGCTGTCCTCCCCTAGAAGTTTCACTGTTCGGCTGCCCTGAGTCCATGGCAAGAGAAGGATGATGGTCAGCAGGCTCTTCCCAGGAAAGCAATCTGTCCCTGCCATCCAGAGAAACTTGCTCTTTTGCCCAAGGACAATGGCCTTTGCCTTGACCTTGTTGGAAAGGTGGCTTAGAGTCATAAAGGAAAGAGTTCTTCTTTAGACTTCCAAGACATTTGTCTTGGGAACCTGAAGCATCCCTAATGGAGGCACACTGCATCTTCTGGAACTGTTCTGCTAGTGAGCGGACAAGTCCCTTTGTGCTTGGAAACTCTGGTCTACATGGCTCCTTGCTGCTTCCATCTACTTTTGAAGTCAAAGAAGTTTGGAGGCTTTGGGCTTGGAGGCATTGGTTAGTTTTCTGCACAGGATCACAAGAGTGAAGCACAGATGAAGCAGCAGCAGGCATTATGGGGTGGCAGGCCCTATATGCAGGAATGTTGGGCTGAACCAATGAATTTGAAGGACTACAGCCTAAGCTGTGTGTACCTCCTCTTTCTGAGGTGGCTCTTCCTGTTGGGTGTGACCAAGACAACACCAGGGATGAATCCGTAAGATCCCTCTTTTCTTGGAATAGCTGTTCTTGAGCAATGTTCCTTCCTTCTTGTAGAGGGAACCTGCTGTAGCTGTTGTTATCACCCCTTTGCCCTTGTAGCTCACCCTCTGAGGCATCCAATGGCACACAATCAAGGTGAGAATTCTCAGTTCTTCCTGGTGTTTTAGGTAAACCCTGCCTGTGAAATACAGAAGGGTCAATGCTGTCCACCTCAACTGAAGTCAGAAACTTTGAGGCAGATTTACTGGGGGAATTGTGCTGTGGGGAAGATGGAGCAGGTAACTCTGGAAACAGTAATGAGTGTGACTCATGGCAGGAAGCAGGTGAGTGTAAGAAAGAAGAACTGGCCCCAAAATTTGTATCCGTGCAGGGTTCCAGCTGGGTCTCGTGGCTTAACAATACTTGGAGCGGGATAGGCTGTTCACTGAAACAAATGGAGAAAGCCAGTCATAAGGTGATTGACAAGAACACTTCCAAGAAAAACTATTCATTCCATTCCAATTTATAGTTATCCACCAAGGGAATGATGAAAATAAATGAAGCTGAGTACGATGGCACACACCTGTTATCCCAGTAACTTGAGAGGCTGAGGTAGGAGGATTGTAAGTTTGAGGCCAGCCTCAGCAACTTAAGACTCTGTCTCAAACTGAAAATAAGGGCTATGGATATAGTTCAGTGGTAGAGAGCCCTTGAGTTCAAACCCCAATACTGGAGTAAAAACAAGAAAAGAGAAGAAAATAAAGGAAATAAATGGAGCCAGGAATGGTGGTGCACATCTATAATCCCAGCAACTCAGGAGGCTGAGATAGGAGGATAGAAGTTCAAGGCCAGCCTCAGCAACTTAGTGAGACTCTGTCTCAAAATAAAAAATAAAAAGGGCTGAGCATTGCCCCAGTACCAAAAACAATTTTTTTTTAATTCATAAAAAAAAAAAGAAAGAAATGGAAAGATAAGCACAAGAAGGGTCAATAATTTAGAGGTTTACAAAAGACTCCCCTACCTATACCACTCACACTCAGAAAAACAGGTAATATCAATCCTTCACCAGAGCTGCACACAGTAATATTAAGTAGAGTCCTTGCCAATATTCTTCACTACATGTAAAGTCCCATTCCAAACACATTCTACTTGAAAATTTAAAAATCAAAATTGCTAGTCTCACATGCAGATGACATGGAAGGTAAGCAAAGGCTGAAAATCACTCATACCAAACAGCAAAATCCAAGATGCTATACAAGGAGGAAAATGCTATGTAGGGTTCTGTGAGATAGCCCAACCAAAGGAACCAAGAGGCTACAGAGAATACAGGTGATTCAGGTTCACAGGATTACACAAATCAACTACTTTAAATTTGTTTTCATAATCAGTTTCATTGTATTATTCACTCAGATCTTTTCTTTTCTTTCTTTCTTTCTTTTTTTTTTTTTTGGTACCAGGGATTGAACTCAGGGGCACTCGACCACTGAGCCATTCCGCAGCCCTATTTTGTGTTTTATGTAGAGACAGGGTCTTGCTGAATTGCTTAGCGCCTCACCATTGCTGAGGCTGACTTTGAACTCACGATTCTCCTGTCTCAGCCTCCCAAAGTGCTGGGATTACAGGTGTGTGCCACCGTGCCCAGCTCAGATGTTTTCTTTTTCTTTCTTTTTTTAAAAATATTTTGTTTTTAGCTGTAATGGACACAATATATTTATTTTATTTATTTTTATGTGGTGCTGAGAATTGAACCCAGTGCTCTACCACTGAGCCACAATCCCAGCCCCTCAGATGTTTTCTTAAAGTAATATACCATGATTCTCTAGAGATTTAAAAATGGGAATAGGGATTGACTGCCTTTAGTTGGTTTCTCACTAATTGTTTTATATTTCTGACCCTCCCCGCAAAACTACAATGTTACAAGCACTTAAATAAAATCCCAACCTTTCAAACTCTGAATTTTCAGATTATGGATGTTCAACCTGTGCATACCTATCTGAAAAATGTGGATTTTGCCTTCCAAAATGTGTGAAATTTTGGATTTTCAGGTCCCTAATCTGAAAATCCAAAATTTGAAATGCTCCGAAAATCTGAAACCATTTGAGTGCAGACATGACACTGAAATAGTTTTGGATTCTGGAGTATTTTGGACTTTCAATTTTTTTTTTTCCTTTTGGTACCAGTGATTAAACCCAGAGGTGCCTAACCACTGAGCCACATCTCCAACCCTTTTTACATTTTATTTAGAGACAGAGTCTCACTAAATTGCTTAGGACCTCGCTAAATTGCTGAGGCTAGCTTTGAACTAGTGATCCTCTTGCCTTAGCCTTCCCAGCCACTGGGATTACAGACATGTGCCACCACGCCCGGCTTTTTTTTTTTTTTTCTTTTCAAAATTTGAATTTTTGGATTAGGAATCCTAAACTAGTAAAGTCCAAGCAAACATTCCAAAATCTGAGGGGAAAAAAATTGAAATCTGAAACACTTATGGTCCCAAGTATTTTGGATAGAGTGTACAGGACCTCTATGCTATAAACTATGGTATGTTTTAGTCACCCAGTCACTCTTATAACATATACTTGTAAGGAAAATCTAACTATAAAAGGCAGTATTACCTATTGGTCGATGACATGCATTCTGGCACCAAACACACCTAGATTTGAATTCTATACTTCTACTCTTATCAGCCAAGTAATCCTAAATTCCTTACTTGTCCTGAGCTCAAGTCCCCTTATTTATAAAGAATGCTAAATAATACTCTCTATCTTATAAGGTTATTATGATAATAAAATAAAATACATAAAGCACTTAGCTCAGCCCTGGACCCTATGCAAATGTTCACAAAATTGGCATATCCCTGGGGTTTGATCCCCAGCACCAAAAAAAAAAAACCTGCCATGGGGCTGGGATTGTAGCTCAGTGGTAGAGCGCTTGCCTTGCATGCGAGAGGCCCTGGGTTCGATCCTCGGCACCACATACAAAGCAATAAAATAAAGACATTGTGTCCATCTGTAACTAAAAAAATATTTTTTAAAAAAAACCCTGTCTTTATTATATTTACATTTTGAAAACTACTCAAACTTATTAACAGACAAATTTAATTTTTACTTAAATTCATTTATTCTAATTAAAAGCTAAATTTATGGGCTAAGATGTATGAACTATACCAGTGGCTACTAGGGCTTCTTTCCTAATCAATCTTTGTGTCTTTCTCTGGTTCAATCACTTTCTCTGCCTCCATGAGGTACAGGAAGCAACAAAATTCCAAAATAAATAACATGTTGCTATTGCAACATGAAATGTAAACCCAGATTGCCACTGCTAAGAACACTATACATACAAATAATCATGTTTTTACACAGGTCTAGAGATAAACTCACTGGCAAGAAATTTGGGCAAGTGCTCTATTTGTTATCCTGTACCTTTTGCATCTTTTCAGGAACTACTAAGTAAAGGACCAGCAGTGCAATAACCTTTTCACTGTATATCTGACCTGAGAGAAGAAAATCTTTTCAACAGACTTCTCTCTCTCCCACTATAGTCACCAGGACAATGACAGCCTCTGCTATGGAGTACCCATGGTCACTTCCTCCCCTGGCATCTGTAAACTGATGTGGTTCCCAAGCACTACCTTGTGAGCTGAGGGAGGGCGCCCCCCTGTGATGGGAGGCAGGCTGAGGGCTGCGACTGCTGCTGCGATGATTGCTGCTGCTGCATGCGATCCTGCAGGCTCCGTGCTTTTCGAATACTGATTTGCAACTTCTTATCGACTAGGGCTCTGCTGTGCGTGCTAGAGCTGGCACCATGCAGGGCAAGTCTTAGTTTAGCTAAAATGCAAAAGAAAATATAGCAGAAACAGAACACAAAATACAAACAAAAATAAAACAAACAAAATTGAATCAAAAAGAAGCAAAGATATGCAGTAAAATAAAATATGCAGCAGGAATGCAAGGCATGGACCATGCATATGCTGTCCAGGGTGCACAGAGCTGGCTCTGTCTATAAGGAACATACCTGGAAGCCATGGAGGCCAAAGAAGTTAATTTAAACTATTAAACACACCCACACCACACACACACACCAACTAAAACACATCAGAAAGATAAACTAGTACTCAGAGATTGCCACTCTTGTCCTTTCCAACTGACCTGTTCAACTCTGGTCTCCACACACTGCTCCCAAATCCCCTTTCCTGATGGCCAACAGCAGAAATAAGATCCAACTCTGCATGTGTCTTTACAGAGCATAGCTTCATGTGGATCATATTAAATTGGATACTAATTCTAAACTTTATTCCCTGGTTGTAACATTATGGTGCTTCATACCAGGAAGGCAGGGGAGAAACAAAGAGAATCAAATATTGCAGTGGAAAGTTATAAGCCTGGGAAGTCATAGCGAATTTACTCAAGTTTTTCTGCTATAAGTTTCAACTCACTAGTCAACAACTAGAGAAAGAGCAGACTAACTTGCTATCTGAAGTCTAACTTAATCTTGGGATAAGAAAGTATTCCTGTTGAGAGTATTCCAGTAAATATCCACAGGCCACGGATACCATGCCAGGCACATTAAGAAATCTGAAGGTTGCCAGGAGTAGTGGCACACACTTGTAATCACAGCAACCTGGGAGGCTGAAACAGGAGGACTGCAAGTTCAAGGCAAGCCTTGGCAACTTGGCAAGGCCCTAAGCAATTTAATGAGATCTTGTCTCAAAGTGAAAAAATAAGAAGGGCTGGGGATATAGCTCAATGACGAAGTGTTCCGGGGTTCAATCCCTGGTACCAAAAACAGAAAAGAAAAGAAAAAGTAGCCAGGCGTGGTGGCAAAAGCCTGTAATCCCAGCACTTAGGGAGGCTGAGACAGGAGAATCGCGAGTTCAAAGCCAGCCTCAGCAACAGCGAGGTGCTAAGCAACTCAGTGAGACCCTGTCTCTAAATAAAACACAAAATAGGGCTGGGGATGTGGCTCAGTGGTCGAGTGCCCCTGAGTTCAATCTCTAGTACCAAAAAAAGAAAAAAAGAAAAGAAAGAAAGTAATCTGAAGGGCATAGATAGCTAAAGGGCCTCACATTGGAAATGTAAGAGTAAAGAAACAAAAAATTGTTTTTATAGCCATCTAAGTGATAACACTAATACCTATTATGAAGTTAGTAAAAATGCCATAGCCATAGCAATTACAGTTACTTACAGATAGCTTCGTTACAAAGAGCCAAAGCTGCAGCACAGTCTCCCTTTTGTTCCAGATGCATTGACTCTTCAAACATAGAATTTGCCTCTTGCAGAGACCTCTCAAAGCCGTCACTCCTCCCTGAAAGGGCCAGTACTTTTTGTTTTCATTATAATTAATTCCAATTTCATCTATGTACTGTTGTTTCCCTTTGGTAGACTCGGATCCTTGCTGCCAAGTCATTGCTCTGCCCTTATTTAAACTGTCCATTACTATTAAGAAGTCCCTGAAACAAGTAGGACACCCATTTTTGGATTAACCAAGACATTCCAAGACCCTGAAAGAGAGGCACATCATTGCCAGACACATGTTCCAACTCTAAGACCTCTTAGGGACTCCCTCCATGAAAGAATAAAATATGTCTATAGCAACAATATGAGTTCTCATGCCCAAAACTTAACTGCTCTTATATAGTGTTACAGTATACATCTTGCCAGAGTATCAGAATACCATTGCCAGGTGCGGTGGTGTACACCTGTAATCCCAGCAGCTTGGGAGGCTGAGACAGGAGGTTCATGAGTTCAAAGCCAGCCTCAGCAAAAGTGAGGTGCTAAGCAACTCAGTAAGATGCTGTCCCTAAATGAAATACAAAATAGGACTGGAGATGTGACTCAGTGGTCGAGTACCGCTGAGTTTAATCCCCTGTACCAAAAAAAAAAAACAGAACACCATAGACTTCCAATGCTGTTATGGCAAAGATGGCTTCACTATTCCATATCACTTCTTTCCTGTATCAGTTCACAGAGATCTCTGCATCATCCTAAACTAGAAAGTCAGTAAAACTCTGGGCACAGGGGGCCTACAGTTCCTACCATGGCAGTTGAACTGCATTTGTTGTTACACAGACATACCTTTCATCAGCACTACTAAGTATTTATTTTTATCATGCCCTTGCTCACCAAAACTATCCCTCAAAAGTCACCTTCCCATATAGCAAGCCAAGGATATTCCTTCCTCTCTCAAAGTAGATGAGTTTCAAAGCAGGTGCAGAAGAGTCCAAATATAATACCAGAGGAAAAGGCCAGGAAATAAATAAAGGCAACTTCTGTAAATGAACTCTGAAGTTTATTTACCCCCTTGCCTTCTACTCACTCATAACCATAAACTGGTAGAAAACTATAATTTAAGTTCACCTACAATTAGGACTGACATTGAGCATTTACAAGGGCATGGGTTGGGGGGGAATCAAACTGTCTTAATCATTCTTCTCCATAATGTCTACTTACCTCCAGCTGGAAATGTAAGAAAAGTTCTTCCACACGCCTAAAATACACTTCCTAATTCACCCTGGCTTTTAGAAAGTACTTTTGCTACTATAGTGGAAGTAGTAGTTTAATTCTGAAGAACCTGGCACTCATGTTTTACCTCATCAACAGAAGTGTGGTTTTCCCCATCCCCAGGTCCAGAGGTCTTTCACTGTATTTTTTAATTAACTGAATTTATACAACCATTATAATCAGAGGTGGTGGCCAAAGCCATTAAAAAAATGTATGTTTGAAAGCTAGGGATGTAGCTCAATGGTAGAGCACTTTTCTAGCATGCACAAGGCCCTATGTTTGATCCCCAGCTCTGCAAAAAATAAAAAGAATGCACAAGTTTATTTAACACCTTTGCCTTCTACGCACTCATACCATAAATTGGTAGAAAGCTATTATTTAGGTTCACCAATAACTGGGATTCAAATTAAGCCTTCACAAAGTTACAGGGGGAAAGAAAATATCTAGGCAAACTATAGTTAATGATTATACTAGATTTAAATTCTTATCATCCAAGATCTTAGCACTTCATTCCTTCTTTCAGGAGATGCTTTTTCAGGAGAACCAAAGTATATGAAAAACTGACAAACACAGGCAGGAGATTCCCTCTAAACTGTACTGCTCAACTGACAGAGGAGGGAAGAGACAATGAGAAAGATGACAAGATCCCTCTTTCAGAAAAAATATAAACTTGGGACACCAAAGTGATTTAGCTAAAGGTCAAAATGGAAGAAAAGACTATCCAAATACAGAGACAGCTAAGGAATTGGGCATTTTTATTTATTTATTTTTATTTTTATTTTTTTTGGTACCAGGGATTGAACCCAGGGTGCTTAACCACTGAGCCACATCCCCAGCCCTTTTTAATATTTCATTTAGAGACAGGGTCTCACTGAGTTGCTTAGGGCCTTGCTAAGTTGCTGAGGCTGGCTTTGAACTTCTGATTCTCCTACCTCAGCCTTCTGAGCCACTGGGACTGCAGGTATGCATCACTATGCCCAGCTAGGAACTGGGCATTTGAAATTCATTTTAAAACAAATACAATGCCTGGGAAATATATGACAGTTACTTTGAATCAAAAGATAGTAGGGCTGAGGACATAGCTCAGTTGGTAGAGTACTTCCCTCGCATGCACAAGGCCCTGGGTTAAATCTCCAGCATCACACAAAAGGGAAAAAAAAAAAGAATGGATGTTGTGGGCTGGATTGTGGCTCAATAGTAGAGCACTTGCCTGGCCCATGTAAGGCACTGGGTTTGATCCTCAGTACCACATAAAAACAAATAAATAAAATACAGGTATTATGAAAAAGGAGAAGGAGAGGAGGAGGAGGAGGAGGGGGAGGGGAGGGGGAGGAGAAGAAGAAGAAGAAAAAAAAAAAGACAGTAGGACTGCTGGGCACAATGCAGCATGCCTGCAATCCCAGAGACATGGGAAGCTGAGGCAAGAGGATTGCAAGTTTGGAGCCAGCCTGATGAATTTAGCAGAACCGTGTTTCAATATGAAGAAATAAGGCTGGGCACAGTAGTACACACCTCTAATCCCAGTGGCTCAGGAAGCTGAGACAGGAGGCTCTCAAGTTCAAAACCAGCCTCAGTAACTTAATGAGGCCCTAAGCAATTTAGTCTGACCCTGTCTCAAAAAAATAAATAAAATGGGCTGGGGATGTGGTTCAGTAGTTAAGCATTCCTGGGTTCAATCTCTGGTACCAAAAAAAAAGTAAATTATAGGCTGAGAGTGCAGCTCAGTGTAAGAGCACTTGCCTAGCATGCATGAGATTCTGGGCTCAATCCCTAGCACTACATAAATTTTTTGTAAAAAGCAAATTAGGAAAAAAAAAATAGTAAATTAGGCTTTGGGTTCTCAGATCCTATTTGACAGCTCTACTTCCCTGAAGCTCCAGGTGAGTTTATTTCTAGGGTATTTTTTCTTTTTCAGCAAATCAAATTTCCCTCACTGTCAGTGTGGCTCACTTCTTTTTTGTTGTTTTTGAATTGAGGCTAGTTTCATTTATACCTTCTTCAGATGTTCATGGAAAATATTTTTCATGAATAATATACTATTTCTAATCTAAAAGATTTTAGTAGACATGCCCCAAATCAATATGCTTGTACCCTCTTACTTTAACTCTCACTGGAATGGTTGACTTAAGAAAAAATATAACTGCTAAAGAGAACACAGAGAACCTACAAGCTTGGATCTTTCTTCATACCTTTTCTCTCTGTTCCCATTACTCACAACCTAATTCTCAGAACAATTACCCTGATTCTGCAGTTCATCCAAGTCCATGAAGCGGCTGGGATGAGGATTAAACCCTTTAGCAGCCTCTAATTCCTTCTCCCGTTTCCTTCGAAGTTCCTGTTCCTGGGCCCTCCTGGCCACCTCTTCCTGCAATTCATCCAGTTCACTTTTAGAAGATACTTCCCCACCTAGGACATAAGCAAAGGAGAAGATAAATCAACATTTCTATAAACAAAATAAAGCACCTGCTGAATCTATGACTACTGTGACATAAGTTTTTTTTTTCTTTTGGAACTCTTCCCTTCAATTTGAGGTGAATGTTTTGAATACTGATTTCCATATCAAATTCTGGGCCCTGAATAATAAAAATCACAGCAAAACAACAGAACTATTTGAACACTTGGTATAACAACATGACAGCTAATATTTGCTAAATATTTTCAACGTATCAGAAACAGTTTTAAGCACTTTTACATATATTATTTAATTTAATTCTCATAACTATGATAAAGTAGATTCTATTACCCCCATTTTAGGAATGAGAAAACTGAGTCACGAAAAGAATAACACAGTTGGCAAAAGACAGAAGTCACTTCAAGTCACTAAGTTAAATTAATAATCCATGCTGTTAACCAGTAGGGAGCATTCTACCAGAGCTTCAAGCAAGTCATTTTCTCACTCTTAATTTCTATCTTCTCTTTCATGAATGTGTAAAACGTCCAAATTAGTAAAAACTCCACTGCGTAAATATTCATGGATTTAGAATGATTTCCATGATAAATTAAGTGTTTCTGTCACTTTGAATGACAAAATAATATATATAATATGTATAATAATATATATAATATGTACAGTATGATTTCTTTTTTCTTTTTCTTTTCTTTTTTCTTGTTTTTGGTATTGGGGATTAAACTCAGAGCACTCAACAACTGAGCCACATCCCCAGCCCTATTTTGTATTTTATTTAGAGGCAGGGTTTCACTGAGTTTCTTACTGCTTTGCTAAGTTGCCAAGGCTAGCTTTGAACTCACAATCCTCCTGCTTCAGCTTCCAGAGCCACTGGTATAATAGGCATGCAACACTATGCACAGGTCGTTTTTTGGGTTTTTTTTGTTTGTCTGTTTATGGTGGTGAGAAGCTGGGGGTATAACTCAGTGGTAGAGCACTTCCTAGTATGTACAAGGCCCTGGGTTTGATCCTCAGCACTATTAAAAAAAAAAGAAAGAAAGAAAGAAAATGATGGTGAGGGCTGATGGCTCAGTGGTATAGTGCTTGCCTAGCACATATGAGGCACGGAGTTCAATCCTTAGCAACACATATAAAATAAATAAAGATATTGTGTCCATCTACAACTAAAAATATTTTTTAAAAAGCAATGGTGACCCATACATATGTATCTAAACTATGTATTGTATAAGCACAGAAAAAGAGATAGAAATAAATATACCGTAATGGTAACACTGTTACCTTCAATTTCAGGAGGCGAAGGGTAGGTTAATAAATTATTGCATTTGATTTACTTCTATAGTTTTTTTCCACTTTTTTACATTATTGCATTATAGTTGTACATAATTGTGGAATTTGTTGTTGCATATTCATACATGCACACAATATAGCAATATACTTTGGTCAACATTGTTCCTCAGTATTTCCTTTTCCCTTCCCTCCCTCCTCCCACTGGTCCCTTTCCTCTACTCTAATTTTTATGAGATCCCTCCCACTTTTCTACTCATTTTTCCTCTCTAGCTTCCACATGAGAAAACACATATGATGCAGTTTTTAATATTTTTTTTTAAGTGATCGGTCCTCAGATAAAAAGCCATGCCAGGCATGGTGGTGAATGCTTGTGATCCCAGAGGCTTGGGAACCTGAGGTAGGAGGATCATTGAGTTCAAAGCCAGCCTCAGCAAAAGCAAGATGCTAAACAACTTAGCGAGACCCTGTCTCTAAATAAAATACAAAACAGGACTGGGGATGTGGCTCAGTGGTTGAGTGTCTCTGAGTTCAATTCTCGGTACCAAAAAAAAAAAAAAAAAGTACCTTAACAGAATGATTAGATCAAACTGTGGTACATATAGGGCTTATTATACAAAAAGGATGGTAGAATTATATGTTAGGGGAAGAATTTTGTCATGATTCTTTGCTAAGTATATTTTATTCTTTTTTTTTTTAATTTTGTTTAGTTGTAGATGAACACAATAGCTTTATTTATTTTATGTGATGCTGAGGATCAAACCCAGTGCCTCACATATGCGAGGCAAGCACTCAACCGCTGAGCCATAGCCCCAGCCCTTGCTAAGTATATTTTACTAGTTGTGAAATCCTGTTGGATTCTATACAGCTGGTCCAGAATTGAGGATTATTAGGGAGATTATGAGACTCACTTTTAGTATACTGGAAAGGTACTGACTATCTGAAGAGAAAAAATAGGGCAATATGCTCATGTGTGATCACATGTTTCTTTTTTTTTTTTTTTAATATCTTTATTTATTTTTATGTGGTGCTGAGGATCGAACCCAGTGCTTCACACATGCGAGGCAAGTGCGCTACCACTAAGCCACAACACCAGCCCGATCACATGTTTCTTAAGACAATGGTCACTCAACATGAAACAAATTAAAATGTAGGAAACAAACAAACCAAATGTGTGACTTCACTGGGAAGCATGAATTTCTTTTACTGGTCTCTAACTTTGACTTACTCTAACCCAGTACTACTAAAATATCTGACTCTACGGGTATTATTTCTGCTCTACCAGATGTCAGCAACCTATAGCACACATATTAAAAGTTCACATGGTTTGTGCATTTTTATTAATGTCGCTGCACACCCCACATCCAACCACCTCCAAGAATCCTCAGTAACTGTCAAGAGAATTGGTAGTTAAGACTAGGATGTAAAGGCAAGGGCAATGTTAAGTTTGAATCACTTATTTCACAGTTTTGTCCATAGCCTACATGTCCTTTCTACATCTCAATTTATAGTACCAATCAATAATAAACTAATTTCTGAGGAAGCTGCCCCTATACCAAGGAAAACACTAGGATTTATTCTTCTTAAGAATGGAGTTGTTATTAGTGCAGTTCACTAAATTTCTCTCCCTTTATTCCCACAAGAACTCTCTTCAAGGTAGAAACACTGAAGCAAGTCATGATAGAGAACCAAAAAAAAAAAAAAGAAAAATCCAAAGATGGAGAAGCTAGAAAACCTCCACATTTACATTCTGATGAAATACTCTAACTATAATAGTCCTCTAATTTCAAATCTACTCAGGTGTTCCCCAAATAGAATTAATCTTCACATCAGGTCCTCCAAATCCACTGTCCTGCTTACCTGAAAGGGACTGAGTCTTTGTCCAGCCACTCATGGATACTGTGGAGTCCACCTCCAGGATGCTACTGCTGTGAGATTTTGGTATATGACGCCAAGAAGGGATTAACCCAGCTGATCTCTTAGCGCTTGGATCCCTTCAAAAAAGAACCCAGAGTCTAGTAGAAGCATCAAAGGGTGATTATTAGCAATACTCCTAAGACAAAATTCCCACAAGGAAACATCAAACTAATATAATTAAAGTTTCTAAGAGCCAGGCATGGTAGCATGCACCTGCAGTCCCAACTACTCAGGAAGCTGAGGAAGAAGGACTGTCTGAGCCTAGAAGTTCAAAGACAGCCTGAACATAGCAAGAGCCTTCTCAAAAAAAAAGGGATGAGGAGCAAGGGGACGCTGGGGATGTAGCCTAGAATGTGTAAGGTCCTGAGCTCAATCCTAGTAACACACACACACACACACACACACACACACAAAAGCTTCTGCTAAACTACTTCTGGAAATTGAAAAACATTTCAATTCCTCCATTTTCTTCATTTTCAATTCCACTCATTTCCTCTATTTTATCTTAACTCATTCACATCTTGTGCATCTAACATACATAGTACCTGACAGAGTAGACACTCAAAATCTATTAAATGAATTCATGAACATAATCTATATTAATTTCCTTTTTCTTGCTAATTTTTTTTTCTTTTTTTTCCCCTGTGGTGGTGAGGGGGACCAAACCCAGGGCCCTGTGCTTGCTAGGCAAGTACTCTACCACTGAACCATATCCCCAGCCCAATCTTACTAAATTTTTGTGGCATCTTCTCATGAGCAAAACTGAATAGGGTCCTGTGCCTAGGGAAGAAGAGTGAGAAAGAATGAGGATGTGCTATCACCCTTGTAGAAGATACAATCATTCCTTTCAGAGCAGCTATACTATTAGGAAAACTGTCTCTGTGGCAACTGAGTAAAACTAATATATGTAGATCAGAAACACATAGAACAAACTGCCTTACAAGTAGGGTGCAATGAGCTCTATTTAAATTGTCAGCATTATCTTACAGGATTATGAATATCACTGGCTTCATAAAACATAGAATCTGCAGTTACCCTAAAAAAAAATAAAACAAAACAAAAACTCTCTCAAATTGATTCTCTCTCACTAATTGATTCTTTCATTGAAAATTATAATTAAATAATTTTGTGTGTGTATGTGTGTGTGTATGTAGAGCTGGGGATTGAACCTAGGGCTTTGTGCATGTGAGGCAAGCACTCTACTAACTGAGATATATCCCCAGCCCAATTAAACAATTTTTAAAAACATTTTTTAAATTGTATATATTTAAGATATAGAAAATTATGTTATAAGATACACATAGATGGTAAAAAGACTATTGTAAGTGAAGAAAAATGAACATATCCATCATCTTATATAGTTACTCTTGTTTTTATGGCAAGAACAGCTAAGATCTTATGTAACATGAATTCTATACAGTACAATGTTAATACCTATATTATTATTGTTGTACATGAGATCTCTAAACTTGTTTATCCTACATATCAGGTAAATTTGGAACATTTAATTTTGTTTTGGAATCGAACCCAGGGGCACTTTACCACCGAGCTACAACCCCAAACCTTTTAATTTTGAGGCAGGTTCTTGTTAAATTACTTCAGACCTGGCTACATCCCTGAGGCTAGCCTCAAACTTGTAATCCTCCTGCCTCAACCTCCTGAGTTGCTGAAATTACAGGTATGAGCCACCATGCCTGGCAAAATATAGAACACTTCACAAATTTACACATCCTTGCACTAGGGCCCGTGTTAATCTTTTTTGTATTCTAGGCAGTTTTAGTACATATGCTGCTGAAGTAAGCACTAAAGAATTATTTTATATCTAATACTTGAACACTCTCTCACTTCTTAAGCACCTTTGTTCTTCCTACCAGCAGAGGGTGCTGCTGCCACAGAAAATTGGTAGAGCACATAGATAATATTAAAGTCAATTTCTCAATTTATTTAAGCCATGGTTGAAAGCTCCAATTAGGTGACTCACATTGCTGAAAAGGACAGCACCTCTATTCAAAGTCCAAACAGTACCTGCAGATATTCGAGCTCTCAGGCAAGGTTGCATCCAGGCTGACAGGGCTGCTACTGTTCCTCTCACTGCTTTCATAACCAGATTCCATTCGCTGGATTAGACGAGGGTGTTGCTCTAAAAGATGAGAGCCTGGCTTTGCTGAGCCCCAGGGCTTGTACTGGGGGCTTGGTCCAACAGGTTTAGTGTTATAAGCAGGTGGCTTGCTTAGTTCATCTGGTGTAAATTCTTTAGCTATCCCAATGAAAGGACAAGTATGGAAAAGGAGATAGATTAAGCATCTGCCTATATAAAGACCTATCCCTCCCTCCAACCAACTCATTTATTGAACTCACATTCCCCCAAAACTTGACATCAGAATAAAAATGTACCTTGCCAAGTATGTCAGAAAACCAAAATTTTAAAAAATACATAAACCATCTTTATTATAAAGTTCAATTCTTCCCTAATTATCTCCTCACCTGAGTCTTCAGCAAAAGAGCTAAGCTGGGTATAGCCACAATGCTTCCTTTTGTCCTTACTAAAAATACTGTCAATATTCAGAGATTCTCGTTTGGGTCTCCATGTTGGACGATACTTGCTGGAAGAACTGGATTTTGACTCACTGCTGGTACTCTCTATTTCCCAATCACGAGAGTGTAAAGACAGGTTCCTAAGAGGTTTTTTGTCAGGTTGGTCACCTCCTCTAACCCCATAGGGCAATCCTATATTGGTTTGAGAAGCCAGGGATGATCTGTTATGAATCATATTGCTGACTGTCTCTTTAAAATCCCTTAGCCTATTGGTGCTGCTGGATGATTTAGAGGTATTCCTGGGAGCCTGCTTCTCTTTCAGTGTTTCTCCTGAAAACATAAAGAATGAAACAAATATAGATGTTTAAAGTAATTACAGATACCCAGATCCTAAAATCCAAAAAATAAGGAAAAATCTTTTAAGCAGAAAAGAGAAGCCAACAGTCTGAATGTGACACAAGTTTGATAGAAAATGAAAACCAGAAGCAATGCAGAATAGCTTGCCTTCACTATGATATCCTGAGGCCTGTGGCTCATCACCTTTCCTCCTAAGACGGCCAGAGTTCCTTTTGCGCTCTATTGGGGACCCTTTCTTGGATGTGTGTTTCTGATTACATTCACTATCTGTCAGGTGTCCTGAAAGAACAAGGAAATGGAATAAGCTAGTATCTGAGTGACCTCCATCCCCTTGAGAACCTAGTCCCCTTTGGGATTCATGGCAGTGCCACAGATCAGAAACACTTATGGCCAAAGCTATCTGATTTAAGAGTAGGATTCTCTCTGTAGATATATGCAGAGAAGCTCAGATATTTAACAACAGCTTCCAAATGTAAAATGTCTCCTGAGCAATCACCAGTCTCAAACCACATTCATAATCTTTCCATTGACCCAGAACGACTACAGACACATGCTTGGTAACTTTTTGTTTGCCTCTTCGTTGCTGGGGATCAAACCTAGAGCCTAGCAAATGCTAAGCAGGTACTCTACCAGCTACACCCCAAACCCTGGTAAATTTTAAAAGATGAAAGTTGTAAAGCTTATATAAAAATGTCATGTACTCACATAAATATTTTTTCTCTCACAAATTGAAGAAATAGTTTTTCTTTATTTGGCAACATATACCAATAAAGTCTGATTTTTAGTACATTTGGTATTATCTCATGGGCTCCGGCCTTTCACCACAAGAGTTCTGATTATGTATGGCTTTAGACCTAGTTCTAAACATCCCTTAAATGTGCATCATTTAAAAAGAAATTTCAAAATATTAAAAAAAAATTCAATTTTGATTAACTCTCATTCTAATCATCTCCAACCCATGCTTTGCCAAACCTGACTTCATTCTGATATTATACTTCATAGTCCCTCAATAGTAATTATTAGGAAACCCAGGGAGGCTGGGCTATTTTATGTGACTTTCCTTGCTTCATACCCATAGTAGACAAATGTCTTGAGTATGACTTTGATTATACAACAAAGATCAGATTCTAAAAGATATAATTAACTAAGCTGCTGAAAGCCAGAAAGTGAATTAAATTTGAAGACATGCTTAGAGAAAAACTCCTTGCTTCTCAAATGCACAGAGTTAATAGAAATTTGTTTTCATGTTAATATATGAAAATCCTTGTTGATATTCAGGTATCAGCAAGGTAGTGATATGGATACTTATTTTCTACCAATTGCCCCATATAAACTTTTATTGCTTTAATTTTGCACTATTTGGGCCTACAAAATAAAGATTTAAGGAAGGAGGAAATTACCTGGAGCAACTAAATCTTACAATGTTAAGACAGGTCCCCTAACCAAATCTTTAAAATAAACCTCACTCTTCTAGAAAAAGCACCCAGTTTATCGTTGGTCTGGCTTCTCCCTGGTTTACAGTCTTATGGTCAGACCTAACACCATCTATGCAACAGTCATCAAAAGAAATCCAACGGGCTGGGGTTATGGCGCAGTGGTAGCGTGCTCGCCTAGCATGCGGGAGGCACTGGGTTCGATCCTCAGCACCACATAAAAATAAAATAAAGCTACTGTGTCCACCTACAACTAAAAAATAAATATTAAAAAGAAATCCAACATGAATTTGACCAACTTCTAGGTCCAATTACCAATTTATAAGAAATAAGAGACCAAGAAAAAGTTAAAGTATACCATAAGGATGAAATCAGAAAAATTCAAAATGTAAGAAATGTACAGAACAAAATACTTAGTCCTTCAACAATAAATTACAAGGAAAAAACAGAGGCAAAGCCTATAAATTAAAAGTAACCTAAAAGACTCAACCCATCACAATGTGCAAATCTCATTTAGGTTTTATGTGAAATACACAAATAATTTAAAAATTATGACATTTATAAAATAATATCTGGACACTCATTGGTTATTTAGTGGTTTTAATGAGGGCAGTGATGAGGGGGAGGGCAGTGATGAGGATCTCACCCAGAGCCTCATGTGTGCTAGGCAAACACTATTCCACTGAGCTACATCCCCAGCCCTCACTACTATTTTTAAATGTAATAATGGTTTATATAAAGAATAATTTATTATGTTTTAGCAATACATATCAAACTACTTATAGAAGAAATACAATGTTCAGGACTTGGTTCAAAATAATTTAGGAGTGTGGAAAATGGGTAGAACTAGATTGGCCATGAGTTATCATTACTAAACTAGGGGATGGGTACATAGAGGGGCAGTATACTATTCTATATACTTACAAATGTCAGAAATTCTCAATTTAAAAAAGGCCAGACACAGAATATAACCCACCAATATGAAGCCAGAAACTCACAAATTCCCCAGGTTCTTAAGAATATGGGCACTGGGCTGGGGTTGTGGCTTAGTGGTAGAGCGCTTGCCTCACATGTGTGAGGCACTGGGTTCGATTCTCAGCACTGCATATAAATAAATGAAAAAATAGCCCATCAACAACTTAAAAAAAATATTTTAAAAAAAAGAATATGGGCGGGCTGGGGTTGTGGCTCAGTGGTAGAGCGCTTGCCTAGCATGTGTGAGGCACTGGGTTCGATTCTCAGCACCACATATAAATAAATAAAATAAAGGTCCATTGACAACTAAAAAAATAAAATTAAAAAAAAAGAATATGGGCACTGTTTTATGCCTCATCTTCTATCTCCCATAATGAACTTTTTCATCTCAGGATTCACTCTCTATTCTTTCTTCCTTGTATGCATTACATTGATTTCTTCCACTGACACAGGTATACTCTCCTACAGATAAAACAATTTAAGAATGTCCTATGTGTGGAATGCACAATGATAAGCAAGTTATTTTTTTCTTCTTTTGCATGTTCTGTCCTTCAGAAGTCTAGCAAGCTGATAAGCAGGTGTCCCCTACTCATAAATATACTTTCTCTTCTTACATGAGAACATGATGATGTGGTATAAGAAGACCACAGAGTTTAATTAGGCACTAAGGGAAGGGCAGGATTCAAAAGTTTAACAGGAAAAAAACAGACTTCAGAATAATTACATCAACAATCATATTACAATGGCCCTTACCGATTTTTGCTGTTGAGAAGAGTATGTGCAGTGGAGCATCATTGTTCATTCAGAACTGTGTTGTTTCCTTGCATCCCTCTCAATTACCCAAGTTCTGTCCCTTTCTAACCTGCATGGCAAACATTTCTGACTTGCTTCAGTTTCTTTTTCTTGGGAAACCTTCTATACAGGAATTGAATCAGGCAAGAAGGGTTCTCTGTATAACTCCCTACCTGTGTCCCGACTGCTCTGGGACATGGAATCATTCTCCACATTATAGATGACTGTCCCTTGAGAATCAGAAGAGAAGTGACTGACCACAGACTCATGGTGGGAATGTTTGTAGGGATAGCTCTCGGTTGAAGAATCTGTTCGAGTGTCACTTGAGATGGAGGGTTCCCTCCCTAAGGGAAGGAGGAAACACATATGCAAAAGTGAGGAAAAACTGGGGCTGGGGCTGTGGCTCAGTGGTAGAGCGCTTGTCTTGCATGCGTGAGGCACTGGGTTCGATCCTCAGCACCACATACAAAATACATAAATAAATAAAATAACGGTTTAAAAAATATTTAAAAAAAAAGTGAGGAAAAACAATGACAGAGAAGAGGAAAAGAAATGAAATGGATGCAACAAAGGTGCATACAGCAAGAAGAACTTCCTAGAAGGAAGGATGAGAAGGATACATTACAGAGTCATTCTTCTAACTTCCAGATAATCCAGACACACACAAAATTCCTCCCACTTCTGCCTCTAACTTGCTAAAGTCCTCACTTTGCCTGCCACTGTGAAAAACTGTGGGGATTTTAGAAAACCTATGAGGAAAAAAATGGAAGAAATTAAAAAGTTGTGGAAAGTAAGATCTATTTAGATGGAAAGTCCCAGGCCAACCTGTTGTACATAATCAGTTGTTTACCTATCCTATAATATTTTTCGTGTACTGCCATGAATGTTGCTGTAAAAATTTTAATTGACATTATATGCATTTTTAATATCACTGAGAAATTGTGAGGCCAATATCTAAACTTTGTTTTTAATTAGTTTGGTCAGAACGCTTTCTCTCAAACACCTAACTTGCACAACAGGACGAATGAGTGTTTGACTTAAGGGAGAAGTAAAGCAGGTCTGTGTGGGGACATAAGTATAAAGAAAGCACCAGGTACCAAGCAGGAGGGAGGGAGAAAGATGTCAAAGCCAAATATCTTCTCCTACAAAAATTTACTAAGAGCTAATGATATATATCCAGAAGAGAGGAAACAAACAAACAAAAAACTATTTCTCCTTCCTTTTCAGAAATCAGAACAAAACTACTAGGATTATACTTCAAATATTATGAGCCTCTGAGGCTAGCCTGGGACTTTAGCCATCCAACTGAAAACTGTACACAAAAACATTTAAGTTCTAAAGAATTGACTCAGAAGGGCTGGGAATAGTGAATAGTGTGTACAGCTTCTGATAATTTGTTTTTTTCTGTTATGTTTGCCAACATGTATTAAAATGCAACTTTTGGGAAAAAAATAAAATAATAAAAAAAAAAAAAAAAAAAATATCCTAAAAAAAAAAAAAAAAAAAGAAGGGCTGGGAATATAGCTCAGTAGGTAGAGTGCTTGCCTCTCATGCACAAGGCCCTGGGTTCAATCCCCAGCACCACCAAAAAAAAAAAAAAGACACAGAAAAGAAAGATTGATTCATAAGCTGAGGACTACTATCACTCCTGTATTTGAAATTTTAAAACAAAACTCTCTCATCATGCCCCCAAAATGATTAGCTTTGCAGTGATTCAATTTTTCTTTTCTTAACAATTCACTTATGTCACTGTTAAATTGCTAGTAAGAATCAACCCTTTGTACCAACATTAGAAGGCTAACTATTAAGGTCTCCCTCACAAACAGTTTCTTGGTGTAAATGAACATAATTTCCTTCTCACTTTTGAGTTGGAGCCAACTGACTTAGGAAATACACCTTTGAAGGATGAAGGAAACAAAGCCTAACACATGTTAGGTTTCAGCACAAGTTGTCACTTCTTTCTTATATCTAATGGATCTTCTCTCTCTCCAAGCTAGGCTATATGCTAAGCACCCAAATATGAGTCTCAACTATCTGATCACATGGAGTGGGAAAAGGGGAGAGGTAGAAAGATAGGATACTCACCTGAATCTTCACTATCGTAGCATGTCCTACTGTATGACTGGAACTGAGCCTGGGGAGGCAAGTCTTGGGTAGACACTGGGGTACCCTGGGGGTCTGCGTAAAGCAGCAGTAAAGGCTGATAATGTCCCTTAATGCATTTGGTTACCACATCCTTCCATTTGGGGCCAATCTGTATCAGAAACAATTAGAAAAACATGATAATTATACTTCATATCCACAATTCAAAACATTTTCTTGTTCTGCTTTACTAAAGAAAATAATTGGGTAAAGAGACAACAGAAAATATCTTAAACTTTTTTTTTTTTTTTTTTTTGGTACCAGGGATTGAACTCAGGGGTACTCGACACTGAGCACATCCCCAGCCCTATTTTGTGTTTTATGTAGAGACAGGGTCTACATCCCCAGCCCTATTTTGTGTTTTATATAGAGACAGGGTCTACAGTTGCTTAGCGCCTCGCAGTTGCTGAGACTGGCTTTGAATTTCCCAAGCTGCTAGGATTTGAGGCGTGTGCCGCTGTGCCTGGCCTTAGACTTAAACTTAATAAATCTTTTTATTAAATCTTTTTTTGCTAAATCCTTTTAGAAAGCATTAAAAATCCCATAAAACTGGGGCTGGAGTTGTAACTCAGTGGTAGAGTGCTTGCCTAACATGTGTGATGCACTGGGTTCGATTCTCAGCACTGCATATAAATGAATAATTAAATCAAATAAAGGTCTATCAACAACTAAAAAAATCCCATAAAATAAAGAAATGATAAATAAAATCACTTTTATTTCTGTGAAACATCAATTCAGTTTTGAAATATGAATAAAAGATCTCAAAGGTGGGACATACTATGTGAAAGAACTTCATTTGTCCTAATGACCAAGTTCTTTTCTTGTGTAAGTTCTTTTCTTCTTATTAAAGCCTTCATTTGAAATTTGCATTTCCATGATTTTCTCCTAAATATTAAAAAGCTGAAGAGCACACAGACTTCTCTAGCAAACTGACGTAGAATAAATGACATTCACTTTCAGAGTTCACACATGATAGGGCATAAAATGTCAAACTGCTTAGAATAGACAGCTGAACCTCTCAGTCTTGGCCCTTATGATGGATTCAGCTCTACTATCACAGTGGAATAGAATAACAGAACAGTCAAGGAAACAACAATCCAACCAAATCCCCAGATTCATCCTACCTTAAGCTTGAATCAGGCACATTCTTAAATGTAACCTATACTCTAGCAGTTAGACAACAAGAATAGTGCTTTGTTCATAATAGATAGTCAATAAATTTATAAATGAATTACCATTATATTATTTTGGTTTTTTCCCCCAATTATTTTGCTAGTACATTCTAGTTACATAATGTTGGGATCTCTAACATATTCGTACATGCACACAATACAACAATATAACTTGGCCAATATCATTCCTATTATTTTAATTAAACACATTTAAGTTTTCCCATACAAATCTTTTTTTGTTTGTTTTATAACTTTATTTAATAATTTGCAGTAAAAATATGAAATGCTTCATGAATTTGCTTGTCATCTTTGCGTAAGGGCCATGCTAATCTCTGTATCATTCCAATTTTAGTATATGTGCTACTGAAACAAGCACACAAATCTTTTTGCTTGTTTGTTTTGGTACCGGGGATTGAACTCAGGGGTACTCAACCACTGAGCCATATCCCCGGCCTTGTTTTTTGTTTTATGTAGAGACAGGGTCTCACTGAGTTGCTTAGCGCCTCACTGTTGCTGAGGCTGGCTTTGAACTCGCGGTCCTCCTGTCTCAGCCTCCCACAGTGCCGGGATTATAGGCGTGTGCCACCACACCTGGCTTTATAAGAGTATTTTTCAAATAAAAACCTAATACTCAAATAATCTGTATGTCTCTCCAAATTATAATAGAGAGAAGAGAAGAGAATTAGAATAGAACAGAACAGAACAGAACAGAACAGAACAGAATAGAATAGAATAGAAGAACCTAACAAAGACACTGCTTCAAGTCCATGAATTGGTATATTCATAAGTTCCCCCTAGTTGCTAATGTTATCACAAGCGGCTTCCTAACTCATATAGATCACTTTGTGGCTTAGATATTACCAAGTTTTCTGCTTTAAGTATCACTATAGCCATATTTTCCCTACATTTGGGCCCCCCTGCTCATAAAACCAAAATTTGGAATTCTAAATTTTGTGTTAACCTTATACTCTGATTTGAGAAATTAGCCTGTTTTCACTCAAATGAACCAATTAACACACTTTAAAGTATTTAAACACACTATAACACACTATTAAGTATTTAAAAAATACTTAATCAACTATAAATACAGGACTATTTTTTCTGATGAGGGGATTCAGAAAAAATAACAAGATACATTAATCATATCTTCAAAGAACTAGCCATCTATTGGAGAAGACTAATACTTATAAAATTTGGCAGATATTTACACAGAAAAAGAAAAATATAAAGTACATCTTAGAGAGATGGGTGGGGTCACCATTCAAAACTACAAAAATGAAAAATTAAGATAAATGAATATCCTTGTTTTTATTTGTTTGGTTTTGGTACTGGGGATGGAACCCAGGGATGCTTTAGCACTGAGTTATATCCCCATCCCTTTTTGTTTTGAGGCAGGATCTTGCTAAGTTGCTGAGGGACTTGCTAAATTGACGAGGCTAGCCTCAAAGTTGAGATCCGCCTGCCTCGGCCTCCTGAGTCACTGGGATTATAGGTGTGTGACACCATGTCTGGCTATTCTTGCTTTTCTCATTGCAGTCACCAAACACTTCAAGACAGCCTTGACCATTCCTACCTCCTTGACATGAGCATCATCAAAATACATCCACTTGCGTATCTTTGTTTGAAAAAAGAATGTAGAATAATGTTTGCCATAGTAACAGATCATTCCTACTAAGTACAGTTCGGACTGCTTGGCCCGGTCATCTGTCACTCTGAAAAATAGCTGTAGGAAAAAAAAGAAAAGAACCATTAACATATTCAGCCATTTCACATCACCTCTCAGTAGACCCCATGGACATTTAATTAAGGTACTAACTTGTTCCTCCTTCCTTCGGTCTGTTTTTGTGCTAGTCCAGATTAATCATCAGAAATAAAACTAAACATCCTCAAGACTGGGATCCTAATTAGAATAAGATATATTCCATGCTTGTATAAACATATCAAAATGGATTTTACTGTTATGTATAACTAAAAAAGAACAAATAAAAATTTTAAAAATTTAAGAAACAGAAATAAACCTAAGAAGAGAAAGAGTAAGGAAAAGCAAGATAGATGGTGGCCAGTAAGCTGGCAAGAGGTAATGTTTCTTCAGACTTTTCAGTATTTTCTTCCTGAAGCTTATCATAAGAGGAGCCAGGAAGGTGTTATTTTAAATGCTTTTAAGTTTCAAAGGTTTCTTATTAGCTGACCACACAAATATACACTTCCTACCGAGAACTTAAATAGGAGGAGCAATACAACCATTTTGGTTACTAGCATTGCAATTCCTAGGTGCCCAACACTGTCTTGAGTACTAAGAGACACATAAAAACATTTGAGGGGGCTGGGGCTGTAGCTCAGTGGTAGAGCGCTTGCCTAGCATGCGTGAGGCACTGGGTTCGATCGTCAGCACCACATATAAATAATAAATGAATAAAATAAAGATCCATAAACAACTAAAAAAATAAATAAAAAAAACAACATTTGAGGAAAAGGATTCTGGCCTTAAGAAATATACTTGGTTGAGAAATAAACATAAAATTTAAACCAAAGAGTACAGTATATACAGACTATAGAAAATTTTTAAAAAAGAGATTTTTGTTGTACATAGTCTTCTCAGGTCAGATACCTTGAGGAGACCTAAAATAAGTTCCCAGATAGTTTATTTATCTTCAATAAGGGGCTTAATGGCTTTAAAACAACAAAGGTTTCCCTTAGTCACGGGACTATCCTAGAGAGAAACTAGCAGAAAGAAAGCTAGACTTTCTTGAACTGAAAGAAAACCTTGGCTGTACCTATACTAGGACATAGATCTGATAAGGTAGAGATCCAATCTGAAGTCTTCTTCCCAATTTCCCTGAATAAATACACCTCAAAAAACACAAAATTTCTTTCCAACCTGCATCATTACCTTCTCAACAGATATTGGGCTCAGGTACCAACTTTTACCTCCTTCAAATCCCATAGCAGCTCTAGTCAGGATTGTTCACTCCTTTGACCTTACTACCTTCCATGGTTAAATATACTTTCCTACACCATGCTGTCATAAATGACAATGATTAGAGCATGCAATAACTCTATAAATTAATTCATTTTTACCAGTAGCTAAGCTCCACCCATCCTATCCTTCAAGATCAAAATTGGGCTGGGGTTGTGGCTCAGTGGTAGGGCACTCACATGTGTGAGGCACTGGGTTCTATCCTCAGCACCACACAAAAATAGATATTGTGTCCATCTACGACTAAAAAACTATTTTTAAAAAAAGATCAAAATCATTCCATTTCTTCTAAAAAGCCTTTATCCCTCCACGAAGGAAATATGTGAGCATGTACATACAGATACAGGTATCTATATTAATAAGTATGAGTATATCTGTCCAAAACTCTATAACATGTGTCATCTAGGACTACCTTTTTGTTCAATGCTTGAGCAATACTAAGACATAAGAACTCTAAGTCAGAGATAAAGGTAACTAACACGCACATCACCCAACTTAAGGCAGGTGCCCAAACTGTGAATAACATCTTCTGCCAAGTCTGAATGGTCGGAGTCCCATACCAGCCCAATTGTGATAATCTGCGGAGCATTCATCAACACACGGCGAATCCGGATCCTCTCTCCACAGTTGCTCTGAAATACATATACCACGCTAAATCAACAAGTTTCCCACTGGCTCTGCCTCAGTTCCACTGAATCAAGATTCTCCTTCTCACTCTTAATCCCATCCAACTTTAACTTACTGGACAGTTCCGCAGATCCCCCATGGTGCTGGCGTTCTGCAGCAGCTCACCAAACATGCTTGGCGAAGGTTTTTCTCGTCTTTCCAGCATACAAATAGCCTGATTGCTTCAAGATAGGGGGGAGGGGTGTAATAGTGGAACTTATACTGAGTTATGGTTAATTTTTTTTTTAAATCATTTATACAAACTCCTAACTCACATATTTCATTTTCTTCCTCTGCCCCAAATCCATAGCCCCTTATCCTGACCAGCCTCAGTGTCCCACAAACACAGTGAGTACTGCTACCTGTCCCAAAATCCAAAGTTCATAGAATCCCCATTTCTCCTCCCACTTTGCTGACCAGAACTGAGCCTAAGAAAATAGAAAGGATGGGAGGAGAAAGAAGGAAAACAAAGGTTATTGTTAAATAAATAAGTGTTCTATGTTCAGAACACAGATTCAGCAATAAGGATACACACTATTTGGTGGCCATCAGTTAAAGTCCAATCAACTGGAGGAGAGCCTAAGGGTATAACAGAGAACTCTCTAAGACTCACCAAAGGGAAGTGGTGGAGATGTAATGCACCATCTGGATGAAAGGCAGGGGATCAGAAGTGGCACCACAGCTAGTACATACACACTGGGTCAGGGAGAAAGAAACAAAACTTAAGCAGCCAGTCACAACATTTTGGAACCCATTTAACAACACACATCCCAGGAGAAAATGTTCTTGAAGAAAAGATATAGAGGAGATGGGGGCAGAGATAAGGTCTCACCTGCTCAAACAACGTCATTGCAAATTTCTGGTGGGAAATGCAGTGTTGGGCAGTACATATATCTTCTTTGGTTTCATCAGCAATATGGAAGTGAATTCTCATCAGAAGGTTTTCCTAACAGGGAAAGAACAAAAGCAATATACCAACAGTACTTAAAGGAGGAATAATACTGATTTTTTTTTTTTTTTTTTTTAGCAAACCTTTGTTTTGTTTATTTTTATGTGGTGCTAGGGATCGAATCAAGTACCTCACACATGCTAGGCAAGCACTCTGCCACTGAACTATATTCCCAACCCCATTACCACTGATTTTTTTAAGCTTTTTCAATAAACAACATTAAAAGGCAGTCTCAGAAAATCACGTGTGGAATGTATTCTCTCATATGTGGAAGCTAGAGCAAAATAAGGGAAAGAAAAAGAAAAGGATCTGATATCAAAAAGATAAAGGAAGCCGGGCACAGTGGCGCACTCTTGTAATCCCAGCACTTTGGGAGGCTGAGACAGCAGAATCGTGAGTTCAAAGCCAGCCTCAGCAACGGTGAGGCACTAAGCAACTCAGTGAGACCCTGTCTCTACATAAAACACAAAATAGGGTTGGGGATGTGGCTCAGTGGTCGAGTACCCCTGAGTTCAATCCCTGGTACCAAAAAAAAGACATAGGAAAGGTCAATAGAATAGAAGGAGATAGAAGGACAGGAAAGAAAAAGAAATGAAAAATGAATTTTTTAAAACCATGCTATATGCAGACATCAATATACCATAGGGAATTTCACCTTAGAAAGAACCAATTAAAAATAAATAGAAGTAACTCAGTGAGACCCTGTCTCTACATAAAACACAAAATAGGGCTGAGGATGTGGGTCAGTGGTCAAGTGCCCCTGAGTTCAATCTCCAGTACCAATAAATAAAAAATAGATGGATGGATGGATGGATGGATGGATGGATGGATGGATGGACAGATAGATAAGGGCTGGGGTTGTGGCTTGGTGGTAGAGTGCTTGCCTAGCATGTGTGAGGCACTGGGTTCGATTCTCAGCACCACATATAAATAAATTAAAAAAATAAAGGTCCATCAACAACAACAAAAAATTTTTTAAAATAATAGATAACTGAAAGGAAGGTTAGTAGAGGAAGAAGAACTGGGGAAGGGAGAAGAGAAGGTGAAAGTGAAGAAACATGAACTGAAATCAAATTCCACACATGTATGATATTGTCAGAATTAACCCAACTACTATGTGTAACTATAAGGCTTTAGTAAAAACAAAAACAAACAAAAAAACTTATCAAAAACAGGAAATGAGTGTTAATATAATCCGGCTTATTCAGATTTGATTAGTTTTACACGTGCTTGTGTGTGTATGCAATTTTACCACATGTATAGAGTCGTGTAACCTCACTACAATCAAGATATATAGCCAGGCATGGTGGTGCATGCCTCTAATCCCAGTAGCTCAGGAGGCTGAGGCAGGAGTGTCACAAATTCAAAGCCAGCCTCAGTACTTAATGAGACCCTGTCTTAAAATAAAAAATAAAAAGGGCTGGGGATGTGGCTCAGGGGTTAAATGCTCCTGAGTTCAATCCCTAGTACCAAAAAAAAAAAAGTTATATAAATGGGATTATAAGGTATACAATCTTTTGATACTGCATTTTCACTCAGCATTGTTCCCTGGAGATTCATTCTAACTGTTGCTTAAATCAATGATTCAATTTTTTTTAAATATTTATTTTTTAGTTATAGGTGGACAGAATATCTTTATTTTATTTTTATGTGGTGCTGAGGATCGAACCCAGTGCCTCACACGTGCTAGGTGGGCACGCTACCACTGCGCCATAACCTCAGCCCGACAATTCACTTTTTAAAAATATTTTTAGTTGTAGATGGACTCCATACCTTTATTTTTATTTATTTATGTGCTGCTGAGGATTGAACCCAGTGCCCCCCACACACGAGGCATGTGCTCTACCACTGAGCCACAATCCCAGCCCAATTCACTTTTTTTTTATTGCTACACAGTATTCCATGGCATAGAAGTACTACAGTTTTACCATCTACCTACTTAAGGACACTTGGGTTACTTCCAGTTTTTTTTATCATTATGGGTTCAATTCTCAGCACCACATATAAATAAATTAAAAAAATAAAGTTTCTATGAACATTCATGTATAGGTTTTTGTATGACCATAACTTTTTATTTCTCTAGGATACAGGCATGCAACTGCTGGATCATATAGTAGTTTGCATGTTTAGTTCTATAAGAAATTACCAATCTTTTCCAGAATAGAGATAGCATTTTCAACAATCCAAATTCTCAGGAGTACCTCTGATTTTTGGCTCAATATTTATCCTTTGATAGGATGTATATCAGTCTCAGATGTTTTTATTTGTTCCAAGTCTTTTAAGGATTGATGAATACAACACATAATTCAGAAAAGTTAAGATCTTCTATTGAAGTCACTGGGGGCAACATAGATGTCTATATAGCATATCACACTTATACTAGGAACTCAGTTATTCCCTGTTTACTATTTTTAAAACCAGAGAAGTTCCAAAAAGTCCCCAGACAAGCAGCATCAGTATTAGTTAGCATCACCTAGGAATTTGTTAGAGATGGATACTCTTGGGCTCTACCCTAGGCTACTGAATCAGACGCTCTGAGGGTACAGTCCAGCAATTTGTATTTTAATGGCTCCTTAGAAACTAAGAGTCACTGTTTTATGCAAAAGCATGCACAAAACTAGCCTAATCCTGAAGGAAAGATAATAAAACCATTAGGCAATTCACACTGCAATAGCAGAGACACTACAGAGCTATGAGAAACTAGAGAAACTCCTAGCTATAACTGTAAAGATCAGGGCACAGTTAATTCCATCATAATGTAGTTAGTCCCTAATGGAGACCATGTAGCAATCCTGCCCCATATCAAAAAGGACCAGAGGCCAGCACTTACAAAGCACTCTGCAGCATCATCCATAATTCCCAGCTGGAAACGCTGTTCATCCTGGAAAGTCTTTGCCAGAGCACTGCGGAGAGTATCAGATGGAAGCACTTTTTCACTACTACATTGAAACTGGTTAAAGATTCCCTGTAGAGAAAAGGGTAGACGAGAAAAAGCACAATGCTATTATTAAGCTTCTACATATACCACTTTGTCATGTTAACATCTCTATACTGACAGCTATAGAAGCAAAAGTACTTCCCATGGGTTGATATGCTTGCAGTTAGTAATTTTTTAAAAAAACTCAAGAGTCAGAATGAAGGGTACAATCTATGCATATACACTCTCCCTCTGAGTGTGATACAAGGACACATTAAAAGAGACCATTAATGTAACGCAGTTACCTTATTTCCTCTAATAGAGATAGAAGTAGATACTTAGGTTTAAAAAGAAAAGGGTAAATTACATGTAAATGGATTGGCAACTTACTCTCTTATTTCATCCTATGACACTTGGCCCTCTTCTTTTAAATTTTTCAGTTAATATAAAAATTAAAAAGTATAAAGAAGAATATAACAAAAACCTATTGTTTACCACCTAGAAATAAATATTCCATCATGTTTACTTCCAATGTACAGATAAAGCTAAAAGGTTTTGTTTAAGACTTCTCCATGTCTACCACTCAGTATCATAAGTTTTTTGCATAGTTTTCTGTTTCTAATATCTTTATATACAAATATATAACCACATGGCATAATTTTGTGTGTATGTATATATGTTATTCATGTAAAAACTATCACACTGAATGTTTCTTGTGTTTTTTAAATTCAGCATTGTTTTTGAGATCTATTCACATTGATAAATGTCAAAAACAATCTTCTCTGCTGTATAATGTTTCATCAAGTGACAATACCACAACCTTATTTCCATCTCTTTATTAACTGACATTTTGGCAGTCTCCAGTTTTTCTGCTATTATGAAAAGGCAATGACAACTTATACTCCCACCAGTATATGATATAAATTTCCCCATATTCAAAATACTGTTGAAAATGAATACTGTTGGGCTGGGGCTGTAGCTCAGTGGTACAGTGCTTGTCTAGCATGTGTGAAGCACTGGCTTCGATTCTCAGCACTGACTATAAGTAAATAAAATAAAGGTCTATCAACAACTAAAAAAACATTTTTAGGGCTAGGGATATAGCTCAGTTAGTAGAGTGCTTGCCTCGCATGCACAAGGCCCTGGGTTTAATCCTTAGCACCACAAATATATATATATATATGAATACATATGAATATTGTTAGACTAGCTAAAGCTAGTCTTTCTTTTTATTATCTTTTTTGTGGAACGGGGGGACGGGGAGTGTCAAACCCAGGGCTTTGCCACTGAGCTACATCTCAGCCCTAAAACTAGTATTTCTAACTACTTTTAATCTCTCTGGGCCCTTTGTTAGCATAACTTGTGACAATATCTTCTAGCCTAATGACCTTGGTTATAGTCTACTTTGATGCACAGCCATTTGTTACTTCAGTGTAATTAAGTGTTATCTATCTTCTGTCTTTACCTATACCTGAACCCTGCTGAAGGCAATGTCCAGAGAATGGAAATAAAAGTAGCAAAAAGTGGCACCTGGCTTGATGAGTGTTTCTGAGGTGGTATGAGGCTCTCCCCTGAGAGTAGAATGTGCTCCTTAACATTATGTGTCCCATATCCTCATTAAACCAATCAGACAAATGACCCACTCAGCAATGCATTACATACTAACAAGCCTCTTCAAAAGAGGGTATATCTCGTCAAAGTATTAGTTTTTTTTGTTTTGTTTTGTTTTGTTTTTTTTGGTACTGGAGATTGAACTCAGGGACACTCGACCATTAAGCCACATCCCCAGCCCTATTTTGTGTTTTATGTAGAGACAGGGTCTCACTGAGTTGCTTAGTGCCTCACCATTGCTGAGGCTGGCTTTGAACTCGCGATTCTGCTGTCTCAGCCTCCCTAAGTGCTGGGATTACAGGCTTGTGCCACCGCACCCAGCTAGAAATTTCTTAAGATTAAAAAACAGTGTTATTTTTCAGATACAATACTAATGGAGACCAGAAATAAGACCACCTTGTAAACCTACCAATGTGATCTAAAAATATAAGAACCTACCAAGCTTGAGTGTCTAATTCTTGGTCCTCATGATATTTGACCTATCAGCAGCATTAACTTACCTGGTCTTTAAAATGTTTTCTTCCCTTTGCATCCAGAGTACCAAACTCTCCTGTTTGTCTTTCTACCTCATTGGCCACTCCTTATCATTCTCCTTTGCCAGTTTCTTACCAATTCTAAGACTCAGGCCTCAGATCTCTGATTTCTCTACAGTCGGTGATTTGTACTCTTAGTAGTTTCATCTAGAATCATGGTTTTGAATACCACACATACATTGACAACCCCCACATTTACATCAATAGCTCAATTCTCCCTCCTGAATTCTGGATTTGTAAATCCACTTCATCTGCTCCTATGCTAGTTCAAGCCAATTTATCCCTTTACTTGATAATTCCAACAGTTTCTTGACTGACCCCCTTGTCTGAAGGAAACACACAGCAGTTTCAATACAGTACTCAGATGATTTTTTAAAAATATAAATTAGGGCTGGGATTGTAGCTCAGTGGTAGAGAGCTTGCCTGCGTGAGGCACTGGGTTCTATCCTCAGCACCACATAAAAATAAATAAATAAAGATACTGTGTCCATCTACAACTAAAAAAATATTTTAAAAAATATATATAAATCAGATAATGCCATTCCTCTTCTGAAACCCTTTAAAGATTTATCATTGAATACTCAGTAAAAGTCAAAGTTATAAAGCCCTATTATCACCTGGCCAACTAGTCTACTTTTGGCTCACCCCATACCACCCACACGGGGCTCTTGCTGTGCCCCAAACCCACCATACGTGTTTAGGACCCAGGACTTTGCATTTAAATCAAAACTCTTTCCCTCATTCTACCCACACACTAACATCTTCCTCCTCATACACATTCAATATCCATTCCTGAGGCAGTTTAAGAATAAATTACTTGAACTGTGTAAATTGTAATTATTTCCCTACAAATTATTCCATATGATGTGGAAGAGTCAGTGCCAGCGATACATATTTAGTATTATTTAATAAGTTGTGGGGGAAATCTATTACAGTTATTCTGAGTTATTTTGGATCAACCTAGGAATCTATTCACAAGTCTATTATAAATTTAGGTAAAGGCAGGGCAGGGTCTTCCATAATTTGTTACTGAAAGGGAAAGAATGTCTATGAGAGACCTCTTTAAATCAAAAGAAAATGTCTAGGTCCACAGGTAAACAGATGGGGTATCTGTCTAGGGACCTTTTAGATTTTGAAATTTTAGGGGAATAAAGTGAAGGAAGAAGAAGGTGGAAAAAGCAGTGACTATTTCTACAAATTGCATGTGGTCTGACAACCTGATGATTTGATGAAATTAAGTCACATTAGCTTGGCAAAACTTAGTGACTACTACTATTTCCCAGCCTACTGCTCTTCTCAATTGTTACTGGTGAGACATTACCACTCCACTGACAAAAGCTCTAAAACTCTATCTCCAGGGCAAGGAATGAATGACATCTGGGTTTTTTGGTACCAGGGATTGAACCCAGGGGTGCTTAGCCACTGAACCACATCCTCAGCCCCTATTATTTTTTATTTTCAAAAATAAAACAGGGTCTCAAGTTGCTGGGGGCCCCCTCAGTTGCTGAGGCTGGCCTCTAACTTTCATTTATTTATTATTTTATACATACATATATATATATATATATATACATATATATACACATATATTGCTATGCAAGAGAACTTTCTTATAAGTGAAAATGACTTGAAATTAAGTAAAAGCAAAGTGAACCTTAAGCAGAGAGCACTCTCAAGAAAGAGTCGGCATCTCCAAGTAGAGAATGACCCTGGTCTTGAACTTGTTATCCTCCTGCCTCAGCCTCCAGAGCCACTGGAATTACAGGAGTTATGTCACCACACCTGCTAGATTTGGTCTTTTTTTTTTTTTTTTTTTTTGGAGTCCAAAACTGATTCCAAAACAACCCAACAGGTAATTATTTCCAGGATAGCTCTGTACAAAGCTGACATTTGCAAACTTCACTCCATTTAGTCTTTCTCAGCGAGGTTTCCTTAAGAATGAAGTCCTACTACTCTAAGGTATCAGCTATTCCTGATTAAATAACTTCTCTCCTACGCATAACACTACTTACATATCATCCTAGGAAGAATTAAGAAAATGGTCACTTTCTGTGTTCTGTGGCTCAAAAGACCCTGTTTGAGAAAGGACAGGGCTCCACTCAGAGATGGCATAATGTAATAGTTGAATTACCAGGCTTAATGGCACAGGCCTATAATCTCAGCAACCCAAGAGGCTGAGACAGGAGGATTGCAAGTACAAGGCCAGCCTCATCAACTCAGAGAGGCCCTAAGCAACTTAGCAATCCTCTATATAAAAATAAAAATGAAATGGCCTGGGGATGTAGCTCAGTAGTAAAGTGAAACTCCCAACCCGGATATATAAGGTGCTACTGCTATAAGACCTTGGGCACATTACTTAACTTTTCTACATCTCGATTTCTAAGAGTAAATATCGCCTAGGTTTATTTGAGGATTAAAATGAATACATACGTTCATGTGTGTGAGTGCATGCTCTCAGAAGATAGTATTATTATCATCATTATTATATTTAGGAGTAATTTTAAGTTACTAAAAAATCAGTCTGCCACTGTCCTATGCTGAACAAAGGCCTTGACTCAGATGTTTCCACCTTGAGCTACTTCCTCAGTCTCTGAGATCTGGATAAGGGAATGACTACTTTATTTTCTGTTCTGTTCCTCCCACACAAGAGAAACAGATTTCCCATGACCTAGATAATTAGATTTCAGCAGAGAAAGGAAAAGGTCTAAGGTCAGAGCTCTGCCTGCACCCACAATAGATCTGCAATGACAGATTTGGATCTTGTGTTCAATGGCATTGATCTCTCCATGTCATATTCTTTTCTCACCTCTTAATTAATGATAGGCAACCTTCTCCATATGAACTGGGTATCTGAATGCATTCAGAAGAGCCTCTGACTGAATCTTTTTTATTTTCTTATATTAATTGTTGTCAGTCTTGCTCTGCTATTGTCAGGAAGAAGCAAGTATATCACGGATCAAGCAGCCTGAGCCTGCCCAGCATGCATCTGTGGAGCTACAGCTCTGGAAGAAGCTGTAGCACAAAGCCCCTCTGTTAGGGCAATACACTAACCTCTGTGTGTCCCTCTCACATGAGCACAGGGGCTGGAACGGGCCTCCTTCTGTTCCTTTTTTACCCTCCTCCCACCTTTCCCAGAGGGAGATCCTGTTCACACCAAAGAAAGCCAAGAACATTTAGTTCAGCAGTAAGAACAGGTGGCAGTACCAATAAGGAACAAAAACTGGTATTCTTCCAATTGCTGAGTTCTATGGCAGAAAGAAATGGCAGGAAGAACCAAAACCCAGGAATTATTTTTCCTTGTAGGGTCCCTAATGGTTTCATTTCAATAAGCAAAAATCCTACCTTTGAGGTTTCTCTTTGCTCTTTTTCACAGGATGAAACCAAACAGGTCTTCTTTTTCATTCTCATGAAGTAACAATTTACTTTTTGTCTATTAACTATTTTCTTGGATGTGGTACAAAAGCAACAAGATTTTAATGACTAAAAGCAGGTGCTTCCCCACCCATCTCTCTTGGACCAAGTAGCAAACAAGTCTATCCACATGAGCACAAAATTATTTGGATTAGTAAAAACCATGTAAATAAAACAGGACTGTCATAAAGACAGAAAGTCCTTGAGTTTTGGCATCTACCAATGCAGCTGTTGCTTAAGTTTTTTTTCCCCTAAAACACAGGCCTTTGCCAGCAGAGAACAGCTGTTTATTTCTCTCTCAAGATTTCTTAGTCTTCCTTTTAGAAGAAATCATAAGTAGAGAGAGTGAGGGGTCAAGAAGAAAGACTGTCAGTAATTTCAGTGTTTTATGAGCCAGTCTTTGGAAAGGGTCCCAGTCAGCAGGCTACTTCATCCCTGACAGGTGTCCGGCAATCCCTTCTACAAAGGCATGACACATTTTATGCCCTGCCATTAGCTCAATTCTTGGGATTTTTTTTTTTTTTTTTTAATATGGGCTTTGTATGTTGCTCATTTTGGCCCTTCTGATCACTCTTTCCTCCATACTTTCTGGAAATCAGAGAACCTAAATGTGCTCATCTAGTCTGTTTGTAAACATGACTCTCGTGGAAGTAAAATAAGAAAGACGAGTCAATGAGAATGTTTGCATGAAAAAAGGACTTTCATTAGTTTTGTGAGTTCAAAAGAATGTTGACAAGAGGTTGAGGCAGGAGGATCACAAGTTCAAGGCCAGCCTGGACAACTTTGTGAAAGCCTGTCTCAAAATAAAATTTTAAAAGGACTGGAGGCAATAATAGTTCAATGGTAGAACTCTTGCCTAGCACGTGTTGAGGCCCTGGGCTCAATTCCCAGTGCCAGGGGAAAAAAGGAAAAAGAATGTTGCAAGTTCAAGTAAGGGGGAGGGGTTGGGGACTGGCTGGGGCAGGTAAGAGTAAACAAATGTTCATCCTTTTGACAACCAAAACAATAACAGAGTACTTTTAACATTTTATTGCAGAAAATTCAAACATACAAGAGTAGACAGAATAGCACAATAAACTCCCATCTATCCATCATTTAACTTCAACAATGATCAAAATAGAGGCCAATCTCATTTCATCTATAGCACTCACCAAATTATTCCACTCCCAAATTACTCTGAAGCAAATGCCATATTTCAACTATATACATTTCAAAGTATATATCTAAAAAATAATAACTCTTGAAATAGGGCACAGTGGTGCACATCTGTAATCCTAGTGACTCGAGAGGCTTAGGCAGGAAAATCACAAATTCAAAGTTTGAGGCCAGTCTAGAAAATATGAAGAGATTCTGTTTCAAAGTTTAAAAAAAAAGAGTGGAGCCAGGCACAGTGGCACACACCTGTAATCCCAGCACTTAGGGAAGCTGAGACAGGAGAATTTCAAGTTCCAAGCCAGCCTCGGCAATGGCGAGTTGCTAAGCAATTCAGTGAGACTCTGTCTCTAAATAAAACACAAAATAGGGCTAGGGATGTGGCTCAGTGGTTGAGTACCCCTGAGTTCAATCCCGGTACCAAAAAAAAAAAAGTGTGAGGGATTTGCCGGGGATGTAGCTAAATTGTAGAGCGTCCCTAGATTTAATCTCCACTACAGGAATAAAAAACCAAAAAACACCTCTTAACCAAAATATTACTATATCCCCCAAAAGTTAATAATAATTATTTAATATCATATATTTTATTATTATTATTGTTATTATATTAATAATTCATAGAATTTCCTGGTCCAACTTGGTGAAGGCAAAGAGCAGCCGGCTAGTTTCTGCCTTGAAATTCTCTAACCTTATATCTAACAACAGCTGTCTTCTAAGCTTCTGATTAGAAAAACATCCATATAAACTATACTGGTCCCTTTAAATTAAATTCAGTTATCAATACCATATCTCCCTATGAGTTTAGAGTTTATTTATCTATTTATTTATTTATTTTGGTAACAGGAATTGAACTCAGGGGCACTCGACCACTGAGCCACACCCCCAGCCCTATTTTGTGTTTTATGTAGAGACAGGGTCTCACTGAGTTGCTTAGCGCCTCGCCATTGCTGAGGCTGGCTCTGAACTCACGATCCTCCTGTCTCAGCCTCCCAAAGTGCTGGGATTACAGGCATGTGCCACCGTGCCCGGCTACAGTTTTTTTTTTTTTTAATGATGCAATCTTTTCTGGTTTTTTTACCTTTATTTTACTTATTTTTATATGGTACTGCCTCATACCCGCTAGGCAAGCGCTCTACCACTAAGCTACAACCTGAACCTGAGTTTAGAGTTTTATTTACACTTACTTCATAGCCCATTATTTTGGACACACTGATAATGTTAGAGACCATCAAAAGCTACTTATCACACTCATTCCTGCTAACAAGGCATAACATTCAATCATCTACATACATACAAAGACAAAGACAGAGAAACGACAAGATTTTAAGACAATGGACCAAGAGAGACACACAGAGACAAAGGCCAAATTCACCAGAAGACAGTACTTCCTTTAGTGGGAAATCATAAACTAATGTAATAATCAATTTACTAATTTTTGCCACAATAAAAAAATCCAAAACCCTTACAGATAACAAAGAATATACTCACATCAAATTTTAAAAATCAATACCATGGGGCTGGGGTTATGGCTCAGTGGTAGAGTGCTCGCCTAGCATGTTTGGGGCACTCGGTTCAATCCTCAGGACCAAATAAATAAATAAAACAAAGTAAAGAAAAAGAAAATACTCAACAGTTCTAATTTAAAAAAAATACTATATCCACTTACCCCACTGGGGAAATTAAAAGAGCAAACAGACTCTTCTGGATATGAAAAAATATTTTGAAATTGTGTTAAGTTTTAGACTGCCAAAAGTCTGGAAAGGAAAGAATCAATCATGATGGTCTCCTATATTTCTCCTTGCAATTATACCTTCTATTTGAATATCATGCACAATTCTGAACTCGAAATTTTGAAAAAGAACAAAGTGGGGTTGGGGCTGTAGCTCAGTGGCAGAGCATTTGCTTATCACGCATGAGGCACTGGGTTCGATCCTTAGCACCACATAAAAATAAACAAATAAAATAAAGGCATTTTGTCCATCTACAACTACAAAAAAAAAGTCTCAAGAAAAATAAAGAACAAAGGATTCAGTTTTATACTATTAAGTTATATTAATGGTTACATTAGTTAAGAATATTCAGATTAGCCATAGCCAGGACTTTCTAAGAGTAAGGAAGGTTAATCAAAGGACCAACACAAATATACTCATATCTACAGGTAATCAAAACAAGAAAGTTAAACATTAGCAGATGACATTTAAATTAGACATAATGATATACTTCCTTAAATGTGGGCTGCTCATTACTAGCTAAAATTTCCAGGGAACATACTAGAAATCTAATCTCTTCCTTTAAATACTTAGTTCAGTATGATGGGTTTACTCCTCTCCTCCCTGATACTGGCCATGTAAGACAATGAAGAACCTTCCATTCTTACTGTGTACAAAAAGGAAAGGCTGAATTAATAATGAACAATGAGTAATTTTTACACCAGTTTATCCTCTGTGCTTATCCTTCAGTATCCAATAAAGCAACAGCTACATGGTACAACTCAAAAAAACATTAAGGGATTTGCTCCCTGAACTCTCAAATCTCCCCCAATTAACAAGTAGTCTATCAACAGAACAGATACTTTCCTGCCCCATCAGAACAGTCTGCTCTCTAGTTACAGATATTCTGGGTTATCTTCTTTACAAAAACATATTTTATCCCCACCAACTACCCTCTACTAGCACCATTTCCCAGCTTCTATGCCTACACTAGCATTCTTTTTTTTTTTTTAATTTTTTGAGTTGTAGATGGTCAGATATCTTTATTTTATTCATTTGTATGTGGTGCTGAGGATCGAACCCAGTGCCTCACGCATGCGAGGCAGGCGCTCTACCACTGAGCCACAATCCCAGCCCCCTACACTAGCATTCTTAAGAAAAATATCACTAATTGAGAGGATTTGTTGAATTTAATCAATCAATGCAACATTCTTCTTCACATATAACAAAAAACACTCTGTCCTACATCCTGGCGCTGCAAAGCCTCTAGTACAATCCCTGGAAGGAGAACAAAATCTTTGTAGCATACTAAGTACAGAGGACGGATTTCCTCCCCTGAACAGAGATAAATAAATAAGCCAGCACCAAAGTAAAGTCATACCCTGGGGGCTGGGGAGTATAAGAGCAGATCCAATATGAATAATAAATAAGAGCTCTAGGCTCTAAGCAATGACAATTTAAGTCAGGAAAAATCTTTTAATGATATTAGGTGGGAATAAATTTGGGGCTTTAAGGGGGATGGGGTAATTAGTACACAACCTTCTATTTGCTAATAAGCCAGAGTTGACAGGCATTATAGTTTAAAGTAAGTAGAACAATATAATGACACAAATTCTTTCCAACAATTCTTTTCATTAGTAACTTGCATGCAGGTAAGATTTTGAGGCTGAAATTACTATGCAGACTTAATATCAAGTAACACAGGAAAAAAACAGTACATTTTATAGGACTAAAATAAATAAATTATCATAAATATTATGTACAAGTCCCCATAAAACAACTATAAGCACTGGATATAACCTATTTTATTGTACCTGGTAAAGAGCACAAGAAAAAGAAATACTGACATGTTTACAGAGCAAAAGAAAAAAACAAAAATAGTAAAGACATCATGAACCAAAAGATGTTCACATAAGGCCTGAGGTTGTGGCTCAGTAGTAGAGCGCTTGCTTTTGCACGTAGAAGGCACTAAGTTCAATCCTCAGCACCACATAAAAATAAATAATAAAATAAAGGTAATATGTCTGTTTCCATATTCAACTAAAAAAATTTTTTTAAAAGATGTTTACATAAGGCCAACAATAAGTGCATTTTAGGGGTTGGTGCAAAGTGAAGCACATAACTGGAAAAAGAAGAGGACATGGAAGAGCTCAAAGATCAAGTATTGGAAAGTTGGCTAGCCTTTGATTCTAGGAACATGTTTGTGTTTCTTTTTTCTTTAACAGTGGGTACCAGAGTGAACAATTATGCACTAACATAATGAAATCTGACTTTACAGAATGACAAGTTCTTATATAGAGTACTTCAGACTGAGAAATTTTGGACTTCCCTGATTTGAAAATAAATCTATTCAATACGAATTTTAAATATCAACTTTAACATTAAAGAATGCAAACAGGTTAAAGAGCCAGCAAAAAGGAATTCTTATTAGCCTCACCAAATAGTCCTTTAATTTTTAAACAGGAAGCAGTGAAAAAATTGGGATTTAAATATATAGAACTATCCCCACACTGTAAATACCACAAAGTAACATGGAACTTAACCACAGGATACCAGATGACTACTTTGCTAACAGAATCCCAGGAATTCACTCTTCCCTTGGTAGATCTTTCCCAATACCAATCTCACTTACCCAATACATACACACACAACACACCACTATACACATGTATTTTACCTTTCCCTTATCAAATAAAGCAGGAAGGCTTAGATCAGTAGAACTAAAAAAAAAAGTGAGACCAAAAGTCACAATATAAAGATCTCTTTAATTAAAAAGAAGAGTAAGAGAGATCATGAAAGACAGAGGAAAAGGAGAATAAAAATACAAGTACTAAAAACTCTAACTAAAATCCAAGAACTACTGAAAGAATATATCAACCCAGCAAAGTAGAGTATTTTTATTATGGTACAGACACTGTGTGAGGCACCACAGGGAACAATAGAAGAGAAGAAGGGCTGAGCTACTTTCCTAAAAATTCATTCAGCCATGCTAAGTATTATTAAGTTAAAGATTGAAACACAGATTGTTTTGTTTTGTTTTGCTTTTTGCAGTGCTGGAGATTGTTTAAACCCAGAGCCTCACACATGGTAAGAAAGTGCTCAACCACTGAGCTCTTCCCCTAAGCCCCAAAATTACCTATGGGGGAGGGTGCTGGGGATCGAACCCAGGACCTTGTGATTCCAGGCAAACACTATACCACTGAGCCACATCCTCTGCCCATAAAAATAACTTCTTTTGATGGGGGGGGGAGGAGGCCAGGCACTCTACCACTGAGATATATCCCCAGCCCCTAAAATTACTTTCTTGATTAAGTTGTTAAAATATAATCTCGAGTTAGGGAGGTAGCTTGGTTGTAGAGTGCTTGCCTAACATGCACAAGGCCCCATGTCCAAACCTCAGCATTCCAAAAAAATAAGGTAACTTCTGAAGCAGAGTTCTGCAAGGTAGATGTGGTTTAGCAAAAGGAGAGCAAACAATCCAGGCAAAATGAGTAGCACTTAAAATTTCTCAAGAAACAGGCATACCATGTACACTTATCTGCTATTATACATAGCTGAAATTCAGAGTCCCAGGAAAAGAAAGGAAAGGAAAGGAAAAACAGCACGGAATTAGGCTTTAAAAAGTCTATAATTATGCAATTTTAAGTGATTTAAGAGATAACTGGGAGGCACTTCAAAGTTATAAAATAGAAACTTCAAAATAGTACTAAAAAAGAAGTACTCCAGGCCAGGTGCAGTGGCCCACACTTTTAATCACAGCACTCCAAAAGCTGAAGCAGGAGGATTGCAAGGTCAGCCTCAGCAATTTAGCAAGACTCTATCCCAAGAAAAGAAAGGGGAGGCAGGGCTGGGCGCAGTAGCCCACGCCTGTAATCCCAGCACTTTGGGAGGCTGAGACAGGAGGATCGCGAGTTCAAAGCCAGCCTCAGCAACTGGGAGGCATTAAGCAACTCAGTGAGACCCTGTCTCCACATAAAACACAAAATAGGGCTGGGGATGTGGCTTAGTGGTCAAGTACCCCTGAGTTCAATCCCAGGTAGCAAAAAGAAAAAAGAAAAGAAAAGAAAGGTGAGGTGAGGATGTAGGCCAGTGGTTGCGTCCCCCTGGGTTCCATTTCCAGTAACACACACACACACACACACACACACACACACACACAGTATTCCAGGATATTGTTGCGTTAAAACAAATTTGGTAGAAAGATATTGCAGATAGAGAGAGAAGAATTCATGGATTTAAAGGAAAAAAATCTTTTTATTAAAACATGGGACAAAAAGTCTTACTACCAGAAATATCACAGACTAGAAAGAAAGCATTAAGAAAACAATCTCTAGAGCTGAGGTTGTGGCTCAGTGGTAGAGTGCCTGCCTCACGTGCATGGGGCACTGGGTTTAATCCTCAGTACCACATAAATAAATAAAAAATAAAGATATCATGCCCATCTACAACTAAAATTAAAAAGAAAACAATCTCTGTGCTGGAATTTAGGCAATTTACAGATTTCTATTTTGCATTTTATAGTATGTTTTCTAGAATGATTGTAATAGTTTTCTATATTTGATCATTAAAAAAGCACCAACAGGCAGGAACGGTGGTGCACACCTGTAATCCCAGTGACTCAGGAGGCTGAGGCAGGAGGATCATGAGTTCAAAGCCAGCCTCAGCAAAGCAAGGCACTAAGTAATTCAGTGAGACCTTGCCTCTAAATAAAACACAAAAAAGGGATGGGGATGTGGCTCAGTGGTCGAGTGGCCCTGAATTCAATCCCTGGTTACCACACACACACATACAAAAAGAAAAAGCACCAACAGCTAGGTACAAAGGCATATACTTGTAATCACTAGTACCCTTCCCCCAAAAAAGGCACCAACATTATATATCCATGTATATATTTATTTACATAGCACCAAAGAATAATAAATGTCCATGTATCCATAACTCAATGTAAGAAATGGAAAAATTAAGGAGATTGAAAGTCACCAAATAATTATTATATTCTCCTCACTATACCTTCCAGAACAACCACTATTTTGACTTTAATGAAAATCATTCCCTTTTTCTCTACAATTTTGTCACACGCCTGTATCCCTAAACAATGTTTATTTTTTTATCTGTTTTTGTTTGTTTGTTTTGTTTGGGGTATTGGAGATTGAACCCAGGAGCGCTTAACCATATCTCTAGTCCACCATCTTTTGTGACTTGATTTTTTTCATTCAATGTGGTGCTTTTGAGATTATTTCGAATTGATATATGTCATAATTTTTACTACCATATAATATTTTACTATGGGGATAAACCATAATTTTAAACTCCATTCTACAGTAGTTAGAACAGGTTGTTTACATTTTTCTGTAATCACAAGAGATGCTACTTTCAACATTCTTGATTATATCTGACATCATGTATCAAGAAGTTTTCTATAATGTATATTTAGGAGTAGAACTGCTGGGTTATATGCAAGTTCAATTTTACCAGGTAATTACAAACTCTTCCTAAGTAGTGACATCAACTTATATTCCAACCAACAATGTATATATGCAAATTATCATTATTCCACCTATTTGGTAACATTTATCAGATTTTTAATTTTCTATCAACATGAAAAATATGGTTTAACTTACATTTCTTAAATTATTAATTAATTTAATAAATTTAATATTAATAAATTATTAATATTGATTTAATAAATTAAATATTAATAATTAAGTATTAATAAATTACCTATTAATTAAGGTAAGCATATAATATATACTTAGTGATCATTTGGGTTTCCTATTCTGAAAAATACCTGTTTATATCTTTGCCCATTTTTCTCTTGACTCATTTATTTTTTACTCATTCTTTACAGGAATTCTTCTCTGAAGTTTTGTGCTGGATACTAATTCTTTGTTGGATGAACATATTGCAGGTATTTGGTATTTTCCTTCCAGTTAGTTTATAGCCTCCCAACTTTGTGTGTGTGTGCGTGCACGCACGCACTGGGGATTGAACCCAGGAGCACTCTATCACGGAGCTACATCCCAAGTACTTTTTATTTTTTATTTTAAGACAGGGTCTCACTAAATTGTCAAGGCTGGCCTAGAATTTGCAATCCTGCTGCCTCACCCTCCTGAGTTGCTGGGATTATAGGCATGAACCACTATGCTGAGTTAGTAGCCTTATCTCTATTCTCTCGCTATGGAGTCTTTTTGGTGAAGAGAAGTTCTTGAATTTTCTGTAGTAAAATGTATCAATTTTTAAATTCATAGTTTGTTCAAAAATTTTAAAATTTTTGTTTTGTACATTTTCATCCTTAATTCATATAAAATTCTTATTTTGGGTATAATATGAAGAAAGGATCTAATTTCTTTTTTTCCTTTATGAATAAACAATTATCTACACACCATTTATTGAAAAGTTCACTTTATCTTTGGTTCATAACGCAAGTGGCAAGTCTCCAATATATCTATTTCTGAATTCTTGATTTTATTCCATTTGTTTAATTATAAATACTGTTGTACTAAAAATAACATTTACTATAGTTTTGTAAGTCTTGATTTCTGGTAAAGAGTAGTAATCATCAATAGTGCTTGTAGTAATCATCAAATATTTCTGGTTCTTCTCCATCCAATGGATCATAATAGAGTCATACTTCCTAGTCCACTTGGTTCAATGAAACAAGATGATTCATTCTGCTTAATCATTTGTGAGTAGAAAACATCTGCTGAGCACTTAATTGCCCGCACAAAATCCTGCAGAACTCTTCGTCCCTCTTAACTTAGCAACCAGTAATATTCAATAGAGTTGCAGCTTTCGTACCTAATTCAGAGAAATGTAGAGTATTAGAACTAGCTGCCAAAGGTACAGTGTTCAAAGAGAACAAAAAAGGAGGCAGACAAATATCCAAGATTGTAAATTATTAGTGAATTAAGGACAGCACTCTGTCTTGGGTGGCAGCAAGACAAGAAGATTCCTGCACCCCAAGGCAGGAGGAAGGGGTTTATATGTTAAATTAGACAAAGTTAGACTATGGCCAACTGGAATGTACCTAGGCTTTCTCAAAAACTATTAACATGGGGTTGGGATTGTGGTTCAGTTGTACAGCGTTTTCCTAGCACATTTGAGACACTGGGTTTAATCTTTAGCACCACAGGAAAAAAACAAACAAATAAAAATTAAGTTATTTTTAAAAAACTGCCAGGTGCAGTGGCGCATGCCTGTAATCCCAGAAGGCTGAGGCACATGCAAAGCCAGCTTCAGCAATGGTGAAGCACTAAGCAACTCAGTGAGACCTTGTCTCTAAATAAAATATAAAATAGGGCTGAGGATGTGGCTCAATGGTTGAGTGCCCCTGCGTTCAATCCCTGGTAACCTAAAACAAACAAACAAACAAAAAACTACTAACATATATCAGTTAAGAGACAATTCAGGTATCGGTGGCAGGCACCAAACACTTCGCTGACTTTTTTTGTTGTTGTTGTTGTTACCAGAAATTAAACCTAAGGGTGCTTAACCACTGAGCCACATCAACAGCTCTTTTTAAAAAATTTTATTTAGAGATCAGGTCTTGCTGAGTTGCTTAGGGCTTCACTAAGTTGCCGAGGCTGGCTTTGAATTCACGATCCTCCTCCCTCAGCCTTCCTAGCTGCTGGAATTACAGGCGTGCACCACCATAACTGGCTATCTTAACAAATTTTATTTATCCTATATATAGGGTTTAGAATGCATGCCAGAGTCACCTGGTGGGCAAAATGGTAGTTATAATCAAGAGAGCTACTCTCAGGTCAAGTTACATCATCTGAGTTCCTAATTGATTATAATTTGTAGGGTTTCCCTACTAATCTACAATGGCTAAGTAATGTGAATGAGAAATAAATCTTTGGTATATTTTTATCACTGAGATTCTAGGATTGTTTGTTATCACAAAATAACATACTCTAACCAATATATATGGCAAGTTGTTCACTTTGTTGTTACTCTTCAGAAGTATCTTATTTTTCACTGTTATATAAATTTCAGAGTTGACTTTTCTCAGCTTCCAGGAAAACCTGATGATCGGAGTACACATAAACACCACCATATTGGAAAACATATGGAAATCCTGGAAAACAGTTGATATTATCTAAAAACATTAAAAACATACAAATCTTATGATCCACTAATCTGCTCCTGGGCATGTACACCAAAGAAATGTGTATACAAAATAAGTACAAGAGGGCTGGGATTGTAGCTCAGCGGTAGAGTGCTTGCCTCGCATGCATGAAGCCCTGGGTTCGATCCTCGGCACCACATACAAAGCAATAAAATAAAGACATTGTGTCCATCTATAACTAAAAAATATTTTAAAAAAATAAAATAAAATAAGTACAAGAATGTTCTTTAGCAAAACTGTTCATAAAAATACAAAATTAGAAAAAATTCAATTCAAATGACTACCAGCAATAGGATGGACAAACACTGATTTATTTACACAAATAAGTATCATACAATAATGAAAACAAACTAGAGCTACACACCACTTGGACGATTTTATAAATATTGTGGAACTAAAAAGACACAAAATTTAAACAGAATCCTTCCATTATAACAAAATTTCAAAAACAAGTTGAGCTTTTGTTTGTTGTCTACTACGTTACCCAGGCTGGACTTGAACTCCTGGGCTCCAGAAATCCTCCTGCCTCCAACTCCCAAGTAGCTGGTATTACAGGTGCATGCCACTGCATTTGCCTCTTTGGATGTTTTTGTTTTGTTTTGTGAGTGTGTGTGTGTTTGTTTTCTCACTGCTAGGGATCAAACTCGGCCTCAGCCATGCTAGGCAAACACTCCACCACTGAGTTACATCCCCAGTCCTGTGACTTTTTTTTTTAATAGTCAAGCACCTCCCCCGCATCCCCAGAATTGGGGGTTGAACCCAGGGCCTCACACTTGCTAGGAAAGCATTCTACCACTGAACTACATTCCTACTCCTTAATAGTCAATCACCTCCTCTGCAAATAATGGCAACTTTATTTATTTCCAGTCTTTATATCATTTGCTTTTAATTTTTCTTGTCTTATTACACTGACTAGAATCTAATTAATTATGAATTTATTGTTTTCATGGTTTTTTGGGGATTTTGGGGGGGAGGGTATAAGGAATTGAACCTAAAGGCATCTTACCACTCAGCTACATCCCAGTACATTTTTTGAGACAGGTTCTTGCCAAGTTGCTTAAGGCCTCATTAAGAATTGCTGAGGGGGCTGGGATTGTAGCTCAGCGGTAGAGCGCTTGCCTCGCATGCGTGAGGCCCTGGGTTCGATCCTCAGCACTACATACAAAGCAATAAAATAAAGACATTGTGTCCACCTACAACTAAAAAAATATTAAAAAAAAAAAAAGTCAATGATTTAAAAAAAAAAAAAAAAAGAATTGCTGAGTTCTGTGAGAACTATTAAACAAAAAAACAGGTCTCATTTTCTCTAGCGCTTCTAACTGTCCCCATTAGATTCTATTCATTCAATTTTGTTCAGTATCCCACAATAAAAATCATTTTGTTTTGCAAAAAAAAAAGAAGAATGTACAATAAAAAAAAAAAAAGAATTGCTGAGGTTGGCCTTGAACTTGTGATTTTCCTGCCTCAGCCTCCCAAGTTACTGGGATTACAGATATGTGCCCCACTTATAAAAACAGTTTTAAAGTGGGAAACAATAGGAGTTATCCCACAGGACAATCCAGGCACTAATGATCCTTCTCAAGTTTACTCATTCATACACTCATCATTCCTTCTCTTCTCTCAAAAAGTGAAGCCCTACAGTTTGGATGAGGGACTATCAATTAAAAACTATGGTGATTCTAATGCTTTAAATTTCCTTTTTTTAATTTTTCTTAGTTGTTGATGGACCTTTATTTTATTCATTTATTTATGTGTAGTGCTGAGAATTGAACTCAGTGCCTCACACATGTGAGGCAAGTGCTCTACCCTTGAGCCACAACCCCAGCTCTGATTTAAATTTCTTAGTTACTTAAAATTAAATTAAATTCAGGGCTGAGACTGTAGCTCAGTGGTAGAGCGCTTGCCTTGCATGTGTGAGGCATTGGGTTCAATCCTCAGCACCACATAAAAATAAATAAATAAAGATATTGTGTCCATCTACAACTAAAAAAATAAAAAATAAATTTTAAAAAAATTAAATTAAATTAAATTCAGCCAGGCACACTGACACAAGACTATAATCCCAGCAACTCAGAAGACTGAAGTAGGAGGATCACAAATTCAAAGCCAACCTCAACAACTTAGCAAGACCCTGTCTCAAAATAAAAAATAAAAAGGGCTAGGAATGTGGCTCAGTGGTAAAGTGCCCCTGGGTTAAATCCCTAGTGCCAAAAAAATAAAATAATAAATTAAAATAAATAATAATGAAATTAAATTCAACTAAATCACACTTTCAAATTAATCCATTTACATTATGTCTATAATTTTCAAATTAAGAAAACAAAATTAAAAGAACACAAACAATGCCATCTAAAACATGTAGTGTGTGCAAACTACAGCTCAATTAACCTATACACATATAGCACTGAAGGGGAGGAAGAAATGAAGTATTTTATATACTCCCAACATAAAAAAGAAGCACGTAAGGAAAAGAAATCTCTTAGTTGGTGTATGTGCTACCGAAGTGAGCACTAAATCTTAGCTGGCTTGACAGTGATGTAATTAGGAAAATATGATAATTCTAACATCCCCAGGATTATGAAGACCTAAAATACAGTCTTTGATCCCCAAAGTCCATTTATCTACCCATCACGAGCAACTGTTCCTCTGAAAGAGTCTGAAAAAATTTCCTCAGTCCTAGCAGACTGAAAAACAAAGGCTGTTTTGGGGTGTTCTCAGAGTGTGTCCTACAAAGTCTGGTGGTTGGTTTTCATGTCTCTGGCTTATATGATACTGATTTATATTAAACTGACAATTTATTACTCCAGAAAATAAAACATAACAAGTGTAGCAGCCAGTTTTCCACAATCCTTCCTGGGACATTAAACAGTACAGTACAGTCTTGACTAGTCAAAGAGGCATGTTAGAAGATAGGTACAGCGATAAACACCTATAATCCCAGTGACTCAGGAGGCTATGGCAGGAAGACTGCCAGTTTGAGCCAGCCTCAGCAACTTCGTGAGACCTAAAAGTAAAAAAGGCTGGAGGTATAGCTCAGTGACAGAGCTCCCTTGGGTTAAATCCCAAGAACCACCAAAAAGGTGTGGTGGGGGTGCTTATCAGAGGTAAGATAAAATTCTATCATTCCTTCTTTCCTTTTGGTAGATAAGAGTTTCCAGGTTAGGGAGACTCTTCTGCCAGGAATCACTCCAGAATTAACACCTACCTAGAAAGTATCTCCCTAGCATGGTTTTAATACCACAAATCAGATTTCTCTTGGACTTGTAGACCAAATGGATACTGAGGTTATCTAAAATTAGATACTTAATATCAATGTACCACTCAGAAAATCAGGTCAAATGCTCTTTTGAATGCATTTCTGTCTGAATGGGCATAGTAGGGAATGTTAAAATCAACTTTTAAAAGATTTTGTATATTAAAATTCATATTTAGCTCAGATGTCATCACTATTAATATATGATTTCCAACCAACCCATGCTTTTGATGTAGAAAGGCAAAAAAATTTTAATTATATTGTAAAATATAGTTTATATTGTAATATCAGTTTTTTAAAATACCTTTATTTTATTCCTTTTCATATTTATTGGTGCTGAGGATTGAACTCAGTGCCTCACATGTGCTAGGCAAGCACTCCACCACTGAGCTACAACTCCACCTCATACAATCATCTTTATATTTAGATTTTTTACTTATCAGGAGATTGTTTCCATATCACTAATGTTATTTAAATACCAAAAAATTCATTTTTAGCTGGGCACAGTGGCATATGCCTGTAATTCCAGCTACTTAGGAGACTGAGGCAGGAATATCAAAAGTCTGAGGCCAGCCTACACAACTTAGCAAGACTCTATTACAAAATAAAAAGGGGCTAGGGTGAGGTGTGGTGGCACAAATCCCAGCTACTTGGGGGCTGAGGCAGGAGGGTTGTAAATTCAAGATCAGCCTCAACAACTTAGCAAGACCTGATCTCAAAATAATTTTTAAAAAAATCAAAAGATCTAGGGATGCAGCTCAGTGGTAGAGTACCCTGGGTTATATATATATATATATATATATATATTTTTTTTTTTTTAACTCCTTAATTAACCAACCTACATTCTATATTTTGCTACAAGTTACAATGGTTCCAACTAGGATAGAAAGAAAGATGTTTGTCACCCAAGTGGCAAAAAGTTCAGAAAACTCACTTAACTATTTCTAAGGCCTTATTCATGGATTTAAAACTCCAAAACAGGACAAGGGATATATAGCTCCGTTGGTAGAGTGCTTGCCTTGCATGCACAAGGCCATGGGTTCAATCCCCAGCACCACAAATTTTTAAAAAATTAAAAATAAAAAAAGAAACTCCAAAGCAATATGTGCTGAAAAGTTTTTTGAGTCAGTAATTGAAAATAAGCATTATAACTGGGAAATTCTCCTACATTTTTCTGGTCACAACTCCTACCTTAAAATATAAAAGCGATTAGGGCTGGAGTTGTGGCTCAGTGGTAGATGTGTGAGGCACTGGGTTCAATTCTCAGCACCACATATAAATAAATGAATAAAATAAAGGTCCATCAACATCTAAAAAATATTTTTTAAAAATTTATAAAAGCAATTTGGGGCTGGGGTAATGGCTCAGCGGTTGAGCGCTTGCCTCGCATACGTGAGGCCCTGGGTTCGATCCTCAGCACCACATAAAATAAATAAAGATATTGTGTTCATCTACAACTAAAACAAAATATTAAAAAAAAAAAAAAAAATTTATAAAAGCAATTAAATTAAACATATGAAGATCACATGAAGTATCCCTATGACAAACCAAGAATTCAGACTTTAAGAGACTAAAACATAACTCTAGAAGCTTACCTAAAACTCATATGGAAGATGTGATTTGTCCACAAATAATCTATTGTATAACTGGACCAAGGAAACTACATATTGGTAAATATGTGGCCCTTTACATATCATAGTTCCTTCTCTTTAACAATATACCTAAAATCTGATATAAAAACCTCTTATTTTCCTTATCTTTAAACAAATCCCAAGTTTTCTTTTTTTCAGAAATGAAAAACTTAGAGCCAGATAAAACATGAGGTGGAGAATTGATATAAACAATCTATTAAATATGATAATTGTAAACATTAGAAAATGGGAAAATTTTAACAATAGTTACTTTCATTAAAAACCCTTAGTTAGGGGTTGGGGTTGTGGCTCAGCGGCAGAGCACTTGCCTTGCACATGTGAGGCACTGGGTTCGATCCTCAGCACCACATTAAAAAAAAAAAAAAAAAAACAATAAATAAACAAAGCAAAGATATCGTGTCCATCTATAACTAAAAAATATTTTTTAAAAAAATCCTTGG